>OW026367.1:0-699577 GCA_932273885.2 Leucozona laternaria
ATTTTTTTTGTGCGACGCCTAGTTTTCCCGTTATGGGCGTTTTAATGGAGGTACCTCCCTTCCACAGTGAAAAAACGGTACTTCCCCAGACGGAAAAAATATGAAATTGGGTCATTACTTGCGGGACATAATAAGCTTTCATATGACACCTCACTTGACCATGGGTCACGCCCACTTTTTCGAGTTATTTGGCGTTTTCATGGTCCCGGTGAGTTCTCACTGTCATACAAAAAATATTTTTTTTTTTTCTCACCCTTCAACCTCAAAATTGCGGATGGTCCCAAACGTCATCGCACAATAATAAAATTGGTATCCAAAAGTTGCGCAAATTCATCACCTACAAAACTGCGATTAGCAATTTTTTTTGTGCGACGCCTAGTTTTCCCGTTATGGGCGTTTTAATGGAGGTACCTCCCTTCCACAGTGAAAAAACGGTACTTCCCCAGACGGAAAAAATATGAAATTGGGTCATTACTTGCGGGACATAATAAGCTTTCATATGACACCTCACTTGACCATGGGTCACGCCCACTTTTCGAGTTATTGGCGTTTTCATGGTCCGGTGAGTTCTCACTGCATACAAAAAATATTTTTTTTTTTTCTCACCCTTCAACCTCAAAATTGCGGTCCCAAACGTCATCGCACAATAATAAAATTGGTATCAAAAGTTGCGCAAATTCATCACCTACAAAAATGGATTTAGGCATTTTTTTTGTGCGACGCCTAGTTTTCCCGTTATGGGCGTTTTAATGGAGGTACCTCCCTTCCACAGTGAAAAAACGGTACTTCCCCAGACGGAAAAAATATGAAATTGGGTCATTACTTGCGGGACATAATAAGCTTTCATATGACACCTCACTTGACCATGGGTCACGCCCACTTTTCGAGTTATTGGCGTTTTCATGGTCCGGTGAGTTCTCACTGCATACAAAAAATATTTTTTTTTTTTCTCACCCTTCAACCTCAAAATTGCGGTCCCAAACGTCATCGCACAATAATAAAATTGGTATCAAAAGTTGCGCAAATTCATCACCTACAAAAATGGATTTAGGCATTTTTTTTGTGCGACGCCTAGTTTTCCCGTTATGGGCGTTTTAATGGAGGTACCTCCCTTCCACAGTGAAAAAAACGGTACTTCCCCAGACGGAAAAAAATATGAAATTGGGTCATTACTTGCGGGACATAATAAGCTTTCATATGACACCTCACTTGACCATGGGTCACGCCCACTTTTCGAGTTATTGGCGTTTTCATGGTCCGGTGAGTTCTCACTGCATACAAAAAATATTTTTTTTTTTTCTCACCCTTCAACCTCAAAATTGCGGTCCCAAACGTCATCGCACAATAATAAAATTGGTATCAAAAGTTGCGCAAATTCATCACCTACAAAAATGGATTTAGGCATTTTTTTTGTGCGACGCCTAGTTTTCCCGTTATGGGCGTTTTAATGGAGGTACCTCCCTTCCACAGTGAAAAAACGGTACTTCCCCAGACGGAAAAAATATGAAATTGGGTCATTACTTGCGGGACATAATAAGCTTTCATATGACACCTCACTTGACCATGGGTCACGCCCACTTTTCGAGTTATTGGCGTTTTCATGGTCCGGTGAGTTCTCACTGCATACAAAAAATATTTTTTTTTTTTCTCACCCTTCAACCTCAAAATTGCGGTCCCAAACGTCATCGCACAATAATAAAATTGGTATCAAAAGTTGCGCAAATTCATCACCTACAAAAATGGATTTAGGCATTTTTTTTGTGCGACGCCTAGTTTTCCCGTTATGGGCGTTTTAATGGAGGTACCTCCCTTCCACAGTGAAAAAACGGTACTTCCCCAGACGGAAAAAATATGAAATTGGGTCATTACTTGCGGGACATAATAAGCTTTCATATGACACCTCACTTGACCATGGGTCACGCCCACTTTTCGAGTTATTGGCGTTTTAATGGTCCGGTGAGTTCTCACTGCATACAAAAAATATTTTTTTTTTTTCTCACCCTTCAACCTCAAAATTGCGGTCCCAAACGTCATCGCACAATAATAAAATTGGTATCAAAAGTTGCGCAAATTCATCACCTACAAAAATGGATTTAGGCATTTTTTTTGTGCGACGCCTAGTTTTCCCCGTTATGGGCGTTTTAATGGAGGTACCTCCCTTCCACAGTGAAAAAACGGTACTTCCCCAGACGGAAAAAATATGAAATTGGGTCATTACTTGCGGGACATAATAAGCTTTCATATGACACCTCACTTGACCATGGGGTCACGCCCACTTTTCGAGTTATTGGCGTTTTCATGGTCCGGTGAGTTCTCACTGCATACAAAAAATATTTTTTTTTTTTCTCACCCTTCAACCTCAAAATTGCGGTCCCAAACGTCATCGCACAATAATAAAATTGGTATCAAAAGTTGCGCAAATTCATCACCTACAAAAATGGATTTAGGCATTTTTTTTGTGCGACGCCTAGTTTTCCCGTTATGGGCGTTTTAATGGAGGTACCTCCCTTCCACAGTGAAAAAACGGTACTTCCCCAGACGGAAAAAATATGAAATTGGGTCATTACTTGCGGGACATAATAAGCTTTCATATGACACCTCACTTGACCATGGGTCACGCCCACTTTTCGAGTTATTGGCGTTTTCATGGTCCGGTGAGTTCTCACTGCATACAAAAAATATTTTTTTTTTTTCTCACCCTTCAACCTCAAAATTGCGGTCCCAAACGTCATCGCACAATAATAAAATTGGTATCAAAAGTTGCGCAAATTCATCACCTACAAAAATGGATTTAGGCATTTTTTTTGTGCGACGCCTAGTTTTCCCGTTATGGGCGTTTTAATGGAGGTACCTCCCTTCCACAGTGAAAAAACGGTACTTCCCCAGACGGAAAAAATATGAAATTGGGTCATTACTTGCGGGACATAATAAGCTTTCATATGACACCTCACTTGACCATGGGTCACGCCCACTTTTCGAGTTATTGGCGTTTTCATGGTCCGGTGAGTTCTCACTGCATACAAAAAATATTTTTTTTTTTTCTCACCCTTCAACCTCAAAATTGCGGTCCCAAACGTCATCGCACAATAATAAAATTGGTATCAAAAGTTGCGCAAATTCATCACCTACAAAAATGGATTTAGGCATTTTTTTTGTGCGACGCCTAGTTTTCCCGTTATGGGCGTTTTAATGGAGGTACCTCCCTTCCACAGTGAAAAAACGGTACTTCCCCAGACGGAAAAAATATGAAATTGGGTCATTACTTGCGGGACATAATAAGCTTTCATATGACACCTCACTTGACCATGGGTCACGCCCACTTTTCGAGTTATTGGCGTTTTCATGGTCCGGTGAGTTCTCACTGCATACAAAAAATATTTTTTTTTTTTCTCACCCTTCAACCTCAAAATTGCGGTCCCAAACGTCATCGCACAATAATAAAATTGGTATCAAAAGTTGCGCAAATTCATCACCTACAAAAATGGATTTAGGCATTTTTTTTGTGCGACGCCTAGTTTTCCCGTTATGGGCGTTTTAATGGAGGTACCTCCCTTCCACAGTGAAAAAAACGGTACTTCCCCAGACGGAAAAAATATGAAATTGGGTCATTACTTGCGGGACATAATAAGCTTTCATATGACACCTCACTTGACCATGGGTCACGCCCACTTTTCGAGTTATTGGCGTTTTCATGGTCCGGTGAGTTCTCACTGCATACAAAAAATATTTTTTTTTTTTCTCACCCTTCAACCTCAAAATTGCGGTCCCAAACGTCATCGCACAATAATAAAATTGGTATCAAAAGTTGCGCAAATTCATCACCTACAAAAATGGATTTAGGCATTTTTTTTTGTGCGACGCCTAGTTTTCCCGTTATGGGCGTTTTAATGGAGGTACCTCCCTTCCACAGTGAAAAAACGGTACTTCCCCAGACGGAAAAAATATGAAATTGGGTCATTACTTGCGGGACATAATAAGCTTTCATATGACACCTCACTTGACCATGGGTCACGCCCACTTTTCGAGTTATTGGCGTTTTCATGGTCCGGTGAGTTCTCACTGCATACAAAAAATATTTTTTTTTTTTCTCACCCTTCAACCTCAAAATTGCGGTCCCAAACGTCATCGCACAATAATAAAATTGGTATCAAAAGTTGCGCAAATTCATCACCTACAAAAATGGATTTAGGCATTTTTTTTGTGCGACGCCTAGTTTTCCCGTTATGGGCGTTTTAATGGAGGTACCTCCCTTCCACAGTGAAAAAAACGGTACTTCCCCAGACGGAAAAAATATGAAATTGGGTCATTACTTGCGGGACATAATAAGCTTTCATATGACACCTCACTTGACCATGGGTCACGCCCACTTTTCGAGTTATTGGCGTTTTCATGGTCCGGTGAGTTCTCACTGCATACAAAAAATATTTTTTTTTTTTCTCACCCTTCAACCTCAAAATTGCGGTCCCAAACGTCATCGCACAATAATAAAAATTGGTATCAAAAGTTGCGCAAATTCATCACCTACAAAAATGGATTTAGGCATTTTTTTTGTGCGACGCCTAGTTTTCCCGTTATGGGCGTTTTAATGGAGGTACCTCCCTTCCACAGTGAAAAAACGGTACTTCCCCAGACGGAAAAAATATGAAATTGGGTCATTACTTGCGGGACATAATAAGCTTTCATATGACACCTCACTTGACCATGGGTCACGCCCACTTTTCGAGTTATTGGCGTTTTCATGGTCCGGTGAGTTCTCACTGCATACAAAAAATATTTTTTTTTTTTTCTCACCCTTCAACCTCAAAATTGCGGTCCCAAACGTCATCGCACAATAATAAAATTGGTATCAAAAGTTGCGCAAATTCATCACCTACAAAAATGGATTTAGGCATTTTTTTTTGTGCGACGCCTAGTTTTCCCGTTATGGGCGTTTTAATGGAGGTACCTCCCTTCCACAGTGAAAAAACGGGTACTTCCCCAGACGGAAAAAATATGAAATTGGGTCATTACTTGCGGGACATAATAAGCTTTCATATGACACCTCACTTGACCATGGGTCACGCCCACTTTTCGAGTTATTGGCGTTTTCATGGTCCGGTGAGTTCTCACTGCATACAAAAAATATTTTTTTTTTTTCTCACCCTTCAACCTCAAAATTGCGGTCCCAAACGTCATCGCACAATAATAAAATTGGTATCAAAAGTTGCGCAAATTCATCACCTACAAAAATGGATTTAGGCATTTTTTTTGTGCGACGCCTAGTTTTCCCGTTATGGGCGTTTTAATGGAGGTACCTCCCTTCCACAGTGAAAAAAACGGTACTTCCCCAGACGGAAAAAATATGAAATTGGGTCATTACTTGCGGGACATAATAAGCTTTCATATGACACCTCACTTGACCATGGGTCACGCCCACTTTTCGAGTTATTGGCGTTTTCATGGTCCGGTGAGTTCTCACTGCATACAAAAAATATTTTTTTTTTTTCTCACCCTTCAACCTCAAAATTGCGGTCCCAAACGTCATCGCACAATAATAAAATTGGTATCAAAAGTTGCGCAAATTCATCACCTACAAAAATGGATTTAGGCATTTTTTTTGTGCGACGCCTAGTTTTCCCGTTATGGGCGTTTTAATGGAGGTACCTCCCTTCCACAGTGAAAAAACGGTACTTCCCCAGACGGAAAAAATATGAAATTGGGTCATTACTTGCGGGACATAATAAGCTTTCATATGACACCTCACTTGACCATGGGTCACGCCCACTTTTCGAGTTATTGGCGTTTTCATGGTCCGGTGAGTTCTCACTGCATACAAAAAAATATTTTTTTTTTTTCTCACCCTTCAACCTCAAAATTGCGGTCCCCAAACGTCATCGCACAATAATAAAATTGGTATCAAAAGTTGCGCAAATTCATCACCTACAAAAATGGATTTAGGCATTTTTTTTGTGCGACGCCTAGTTTTCCCGTTATGGGCGTTTTAATGGAGGTACCTCCCTTCCACAGTGAAAAAACGGTACTTCCCCAGACGGAAAAAATATGAAATTGGGTCATTACTTGCGGGACATAATAAGCTTTCATATGACACCTCACTTGACCATGGGTCACGCCCACTTTTCGAGTTATTGGCGTTTTCATGGTCCGGTGAGTTCTCACTGCATACAAAAAATATTTTTTTTTTTTCTCACCCTTCAACCTCAAAATTGCGGTCCCAAACGTCATCGCACAATAATAAAATTGGTATCAAAAGTTGCGCAAATTCATCACCTACAAAAATGGATTTAGGCATTTTTTTTGTGCGACGCCTAGTTTTCCCGTTATGGGCGTTTTAATGGAGGTACCTCCCTTCCACAGTGAAAAAACGGTACTTCCCCAGACGGAAAAAATATGAAATTGGGTCATTACTTGCGGGACATAATAAGCTTTCATATGACACCTCACTTGACCATGGGTCACGCCCACTTTTCGAGTTATTGGCGTTTTCATGGTCCGGTGAGTTCTCACTGCATACAAAAAATATTTTTTTTTTTCTCACCCTTCAACCTCAAAATTGCGGTCCCAAACGTCATCGCACAATAATAAAATTGGTATCAAAAGTTGCGCAAATTCATCACCTACAAAAATGGATTTAGGCATTTTTTTTGTGCGACGCCTAGTTTTCCCGTTATGGGCGTTTTAATGGAGGTACCTCCCTTCCACAGTGAAAAAACGGTACTTCCCCAGACGGAAAAAATATGAAATTGGGTCATTACTTGCGGGACATAATAAGCTTTCATATGACACCTCACTTGACCATGGGTCACGCCCACTTTTCGAGTTATTGGCGTTTTCATGGTCCGGTGAGTTCTCACTGCATACAAAAAATATTTTTTTTTTTTTCTCACCCTTCAACCTCAAAATTGCGGTCCCAAACGTCATCGCACAATAATAAAATTGGTATCAAAAGTTGCGCAAATTCATCACCTACAAAAATGGATTTAGGCATTTTTTTTGTGCGACGCCTAGTTTTCCCGTTATGGGCGTTTTAATGGAGGTACCTCCCTTCCACAGTGAAAAAACGGTACTTCCCCAGACGGAAAAAATATGAAATTGGGTCATTACTTGCGGGACATAATAAGCTTTCATATGACACCTCACTTGACCATGGGTCACGCCCACTTTTCGAGTTATTGGCGTTTTCATGGTCCGGTGAGTTCTCACTGCATACAAAAAATATTTTTTTTTTTTCTCACCCTTCAACCTCAAAATTGCGGTCCCAAACGTCATCGCACAATAATAAAATTGGTATCAAAAGTTGCGCAAATTCATCACCTACAAAAATGGATTTAGGCATTTTTTTTGTGCGACGCCTAGTTTTCCCGTTATGGGCGTTTTAATGGAGGTACCTCCCTTCCACAGTGAAAAAACGGTACTTCCCCAGACGGAAAAAATATGAAATTGGGTCATTACTTGCGGGACATAATAAGCTTTCATATGACACCTCACTTGACCATGGGTCACGCCCACTTTTCGAGTTATTGGCGTTTTCATGGTCCGGTGAGTTCTCACTGCATACAAAAAATATTTTTTTTTTTTCTCACCCTTCAACCTCAAAATTGCGGTCCCAAACGTCATCGCACAATAATAAAATTGGTATCAAAAGTTGCGCAAATTCATCACCTACAAAAATGGATTTAGGCATTTTTTTTGTGCGACGCCTAGTTTTCCCGTTATGGGCGTTTTAATGGAGGTACCTCCCTTCCACAGTGAAAAAACGGTACTTCCCCAGACGGAAAAAATATGAATTGGGTCATTACTTGCGGGACATAATAAGCTTTCATATGACACCTCACTTGACCATGGGTCACGCCCACTTTTCGAGTTATTGGCGTTTTCATGGTCCGGTGAGTTCTCACTGCATACAAAAAATATTTTTTTTTTTTCTCACCCTTCAACCTCAAAATTGCGGTCCCAAACGTCATCGCACAATAATAAAATTGGTATCAAAAGTTGCGCAAATTCATCAGCTACAAAAATGGATTTAGGCATTTTTTTTGTGCGACGCCTAGTTTTCCCGTTATGGGCGTTTTAATGGAGGTACCTCCCTTCCACAGTGAAAAAACGGTACTTCCCCAGACGGAAAAAATATGAAATTGGGTCATTACTTGCGGGACATAATAAGCTTTCATATGACACCTCACTTGACCATGGGTCACGCCCACTTTTCGAGTTATTGGCGTTTTCATGGTCCGGTGAGTTCTCACTGCATACAAAAAATATTTTTTTTTTTCTCACCCTTCAACCTCAAAATTGCGGTCCCAAACGTCATCGCACAATAATAAAATTGGTATCAAAAGTTGCGCAAATTCATCAGCTACAAAAATGGATTTAGGCATTTTTTTTGTGCGACGCCTAGTTTTCCCCGTTATGGGCGTTTTAATGGAGGTACCTCCCTTCCACAGTGAAAAAACGGTACTTCCCCAGACGGAAAAAATATGAAATTGGGTCATTACTTGCGGGACATAATAAGCTTTCATATGACACCTCACTTGACCATGGGTCACGCCCACTTTTCGAGTTATTGGCGTTTTCATGGTCCGGTGAGTTCTCACTGCATACAAAAAATTTTTTTTTTTTTCTCACCCTTCAACCTCAAAATTGCGGTCCCAAACGTCATCGCACAATAATAAAATTGGTATCAAAAGTTGCGCAAATTCATCAGCTACAAAAATGGATTTAGGCATTTTTTTTGTGCGACGCCTAGTTTTCCCGTTATGGGCGTTTTAATGGAGGTACCTCCCTTCCACAGTGAAAAAACGGTACTTCCCCAGACGGAAAAAATATGAAATTGGGTCATTACTTGCGGGACATAATAAGCTTTCATATGACACCTCACTTGACCATGGGTCACGGCCCACTTTTCGTGTTATTGGGGTTTTCATGGTCCGGTGAGTTCTCACTGCATAAAAAAAATATTTTTTTTTTTCTCACCCTTCAACCTCAAAATTGCGGTCCCAAACGTCATCGCACAATAATAAAATTGGTATCAAAAGTTGCGCAAATTCATCAGCTACAAAAATGGATTTAGGCATTTTTTTTGTGCGACGCCTAGTTTTCCCGTTATGGGCGTTTTAATGGAGGTACCTCCCTTCCACAGTGAAAAAACGGTACTTCCCCAGACGGAAAAAATATGAAATTGGGTCATTACTTGCGGGACATAATAAGCTTTCATATGACACCTCACTTGACCATGGGTCACGCCCACTTTTCGAGTTATTGGCGTTTTCATGGTCCGGTGAGTTCTCACTGCATACAAAAAATATTTTTTTTTTTCTCACCCTTCAACCTCAAAATTGCGGTCCCAAACGTCATCGCACAATAATAAAATTGGTATCAAAAGTTGCGCAAATTCATCAGCTACAAAAATGGATTTAGGCATTTTTTTTGTGCGACGCCTAGTTTTCCCGTTATGGGCGTTTTAATGGAGGTACCTCCCTTCCACAGTGAAAAAAACGGTACTTCCCCAGACGGAAAAAATATGAAATTGGGGCATTACTTGCGGGACATAATAAGCTTTCATATGACACCTCACTTGACCATGGGTCACGCCCACTTTTCGAGTTATTGGCGTTTTCATGGTCCGGTGAGTTCTCACTGCATACAAAAAATATTTTTTTTTTTCTCACCCTTCAACCTCAAAATTGCGGTCCCAAACGTCATCGCACAATAATAAAATTGGTATCAAAAGTTGCGCAAATTCATCAGCTACAAAAATGGATTTAGGCATTTTTTTTGTGCGACGCCTAGTTTTCCCGTTATGGGCGTTTTAATGGAGGTACCTCCCTTCCACAGTGAAAAAACGGTACTTCCCCAGACGGAAAAAATATGAAATTGGGTCATTACTTGCGGGACATAATAAGCTTTCATATGACACCTCACTTGACCATGGGTCACGCCCACTTTTCGAGTTATTGGCGTTTTCATGGTCCGGTGAGTTCTCACTGCATACAAAAAATATTTTTTTTTTTCTCACCCTTCAACCTCAAAATTGCGGTCCCAAACGTCATCGCACAATAATAAAATTGGTATCAAAAGTTGCGCAAATTCATCAGCTACAAAAATGGATTTAGGCATTTTTTTTGTGCGACGCCTAGTTTTCCCGTTATGGGCGTTTTAATGGAGGTACCTCCCTTCCACAGTGAAAAAACGGTACTTCCCCAGACGGAAAAAATATGAAATTGGGTCATTACTTGCGGGACATAATAAGCTTTCATATGACACCTCACTTGACCATGGGTCACGCCCACTTTTCGAGTTATTGGCGTTTTCATGGTCCGGTGAGTTCTCACTGCATACAAAAAATATTTTTTTTTTTCTCACCCTTCAACCTCAAAATTGCGGTCCCAAACGTCATCGCACAATAATAAAATTGGTATCAAAAGTTGCGCAAATTCATCAGCTACAAAAATGGATTTAGGCATTTTTTTTGTGCGACGCCTAGTTTTCCCGTTATGGGCGTTTTAATGGAGGTACCTCCCTTCCACAGTGAAAAAACGGTACTTCCCCAGACGGAAAAAATATGAAATTGGGTCATTACTTGCGGGACATAATAAGCTTTCATATGACACCTCACTTGACCATGGGTCACGCCCACTTTTCGAGTTATTGGCGTTTTCATGGTCCGGTGAGTTCTCACTGCATACAAAAAATATTTTTTTTTTTCTCACCCTTCAACCTCAAAATTGCGGTCCCAAACGTCATCGCACAATAATAAAATTGGTATCAAAAGTTGCGCAAATTCATCAGCTACAAAAATGGATTTAGGCATTTTTTTTGTGCGACGCCTAGTTTTCCCGTTATGGGCGTTTTAATGGAGGTACCTCCCTTCCACAGTGAAAAAACGGTACTTCCCCAGACGGAAAAAATATGAAATTGGGTCATTACTTGCGGGACATAATAAGCTTTCATATGACACCTCACTTGACCATGGGTCACGCCCACTTTTCGAGTTATTGGCGTTTTCATGGTCCGGTGAGTTCTCACTGCATACAAAAAATATTTTTTTTTTTCTCACCCTTCAACCTCAAAATTGCGGTCCCAAACGTCATCGCACAATAATAAAATTGGTATCAAAAGTTGCGCAAATTCATCAGCTACAAAAATGGATTTAGGCATTTTTTTTGTGCGACGCCTAGTTTTCCCGTTATGGGCGTTTTAATGGAGGTACCTCCCTTCCACAGTGAAAAAACGGTACTTCCCCAGACGGAAAAAATATGAAATTGGGTCATTACTTGCGGGACATAATAAGCTTTCATATGACACCTCACTTGACCATGGGTCACGCCCACTTTTCGAGTTATTGGCGTTTTCATGGTCCGGTGAGTTCTCACTGCATACAAAAAATATTTTTTTTTTTCTCACCCTTCAACCTCAAAATTGCGGTCCCAAACGTCATCGCACAATAATAAAATTGGTATCAAAAGTTGCGCAAATTCATCAGCTACAAAAATGGATTTAGGCATTTTTTTTGTGCGACGCCTAGTTTTCCCGTTATGGGCGTTTTAATGGAGGTACCTCCCTTCCACAGTGAAAAAACGGTACTTCCCCAGACGGAAAAAATATGAAATTGGGGCATTACTTGCGGGACATAATAAGCTTTCATATGACACCTCACTTGACCATGGGTCACGCCCACTTTTCGAGTTATTGGCGTTTTCATGGTCCGGTGAGTTCTCACTGCATACAAAAAATATTTTTTTTTTTCTCACCCTTCAACCTCAAAATTGCGGTCCCAAACGTCATCGCACAATAATAAAATTGGTATCAAAAGTTGCGCAAATTCATCAGCTACAAAAATGGATTTAGGCATTTTTTTTGTGCGACGCCTAGTTTTCCCGTTATGGGCGTTTTAATGGAGGTACCTCCCTTCCACAGTGAAAAAACGGTACTTCCCCAGACGGAAAAAATATGAAATTGGGTCATTACTTGCGGGACATAATAAGCTTTCATATGACACCTCACTTGACCATGGGTCACGCCCACTTTTCGAGTTATTGGCGTTTTAATGGTCCGCCCATTACTCGAAAAGTTGGCGTGGCCCAGGGTAAGGCGATGTCATATTGGGTTGTTGTGGAATTCGAGACGTAATTAGAGAAGTGCAAGAGAAATAAAAATAGTTTTTTGGCGGCATTGACGGCCGCGCGGCCGTCAATGCCGCCAAAAAACTATTTTTATTTCTCTTGCACTTCTCTCACCCCAAGGACCGCCCCCTTCCTTTTCCCCCGTCTTCACCTTCATCCGGCTTCCTCCCTACTACTCTCTCACCCTACACCCCTGCTAACCACCACCCCAGCATTCCTTGACTTTAGTGGGTCCTTCAAATTTCATTTCCAACGGCTATTTTTTATTTTAATTACTTATAGCCCGTACCAGGGATCGAACCTGGATTGCTCAGTTACAAACCACACGCGTTAGTTCACCAAGCCATACTCCTTCTTATAAATGTTACTTCGAAATTTAACCACAATAAAAATTTAGGAGGGAAATTATATTAAAGTTAGTTCCATCTATAGGGGGATAGTTTTATTAAGGCTATACGGTTTTTGTCCAAAAACTCTTTTGCATTAACGAATTTTATTTGGTTTTTGGCTTTGCTAAATTTTGGTAAGTATTAAAGAGTTACACTTCTGTATGAAAGTTATGACTCGATATAGCCTTTGATATTTTTTAAGTACTTAGGAAGGAAATTATTTTGAGGTGTCACCTATCGGATGATAGGACAAC
Source organism: Leucozona laternaria (assembly GCA_932273885.2). Lineage (NCBI taxonomy): Eukaryota > Metazoa > Arthropoda > Insecta > Diptera > Syrphidae > Leucozona > Leucozona laternaria. The sequence continues at coordinate 12,763 of OW026367.1, forward strand.
TAAGGCTATCGGTAGTTGTCTTAGAATAATAAATATTTCGGGAATTTTATTTGGATGTTCTCTATTCTTACTTTGAAAATTTTGCTCTGAAAATTATCATTCGATTGTAGGGATTCTCATTGTCAAAATATTTGTTCCCTTTGGGGAATTTGTCACAATCAAATCGAAAGGAAAAGAAGGATTTTTACTTGCTCTGTGGACTAAAGGGCAAGTAGTGGCTTTGTGTAAAACAAATTAAAAAACATATGTGTGTAGCCATGTACGCGCGCTAGAAGTATAAAACTGCTTTTCTCTCAAACAAAGCCTCTGTTATATTCTTACTTATAAACGAACAAACATTTTGTATAAACTAACATAACAATTAATTGTTGATTAAGATTATTATTTACAAATTGGTTAGATAATCAAAATAAAGTTGATGATTTTCGCTTAGAGATCAGTGCTTAGAGGATATAAAAATAATATGAGGCGTGTTTTTTTGCAAGTCCATATGGATTTGTCGAAAAAAACGACATCGGGACTTAGGAACTTCTTACTTACAGTAAGTAAGTACCGATAATTATCTGGACTTAGCTAAGTCTATATGGATTTAAGTTGTTGTTGTATTTACTTGTAAAACTATTAGTCCCGATGTCGTTTTTTCCATATGGACTTGCAAAAAAAACACGGCTATGGAGTGCTTGTTTTTATTCGAATGCGAACCTTTCATAGAGGTCGCTGTAAACTTAAGTTTCGTAATATCAGCTTCTTGTTTAACTAGCACATAGCATTTAAATTTGTTGGATGGAATATTTGTTTTTTGCGGTATGTGATTGATGATATCATCGGTTCAAACTCCATAGCATAGAGTACCTATATTACCTACAGAACCGACCGGTACCCCTCTTGCCTTAAACACCCGCAAATTTTATTTGAGGTGAGTAAGTGAAAACTCTCTTAGTTTACTCTTTTTTCCCTATCCGTGTGAACATGTGCATGGTGGATATAAGAACAAAATGGCGTCATTTGCTCAAAAATGTGAGATGTTTTTGTTATGTCAAATGAAAAGTGACATTCAAGTGACAGTTCTCAAATTTCATTTTAGTGCTTTTGCCTCGGATTTGTTTTTTCATAAATAATAATTAATAATTGAAAGAATAAAATTTTGTCTCAAAGAAGGAAGCACAGCGAAAACTGAACCATTCCCATACTCTGTTCTTATTCCTTGGGCTCCAAAACAGCCCAACTGGACTGCTTGGAACGCTTGCAATATCTATGAAGGATACTTGGCAAATGCAAGTCTGGATGAGCTTTGCACTGACTTGGAGGCTACAACTACAACAAAGGAAAAACGAATGAATAACCCAATATATCAGGTAAAGTATTGTATTGGGGTTTTAGTAAGAAGAATCATTGATTGAAATAATTTCTATTTTGTTCTTTATTTCAGAAATTCATCTCAGCAATGCGAAGCGAAATCATGACAGCAATCAATGACTATCCAGTGGATATCATGCGCGGAAACACTGGTTTTGGTAAAACAACCCAAATTGCTGAGTGCCATCTACCCACGCCCCCGATTTGTTGCTGCAGCTACACAAAATGATCAAAGAGCTCACCCTCAAATCAATTAGAATCACGAGAGATTTGAAAAAAGCCTTTTCTGGATTCGGGGCACAATTGGGCAATGAAATCTCTCAATTTACTGACTTATTAAGCTCCAAAGCGGATCCGCCTATTATTTGGTGCAATCAGTCGCAGCGAACTGCTCCCCGATTATATGAGACACTGCGGTTTAATGTTCTCGAGATCCAAGAACATATGAAAACATTTTTCGATGGCAAGGATCAGGTTCTAGAGGTAAAAGTATTTTTATTTTTTTTAAATATTAAATTTTATAACCTCAATAATATGTTTCTCGATTCCAGTGTCTCTATTCGGTGAAAACTTCCTACAAACTGTCATTGTTTACCGAAGAACAGATCATATGTCTCGTGCAGAAGAATCAAGTTCAACCAGTTTCATGCAATTCGACCCAGCTACCGTGGAAATAGTGTTGGACTTAGGTCGGGCCCTGTACAAGCTGATATTCCAGTTGTTGTTATTAATTGAGTGGAATCATAAAATCGTAAATTTCCGCCATAGCGAAAAGGCATGCATTCGTCTTCCTTCTCTTTTGTAAAAGAAATATAATAAAACTTCGAAATTTTTGCAGATGCTGGACATTTCAGAGTTGTTTATTTTGGAGCGTGAATGGCTGGTGCGCTCTATTAATGAATCAGAACAAGACGCTTAAGATACATCCACATCGACAGAAGGCGATCATATACCCACTCCTTCGCCGGGACTGCCAATCACGAGTGCAGAATTTGAAACATCTTTGCACGAATTAATGGACAACCAAAAGTGGTAAGACGCAGTCTCACATGTGCGACAATATATACGAATTCCAACCTCTCGATATTCCCCTATACGAATCTGGAGAATCGTCTCAAACATGATGATGTTATATTTATACTCAACATTTACTCGCAAATACTTCTGAAGGATCGAACAGGTATGTATCAAAATATTAAATATAGATAGTTAAGAACACTTGCACTAACCTAGATCTCTTTATTTTTTTTGCAGATACTTTCATAATTTCAAAAAGCAGCTCAGAACTTTGTGAAGTGTATGCTATTTTATCGGGAAGCCTTTATCAGGTATCCAGTGCTTTGACCTCAATGGAAATTAATATGATAAGATTTTCCGGAATCTCGACAACGTCTAATCGTAAAGGAAGTGACAAAGTCACAAAACTTTAGGTAAACAAAAACAAATAAAAAAACTATGAAGAATCTCTCCATGTTAAAAAAACTTTTTAAAAGTAGTAAGATAGTTACATTTAAATCGGGCACAATTACTCTAAGTTTGAATTCAATATTCATGTTCTTTTTAGCTTTTAGTCTAAATTGTATGAATATTCAATAAAGAACAATTATCAAACTGGAAGTCTTATTTATAAACATTTTTAACTTTTAATACGGGAGATAAAATAAAAGAGAACCTAAAAGATGGTCAGGAACTCGACAACAGCGAAATAAATGCCAATTTTCATATACCAGACGATCGAAGATGATTTTCTGGGATAAAAATAATGTTGAAACGTATCCTATATAACTTTTTTTTGAAATTTTTGTTGAAATTCAAATTGGTTTTCAGAATCATTCAGGTAACCAATATTGTGAGTCAGAACCATTTTAATCATCAAAATCAAGCTATTAGTTTTGAAATGACGGCTCCTGGTACTCCAACGAATTTTTGAAAAAAATTCTGTATGAAAGTTATGACTCGATATAGCCTTTGATATTTTTTAAGTACTTAGGAAGGAAATTATTTTGAGGTGTCACCCATCGGATGATAGGACAACTAAGGCTATCGGTAGTTGTCTTAGAATAATAAATATTTCGGGAATTTTATTTGGATGTTGTCTATTCTTACTTTGAAAATTTTGCTCTGAAAATTATCATTCGATTGTAGGGATTCTCATTGTCAAAATATTTGTTCCCTTTGGGGAATTTGTCACAATCAAATCGAAAGGAAAAGAAGGATTTTTACTTGCTCTGTGGACTATAGGGCAAGTAGTGGCTTTGTGTAAAACAAATTAAAAAACATATGTGTGTAGCCATGTACGCGCGCTAGAAGTATAAAACTGCTTTTCTCTCAAACAAAGCCTCTGTTATATTCTTACTTATAAACGAACAAACATTTTGTATAAACTAACATAACAATTAATTGTTGATTAAGATTATTATTTACAAATTGGTTAGATAATCAAAATAAAGTTGATGATTTTCGCTTAGAGATCAGTGCTTAGAGGATATAAAAATAATATGAGGCGTGTTTTTTTGCAAGTCCATATGGATTTGTCGAAAAAAACGACATCGGGACTTAGGAACTTCTTACTTACAGTAAGTAAGTACCGATAATTATCTGGACTTAGCTAAGTCTATATGGATTTAAGTTGTTGTTGTATTTACTTGTAAAACTATTAGTCCCGATGTCGTTTTTTCCATATGGACTTGCAAAAAAAACACGGCTATGGAGTGCTTGTTTTTATTCGAATGCGAACCTTTCATAGAGGTCGCTGTAAACTTAAGTTTCGTAATATCAGCTTCTTTTTTAACTAGCACATAGCATTTAAATTTGTTGGATGGAATATTTGTTTTTTGCGGTATGTGATTGATGATATCATCGGTTCAAACTCCATAGCATAGAGTACCTATATTACCTACAGAACCGACCGGTACCCCTCTTGCCTTAAACACCCGCAAATTTTATTTGAGGTGAGTAAGTGAAAACTCTCTTAGTTTACTCTTTTTTCCCTATCCGTGTGAACATGTGCATGGTGGATATAAGAACAAAATGGCGTCATTTGCTCAAAAATGTGAGATGTTTTTGTTATGTCAAATGAAAAGTGACATTCAAGTGACAGTTCTCAAATTTCATTTTAGTGCTTTTGCCTCGGATTTGTTTTTTCATAAATAATAATTAATAATTGAAAGAATAAAATTTTGTCTCAAAGAAGGAAGCACAGCGAAAACTGAACCATTCCCATACTCTGTTCTTATTCCTTGGGCTCCAAAACAGCCCAACTGGACTGCTTGGAACGCTTGCAATATCTATGAAGGATACTTGGCAAATGCAAGTCTGGATGAGCTTTGCACTGACTTGGAGGCTACAACTACAACAAAGGAAAAACGAATGAATAACCCAATATATCAGGTAAAGTATTGTATTGGGGTTTTAGTAAGAAGAATCATTGATTGAAATAATTTCTATTTTGTTCTTTATTTCAGAAATTCATCTCAGCAATGCGAAGCGAAATCATGACAGCAATCAATGACTATCCAGTGGATATCATGCGCGGAAACACTGGTTTTGGTAAAACAACCCAAATTGCTGAGTGCCATCTACCCACGCCCCCGATTTGTTGCTGCAGCTACACAAAATGATCAAAGAGCTCACCCTCAAATCAATTAGAATCACGAGAGATTTGAAAAAAGCCTTTTCTGGATTCGGGGCACAATTGGGCAATGAAATCTCTCAATTTACTGACTTATTAAGCTCCAAAGCGGATCCGCCTATTATTTGGTGCAATCAGTCGCAGCGAACTGCTCCCCGATTATATGAGACACTGCGGTTTAATGTTCTCGAGATCCAAGAACATATGAAAACATTTTTCGATGGCAAGGATCAGGTTCTAGAGGTAAAAGTATTTTTATTTTTTTTAAATATTAAATTTTATAACCTCAATAATATGTTTCTCGATTCCAGTGTCTCTATTCGGTGAAAACTTCCTACAAACTGTCATTGTTTACCGAAGAACAGATCATATGTCTCGTGCAGAAGAATCAAGTTCAACCAGTTTCATGCAATTCGACCCAGCTACCGTGGAAATAGTGTTGGACTTAGGTCGGGCCCTGTACAAGCTGATATTCCAGTTGTTGTTATTAATTGAGTGGAATCATAAAATCGTAAATTTCCGCCATAGCGAAAAGGCATGCATTCGTCTTCCTTCTCTTTTGTAAAAGAAATATAATAAAACTTCGAAATTTTTGCAGATGCTGGACATTTCAGAGTTGTTTATTTTGGAGCGTGAATGGCTGGTGCGCTCTATTAATGAATCAGAACAAGACGCTTAAGATACATCCACATCGACAGAAGGCGATCATATACCCACTCCTTCGCCGGGACTGCCAATCACGAGTGCAGAATTTGAAACATCTTTGCACGAATTAATGGACAACCAAAAGTGGTAAGACGCAGTCTCACATGTGCGACAATATATACGAATTCCAACCTCTCGATATTCCCCTATACGAATCTGGAGAATCGTCTCAAACATGATGATGTTATATTTATACTCAACATTTACTCGCAAATACTTCTGAAGGATCGAACAGGTATGTATCAAAATATTAAATATAGATAGTTAAGAACACTTGCACTAACCTAGATCTCTTTATTTTTTTTGCAGATACTTTCATAATTTCAAAAAGCAGCTCAGAACTTTGTGAAGTGTATGCTATTTTATCGGGAAGCCTTTATCAGGTATCCAGTGCTTTGACCTCAATGGAAATTAATATGATAAGATTTTCCGGAATCTCGACAACGTCTAATCGTAAAGGAAGTGACAAAGTCACAAAACTTTAGGTAAACAAAAACAAATAAAAAAACTATGAAGAATCTCTCCATGTTAAAAAAACTTTTTAAAAGTAGTAAGATAGTTACATTTAAATCGGGCACAATTACTCTAAGTTTGAATTCAATATTCATGTTCTTTTTAGCTTTTAGTCTAAATTGTATGAATATTCAATAAAGAACAATTATCAAACTGGAAGTCTTATTTATAAACATTTTTAACTTTTAATACGGGAGATAAAATAAAAGAGAACCTAAAAGATGGTCAGGAACTCGACAACAGCGAAATAAATGCCAATTTTCATATACCAGACGATCGAAGATGTTTTTCTGGGATAAAAATAATGTTGAAACGTATCCTATATGACTTTTTTTTGAAATTTTTGTTGAAATTCAAATTGGTTTTCAGAATCATTCAGGTAACCAATATTGTGAGTCAGAACCATTTCAATCATCAAAATCAAGCTATTAGTTTTGAAATGACGGCCTGGTGTATGTAACAATTTCAAGAAATTTCTTAAAATTGGTAGAAATTTCTTGAAATTGGTAGATAAACCAAGCTGTCATTTCAAAACTATTTGCTTCATTGGGATGATTGAAGCGGATTTGAGTCGTAATATTAGTTACCTAAATGATCCTGAAAACCGTTCTTAATTTAAACAAATATTTCGAAAATTTTTCATATAAAAGACGTTTCAAGATTTTTTTTGTAAAAATTTTTGAAATTTTTGTTAAAATTCAAAATAGTTTCCAGAATCATTTAGGTAACTACTTTTGTGACTCAGAACCATTTCAATCATCAAAATCAAGCAATTAGTTTTGAAATGACATCCTGGTGTATGTAACAATTTCAAGAAATGTCTTAATTTCTTAATTTTTAGAAATTTCTTGTAATTGGCAGATAAATCAAGCTGTCATTTCAAAACTAATAGCTTGATTTTGATGATTGAAACGGTTCTGAGTTACAATATTAGTTATCTAAATTATTCTGAAAACCATTTTTAATTTTAACAAAAATTTCGAAAAAAGTCATATAGGAGACTTTTCAATATTTTTTTTTATCCAAAAAAAATCTTGAAACGTCTGGTATATGAAAAATTTTGCTAGTTTGCAAGCTAGTTATCAAGCGCACAATATTGAAACAATGCCGAATGATGTGAAATCTGGCCAACGAAAACTTAAATGGATTCATTTGAAAGCAAAACAAATACTTATGCAGATAAATTCCATTTTATTTAACTATGTAACTATATGTAGCAAACTGTGCAGCTAGTTCTACTTCTACATTTCCAATTGGAATATCAAGCGGTTGCGAGCTAGAGGAGGTGGTGGCTGGTTCTTTCGGATAAACAGCAGTGGCAACTCGTGAAGTTGGCTCCTGGTAGTCCATATGTAGTAAGTCAATACTAAAAGGAGAAGAAAATTAATACAAAAATGTATACTTTGAATAAAAAAGACAAACCTTCGTGGTTGATTTATTATGTCGATAGATATCACCATCGGTTTCAAAAGAGTCATAATCATCACTGTTATCTCTTTTAGGAATAAATGGTGAACTAGTGTTACCATTTGTTTTTGAGCGATTAGGATTATCTGCGGGGAACAGAGGTTCATAAAAATGGTCGACGTCATCTGAAATCAAAATAAATACATTATTTAGATATGTTCTTAGGATCATAAAGATCACAAGAATGAGCTTTAAAAAAATGTCCACACCAACCTACAAATACAACAGCAACAGCTGGTGATGAAACAGCTGCAGGAACGGCTGTACCAATGGCGACTTATTAGAAGTTTTGCACCAAATTGGGGCCATCATCATCGGCACGGCCGACGGCTGAGATACCACCAGCGACAGATCAATCGACAGCACCCTTATTCGCGGCGAACTCACTGCCGGTCTTCTTCAACTGTGTGATGTCCTGGGGACTCAATTGGGTGAGGATGCCAGGCAGCATTTCAGAAATCGATTTACTGTCGCCGTGGCCGGTGATGGCGAATGTGTTTGTGGGCAATGATGCCTGGGCTTTGGGATTGTTGAAATGGATGATTGAGCAATCGTTTTTGATGACGTTAACTTCCTCGATGAAGGGGATGGTATTTTCCAATAGTTTTTTCAACGATGACTGTAGTTTTTTGTCATCGGGAGCCGGCGTTGAATGGACAGTCTTCTTTCGGCGTGGAGTTTTCTTTCCTCCAATACGCACCTGTACTTAAAGTTTCTTCAGGTTCTGGTTTGTTAAATAACTCCAACGAATTTTTGAAAAAAATTCTGTATGAAAGTTATGACTCGATATAGCCTTTGATATTTTTTAAGTACTTAGGAAGGAAATTATTTTGAGGTGTCACCCATCGGATGATAGGACAACTAAGGCTATCGGTAGTTGTCTTAGAATAATAAATATTTCGGGAATTTTATTTGGATGTTGTCTATTCTTACTTTGAAAATTTTGCTCTGAAAATTATCATTCGATTGTAGGGATTCTCATTGTCAAAATATTTGTTCCCTTTGGGGAATTTGTCACAATCAAATCGAAAGGAAAAGAAGGATTTTTACTTGCTCTGTGGACTATAGGGCAAGTAGTGGCTTTGTGTAAAACAAATTAAAAAATATATGTGTGTAGCCATGTACGCGCGCTAGAAGTATAAAACTGCTTTTCTCTCAAACAAAGCCTCTGTTATATTCTTACTTATAAACGAACAAACATTTTGTATAAACTAACATAACAATTAATTGTTGATTAAGATTATTATTTACAAATTGGTTAGATAATCAAAATAAAGTTGATGATTTTCGCTTAGAGATCAGTGCTTAGAGGATATAAAAATAATATGAGGCGTGTTTTTTTGCAAGTCCATATGGATTTGTCGAAAAAAACGACATCGGGACTTAGGAACTTCTTACTTACAGTAAGTAAGTACCGATAATTATCTGGACTTAGCTAAGTCTATATGGATTTAAGTTGTTGTTGTATTTACTTGTAAAACTATTAGTCCCGATGTCGTTTTTTCCATATGGACTTGCAAAAAAAACACGGCTATGGAGTGCTTGTTTTTATTCGAATGCGAACCTTTCATAGAGGTCGCTGTAAACTTAAGTTTCGTAATATCAGCTTCTTTTTTAACTAGCACATAGCATTTAAATTTGTTGGATGGAATATTTGTTTTTTGCGGTATGTGATTGATGATATCATCGGTTCAAACTCCATAGCATAGAGTACCTATATTACCTACAGAACCGACCGGTACCCCTCTTGCCTTAAACACCCGCAAATTTTATTTGAGGTGAGTAAGTGAAAACTCTCTTAGTTTACTCTTTTTTCCCTATCCGTGTGAACATGTGCATGGTGGATATAAGAACAAAATGGCGTCATTTGCTCAAAAATGTGAGATGTTTTTGTTATGTCAAATGAAAAGTGACATTCAAGTGACAGTTCTCAAATTTCATTTTAGTGCTTTTGCCTCGGATTTGTTTTTTCATAAATAATAATTAATAATTGAAAGAATAAAATTTTGTCTCAAAGAAGGAAGCACAGCGAAAACTGAACCATTCCCATACTCTGTTCTTATTCCTTGGGCTCCAAAACAGCCCAACTGGACTGCTTGGAACGCTTGCAATATCTATGAAGGATACTTGGCAAATGCAAGTCTGGATGAGCTTTGCACTGACTTGGAGGCTACAACTACAACAAAGGAAAAACGAATGAATAACCCAATATATCAGGTAAAGTATTGTATTGGGGTTTTAGTAAGAAGAATCATTAATTGAAATAATTTCTATTTTGTTCTTTATTTCAGAAATTCATCTCAGCAATGCGAAGCGAAATCATGACAGCAATCAATGACTATCCAGTGGATATCATGCGCGGAAACACTGGTTTTGGTAAAACAACCCAAATTGCTGAGTGCCATCTACCCACGCCCCCGATTTGTTGCTGCAGCTACACAAAATGATCAAAGAGCTCACCCTCAAATCAATTAGAATCACGAGAGATTTGAAAAAAGCCTTTTCTGGATTCGGGGCACAATTGGGCAATGAAATCTCTCAATTTACTGACTTATTAAGCTCCAAAGCGGATCCGCCTATTATTTGGTGCAATCAGTCGCAGCGAACTGCTCCCCGATTATATGAGACACTGCGGTTTAATGTTCTCGAGATCCAAGAACATATGAAAACATTTTTCGATGGCAAGGATCAGGTTCTAGAGGTAAAAGTATTTTTATTTTTTTAAATATTAAATTTTATAACCTCAATAATATGTTTCTCGATTCCAGTGTCTCTATTCGGTGAAAACTTCCTACAAACTGTCATTGTTTACCGAAGAACAGATCATATGTCTCGTGCAGAAGAATCAAGTTCAACCAGTTTCATGCAATTCGACCCAGCTACCGTGGAAATAGTGTTGGACTTAGGTCGGGCCCTGTACAAGCTGATATTCCATTTGTTGTTATTAATTGAGTGGAATCATAAAATCGTAAATTTCCGCCATAGCGAAAAGGCATGCATTCGTCTTCCTTCTCTTTTGTAAAAGAAATATAATAAAACTTCGAAATTTTTGCAGATGCTGGACATTTCAGAGTTGTTTATTTTGGAGCGTGAATGGCTGGTGCGCTCTATTAATGAATCAGAACAAGACGCTTAAGATACATCCACATCGACAGAAGGCGATCATATACCCACTCCTTCGCCGGGACTGCCAATCACGAGTGCAGAATTTGAAACATCTTTGCACGAATTAATGGACAACCAAAAGTGGTAAGACGCAGTCTCACATGTGCGACAATATATACGAATTCCAACCTCTCGATATTCCCCTATACGAATCTGGAGAATCGTCTCAAACATGATGATGTTATATTTATACTCAACATTTACTCGCAAATACTTCTGAAGGATCGAACAGGTATGTATCAAAATATTAAATATAGATAGTTAAGAACACTTGCACTAACCTAGATCTCTTTATTTTTTTTGCAGATACTTTCATAATTTCAAAAAGCAGCTCAGAACTTTGTGAAGTGTATGCTATTTTATCGGGAAGCCTTTATCAGGTATCCAGTGCTTTGACCTCAATGGAAATTAATATGATAAGATTTTCCGGAATCTCGACAACGTCTAATCGTAAAGGAAGTGACAAAGTCACAAAACTTTAGGTAAACAAAAACAAATAAAAAAACTATGAAGAATCTCTCCATGTTAAAAAAACTTTTTAAAAGTAGTAAGATAGTTACATTTAAATCGGGCACAATTACTCTAAGTTTGAATTCAATATTCATGTTCTTTTTAGCTTTTAGTCTAAATTGTATGAATATTCAATAAAGAACAATTATCAAACTGGAAGTCTTATTTATAAACATTTTTAACTTTTAATACGGGAGATAAAATAAAAGAGAACCTAAAAGATGGTCAGGAACTCGACAACAGCGAAATAAATGCCAATTTTCATATACCAGACGATCGAAGATGTTTTTCTGGGATAAAAATAATGTTGAAACGTATCCTATATGACTTTTTTTTGAAATTTTTGTTGAAATTCAAATTGGTTTTCAGAATCATTCAGGTAACCAATATTGTGAGTCAGAACCATTTCAATCATCAAAATCAAGCTATTAGTTTTGAAATGACATCCTGGTGTATGTAACAATTTCAAGAAATGTCTTAATTTCTTAATTTTTAGAAATTTCTTGTAATTGGCAGATAAATCAAGCTGTCATTTCAAAACTAATAGCTTGATTTTGATGATTGAAACGGTTCTGAGTTACAATATTAGTTATCTAAATTATTCTGAAAACCATTTTTAATTTTAACAAAAATTTCGAAAAAAGTCATATAGGAGACTTTTCAATATTTTTTTTTATCCAAAAAAAATCTTGAAACGTCTGGTATATGAAAAATGTTGCTAGTTTGCAAGCTAGTTATCAAGCGCACAATATTGAAACAATGCCGAATGATGTGAAATCTGGCCAACGAAAACTTAAATGGATTCATTTGAAAGCAAAACAAATACTTATGCAGATAAATTCCATTTTATTTAACTATGTAACTATATGTAGCAAACTGTGCAGCTAGTTCTACTTCTACATTTCCAATTGGAATATCAAGCGGTTGCGAGCTAGAGGAGGTGGTGGCTGGTTCTTTCGGATAAACAGCAGTGGCAACTCGTGAAGTTGGCTCCTGGTAGTCCATATGTAGTAAGTCAATACTAAAAGGAGAAGAAAATTAATACAAAAATGTATACTTTGAATAAAAAAGACAAACCTTCGTGGTTGATTTATTATGTCGATAGATATCACCATCGGTTTCAAAAGAGTCATAATCATCACTGTTATCTCTTTTAGGAATAAATGGTGAACTAGTGTTACCATTTGTTTTTGAGCGATTAGGATTATCTGCGGGGAACAGAGGTTCATAAAAATGGTCGACGTCATCTGAAATCAAAATAAATACATTATTTAGATATGTTCTTAGGATCATAAAGATCACAAGAATGAGCTTTAAAAAAATGTCCACACCAACCTACAAATACAACAGCAACAGCTGGTGATGAAACAGCTGCAGGAACGGCTGTACCAATGGCGACTTATTAGAAGTTTTGCACCAAATTGGGGCCATCATCATCGGCACGGCCGACGGCTGAGATACCACCAGCGACAGATCAATCGACAGCACCCTTATTCGCGGCGAACTCACTGCCGGTCTTCTTCAACTGTGTGATGTCCTGGGGACTCAATTGGGTGAGGATGCCAGGCAGCATTTCAGAAATCGATTTACTGTCGCCGTGGCCGGTGATGGCGAATGTGTTTGTGGGCAATGATGCCTGGGCTTTGGGATTGTTGAAATGGATGATTGAGCAATCGTTTTTGATGACGTTAACTTCCTCGATGAAGGGGATGGTATTTTCCAATAGTTTTTTCAACGATGACTGTAGTTTTTTGTCATCGGGAGCCGGCGTTGAATGGACAGTCTTCTTTCGGCGTGGAGTTTTCTTTCCTCCAATACGCACCTGTACTTAAAGTTTCTTCAGGTTCTGGTTTGTTAAATAACTCCAACGAATTTTTGAAAAAAATTCTGTATGAAAGTTATGACTCGATATAGCCTTTGATATTTTTTAAGTACTTAGGAAGGAAATTATTTTGAGGTGTCACCCATCGGATGATAGGACAACTAAGGCTATCGGTAGTTGTCTTAGAATAATAAATATTTCGGGAATTTTATTTGAATGTTGTCTATTCTTACTTTGAAAATTTTGCTCTGAAAATTATCATTCGATTGTAGGGATTCTCATTGTCAAAATATTTGTTCCCTTTGGGGAATTTGTCACAATCAAATCGAAAGGAAAAGAAGGATTTTTACTTGCTCTGTGGACTATAGGGCAAGTAGTGGCTTTGTGTAAAACAAATTAAAAAATATATGTGTGTAGCCATGTACGCGCGCTAGAAGTATAAAACTGCTTTTCTCTCAAACAAAGCCTCTGTTATATTCTTACTTATAAACGAACAAACATTTTGTATAAACTAACATAACAATTAATTGTTGATTAAGATTATTATTTACAAATTGGTTAGATAATCAAAATAAAGTTGATGATTTTCGCTTAGAGATCAGTGCTTAGAGGATATAAAAATAATATGAGGCGTGTTTTTTTGCAAGTCCATATGGATTTGTCGAAAAAAACGACATCGGGACTTAGGAACTTCTTACTTACAGTAAGTAAGTACCGATAATTATCTGGACTTAGCTAAGTCTATATGGATTTAAGTTGTTGTTGTATTTACTTGTAAAACTATTAGTCCCGATGTCGTTTTTTCCATATGGACTTGCAAAAAAAACACGGCTATGGAGTGCTTGTTTTTATTCGAATGCGAACCTTTCATAGAGGTCGCTGTAAACTTAAGTTTCGTAATATCAGCTTCTTTTTTAACTAGCACATAGCATTTAAATTTGTTGGATGGAATATTTGTTTTTTGCGGTATGTGATTGATGATATCATCGGTTCAAACTCCATAGCATAGAGTACCTATATTACCTACAGAACCGACCGGTACCCCTCTTGCCTTAAACACCCGCAAATTTTATTTGAGGTGAGTAAGTGAAAACTCTCTTAGTTTACTCTTTTTTCCCTATCCGTGTGAACATGTGCATGGTGGATATAAGAACAAAATGGCGTCATTTGCTCAAAAATGTGAGATGTTTTTGTTATGTCAAATGAAAAGTGACATTCAAGTGACAGTTCTCAAATTTCATTTTAGTGCTTTTGCCTCGGATTTGTTTTTTCATAAATAATAATTAATAATTGAAAGAATAAAATTTTGTCTCAAAGAAGGAAGCACAGCGAAAACTGAACCATTCCCATACTCTGTTCTTATTCCTTGGGCTCCAAAACAGCCCAACTGGACTGCTTGGAACGCTTGCAATATCTATGAAGGATACTTGGCAAATGCAAGTCTGGATGAGCTTTGCACTGACTTGGAGGCTACAACTACAACAAAGGAAAAACGAATGAATAACCCAATATATCAGGTAAAGTATTGTATTGGGGTTTTAGTAAGAAGAATCATTGATTGAAATAATTTCTATTTTGTTCTTTATTTCAGAAATTCATCTCAGCAATGCGAAGCGAAATCATGACAGCAATCAATGACTATCCAGTGGATATCATGCGCGGAAACACTGGTTTTGGTAAAACAACCCAAATTGCTGAGTGCCATCTACCCACGCCCCCGATTTGTTGCTGCAGCTACACAAAATGATCAAAGAGCTCACCCTCAAATCAATTAGAATCACGAGAGATTTGAAAAAAGCCTTTTCTGGATTCGGGGCACAATTGGGCAATGAAATCTCTCAATTTACTGACTTATTAAGCTCCAAAGCGGATCCGCCTATTATTTGGTGCAATCAGTCGCAGCGAACTGCTCCCCGATTATATGAGACACTGCGGTTTAATGTTCTCGAGATCCAAGAACATATGAAAACATTTTTCGATGGCAAGGATCAGGTTCTAGAGGTAAAAGTATTTTTATTTTTTTTAAATATTAAATTTTATAACCTCAATAATATGTTTCTCGATTCCAGTGTCTCTATTCGGTGAAAACTTCCTACAAACTGTCATTGTTTACCGAAGAACAGATCATATGTCTCGTGCAGAAGAATCAAGTTCAACCAGTTTCATGCAATTCGACCCAGCTACCGTGGAAATAGTGTTGGACTTAGGTCGGGCCCTGTACAAGCTGATATTCCAGTTGTTGTTATTAATTGAGTGGAATCATAAAATCGTAAATTTCCGCCATAGCGAAAAGGCATGCATTCGTCTTCCTTCTCTTTTGTAAAAGAAATATAATAAAACTTCGAAATTTTTGCAGATGCTGGACATTTCAGAGTTGTTTATTTTGGAGCGTGAATGGCTGGTGCGCTCTATTAATGAATCAGAACAAGACGCTTAAGATACATCCACATCGACAGAAGGCGATCATATACCCACTCCTTCGCCGGGACTGCCAATCACGAGTGCAGAATTTGAAACATCTTTGCACGAATTAATGGACAACCAAAAGTGGTAAGACGCAGTCTCACATGTGCGACAATATATACGAATTCCAACCTCTCGATATTCCCCTATACGAATCTGGAGAATCGTCTCAAACATGATGATGTTATATTTATACTCAACATTTACTCGCAAATACTTCTGAAGGATCGAACAGGTATGTATCAAAATATTAAATATAGATAGTTAAGAACACTTGCACTAACCTAGATCTCTTTATTTTTTTTGCAGATACTTTCATAATTTCAAAAAGCAGCTCAGAACTTTGTGAAGTGTATGCTATTTTATCGGGAAGCCTTTATCAGGTATCCAGTGCTTTGACCTCAATGGAAATTAATATGATAAGATTTTCCGGAATCTCGACAACGTCTAATCGTAAAGGAAGTGACAAAGTCACAAAACTTTAGGTAAACAAAAACAAATAAAAAAACTATGAAGAATCTCTCCATGTTGAAAAAACTTTTTAAAAGTAGTAAGATAGTTACATTTAAATCGGGCACAATTACTCTAAGTTTGAATTCAATATTCATGTTCTTTTTAGCTTTTAGTCTAAATTGTATGAATATTCAATAAAGAACAATTATCAAACTGGAAGTCTTATTTATAAACATTTTTAACTTTTAATACGGGAGATAAAATAAAAGAGAACCTAAAAGATGGTCAGGAACTCGACAACAGCGAAATAAATGCCAATTTTCATATACCAGACGATCGAAGATGTTTTTCTGGGATAAAAATAATGTTGAAACGTATCCTATATGACTTTTTTTTGAAATTTTTGTTGAAATTCAAATTGGTTTTCAGAATCATTCAGGTAACCAATATTGTGAGTCAGAACCATTTCAATCATCAAAATCAAGCTATTAGTTTTGAAATGACGGCCTGGTGTATGTAACAATTTCAAGAAATTTCTTAAAATTGGTAGAAATTTCTTGAAATTGGTAGATAAACCAAGCTGTCATTTCAAAACTATTTGCTTCATTGGGATGATTGAAGCGGATTTGAGTCGTAATATTAGTTACCTAAATGATCCTGAAAACCGTTCTTAATTTAAACAAATATTTCGAAAATTTTTCATATAAAAGACGTTTCAAGATTTTTTTTGTAAAAATTTTTGAAATTTTTGTTAAAATTCAAAATAGTTTCCAGAATCATTTAGGTAACTACTTTTGTGACTCAGAACCATTTCAATCATCAAAATCAAGCAATTAGTTTTGAAATGACATCCTGGTGTATGTAACAATTTCAAGAAATGTCTTAATTTCTTAATTTTTAGAAATTTCTTGTAATTGGCAGATAAATCAAGCTGTCATTTCAAAACTAATAGCTTGATTTTGATGATTGAAACGGTTCTGAGTTACAATATTAGTTATCTAAATTATTCTGAAAACCATTTTTAATTTTAACAAAAATTTCGAAAAAAGTCATATAGGAGACTTTTCAATATTTTTTTTTATCCAAAAAAAATCTTGAAACGTCTGGTATATGAAAAATGTTGCTAGTTTGCAAGCTAGTTATCAAGCGCACAATATTGAAACAATGCCGAATGATGTGAAATCTGGCCAACGAAAACTTAAATGGATTCATTTGAAAGCAAAACAAATACTTATGCAGATAAATTCCATTTTATTTAACTATGTAACTATATGTAGCAAACTGTGCAGCTAGTTCTACTTCTACATTTCCAATTGGAATATCAAGCGGTTGCGAGCTAGAGGAGGTGGTGGCTGGTTCTTTCGGATAAACAGCAGTGGCAACTCGTGAAGTTGGCTCCTGGTAGTCCATATGTAGTAAGTCAATACTAAAAGGAGAAGAAAATTAATACAAAAATGTATACTTTGAATAAAAAAGACAAACCTTCGTGGTTGATTTATTATGTCGATAGATATCACCATCGGTTTCAAAAGAGTCATAATCATCACTGTTATCTCTTTTAGGAATAAATGGTGAACTAGTGTTACCATTTGTTTTTGAGCGATTAGGATTATCTGCGGGGAACAGAGGTTCATAAAAATGGTCGACGTCATCTGAAATCAAAATAAATACATTATTTAGATATGTTCTTAGGATCATAAAGATCACAAGAATGAGCTTTAAAAAAATGTCCACACCAACCTACAAATACAACAGCAACAGCTGGTGATGAAACAGCTGCAGGAACGGCTGTACCAATGGCGACTTATTAGAAGTTTTGCACCAAATTGGGGCCATCATCATCGGCACGGCCGACGGCTGAGATACCACCAGCGACAGATCAATCGACAGCACCCTTATTCGCGGCGAACTCACTGCCGGTCTTCTTCAACTGTGTGATGTCCTGGGGACTCAATTGGGTGAGGATGCCAGGCAGCATTTCAGAAATCGATTTACTGTCGCCGTGGCCGGTGATGGCGAATGTGTTTGTGGGCAATGATGCCTGGGCTTTGGGATTGTTGAAATGGATGATTGAGCAATCGTTTTTGATGACGTTAACTTCCTCGATGAAGGGGATGGTATTTTCCAATAGTTTTTTCAACGATGACTGTAGTTTTTTGTCATCGGGAGCCGGCGTTGAATGGACAGTCTTCTTTCTGCGTGGAGTTTTCTTTCCTCCAATACGCACCTGTACTTAAAGTTTCTTCAGGTTCTGGTTTGTTAAATAACTCCAACGAATTTTTGAAAAAAATTCTGTATGAAAGTTATGACTCGATATAGCCTTTGATATTTTTTAAGTACTTAGGAAGGAAATTATTTTGAGGTGTCACCCATCGGATGATAGGACAACTAAGGCTATCGGTAGTTGTCTTAGAATAATAAATATTTCGGGAATTTTATTTGGATGTTGTCTATTCTTACTTTGAAAATTTTGGTCTGAAAATTATCATTCGATTGTAGGGATTCTCATTGTCAAAATATTTGTTCCCTTTGGGGAATTTGTCACAATCAAATCGAAAGGAAAAGAAGGATTTTTACTTGCTCTGTGGACTATAGGGCAAGTAGTGGCTTTGTGTAAAACAAATTAAAAAATATATGTGTGTAGCCATGTACGCGCGCTAGAAGTATAAAACTGCTTTTCTCCCAAACAAAGCCTCTGTTATATTCTTACTTATAAACGAACAAACATTTTGTATAAACTAACATAACAATTAATTGTTGATTAAGATTATTATTTACAAATTGGTTAGATAATCAAAATAAAGTTGATGATTTTCGCTTAGAGATCAGTGCTTAGAGGATATAAAAATAATATGAGGCGTGTTTTTTTGCAAGTCCATATGGATTTGTCGAAAAAAACGACATCGGGACTTAGGAACTTCTTACTTACAGTAAGTAAGTACCGATAATTATCTGGACTTAGCTAAGTCTATATGGATTTAAGTTGTTGTTGTATTTACTTGTAAAACTATTAGTCCCGATGTCGTTTTTTCCATATGGACTTGCAAAAAAAACACGGCTATGGAGTGCTTGTTTTTATTCGAATGCGAACCTTTCATAGAGGTCGCTGTAAACTTAAGTTTCGTAATATCAGCTTCTTTTTTAACTAGCACATAGCATTTAAATTTGTTGGATGGAATATTTGTTTTTTGCGGTATGTGATTGATGATATCATCGGTTCAAACTCCATAGCATAGAGTACCTATATTACCTACAGAACCGACCGGTACCCCTCTTGCCTTAAACACCCGCAAATTTTATTTGAGGTGAGTAAGTGAAAACTCTCTTAGTTTACTCTTTTTTCCCTATCCGTGTGAACATGTGCATGGTGGATATAAGAACAAAATGGCGTCATTTGCTCAAAAATGTGAGATGTTTTTGTTATGTCAAATGAAAAGTGACATTCAAGTGACAGTTCTCAAATTTCATTTTAGTGCTTTTGCCTCGGATTTGTTTTTTCATAAATAATAATTAATAATTGAAAGAATAAAATTTTGTCTCAAAGAAGGAAGCACAGCGAAAACTGAACCATTCCCATACTCTGTTCTTATTCCTTGGGCTCCAAAACAGCCCAACTGGACTGCTTGGAACGCTTGCAATATCTATGAAGGATACTTGGCAAATGCAAGTCTGGATGAGCTTTGCACTGACTTGGAGGCTACAACTACAACAAAGGAAAAACGAATGAATAACCCAATATATCAGGTAAAGTATTGTATTGGGGTTTTAGTAAGAAGAATCATTGATTGAAATAATTTCTATTTTGTTCTTTATTTCAGAAATTCATCTCAGCAATGCGAAGCGAAATCATGACAGCAATCAATGACTATCCAGTGGATATCATGCGCGGAAACACTGGTTTTGGTAAAACAACCCAAATTGCTGAGTGCCATCTACCCACGCCCCCGATTTGTTGCTGCAGCTACACAAAATGATCAAAGAGCTCACCCTCAAATCAATTAGAATCACGAGAGATTTGAAAAAAGCCTTTTCTGGATTCGGGGCACAATTGGGCAATGAAATCTCTCAATTTACTGACTTATTAAGCTCCAAAGCGGATCCGCCTATTATTTGGTGCAATCAGTCGCAGCGAACTGCTCCCCGATTATATGAGACACTGCGGTTTAATGTTCTCGAGATCCAAGAACATATGAAAACATTTTTCGATGGCAAGGATCAGGTTCTAGAGGTAAAAGTATTTTTATTTTTTTTAAATATTAAATTTTATAACCTCAATAATATGTTTCTCGATTCCAGTGTCTCTATTCGGTGAAAACTTCCTACAAACTGTCATTGTTTACCGAAGAACAGATCATATGTCTCGTGCAGAAGAATCAAGTTCAACCAGTTTCATGCAATTCGACCCAGCTACCGTGGAAATAGTGTTGGACTTAGGTCGGGCCCTGTACAAGCTGATATTCCAGTTGTTGTTATTAATTGAGTGGAATCATAAAATCGTAAATTTCCGCCATAGCGAAAAGGCATGCATTCGTCTTCCTTCTCTTTTGTAAAAGAAATATAATAAAACTTCGAAATTTTTGCAGATGCTGGACATTTCAGAGTTGTTTATTTTGGAGCGTGAATGGCTGGTGCGCTCTATTAATGAATCAGAACAAGACGCTTAAGATACATCCACATCGACAGAAGGCGATCATATACCCACTCCTTCGCCGGGACTGCCAATCACGAGTGCAGAATTTGAAACATCTTTGCACGAATTAATGGACAACCAAAAGTGGTAAGACGCAGTCTCACATGTGCGACAATATATACGAATTCCAACCTCTCGATATTCCCCTATACGAATCTGGAGAATCGTCTCAAACATGATGATGTTATATTTATACTCAACATTTACTCGCAAATACTTCTGAAGGATCGAACAGGTATGTATCAAAATATTAAATATAGATAGTTAAGAACACTTGCACTAACCTAGATCTCTTTATTTTTTTTGCAGATACTTTCATAATTTCAAAAAGCAGCTCAGAACTTTGTGAAGTGTATGCTATTTTATCGGGAAGCCTTTATCAGGTATCCAGTGCTTTGACCTCAATGGAAATTAATATGATAAGATTTTCCGGAATCTCGACAACGTCTAATCGTAAAGGAAGTGACAAAGTCACAAAACTTTAGGTAAACAAAAACAAATAAAAAAACTATGAAGAATCTCTCCATGTTAAAAAAACTTTTTAAAAGTAGTAAGATAGTTACATTTAAATCGGGCACAATTACTCTAAGTTTGAATTCAATATTCATGTTCTTTTTAGCTTTTAGTCTAAATTGTATGAATATTCAATAAAGAACAATTATCAAACTGGAAGTCTTATTTATAAACATTTTTAACTTTTAATACGGGAGATAAAATAAAAGAGAACCTAAAAGATGGTCAGGAACTCGACAACAGCGAAATAAATGCCAATTTTCATATACCAGACGATCGAAGATGTTTTTCTGGGATAAAAATAATGTTGAAACGTATCCTATATGACTTTTTTTTGAAATTTTTGTTGAAATTCAAATTGGTTTTCAGAATCATTCAGGTAACCAATATTGTGAGTCAGAACCATTTCAATCATCAAAATCAAGCTATTAGTTTTGAAATGACGGCCTGGTGTATGTAACAATTTCAAGAAATTTCTTAAAATTGGTAGAAATTTCTTGAAATTGGTAGATAAACCAAGCTGTCATTTCAAAACTATTTGCTTCATTGGGATGATTGAAGCGGATTTGAGTCGTAATATTAGTTACCTAAATGATCCTGAAAACCGTTCTTAATTTAAACAAATATTTCGAAAATTTTTCATATAAAAGACGTTTCAAGATTTTTTTTGTAAAAATTTTTGAAATTTTTGTTAAAATTCAAAATAGTTTCCAGAATCATTTAGGTAACTACTTTTGTGACTCAGAACCATTTCAATCATCAAAATCAAGCAATTAGTTTTGAAATGACATCCTGGTGTATGTAACAATTTCAAGAAATGTCTTAATTTCTTAATTTTTAGAAATTTCTTGTAATTGGCAGATAAATCAAGCTGTCATTTCAAAACTAATAGCTTGATTTTGATGATTGAAACGGTTCTGAGTTACAATATTAGTTATCTAAATTATTCTGAAAACCATTTTTAATTTTAACAAAAATTTCGAAAAAAGTCATATAGGAGACTTTTCAATATTTTTTTTTATCCAAAAAAAATCTTGAAACGTCTGGTATATGAAAAATGTTGCTAGTTTGCAAGCTAGTTATCAAGCGCACAATATTGAAACAATGCCGAATGATGTGAAATCTGGCCAACGAAAACTTAAATGGATTCATTTGAAAGCAAAACAAATACTTATGCAGATAAATTCCATTTTATTTAACTATGTAACTATATGTAGCAAACTGTGCAGCTAGTTCTACTTCTACATTTCCAATTGGAATATCAAGCGGTTGCGAGCTAGAGGAGGTGGTGGCTGGTTCTTTCGGATACACAGCAGTGGCAACTCGTGAAGTTGGCTCCTGGTAGTCCATATGTAGTAAGTCAATACTAAAAGGAGAAGAAAATTAATACAAAAATGTATACTTTGAATAAAAAAGACAAACCTTCGTGGTTGATTTATTATGTCGATAGATATCACCATCGGTTTCAAAAGAGTCATAATCATCACTGTTATCTCTTTTAGGAATAAATGGTGAACTAGTGTTACCATTTGTTTTTGAGCGATTAGGATTATCTGCGGGGAACAGAGGTTCATAAAAATGGTCGACGTCATCTGAAATCAAAATAAATACATTATTTAGATATGTTCTTAGGATCATAAAGATCACAAGAATGAGCTTTAAAAAAATGTCCACACCAACCTACAAATACAACAGCAACAGCTGGTGATGAAACAGCTGCAGGAACGGCTGTACCAATGGCGACTTATTAGAAGTTTTGCACCAAATTGGGGCCATCATCATCGGCACGGCCGACGGCTGAGATACCACCAGCGACAGATCAATCGACAGCACCCTTATTCGCGGCGAACTCACTGCCGGTCTTCTTCAACTGTGTGATGTCCTGGGGACTCAATTGGGTGAGGATGCCAGGCAGCATTTCAGAAATCGATTTACTGTCGCCGTGGCCGGTGATGGCGAATGTGTTTGTGGGCAATGATGCCTGGGCTTTGGGATTGTTGAAATGGATGTTTGAGCAATCGTTTTTGATGACGTTAACTTCCTCGATGAAGGGGATGGTATTTTCCAATAGTTTTTTCAACGATGACTGTAGTTTTTTGTCATCGGGAGCCGGCGTTGAATGGACAGTCTTCTTTCGGCGTGGAGTTTTCTTTCCTCCAATACGCACCTGTACTTAAAGTTTCTTCAGGTTCTGGTTTGTTAAATAACTCCAACGAATTTTTGAAAAAAGAAATTTCCGACCGCCAAAGGAGGATAAACCTGATTTATTTTTACGAAAACAATTAAAAACACCGAAACTTTAAAATTTAAAAATTTGCAGACACAAAAATTGCAACAACAACAAACGTTGTTGATCATAAAGATCACAAGAATGAGCCTTAAAAAAATGTCCACACCAACCTACAAATACAACAGCAACAGCTGGTGATGAAACAGCTGCAGGAACGGCTGTACCAATGGCGACTTATTAGAAGTTTTGCACCAAATTGGGGCCATCATCATCGGCACGGCCGACGGCTGAGATACCACCAGCGACAGATCAATCGACAGCACCCTTATTCGCGGCGAACTCACTGCCGGTCTTCTTCAACTGTGTGATGTCCTGGGGACTCAATTGGGTGAGGATGCCAGGCAGCATTTCAGAAATCGATTTACTGTCGCCGTGGCCGGTGATGGCGAATGTGTTTGTGGGCAATGATGCCTGGGCTTTGGGATTGTTGAAATGGATGATTGAGCAATCGTTTTTGATGACGTTAACTTCCTCGATGAAGGGGATGGTATTTTCCAATAGTTTTTTCAACGATGACTGTAGTTTTTTGTCATCGGGAGCCGGCGTTGAATGGACAGTCTTCTTTCGGCGTGGAGTTTTCTTTCCTCCAATACGCACCTGTACTTAAAGTTTCTTCAGGTTCTGGTTTGTTAAATAACTCCAACGAATTTTTGAAAAAAGAAATTTCCGACCGCCAAAGGAGGATAAACCTGATTTATTTTTACGAAAACAATTAAAAACACCGAAACTTTAAAATTTAAAAATTTGCAGACACAAAAATTGCAACAACAACAAACGTCAAAAAATTAACCATTTTGCTCAAACTGGTTTATGAAGTGTGGTAGAAGTTAAGGCACGTGCCTACGATTTAAGTGTGCATACTAGGGTGCGCTTCCACTTTTTGGTTGGTGTTTTTATTGTTTTTTAACCTTAATATTCAAAATATTATAGAATTTATATACCAGGTGCAACAAAGACCGTTATTCTTCATAGTTTATATTGATAAAGGGTTTAAAAAAACATATTTAACTAAAAAATTATTTTATTTCATCTTTTTGAATTTAACGAATTCTAATTTTAAATATCTGAGCGCAATAATCCACCACGTTTGAATCTGAGCGCGTACCCTTTTTGAAAATTGAGCTCCTATTTGAAATACACGGGGACAACTAATACATGCAAGCCAAAAGGGTATTTCCTCTCAGTACAGCTTGTAGGGCGAAAGAGAATGGACCCCTTAAGTCGGTTCTCTAGGTATATAGGTACTCTATGGGTAGAGGGCAGAACAGTTTTTTGGGAATCAAGAAGATTACATAGGTTGAGAGAAGAAGAGTCAGAGAATCTCTCTGAGCTTTTATGATTTTTCTTGGCAGTTTTTCGAGGGGGAGAGTTATTTGTAAATAATGATTTGAGAGCACTTAGATCATTTTTAATCTCACAAAAACTTATGGGGAGCTCATGGAAGTTATTTATGAGGGTAGAAAGGTTTATATTCACACAAGAGTTGCCTTTCCAAAATAAGTTACGATTAGTTAGTGATTTATAATTATCGTCGGACAATTCAACACAGTTTTTATGAAAGTGACGACCGCAGTAATAACCGCGATCGACGAGTTCTGAATTTTTGGAGCGTTTTATAACTAGATTGCATTTTGCACAAATCTTAGACATTTTAGGAAATTATCTACAAGCAACTTAGAGAGAAGTTAGTTAGAAGACTGAATTTAGTCGAACTTTGAATTTGTATGCTTAACATCTGGATTTAAATTTTTAATCTGGATGAATCGAATGAATAATATGGCCGCAAAAAAAAAGATATTGAAATCTTTAAAATAATAAACAAACACTTATTAATTTCAAGAATTACTTCAAAGTAGAACAATTTATAAAGAAAATAAACAAATTATGACTTATAATTGATATTAGCTGTACGATCTTCTAAGACCTTATCTTAACCGAAAGTGAAATAGCGCCCCCTATCACGGCCCCAGGCACTACAATGCATTAAGGATAGAAACGAAAACTCCGTATTATATATCCTCTTATGTTGAATTCCTTACAACCATTTCAAATCGATTATTTATTTTGGTTGTAAGGAATTTGTGAACTAATCGATTTTTTTTATGCGATGGTGTACACTGTACGTGCTATTTGACGAGAATTTTAACACAAAGTTGTGCACCTACAAGTTCACAACAAATATTATAAAGTCAATTAATTTATCGCGTCCCTTTGATTAGATTAAACACAAATTTATTTTAGTGAATAGTTGCAAGACAACAAACAATAAATTGTTTTTTTTTTTTGTATTCAAGTAATAAAAAATTACAATTTAATTACAAAAAAAGAAGGTACTCGGAATTCTTAAAACTAATTAATTATAAACCAAGAAACTCACATTTTCGTTTATTTATTTGCATTATTATTCACTGAAATAGTGGAATTAGGCCAGGCGCGCACATGCGACTAAACAGTTTGGTTTCGATTTTGAGCACTCGGGATTATATGAGAGTCCTCCGGTTTATGTGCGCGGACTCTCATATAATCCCATAGTGCTCAAAATCGCAACCAAACTGTTTAGTTGCATGTGCACACTCTTGAATATTTGTTTTCTTTTTACGCTACCAAAAAAAAACTTTCAACTTGATGAGAAATGTCAAATCTTCGATTTTTTTCTAAACAGAATCGATTTTTTTGTTGTAAGGAATTCGACATATGGATCAGTGGGCAAAATGAGTCGCCGAACGTGAAGCCTGATTCACAATGCGACGAGGAAACGCGACGTGAGCGTGACGAGAAACGCTATCGCGTTCTTACGACAAAAACTCATATTTGTAAAAAAAAATCAATTAAATATAAACAAAATGAGATACAAAACAATAGATATATCAAAAACAATAGATATATCAATATCTATTTGTTAAATACATTTGATAATTTTTTTTTTTTGAAAAATCTGTAAATTACTTAGCAAAACTGAAAATCGTCGTTACATCGCGTCTTTTTTCAATTTTTCGAACTCACGGCAGCGTGGCGTGACGTGACGACGAGAAACGTATTTGTGTTTACTCTGGTATGCTCTCATTGCTTGGAATTGGTTTGACAACTAATACAACGAGTTCTCGTCACTCTCACGGTTCGTTTGCTCGTCGCATTGTGAATCAGGCTTAACCCTAAGGCTAGGCGCGAACATGCAATTTTTCCGAAACTTAATAGTTTAATCACTAGTTGAACGATGATCGCGCACATAGGCAACTTGAAAATCAATGACCGAAATAAACCAACATGCAGACAACATTTAATCAGTTTTTCTTTCTTTCAATTTCTATTCCTATTTCAGTTCCTATTCTTAATAAGGAAAGAAAGGGATACATATGTACAAACTAAGAACAATATACTGTCAAATCAAAACGAACACATGAGAAGAATATATTTAGTGCCTGTATACTACTAAGCTCGTCACACTTAATAAAATATTGGAATGAAATGCATCAATACACACATTACCGAGAAACTAATGTCGTTTTCGTTTGGATTTCAGAACTGTTCCATACCTATCTTAAATGGGAAATTTGGAGTAAAAGGAGTGAAAAAGGAGTAGCCCCGAACGTCCACTCGAAAACGACATAATAAGTTGCATGTGCGCGCATCTACGTTTAATCACGTAGGACAGAGGTATTTTTTTATTTTGAGCAACTGTTCAATCTTCGCAATCAACAGGTGAAAGAGAAAACCAATGTAATTGGGATGTACAGCAGTTCTCTTCCCTTTGAATTTTTGGTGAAAGGAAAATATTGACTGCAACGATTTTCTCTCTTGCACTCAAAGAAAAAAGTTCAACTAATTGGTTTAATTTGCGCGCAGTTACATATAATTCGGTGTGACACAAACTGAAGAACTGATTTGGGGCCATCGTTCAATTTGTGTCAAAACCCAAACTTGTTAGTTGTTCGATTTGACGACTGAATAGTCACTTGAGCAACCAAATTGTTGCGAAACTGAAAAAAAAACTCCCACACACGTGAAACGTCAAACTTCGTGTTCAAAAAGTAGTTTTCGTTGACATGTTGCTGCACGGATATGGATTTTTGTGCCTCCACTTAATTTTTGATGTGTAAACATCTATGCTGGTGGTAGAGTGAAAAAAAAACGTGAACGTTCGTGTGCAACGTCACGTCGTGCAACGTTACGGTGTGCAAGGTTCAACTTTGGTTCAAATTTTGATCCGTGGTTTAGCAATCTCAACTCACCGATTCACCTCAGTAAAATCTCCGAAATCGGGACGAGATTTATGGACGGCAACGAGACAACTTATTCTTTTAATTTTACATAACGTGACGACCTGAAATGCTTTATTATGCATATCTTCGTCGTAGTTTGAAACTAATTTAACAAGGACGACGAGATCTCGTCATACTCACGTCTCGTTTTCTTATCGCATCCATTGTGTTCGGGGACTAATTCTAAATGCATATGGCAATGCTGTTTTAGATTTGTCAGCGGACTAATGATTCCTCGTATATGGCAATGCTCGTCTTCGTTTGTCAACATCAACATTCATCAAGATAGTTTTGTTTACTCTCTGTTTTTTTCTTATTTTAGGTAAATTTATTTGTTCATTTTTGTAGTTAGTTTATAAGTTAAGTTGGAAAAAAGTGATTTGTGTTATCTATAATAAAGTATTTAATAATTTAATTAAAAAAAAACAGCTCGAAAAAAATGTTTAGTTGTGTTTTTGAAATTATGTGTTTAAATGTTGTGCTGGTTAGTTCTTGTGTCTCTTTTGCCAAAAAAACATTCTTTTTCGATATAAAAAGATGTTATTTTAATAATTTATTGGTGGGTTGAGGTTTTTGTAGAGAGCTAAAGCAAAATCTGTCGCGGAAAATTCTGTCCCTATTTGACAGATAAAGAGTCGGTTTGACATTTCAGTCACAGCTCCAAACGAATATTTTTAGCCCCAACGCCGGAAAAGAAGTTTTACTTCAAACAGAAGGAATTGGGAAAGCAACGAGGCAGGTTGTGCCTTGGCAGGGGCACGACCTGCAATCACCAATTTTTCTTAATAAAAACAAAACAGCAATAAGCAAAATAATTTTAATTATTTTTTCTCATCCTAGGATGGATACCTGGATTCAAACAGGAGATGCGTACACGCTCCAGCTACTGAAACGCTAGTTCCCATTGAGCTAGATGAAACACCGTAATCCCGTTAAAACGGGTCTCCAGGCGGTACCATTTACCGCCAAGCAACTGTACAGCCACTAGACTATGGCTGAAACCTTAACCCCATTAACACGGGCCCACAGGCGGTTCCAATTACCGCCTAGCAACTGTAACAATAATTAACTTCACACTTCCTGGTTGGGATCCCTTGGAGAGGGGGGCTCCTTTCTTGGAAACAGGAGAATTTTTTTGTTTCACAACTTCACATAGTCTTGCTGTAATTTGTTGCTGATTTAGTTAAATAAATCACTACCAAAATTACTGACGCTTAATTTTAAATTTAAGAATTTAATTAAAGTTCTAATTTATTTCGTTTTAATGTAAATCCTTTAGGTAAATGCTAGCATTTGACACATCAATTTTCGACTGAAAATTCAGATTTTTTGTGAGTTCAACAGCATAAATTCAGATCTGAATTTTCAGATTTTGTGATTGAACGTGCCCATTAGCAATACGTGAACATCTTAACATATAGCGCACTCGCTCTATAACAAGAAAAATAATATATTATATATAAATATTATCCCAGACATATTTTAGTTTGTAAGGTATTTTATTGCATATATGTTTTAATGGCCATATGTGAAGTGAAGTGAATCGCGTCAGTGGGTGACAATATGCGTAAGTGAGATAGGATACCAACATGCGGAACATCATACCATATATTCTATATACCTTGGGTTTGGCCGATAAAATAAGGATTTACAAGCAATACTGGGAAAAGTGCGCAATTTTCCATTCCGGACGTTTACCCTTAACGATGCATGTGCTGTTAAATCTCAGGCGTTTATTTAGTTTGTAATTTAATTAGGTATACATATATGTTATATAACGTATTAAAAATTATTTTGAAATAAAAACAATTTCCTTATAACATTATTTTGTAACTACCTAAATCATATTATTTAGTAATCGATTTCTTATTATCGTATCGTAATCAACATACATTAAGAAGACCTTTAAATTTATTTTTTTTACGAAAGTATATCTCTCGAACTGATGACCCTTGAAAGGCCATTAAATGCATAGCGGATTTTCTGAGAATCTCTTCAAAACTGCTGATGTCTCCCAAATACTATTGAATTTGTATACAATATCTGAATAATACGTCCCATGAGTTGCCTTAAGCTTTGTCTTAGTCCTTTGCATTCAAAATGTGAGGATGATTCGCAACCCCTATTGGCCAACTTTGGGAAGCACTTTAGTTGGAAAATGTATATGCGTATGAACCTATGTATATATTTTGATATCCACACTTTGTGAAATAATTTTATCCTATCCAAATTTATTATAACCGATTTACATATGCAAATGTTGCAGATTTTTCATCTGAATGTCGGACTTGGCGCAGAATCGCGTATTCAAATCGAAATTATTCAATGAGAGTGAAAAGCGTCTTCCAAGCCAAGCATATAGATTTAATTTATTGTTGGCCTTTTTTGCTATGAATTTTTCAAATAAATATTCGTTGAGTTTGGTGGTAATTTTCCTATATAACGAATTATATATGTACATATATGCCGTACTATGAGACTACGTATAAACAAAAATTTGATTGTCTAGCTTTGACTCTTCAAATTAATGGGCAGTTGAATGCGTACGTTTCTTGTCTATACTCTATAGTATCTAAAGTTTATGACATAGTAATATTGTTGATATTAAAAAATATTAATTCATTAATCATAAGAAAAATCAAATACTCTCTATTTCTTTTAACAGAAAACAACTACATACATTTAACTATTTGAGTTTTTTATAATGCACATTATTTTATACCTATCATCATCATCATCATCGTCGGCTCGACAACCGGGGTCCGGTCCTGGCCTCCTTCAACAAGTCTTTCCACCCATCCCGGTCTCGAGCCGCCGCCATCCAGTTGCACACCCCAAGGCTCTGGGCGTCCTGGTCTACGCCATCTCTCCAGCGCAAGCATGGTCTACCACGCTGTCGCCTACCATAGAATGTACCACAAAGAACTTTCCGAGCAGGTTCCTCTTCGCTCATGCGAGCTAGGTGCCCTGCCCACCGGAGTCTACCGAGCTTAATTTTTGTCACGATATCTGCTTCAAGGTAGATTGCGTACAATTCATGATTGTACCGTCTCCGGAATCGTCCTTCCTCACATATGGGGCCGACAATTCTCCTTAAGACTTTTCTCTCGAACGCGGCTAAAAGGTCGGAGTGCCTTTTGCTAAGCACCCAAGTCTCGGATCAATATGTGAGTACTGGCAGGACCATGGTCCTGTACAGCAGCAGTTTTGAACTTATGGTGAGATTTCTGGATTTGAAGAGCTTTGACAGACTATAATAGGCTCTGTTGAATTTGAGAAGCCACCCGCGTATTTCTTCTTCTATGTTGTTATCGGCTGCTACTATTGACCCAAGGTATTTAAAGGATTGCACCACTTCAAATTCGTGCTCCGCTTGTTTCACCAACTGTTCCTCTCGCATTCGACGCCACCATGTACTTTGTTTTACCTTCACTAATGTGCAGCCCCAGATTTTGTGCAGCCTGCTCGATCTGGATGAAGGAATCATGAACAGCTTGCTCGGCTCTTCCGATGATGTCGATGCCGTCTGCGTAAGCCAGTATCTGGCTGGGCCTGTTGACGATGGTCCCTCTTGTTGCCGTGCCAGGGTCACGGTTTGCTTTCTCCAACGCCAGGTTGAAGAGGAGGCAGGCCAAACCATCCCCTTGTCGGAGTCCATTAAAGATGTTGATTGGTTTGGATATGGTCATGGTCAACCTACATAATCATGTCAATTTATTTGGGATGCCGAATTTTCTCATGGCTTTGTAAAGTTCTACCCTGGCTATGCTATCGTAGGCGGCCTTAAAGTCTACAAACAGATGGTATGTTGGGATGTTAAATTCTAGACATTTTTCCATCGCCTGCCTAAGGGTAAAGATCTGATCAGTTGTTGATTTGCCTGGAATGAAACCACACTGATATTGTCCGATTTTGATTTTAGCGTATGGAGTTACCCGGTCTTGTAAGATAGAGGAAAGTATCTTATAGGCGGTACTTAAAAACGTGATACCTCTATAATTGTTGTGACATCTCCCTTCTTATGTATGGGGCAAATTATACCTTTTCGCCAGTCTTCTGGAATTTCTTCATGCTCCCACACGTGCACTATAATCTCATGAATTGCTTGACGTAAGGCTGGCCCACCGTGTTGAAATAGTTCGGCTGGTATACCATCGGCTCCCGGGGCTTTGTTTTTCTTTAGCCGGCCTATAGCCTTCTCAACCTCTTCTATGCTTGGTGGCGGCAACATAGGGTACTCTTCTTGAAGTAGTGGAGCCTCCACTTCTGCAGTGAGCTGACCATTTAGAAATTCATTGAAGACCAATTCCCATCGCTCCAGTATTCTTTGAAGATCGGTGATCAGATTTCCCTCTCCGTCCTTGCAGTATGTGCAGCGTGGTGTGTACTGCGTCATGTTTCGGACGGATTGGTAGAACTTCCGCGCCTGGTGCGGACCTCGCTCTCGGCTTTTCTCTATTTCACAGATTATGTTCTTCTCCCAGGCTGATTTTTTCTGTCTGTGAAGCCGTTTTTCAATTCTTCTGAGCTCTTTATATTCGTCTTCGCGTGCCCGCGTTCTATGAGATTGTTGCATTGCTCGGTACGCAATGTTCTTACGTTCAGTCGCTAGCTTGCATTCATCATCAAACCAGTCGTTCCGATTTCTACGACTGCTGCCTAAGATGGAGTTGGCAGTACTAATGACAGTATTCTTAAGGCGTGTCCACTTCTCATCTACGCCCAGCATACTGGCTCCAGGACTTACTCTACCCAGTTCTAGGGCGAGTCCTAACGCATTGCCAAAGGTGTTACTGGTGTTTTCATTGCGCAGAGCAGCCGTGTTGATTCGAACCTGATCGGCGGATGCAATACGTCTTCGCAAGGCAATCCGCCCTCGGAAAACCATACCAACAAGATAGTGATCCGAGTCGATATTGGCACCTCAGTACGTTCTATCAACACGTGGTCAATTTGGTTACGAGTGACTCCATCAGGTGATACCCAGGTGGCTTTGTAGATATCTTTACGCGGGAACCTGGTACTCGCAACGACCATGTTTTTCGATGCTGCCAATTCTAAGACTCGAAGTCCATTGTCATTAGTGTTCTCATGCAAACTATGGGTGCCTGCGTAATGCCTGAATACCGGCTCCCGACCTATTTTTGCATTCAAATCCCCAAAGATGATTTTTAAGTCATACCTTGGACAGGCATTGAGGGCCCTCTCGACTTGTTCGTAGTAAGTCTCTTTTTCTTCGTCTGAGGACTCCTCCGTAGGTCCGTGAACGTTAATGAGGCTGATGTTCTTAAATTTGCCTCGCACGCGAAGGGTGCATAGACTTTCGCTTATAGCGTTAAAGCCGATGATGGCAGACTTCATTTTTTCGCCGACTAGGAAGCCTACCCCGAGCACATGGTGTTTTGTATGACAGCTGTAATATAAGTCATAATCTTTCTTCTGTAGAACACCATTCCCTGTCCATCGTATTTCTTGTAGTGCTGTTATGTCAGCTTTATATTTTGACAGGGCATCGGCTAGCTGCTGAGCAGCTCGAGCTCTATAGAGCGATCGTACGTTCCATGAGAAAATTCGTAAATCGTTTTTCCGTTTTCTTTGCGTGGGTTGTCGTCGTGAGATCAGTCGTTTCCGAGGCTTGTTGTAGGTCTCGAAATACTTTTAGTTTTACGGAACAGGGAATTAACCTGTTGCCAATCTGTGGACCCAGCCCGATCATGTTAGCCAAACCTTTTTAAAGGCTTGTTTCTAGCGGCCGCCGCGAAGAGGCTATGATCACACTTCCACCAGTCCCGAATAGTTACGGCACGTGCATGTTTTCGTATGCTACATGTTATTCCCCCTATTCGGCTGATGGCTGACCGCCTATACCTATAGACTTCTAAAATAAATCAATCAAGCATTAGACTTAGCAATATTAGCAATTCAAAATAGCTTTTAGTGGCTGATAAATTGACTACAGTGAGCATATTTTCAATATTCAATTTTTGTTATTTTCGATGTATGTAATTTGAATTGAACTTTAAAAAAATTTCGTAGGCAAGGTTCTGACTAGTCAACTGATGAGTGCAAGTAAAATCATCGCCTACTCCAATTTATGTGCTTTACTTGCTCAGTCGGTAGAGCATGAGACTCTTAATCTCAGGGTCGTGTGCTCTTGCCCCACGTTGGGCGCCAAAAAATGAACGATCCAAATTTACTTTACCGTCACACAGGGATCTCTATTACTTCCACAATTCTAGGATAGGAAGGCTATCTAGGCTAATTTCAAACAGTTATTTTTATAAATTTGAAGTTATTAAGTATATACTATTTTTGTTTTTAATTCTCTAGTTAATATTTTTGTCAACACTCAAAATTTATAATAATAAATAACTTTAACGTGATTGGAATTTTTTGCCAAAATAAATGAAAAGAGTATTGTACTTATTTAAAAAAAAAAGCATTATTAGCATAGAATTAAATCACAAGGTAAACTGGCTTAACCATATTCCACTTTTGTTTGCATTGACAACAACTGCTTGCGCGGATTGAGTAAAAATGCCCCGCGAAATTTGTTAACTATATACTTATACATATACATATATATGCATCGATGCAAGCTAATATTCTTTTCTTTTACAGTTTTTTTTTAAGGAAATTATAACTGCGAAATAAAAAAAAATGTTAAACAATCTTGAAGCGAATAAATAAAAAAAAACACACATACATACATAATTATAAAATAACTGAACCTTATACTAAAATTGAAAGTACCTCCGAATGTATTTCAATAGACATTGCCTATCATCATCTGCAGACACAGGCAGTACAACGTTAAATACAGTTCTAATTCGAGTAATGTATATGTAAATGTATACATATATACTCGTATACATAACTAAGGAAACATTTACCCTACCTACAGCCTGGACCTTGACCAATGATGATGATGAGAAGAAGACAATATTTTTACCATCAGTCGTGTCTGCTGATGATGGCCAAAGTCTATTGAAAAACATACAATACATCAGAGTCAAATATTATCAAGACTAATGTCGTTTTCGAGTGGATGTTCGGAGCTACTCCTTTTTCACTCCTTTTACTCCAAATTTCCCATTTTATATAGGAATGAAACAGTTCCGAAATCCAAACGAAAAGGACTTTAATAAAATACAAGTTTCTATAATTTTGAGTACTCATAGGAAAAATGTATGTACGTAATAGTCTGGGAACCGCAAAATTACCTATCTCATCGCGGCTATTGAAAAAGAGGATACTAATGTCATTTTCGTTTGGATTTCGGAACTGTTCCATTCCTATCTAAAATGGGAAATTTGGAGTAAAAGGAGTGAAAAAGGAGTAGCTCCGAACGTCCACTCGAAAACGACATAACCGATAGCTTTATTTCAAGCATTAACAAAACCGCTGGTGGGACAAGCTTTTTATGCGGTTACTTTGGTTAGAAAATGCATTTTTTCTGGTTGCATCTTAAGCTAAGTGGGATCAGTTCCATAAGGGATTTCTATATGAATGATGGAATATTAAATGAATGTGTGGCGATCCATTAATTTACTTTAAATTCTTTGTATATTCCACTTAGTTTTAAATATAATAATATTCACTTAGTTTAAGAACAATTTATCAATCAATCATTGAATAATTTATTAAGTTTGTTTATCGAATGTAAACAAACTTTAAGTATAAATAGTGCTTACAAAATAAATATAAACCAGGCGGGTCATTCCGTAATGTTCAAAATGAAAATCGTCAAAACGATTATCGTTAACGCTATCGTCAATGATTTGCTTCACGTAACTCGACCAGTAGGGTCTCGTTTATCGTTTTCAGTTTGAGACTGTTTGGTATATTTCACAAATTCTCAAACTGTAGTGAAAATGTTTTTTTTTCTATGGGGTTTGACAGAAAATTTGTAGAAAAAAAGCACACCTACAACTTTTTTGTGTTGTTTATTGCTTTGTGTTTTGTTTTGGTGCGGCCGCCGCCGATTGGATCGGAAAGCCGTCTGGCAAGTTTATTATTTCGAGTACCACCCCAAAGGCTTCGTTTGATAGCCGAAAACATTGAACAAAACTATAATGGTTTGAATTATTATAACAACAATAAAAAGATTATATTTTTGTTTAATTTTATTAAGCAACCAGTGCCATTAAAGATATTCGACAATAGTACATAAACATAAAAACATTGTGCTTACATATGGGTTGGAAGAGATAAAGGATCTGATTTATCTCTTAATTGTCTTCGCAATCGTATTAATTGTAGTTTTTCTTAATTTTCATTTTTACTTTGCAAAACAAATAAATTGTGGTGAAACATTTTTACTTCTATTTATCTACTTAATTGACAGATTTCAATGCCAAACGATATCAATTTCGTGTAAGCGATATCGTTTTGATATCACTTTGACAATTATCGTCTTACGTGAAGCGCGACTATCGCCGAAACGCTATCGTCTGACTATAATCGTTTTACGGAATGACCACCCAGTTCTATTTTGGAATTCAAACATACAACTTGTCTTAATTTACAAGCTACCACATTGGTGACCCCGAGTTAAAACAATTAAACAGGTATCACAAGATACCACACTATCACAATTTACAAGGTATGCCCCGACCCACGGTAAGGTGCCTTACAACTCACATTCACACACAGTTAATAAGGTATCCCCCGACCCACGGTAAGGTGCCATTAACCTATACGTACACAACAAAGGACATTTCACACCAACACAATGTCTGACACAAAAGAAACTGTGGCAGAAGGTGCAATTGCCAAGGTTTCCATAAAAGTGCCAACATTCTGGAAGCGGAGCCCTGATCTGTGGTTCCTCCAGCTCGAGGCTCAGTTCCACACCGGATACCACGAAGTACTACACTCTGGTTGGAAACCTAGAAGCTGATGTGCTGACCGAAGTCCGAGACGTGGTTACCAGCCCTCCTTCCACGGATAAATACAATGGCCTGAAGACTCGACTTCTATCAGCATTCCAAGAATCGGAACAGAAGAGACTCCAGATCCTCCTCAGCGGCATCACTCTCGATGGAAGACGTCCAACTCAGCTGCTTACAAAGATGAGAGAAGCAACTGCCAAACACGACCCAGTCCATCCTGTCGTGTAGTGAAAGCCAAGGCCTCAAAACTTGGCAGATATGGCATATAAAATCATTGATGTCTGTTCCAATTCAGATGTTGCTTCTGTTTCAACGCCACCGTCCAGTGTTGCTGCCATTTCCGAATTACAAAATCAAATTGCTGCTCTCCAAAAACAAATTAAACAACTTCAAGTACCCAGAAGCCGAAGTTCTTCAAGTTCAAATAATTCCTTCAAGAAGAGATCGAGGTCCAGAATTTCAAATATCTGCTGCTACCACCGACGATATGGCAAAGAAGCAAAGAGGTGCCAAGAACCTTGTCAGTTTCAGACGGGAAACTAATTTGTGGACAGCAATCTGTGACTAGCCAGTCCGCAGACACCATAAGTCGCCTTTATGTCAATGAGAAGTCTAGCAAAAAATGTTTTCTCACAGACACCGGAGCTACAATTGCAGTCATTCAACCTACAAGTATAGACATGCGGAACAACCAATCAAACCGCGTTCTCTATGCAGCGAATGGCACTGAAATTCCAACTTATGGAGAACGATTGATGTCACTCAACCTTGGTCTTCGAAGAAACTTTTCCTGGCCTTTTGTCATTGCCCAAGTCACCGAACCAATCATAGGATCTGATTTCCTGTCATTTTTCGATCTTTTAGTTGACGTTAAAAATAAGAAACTAATCAATCGAAAAACAAGTCTTCAAACACATGGTTTTGGTGCAACAACTTCATCAAGTGCAGCAAATATTCAAGCAATAAATCCGTCATCCTTCATTTACGATTTATTGAAAGAATTTGAAGACATCACAAAGACAAACTTACTGGCTAAAACAAAACATAACGTAACGCACCACATTCAAATGAAGGACCTCCTGTGTACTCTTAAGCCAGACGTCTTTCCCCCGAACAACTCAAAACCGCAAAGCAAGAGTTCGAGTACATGATCAACCAAGGGATTTGTCGACCTTCTAAGAGCAGTTGGGCGAGTCCTCTTCATATGGTCAAGAAGAAAAATGGTGACTGGCGACCTTGTGGCGACTATAGACGACTCAATGCTATCACCATCTCAGATCGCTATCCCATGCCTCCTATTGGAGATTTCGCTCATCATCTCAAGGACAAGAAGGTGTTCAGCGTCATAGATCTGACTCGAGCATACTATCAAATCCCTGTGGAACCAGAAGACATCCCAAAAACAGCTATTATCACTCCTTTTGGGCTTTTTAAGTTCATGGTGATGACTTTTGGTCTGTGCCACGCTGCGCAAACCTTTCAACGATTCGTCCACGAAGTAACAAGATGCCTGGATTTCTGTTTTCCATATACTGATGACTTTCTTATCGCATCAAACTCAGTTGAAGATCATCGAGGGCATCTGAAACAGCTTTTCCAGCGATTTCGAGAGTATGGATTTACCATCAATCCTTCCAAATGCACTTTCGAATCCTCATGTGTAAGCTTCTTGGGTTATCTTGTCACTGAAGAAGGAATCAAACCATTGCCATCCAAAGTTGACGCCATCATCTCCTACAAGAAGCCATCAACAGTCCAAGAGCTGCGAAGATTTTTGGGAATGCTTAATTTCTACAGACGTGTTGGTTATTAGAGTGAGTACAAAAAATTCCATCTACCCGCCAGAGTTAATATGTTAAAATCTCTGCTAGTTCTTTAGAAAATTGAAAACAACAAAAATACTTAATAATTGCTTACGTTGCTTTAAAGATCCTATTTCCACTACGAAGGTAGTAAAATAGATTTAGTTATTTTCTATTTTCTCAAATAGTATACAAGACATTTAAGCATCCGGTTTTTTCCTGTTTTTCACGTAAAACTAATAAGAGCTTTGAATTTTGAAAACAAAATTAGTGCTTAATTACATACATAAAATTTTGAAAAAAAAATTATTTTGAAATTTTTTTTTCAAAATTAAGTTTGAAAATTAATTTTTAAAAAACTACTGTTACTTAAAACAGCTTTGTTTGAAAACAAAATATAATAAGGCTTTACAAAAAGGTATATCATGGCATTCTAAGTGTAACTGTTGTTTTTTTAATAATTTTTGTTCTGTTTTAAATCAATTTTTGTATAAAATTGCCCCTCTTGGCTAAACGGGGGAGATATACCCTCCTTCTATACAATTTGTTTTCCTGTTTTGACCAAACCTAGACACTATAGCTTTTTGCCATACCTTAGGCGAATCACCCTGTAAATATGTAGATATATAATAATTATATTTTGTCTTTAATAAACAAATTACAGAGCGACGACCATCCAAGTACCTATTCATAAATTGTTTTAAACTGCATTCACTTCTTTTTTTATCCGTAAATTGAAACCAAAAGTGTTATCGATCGCAAGATTTTATGAATCGTGCGCGAACGAGAATGGGAAACATAAAATTTTTTAAAAATAAATACAAACAAAAGTTATTTGCATCTAATCATCACCCACGAAGTATTTTGCTTAATTAATATAAATGAATCAACATCAGAAGAGTTCTTTACATCGTTGCCATAAAGATAATGTTGAAAATGCATTGCACTAATAGATCATCCCTTGATTTAGTTATTTTCTATTTTCTCAAATAGTATACAAGACATTTAAGCATCCGGTTTTTTCCTGTTTTTCACGTAAAACTAATAAGAGCTTTGAATTTTGAAAACAAAATTAGTGCTTAATTACATACATAAAATTTTGAAAAAAAAATTATTTTGAAATTTTTTTTTCAAAATTAAGTTTGAAAATTAATTTTTAAAAAACTACTGTTACTTAAAACAGCTTTGTTTGAAAACAAAATATAATAAGGCTTTACAAAAAGGTATATCATGGCATTCTAAGTGTAACTGTTGTTTTTTTAATAATTTTTGTTCTGTTTTAAATCAATTTTTGTATAAAATTGCCCCTCTTGGCTAAACGGGGGAGATATACCCTCCTTCTATACAATTTGTTTTCCTGTTTTGACCAAACCTAGACACTATAGCTTTTTGCCATACCTTAGGCGAATCACCCTGTAAATATGTAGATATATAATAATTATATTTTGTCTTTAATAAACAAATTACAGAGCGACGACCATCCAAGTACCTATTCATAAATTGTTTTAAACTGCATTCACTTCTTTTTTTATCCGTAAATTGAAACCAAAAGTGTTATCGATCGCAAGATTTTATGAATCGTGCGCGAACGAGAATGGGAAACATAAAATTTTTTAAAAATAAATACAAACAAAAGTTATTTGCATCTAATCATCACCCACGAAGTATTTTGCTTAATTAATATAAATGAATCAACATCAGAAGAGTTCTTTACATCGTTGCCATAAAGATAATGTTGAAAATGCATTGCACTAATAGATCATCCCTTGACAAAGACTAATTGAAATAACCAGAAATTATGCAGGTCTGGTAATACTCTTCTAACCGCATTTTAAAACACAGTACCTACATGACAATATAGCTTCTATGCATTCACAAAGTGCGCTGCACTCCAATGAAGTACTTACGACAGTTCTTGAACAGTACTAGACTTCTTTGCGTTTACAAATGGTATTCCTGGAGGACTTTAAGAGATGAGAATGAAATTTAAGTATAAGAACACTGAAATGTGTAAATGCTACATAAAACAAGACAGACTGAGGCTCTTCACTCATTGTTTTATGTTTGTATTTGTATCCAGGAAACTCTGCCCTATTCATTTCCTGTTTTAAGTAAAATGTTGGTCCTTTTCAATTTAAAAGATGTTTTATAATTAATATTATAATCAGAATTTCTAAGGTAATTATTTGTTGTGATGTGAAATAAATTTTAATTAAATTTATTGGGGCATATTCATAGTCATATTTAAAACCCAAGTCTAACTGATCCGGAGTCTAAATTTAAAACACAGGTTAAACTAAGCTGCTTTCCATTTATTTATTTATTTACGTCTATAAGTTTTATGACTCTCTTAGACGAAGTACATACATATTTCTTAAAAACTATTACATAATAATTTAAAACTTAAAATAAATAAAATCGGTATTATCTTAGATAATGTTTTCCATAATAATGGATTTGAAAATATTTCTGCTTTGATCAAGATGGAAAAAAAATGTTGATTTTAACTTTAGTAAAATGTTAATCAAATAGGACGGAGCTATTTCGTTTAAAATCTGGAAAATCCCCTTTTTTTCCTAGCATCAGACTAAAAATGCTGTAACATGGTACTAAATCGTCTTAAATTAAACCACAAAAATAACAGACACTAAAAGATCGTGAACTGAACATAGAGCGGGTGCTTAAACGGTTAAGTTGATTTAATTAGAATGTTTGACAGACCTTTTTTATTTGATTGAATTTTAGAGAAAAAAAATTAAGTTTTTGGTTAATGCAGATTGTAGAATGAGTAGCTTTCATAATATAATATAATATCTATATATAAGTTAATATATTATATTTATAATATATTATTAATAAGAGCAAATTTGTGTGAGATTCAACAGTGGATACAAACTTTTGCATATTCGTGGTGACCAGGATGGTTTTACTCCCAACCACTATAACCTTAACCACTTTAAATTCAAATGGCACGCGCAAGCTTATCATTGTTTACTGAAAGAAACCCTCTTATTTTCAAATGTTCCAAGAAAAACAGAGAGGCTTTTTTCATATGTATAAACTAAAGTATAAGAAACATTT
This sequence comes from Leucozona laternaria, assembly GCA_932273885.2. Taxonomy (NCBI): domain Eukaryota; kingdom Metazoa; phylum Arthropoda; class Insecta; order Diptera; family Syrphidae; genus Leucozona; species Leucozona laternaria. Next base: position 54,377 of record OW026367.1, read on the forward strand.
ATTTGCATTAGAACAGTAAGAGAAACGAAGGTTACAATGAGGAACAAAAAATCTGTGATTAAGATGATTTCATTTATTTAAGTTTGAATGAGGGTTATATTCTAAGTAACAAAATTCCAAGAAATAAATGTTTTACAGACTCATTTCATTTTATGATTGGATTGCTTCTTTTTAAAAAGACATGTGATTATGGTTTGCGAATTTCATTTTCCCTAAAAAAAACCCGAGCACGAGGGACAGCTAAGAATTTTTTTTATATAGGATTTATAGGACATAATATGCAGACCCTTTAAATATCTTTTTTTATTTAAATATGTATGAAAGAATCTAACTAGAACTTAATTAAAGTAAAACGAACTTTTTCGAGACTATGAACGTCAAACTTTTTAGTAATTAAAACAGATTTTACCTAAGCCATTTGTGGTTTCGTTCTGAACGAATACTTTTAAAATACTTTACCAGACTTTTGTCTCCAAAAGGACTACACTGCATACATACGTACATACACATTTACAAATTGAGTGAAGTTAAATAACGAGCTGCTGAAAGATAATGTTTAAATAAAAGTAGTAATGTGCTCTCGTTGGTTATAGTAACGTTTACAATTTAATAATTCAAACATCTTTTTGAAATAATATATATGTATTCATATGAGAAAGTGAAAATAAAAGATGCGATTAGGATCATACGATTGTTAGATGTTAATATTATTTGTGTTTTCAATTTATTTTCAAAATAATTTATGGAATATATTGTATTATAATACTCTCTACAACTTTTCAATTCCCTATGTTACCTGTATTTGACAGATACTTATAATTTTTTTCGACAATACTGCCCTTTTTGTATCCTATTTTTATTGATACAAAATATGTGTATGTATACAATAATAATAACAGCCAAGGAATGGTGTGGGTAAAAGAGTGAGTAACAAAGTGTTGATTAAGTTTTGGAATGCATGACGTGAAGATTGACAGGCTTTGATTTTTTAAGGAAGTGTTTGCTGACATTTTTTGTATTTCATATTTTTCTAACTGGAGCCAAAATCTTAGGTATGGTTTGGGAAATCAAGAGAAAAAAACGGTCAACGTAAATATCATTTGATAGCATTTACCAGCTAGTATAAAGGTTGTCCCATAATGAATGGTCAAAACTGAAACTAGTATTAGGCCAGGTCATGCCCTCTCAGAATTTAGTAACCTGTTCATACCGAATCATAACGGTTTCGGATTAAAGGATTATATTATAATTTGATCAAACATAATTCTTACTTCAATTTTTAAAAGAGAATCCTGTAAAAAATTTGAAGCAAATTGAACACTAGGTTTTTTACTTTTAAAAGGTTGCATGTTTTTTTTTAAGTTTCTTTAAAAATATAAAACTTACCAAAGCTAGCTTTATATCGAAAGTTATAACAATTTTCAACTCAATCAGACAGGGTTCTAAAACATATAAAAAAAAACGTTTTTTTAATAACAGCTTTTTTATTTATTTTAATTTTGGCTATTGGCGTTTTGACCAATATTTGTCTGATATGATTTACGAAAATTGTTCAAATTGACCCACTTCTGCAGTGACAATTTTATCATTGTATGATCTTGAAGTTTGTCATGGTCTATACATAACTTTATGCAGTGCCCACGTCGAAAAACGATGAAAAATGGAACAAAACCTATGTATTTTGTTTCAATTTTCATCGTATCTCGACCGATTTTCTCGATGTTGAAGTTACAGAACGCAGACACTCTTTACTAAAGACGAAAGTGGGTTTCGCAAAAACGTCCGTCTGTCTGTCTACAGCCTAAACGGATGGGTCGATTTTCCTGAAACTTGGTACCCAGCGTTTTTTAGAAATTTCCCCCACATATCTTTTTCATTTTTTTATCACCAAAAATAACGGTATCTGTCATACAATTTTTTTTTTTTAAAAAGGAAAATCTTATTTTTCTCAAAATCGGATCCACAGATTTTTTTAAAAAACTTTAATAAATTTAAATAGTTATATTCTGCCGTTTAGTAAAAAAATGGTTCCAGAAAAGAACTGTTTTTAGATATTCGCTTTTTTCGAAAACGGTCCAACTGATTCTGATCAATTTTGTATGAAGAATAATTGACACATTCTAAATAATATTGTGTACCAAAATTTTCAAAAAGATATTTTTTGGACTATTGAAAAAAGTGTGAAATTTTTTTTCAAAAACTATTATGTAGATTTTTATTAAACTTGGCAAAAAGTAGTTTTTTCAACATTATCTAGAAGATTTAAAAAAAAATCATTCTTTTAACCAAATCTAACGGTACCTCCCATACAAATGTTTAAAAACCTTTAAGGAAAATCTTTTTTTTTCTCAAAAGCGACTCCTACGATTTTAATAAAAAAAATTCCGTGTGTCGAAAATAGTAAGGTCTAGGATTTAAAATTATTAAATTTTACATTGCATTGATCTATAATTAACAATACCTATCATAAAACGGTTTTTTTGATTTTCCACTATCTCATTATCTGACTTCCCGATTAAAATTAAATTTTTTTACACAAGCTTGTAATAAGTTTAAATAATATTGCATATCAAAACTTTAAAAAAATATTTTTTTAGATTCTTAAGAAATATTTCAAAATTATATTTTGAAAATTCGATATTTCGAAAACGGGTGAAAAAGTTTTTTGTAAAATTCAATTTTTAACTCCATATTAATAAATAAATCAAATTAACGTACCAATTTTTTTCTTAAAAATGTTAAGAAAATTTTATATAGATAGGTATAAGAAATTAATTGTTTTTAAAACCGCTCCTACGGTTTTTAAAATGTTTTACTTATTAATTAAGACGGTGTACATTGCGTTGGGCTCAAAACAGTTTCAGAAGTATTTTAATGAATTTCTAATTTTATTGATTTAAAACAATTTTCCAGATTAAATAATATAATTTCCTTGCATGTATATATTGCATATGTGCAACATTGGGCTATATTGTTAATTTTTGTATACTCACATAATACCTACTACGTGAAACTAAACTAAGTTTTGGTAAATGGATAAAATATAGACTCCCCTAGCTAAATTATTTCTGACTATAGAACCACAATGTGATTGCACATAAGAGCAAGTTCGTGCGACCCAGTCATGCATATTTTTTCATATACATAGATACCATCAAAATGGATACAGCAATTATGGATTCGGACCGAATAGTCTATTTTTTCCTAGATTATATTGATTTTAGATGGCGTAGTACTCTTATGTATTGCAATAGCTTAAACAAATTGCGCGAAAAAATATTGGAAGCGAAAAGTACCATTTTGTGTGTTTTACATGTTGGCTTGAGAAATTTTTATAAACACGATAAATAACTAAAGTATAGTTGTTGTCCTTGTTTTGTTGTCCACAAGCGATGCCGATTATTTCCCATAAACAAAGTAGAAGACAGCTAAAGACAAATTAAAGAAGTCAAGTAAAAGAAACATACGCCTACCATGGTATGCATAGCTGATATTACATTTCCAGCCATGCCAAGTACTAAAAGAAGACTACATATTTTGGTATACATTATTTACAATTGTATACCACATAATACATACATACATATCTACTCATGACTATAAATAATAGAAGCAAAAATATATAGCAAGAGAAATATGGAGGCTACCAATGTAAGTGAATTGGAAAAATATCTGCAACTATGAAATCTTTACGCTGCCAAAACACCACGGAAACACCCACTGCGCGGAGAACGAAGATTCTACAGAATGTCATCAAGTACTTGAATTCACGCAGCACAAAAGACATACAAATCCTTCATGCAGCGTGTTCTAGACTTCTTGGCTCCATTCAAAATAGATGAAAAAATCTTTGGGCAAAACGCAGAAAACGCGGCACGAACCCATTTAAGCTTCAACGGCAACTTTGCAATTTTATTCTTTTTCATTCTACATGATTGTATATTACTACCGATACTTTTGAATATCATCAATGGGTGGTAAACTTATGCCAAAGCTTTAACAAACCCCATAAAAATATAAAAAATAAAGGAAATCCAACTTCTTTTTATAATCTAGCTGATTGTTCATAATTAAGATTTATTAATCATTCTAGCAAGCATTACAGCAAAAACATTTTCATTGCTTTGATTTTTTTCTCCAGCGATGAGTCGCGATGAATATGTTGGATCAATTTAAATAAAAAATGTATTGGGTGTTAAATCTGTAGGTCTTTTTTACTGTGTGTCTGTATATCTATAGGTATGTCTGGATGCCTGTATCTATGTATGCATGTATGGCTGTGTCCCTGCATTATATGTATATCTGTATGGGTTGGATGCATTCTGATGGTTAAAAAAAACGTACAGAAAACTGTTGTTAACCGTACCTGCCATAGAGCCATTCTCTTCATTTTCTCGAAGGTCCTTTTAAGTCTTAATAACATTGCATATCAAAATTTTCAAAAAAGTCTTTTTTGGATATTTAAAAAAATTCAACGTTCTCCATTTTGAGATTAAAAGTTGATTGATTTAGGAGTTGTTTTAGCAATTTATGGAAAGTTTTTCATACTTCTTTTTTGTGCATATAAATAAATATAATAATTATTATTATTATTAATTTCATATATGTGTGTATGAATAAATTTGTAATATAGTCTTTGAAATTCCAAGTAACTTGAACCATAATAGCAAGTTCGTGCGATCCATCAGTCGTTCATATTTTTTAATGCGAACTCAGACTTGATTCTACCAACCAATTTCCATTTTGACGCTGTCCGCAGACTGTCTCATCTTATTTTTACTTGCGAATATAGGTACTATATGGCAAGTTATGTATTCGTACAAAAAATCGAACCCGAGATTTTGATCAAACTTGACATTACGATGATAGCGAAGACGAAAAAAGTGGGTCTCGCAAAAACGTCCGTCTGTCTTTCTGTCTGTTCGACTACAGCCTAAACGGATGGGTCGATTTTCTGTAAACTTGGTACCTAGCGTTTTTTGGACATTCCCCCCACCCGTTTTTTTCTTTTTTTTTTAGGACCAAAATTAACAGTAGCTGTCAAACAAAATTTCTTGGCCAAAAAGGAAAAACTTATTTTTCTCAAATCCAGCGCTACCGAATTTGTTTTTAAGAACTAAATAAATTGAAATAATTATAATTTGCCGTTTAATAAAAAAATGATTCCGAAAACTAGTTATTAATGGTACCTCCCAAAGAACCATTTTTTTGATTTTCGCTTTTCTCGAAAACGGTTAAACTGATTCTGATCAATTTTTGTATGAAGAATTATTGACACATTTTAAATAATATTGTGTACCAAATTTTTCAAAAAAAATATTTTTTAGATTTTTAAAAAAAGTTTGAAATTTTTTTTTTGAAAACTCAATATTTCACAAACGACTCTGTCGATTTTTATTTAACTTGGTAAATAGCAGTTTTTTAACTTTATCTAGAAGATTTTTGACAAAAATTATTCTAATACCCAACAAAAACGGTGCCTCCCATACAAATGTTTAAAATCCGTTAAGAAAAATATTTTTTTCTCAAAAAAAAACTCCTATGATGACATATATGAAAATGGATAAAATAGACTCCCATAGCTAATTTATTTCAGACTATAGAACCACAATTTGATCGCGCATAAGAGCAAGTTTCGCGCGACCCAGTCGTGCATATTTTTTTTCTACATACAGGGAAAATTGTTTTCATTAATTAAAAAAATAAAAATTGTAGATGGCGCGCATCCGAAATGTCCAATTTTTCATGACCCTGGCGCATAAATAAGGTTTAACTTGACCGACGCACGGTATGCGTTATGTTTTCTCTGAAGGCCGCTGCGGTTTGTGGCTTATTTGCATAGAACTGCGACTTTAGAAAACCCCATAAGAAAAAGTCTAACGGGGCCAAATCGCACGATCTTGGTTCACATCACCTTCACGTGAGATGACCATGACCTCAAATTGCTAGTGTAGAGTTACCATTGTGGCGTGAGCAGTGTGGCACGTAGCGCCGTCCTTTGGTGTTCATATCATCCAATTCAGGCCAAAAGAAGTTGGTAATTATCGACCTATAGTGACCGATGAGGGCGCCAGCCCAAAATCCACAGCAAACAGTGAATTCTTTGGGATGCATTTGAGCGCTCTTGGATCTCATGTGGCTAAGTATCGTCCTAAATTCGACAATTTTATTTGTTGACGTACCGCATTCATATAGAAATACCCCTCATCGCTGAAGATGATTTTCTGAAGAAAATTTTGGTCAGTTTCGAACTGCCCCTGCCCCATTCAGCGAACGCACGTCGTTGTCTATGGTCGTTTACCTTCAGCTCCTGGATCAGCCCTAAACCACGAAGAAAAATTCGCCAAGTTATGGTCGGCGAATGCCTGAGTTCTTGTGAGCGACGCGAAACTCCCTCGAATTCTCCTGCACACTATCACGGACAGGAGCAAAATCAAAGTTTGATTCAATAAAAATACATAATACAGGGTGTTTTGCATAAGATGCGGGATAAGAAATTGAATTCTACAAATAAAACTATTCATAAATTATATTGTCTTGTATGTTATTTTGTTTATATTTTATTTATTTTGTTTTTACAAAAATGAGTTTTTGTCGTAAAAAAGCTAGCCGCATTGTGAATTGGAGAAAGATTTTATAACGAGAAAAAGTTGGCAGCGTTCCTCTTCATATTGACGTCACGTTTTCTAGGGGCGCTGTGGAACAGCCTTTACTTCAACAAACGTGGTTCAAATTTTGATCCGTGGTTCAGCAATTTTAAATAAACGATTTTGGTGGATTAACTAAAGTTAACAAGATAGTTCAAGGTTTAATTATATGAAAATAGCAAATTTCTTGATTGAATCATCAGTCAATCTCAGTTAACTTGCTGAACCATGGATCAAATTTTGAACCACCTTTGTACAATTGGCCCTTAAGGTTAAAGTTAATGAAAAGAGTCACACTAGCAATTTTAACTCACCGATGTCAGCGAACGGTGGATCAAGTTTCAAGTAAGTGAAAAAAAGTCCAACATGAAAACCATCCTTGAAACTCATTTAACTTACCGAAATCGGTGAGTTCAAATTGGTGAACCACGGATCAAAAATTCAACCACGTTAGTACAATTGCCGATGACGACTTTTCATTTATCAATTTTTTAGAAATCAAATAATGAGTGCTAACGAGAAAAAATACGATTTCACATTCCCACTCAATTTATTTCGAAAAAAATTCATGACTTCCTTTTAAGGCTTAACTGCATTCGAGAGTTTTTCCAAAAAAAGGAAAAAGCGAAACAATACCCACATAATTATGCTAGCAACAGCTCCGTGCGAACCAGCGTATCACATTTGTGTTGAGCTGAATGCATTCAAACACAAAAAGGGCTAAGAGCCTGTTTAGATTGGGAAGATTGAGTACGGACTGGTGAGTCTCATCTTGTTTACATTAGAAACTTTGAGGCGCCTCAAAATATATTGAAAAAAACAACAATTTCAACATTTCGCCGTTGAAACAACAACAAACGACACTCATGAGTCCGTTTTTTATGTTTTATACGTGCCTCACGAGATACCTCACCCCACACTTCTCTTGCCTACAAACTGCCGTGATAACGGACTCAATCTTCCCAATAAGCACTGTCTAATTCAGCATTAATTATTATCGATGCGATTCATTTTGACGTCTCTCGTTTTTATCTCACTCACATCTCTTGGAAAGAAAGAGATGACCATTTGACCACCTCACATTATCTTTCTTACCAAAAAAAATAGGAGTGAGATGAAGAAGAAAGACGTCAACATGACTCGAATCACTTGAAACTTGTCAGAACATGGACCTATACAATTTTAATGGCAAAGTGAAAATCGTCAACTTTATTTTGATTATCTAACCGATTTGTAAAAAACTCATTAAAATCTTAATCAACAATAAGTTCTCATGTTGACACAGGATTTGCTTGAGAGAAAAGAAGTTATACTTCTAGCGCGCGTACGTCAGTACACACATATGTTTTTTTTTTAAACAACATAACATAGAGGTCACATGGGCAATATATTTTTTAATATTTTTTTCCGAAAGCTTTTAAGGCCAGCTTCACCCAGTTACGAGGCTATCCATTATTTACGGGACACCCTGTATCGGGACCTACATTGATTTAATTGTTTAAATTTCATTTTATTTTTAATGTATTTTAAATTACAAACATGGGTATAGCTTATATACATGACAACCCAACTTTTTAACCTTGCATTCAGGTTTACATATACATATCAACCTATACGGAAAATCTAAAAACCAATTTCCCACCATGAGTCATATAATCGAAAGGAAGAATATTTAATCAGTCGATTCTTATGTACACAACACACAACCGCATATCACACATGTGAGTGCCATTCCATTGAAACATCTTTGAACAAATATTGTTTGCCAAAACAAATTGAATCTCTCTCAATAAGACACTATTTCAACACTTTCGACACGTTTTATTCTCAAATAATGTGGATGGAACGTGAAGTTTTGAAATTTTTTTTTGAACCCACCCATTGAAAGCTTGCTATGAATTCATAAAATTTTGTTTCCCCTTTCAAGACTTTATTTTATTTGATATATCGACATTTTTATTTCTTATCGTATTGGAAAAAAATGCGCAAGGTATGTATTATAGGTACACATAGTAAATTTTATTTTAGTGTACTTCCTCAACCGAATTTCAGAAAGGTCCTTTTGTAGTTGGCTTACTTGTTTATGTTTGTAATAATTTCCATTGCACATATATATATGTATTTAAATGGTATGAAGGCCAACAAAATGGAGTTGTATTTAATTAAACATGAAATGATTTAATTTTTCTTTATAAATTGTGCGAAAAAGTGCTCCCGAGTCTATGAATTAGAAATTCTTTTTAATATCCACAAATTCTTTCAAAAGTCCGTTCAATTACTAGCTTACTCCGAAAATATTGATATAATCGGAGGAATAAGGCGTGATGTCAGTATTGAAACAAAAACCAGGAGTATGGTTTTAGCGGACAAGTAATGCAATCATCAAGAAAAGACACCCAACGCCAACGGCTTGGACAGAACATTGCATTACTATAGAGAGCTGTAGTGTTGTGGTAACTACGGGGGGGGGGGGGGGTGAATGTGACAATTGCCCCCCCCCCCCCCAAAACCATACGAAATACCTATTAAAATGTTCAATTGCTCAAATAAACATTTTAAAAGAATTGAGCTGCAAATATGACACCACTTTATACAGGGTGAAAGCATAAGATGCTTCAAAAACTTAAAGTATTTGGGTTGGTTCAAAGCAAAAATAAATAGCAATTTTATAAAAAAGAATCTTAAAATAGAAAAACAAAACAAATTTTAAGAAAAAAATATAAAAAAAAATTTCAAAGTTTTTTTTCTATAATGCTCTTTTAAATTTGTAGTCAACAACAAAAAAACGGAAGCTTGTCTTGAACTTTATGAGAAAATTGAAAATATCTAAATCTATACTTTACTATACCTACGTAGTGGAAATAGGATCTTTAGAGCAACTTGAGCAACGGAAAGTTACTTTTATTTCTGATATTTTCAATTTTCTAAAGAACTAGCTAGAATAGATTTTAGCGTCTGGTTTTTAACATTTGACTTAAAACTAATAAGAGCATTGAATATTAAAAACAAAAATACTGCTTCATACCGTACAATTTTGAACACCATTTTAAAATTTTGTTCTTCAAAATTTTTAGTTTGAAAATTTTGAGAAGAAAATAAAAGAAAAAAAAAGTTCCCACTGTTTGACTTTGAATTGATAAGAGCTAAAAGCTTGTATTACAATTTAAGCCAAAACTAATTTCTGGCGTTTTTCACAAAAAAGTTATTGCAGGTAGCCAAACCGTCATGTTAAAATGTATATCCTCTTCTATATAACGGGTGATTTTTTGGCTGGTTTGGTTTTGGCAACACTGGTTTTGACAGCTGACGTGTGTTTAGTACGTTGTGTCACTGTCAAACAGCTTCAGTTTGGTTTGCAATTTAACCATGGATCGTCTTACAAATGAACAACGCTTGCAAATTATTGAATTTTAGTATCAAAATTCGTGCTCGGTTCGAAATGTTCATCGTGCGCTGCTTGTGTTCAGCGATGAGGCTCATTTTTGGTTGAATGGGTACGTAAATAAGCAAAATTGCCGCATTTGGAGTGAAGTTCAGCCAGAAGCATTGCAACAGCTACCAATGCATCCCGAAAAAGCCACTGTTTGGTGCGGTTTATGGGCCGGCGGCATTATTTGGCCTATTTCTTCAAAGATGATGCGAATCGCAGCGTTACTGTCAATGGTGAACGCTACCGAGCGATGATAACAAACTTTTTTTTGCCCGAAATGGAAGTTCTTGACTTGCATGATATGTGGTTTCAACAAGACGGTGCCACATGCCACACAGCACGCGAAACAATGGCGCAATTGCGAGGCGAGTTTGGTGAACAGTTAATTTCACGTTTCGGGCCGGTCAATTGGCCGCCTAGATCGTGCGATTTGATACCATTAGATTATTTTTTGTGGGGGTATGTCAAGGCTAATGTCTATAGGGACAAGCCCGCTTCGATTGACGCACTGGAAGCCAACATCCATGCATTCATTCGTGAGATACCGGCCGATATGTGTGAAAGAGTATGCCAAAATTGGACTCAGCGGATGGCCTATCTGAGACGCAGCCGCGGTCAACATTTGCATGAAATTATCTTTAAACATTAAATTGCAAGGTTCAAACTATCGATTCAAATAAATATTTCATTCATTTTTTCGAATTTAAAAATATAAAAATGAATCGTGGTGGGTTCGGATGCTTAAAACTTGAGAACGGTTGGACCAAATTGGGTACTTCCTTCTACGGATTTGTACGTAATTGTACCACGAAGGTTTAGGAAAAAAGAAAAGTTGAAAAAGTCTCAATAGGTAGCGCTGTTGGCGAAAATTTCGTTTTTCAGTTCAATTCAATTACCGTTCAACAAAAGGCGCTGTAGACGGTTGGGAAATGGCTTTAGGGATATATTCATAGGGTGAAATGGGGTAAACATAAAAAAGTGTCCGACTGAAGAAATTCGTTTTTGTTTGAAGAGTTTTTCTTAGGAAATCGTTTGAGGGATATTTTTTTTTCAAATTTTATTATTTGTAGGATGAAATGGGGTAAAATAATAAGAATAATTAAATATGATTCTCATTGGCTTTTGTTGTACGGGTCAAAAGTCGGACATTCGTTCGAAAATTCTGGAAAGACGGCACTGGCTTGCCACAACTTTTTTCAAAAATTTCACTACAAAATATTAAAAAATAAATTCTTTTTTGTTTGAAAGTTTTTCCTTTTAGGAAAAAGCTTTCGGGATATTCTTTTTCAAAATGTTAATAATTGACAATTGTAGGGTGAAATGGGGTAAACATAAAAAAATGTCCAATTTAGGAAATTCTTTTTTGTAAAAGGTTTTTCCAAAGAAATAGCTTTAGGGATATCTATTCTTTTTTTAAATATTGTTTAGGGAGTAAAAATAAAATAAAATCGGGTTTAATTTGTAATTGAAAGGTTGTTTATTAGTGGATGGCATCAGGGATTTTTTTCAGAATTTATAGGGTAAAATGGAGTAAAAATAAAAAGTGGCATCTGATTTAAAAAATTCTGTTTCTGTTGGAAAGATTATTTTTAAAAATATTATACTTATAGAGTGAAATAGAATAAACACAAAAAAAAAATCTTTTGATTACAAAAATTCTTATTGCGTTGGGAAAGGTTGGACGTAGATGATCAAGTTTTAATGAATTTCGCTATTCATATCGTGAAGTGGTTCAAAACTCAGTAAGTAGTATTCAATTAAAAACTTTGTAATTTTATGCGAAGCTTAGGTTTGTCTGCCCGTGCGAAGGTGGGCGGGTCAGCTAGTATCTACATAAAACATACTGAATACAGTGAATACTGTTGAGACAGATGAATTTATAAGATGCCCTGTAAATGCATTTAAAAAAAAAACGTCTTTAAAATCGCGTACAATAACTTTATAAAAAATATGCACGACTGGGTCGCACGAACTAGCTCTTATGTGTGATCACATTGTGGTTAGTGTGAAATAAATTAGCTATGGGAGTCTATATTTTCTCCATTTTCCAAAACTTAGTGTTGTTGCAGGTGGTATTATGTGAGTATACCAAAATTAACAATATAGCCCAGTGTTGCTCATATGCAATATGCATGCAAAGAAATAATGTTATTTAAACTGGAAAATTGTTTTAAATCAACAAAATTATAAGTAAATTGATTAAAATACTTCTGAAACTGTTTTGAATCGAACGCGATGTACCCCATTTGATTTCTTTTATTAATCTTAATTTATTAGAAAAAAATTTAAACATCGTAGGTGCGGTTATGAAAGGCTTGTTGATATGTCCAAAAGCCATAACCTCAGCAATTCTTTCTCAATCTCGAAAATAAGCTTACAAAAGCGTTCTAAAGCTTGCCTTTATTCTATCCAAAACATAGTTTAATTAGTGTAATTAATATATCCCAGTGTTGCATCACATATGCATGCATGGACATTATGTTATTTAAACTGGAAAAGTTTTTTAAATCAACAAAATTTTAAACAAATTGATTAAAATACTTTTGAAACTGATTTGAACCCAACGCGATGTACACCATCTGATTTATTATATAAATCATAATTTATGAAACAAAAATTTTAAATCCAAGGTGTATTGTTAAAAATATTTAGTTTTGTACATATAACATTTTTGAAAAAAACTTGGTAAGCCAATTTTAAGTATAAATAAATATATATAAATAAATATAAGTATAGATAAATAAAAAATTGTTTTCGAGAAAAGCTAAAATCATTTAAATGGTTCTTTGGGAGGTGCCATTAATACATTTTTAAAAACTATTTCTTTTATACTTAGCAAAGTTTATTGAATTTTTTTTTTAATCTGGGGAGCTGGTTTCCTTTTTAGCCAAAAGATTTTGTATGACATGTAGGTACCGTTATTTTTGGTCATACAAAAAATTAAAAAAACAAGTCGGGGGACAAAAACACACCATCACCGGTTACTCCATGTTTACCAGTTATAACAGTTTTAATTCTTTTTAAATACGTTTATCACCGTTAACCAAGCGTAATTGTTGTTGTATTTTACATATAATAATATTTTGTTGAACTATTATTGAACCATTAACATTTATCCTTACGTTTTGTCTGGAATACGGTTGTTATTACAGAGCAAGTTCGTGCGATCCAGTCGTGTATATTTTTTGAATTCAAAATGTTTTTTTGGTACACTAGTGTACATTAGTGCATTCAATTAAACTATAAGTTATTACTATATTATACTTGTATTCGAATTATATCTTCTATCTTTCCAGAAAGTTTTTTGGGTACAACTATCGCATCAAGAAAGTATTTAAACACATTAAGTTAATAATAGGCACGCCTAATTTAAATATAAAAAAATGGTACCAAACATTTCATATAAATACAAAATAAAACAAATCAAAGCTAAACATGCAGAGATTTTAAAAAATTGTTTACACGGCACAAATAAAATGGAGCATATCTACCTATATTATATTTTATATACATATACTAAAGTACCTATATACATTTTGCTGTCGCGTTCAAATAAGAAAATTCAAAGAAGCATTTTAAAATAGATGTAGGTATATATGTATGTATAAGTATAAACGTGTATATTGGTACAAAGAAAGTAAAGAAGCCTTAAAAATGAACGATATAAAAAAGTGCAAAGAATAGAAAAATTTACTCTTGCATATGAAATGATGTTTCCTTTTTATTTTTATTTTCCAATCACGTCTTGTTTACCCATGTAGAAATTTATTTGACGTCAAGTACGTTTATTCATTGCTACCCGCAATCTGATGATGTGAATATTTTCTCTCGAAAACTTCTGATTTTTACTTCAATCCTCCCCCACACACTTTCCTATTCAATACACTTCTTGTTCTCAATAATCCGCATTTAAAATAAACAATTTTTTTTATGTTTAAAGGGACTGTGCAAGTTTCGATCAGCTTTTCCCTCAATTTCTTCTGCGAATAAGAAATATGTTTATTTGTATTGAATCCATTATAAATTAACTAAGTTCAATTTTCCTATTATAAATTAAACCTTAAGTCAATTTAGCAATACTTATTGTTATCATATAAATTAAATTGCGGTTTGAGATACTTTCATTGCACACGTGCTCTTGTATAGCTCATTCCAACTGCATAAACAAGTTAAACATACAGCCTCGGAAATGAATGAAGTTTCAATTTTAATTCGCAAACATAATAACGAAATCCTTGCCTTTACAGCTTATCAAAAAAGTCCTAAAATAAGAGAAGAAAAAAATTAATTTCAAACAATCCTGATTGACTAATTGAAAAGGGTTCCCATGGGAAACGAGTATCGCGCAGTAGGAATAGGAAGCACCGAACAACCACTGCGACAAGTTCCTTCCATCTACCCATTAATTGGAGTTAATAAAATTTTACTTAACTTTGTTATGCTTGGAATATGCAACAACTCTCTAAAATCTCCAGGGAAAATTGTTGGTTTCGGTTGAAGTAAGATGGGATGAAGAGAAAACCCTTAGTAAACAATCCACTTAAAATCATTTAATATTCCTTAATTTTCCCATCCGTACGTTTTCTTTCTAATTTTGATCAACAAATTAAGCTCACAGTACATTAAGGAATAATGGATTGTTAAGTTTCTTTTCCGTTAATTGTTGTTTTTCTTGTTAAGAATTTTAACAATTTATTTTTTTCTCCGATATTAGCCTTGAAATATTTTTAAGAATTACTAGACAATTTAAAATCACAAGCTTAAACTCTTGTCCTATGATTTTTATAAAGGCTTTATAATTATGAATTTTAAGCAGCAAAAATTAATTTCCTATTTATTTTCATTAATTATTGCAATGACCTTTAATAAAATATAATGTTAGTTTAATTTTTTGGCCTAAAGCCTACTTATAAGAAATTATATAAGCAATATATTATGATTTACGCTTTATTTTGTCGAGTCTTGGAATAGTATTTTGAAATTAAGTGCGGTTCCAAATTCATTTAATTTTAAGAGGCCTTATATTTTTTATAAGACCACACAAAAAAAAACAGCTTTCTTAGCTGATGCTTATAAGTATTTCAAACATTTAAAAAAAAACAAGTGATTCCTTGAGAGTATATAGGTACCTACAAAATGAAGAAATGTCCCCGTTTCGAGCTCTGATTATCTAAATTTTTAAAATTATTCAGTACTTAAGCCATTCTTTAGTGTAATATTTCAAACACAAAAAGAATATTTAAAATCGGACCTGCGGTTTCTGAGCTTAACCGATATAAACCAAACTTGACAGGATCTTGGGCTTATACAAATGATTCCCTGAAACTGTGAGCTCAATCGGCTTAGAGGTTTCGGAGTCCATAGCATACTTACAATTTACAAACATAACTTACTGATTTGTATATCTATAGATAGCCGTTATCCCGTGCGGGTGCATAAATATATTTCAAAGTTGATCATTTTTTTAATTTTAACTTGCAGAACACCGTTGCTGTAATTTTTTTATATTATTATTACTTTTTTTTAAGTAAAATTAAATAAAAACTTATTCTAATACTTGCATAAATAGGTAGGTAGACAATATTCTTTGCGCGGCCATCTGGTGCGTACACGAATAGATTTATTGATTTTCCAATATGCCACTTACCTACAACCGGACGAAATATATTTTGGCGTTGAGCGCCAACTATCAACAAAAAAATTAATTTTTTGATTTTGTGAATTACTTACCACTTTATAAGAAAAATATTGTGCAGGTTTCATCAACAGAATGCTTAGTTTTTCATTTTTTAAACCAATTTTTAGATTTTTTATTAACTTTTATTTATGTGAACTTCTTACTTTATATGAAATATAATGTAAGTTTCAGCTCAATCAGATGGTCAATTATATTTTTGAGTTTTAATTTTGATATTTTTGTGTTCAGTTTTATTTACGTGCGCTTGACATTTCATAACAAATATAATGTGAAGGTTTGGTGTGGATGCAAAGTTTTTATTTTTTGTTTTGAACACCTCCTATCGAACAAAACTTGAAAACGTTTTATTTACGTGCACTTCTCACTTAACAACAAATACATTGCTTTTGAGGTTTAATAGAGCATTAAGAACAGTGTTGGGAAATAATGATTACTTTTTGTAATTTATTTCAACTTTCATTTCGATTACAAGTAATTGAATAAAACAAACATTTTCATTACTTGTAATCAAAAAAATTCACTTACAAATTACATGTAAGTAATTGAAAATAGCAATGTTTTTTTGCGAGTTCTTGAAGGAAAGCCCTGTATTGATTACATTTAAGGTAATTGATTTCTTGAATTGTAATTCGTTACATTTTTTTATTAATTAAAATAAATAAAAACATAACAATGAAGGTAAATAAAAGGCATTCTAACTAATAAACTAAACCAATGTTCATTTTGAACATGATTTGCGTGCTATAAAAATATAATTTCTTGAATGTACTATTAGCAGAACAGTTGGTTAACCTTCAACACCAGTGGGTTTTATCTTAAGTTGTGAAATAGTTTTGAAACAAACTCCCAATCTGATGCACAGGTTTATTAACGATATCAGCAAACCATTTGTGCAATATAACGTACAATGTAATTGACAAAAAAATAAATTAATTACATTTTTGTTACATTACTGCTTTTTTGACGATAACAATTACATGTAATTAGTAATTAAAATTCTTAAATTAAAAGAAATTGAAAAAAGTGTTTGGAGATTTCATTTAGGTATAAGTAATTGAATTAAGAACAGCTATTTTTAAATATATTATATATATCCACACAATCGTTGATTAACTTTAAACAAGATTGTAAGAAAATGGCTTGTCTGATGGTTTTAGTCGTGATTTGATTGTTATAAAGTGTTCAGAGAGTGAAGCCATTGCAGAAGTCACCTTTGTTTTATAAATGTGTATAACTTCAAAGCTAACTTATAATAAATATGTACCTACCTACATTATGTAATTTATTTATGTCAACTTTGTCTATTTCATTAAGTTGACTCCTAATCCTCTATGTTCTTAAAATTTTACTAACAAAAGAAAGCCAAATATTCCTTTCAAATTAGCTGAATATGCGTAGGATCCCGAAAGAGGTCAAATGCTTGATATATTTTTGTCTTGAATTCATTGATTTATGATCCTGAAGCGTATGAATCCAGCGATTTTTCGCTATGAATCTAATGTCATAGCACTCCTTCCACAAAAAGAACTCATATTTCAAAAAGATAAAAGAAAACAAGGAGAATCGATAAAACAACTCTTTACATACTTTCACAAAATTGTTGTTGACTGCGCCGTGATTATTATCATAACAGACTACTCAATAGACCAAGCACATAACATACAAAAGATATAGATATATAATGAGTTTGTTATGTGTAAGTGTACTGCTAATACGTAAGTGTAAATATGTGTGTATATCGTATAAATATTCGAATAAGGAACTCGTCGTGGGGTTTTTTTACGTATGTACATATAGTTTCCGCCAACTCTTTCATTTTTCAGTGGTAATTTTGCAGCGACACTCCATAAATTCATGAACCTTATCAGCTATAAAATTACAACAAGAGAACTTTCGTTCGAAATCTTTGCTGTAACGACCATGGTGAAATTTGAAAACAGGCATTTTTATGTGATTGCCTACTTATTTTAGGCATCACAAGCGATATTTACGGTACATTTATAGTGTAATGGTTGTATCAGTTTTGGCGAGATTTCTAAACTGATGGCTAAGGTAATAAATGTCATAAAAAATCGTTGTTAAGCATTAATCAGCGCACTAAACTGATTTCTTGAAAATATAAGTATTTTTGAGTGTAACTATAAAACAGATGGATGATCTCTGATGAGAGTTACAAACCTTATAGCTTAATGTTTAGGAAATGGTTTTCAATGAATGCCCTTTGGCCCTCTTAGACAATTCTTTAAAACTAAAGCTGCCACTTTGTTGTATTTTCATTGTCTTTATATCTTTTTATTTGCCAAACTTGAATTTCCATTTCATTAAGCACTAATCAAAAAACTTGAATGAGAATTTCATAAATAATGCACCCTATCACTCAAAACGTGCATTTTTTGCATTCTTTTACAATCTCTTTCCTTGTCGTAAGAAGAAGACAGACTATACTCGTAGACATTAATAGTTTTTGTTTATTTAAATTATAAAGCTTGTTCTAACTAAAATACGTACATAATTGTAACTTTTATTGTAGCTTTATTTCTCATTATATGATAACGAGGCCCTTTAAGTTTGCATAAATTAAACTACACTTTGACAATACAAATTTGTAGTCTTTATATTTTTATTATTTATTTATTTGGCTATAAGTAAATAAAACTTTTTTAGACTTGACAATTTTAAAAGCTTAAAAATTAAATAAAAGTATTGAAATGGATGATATAAATATAATACAAGCATAAAAATAAAATAAGCACAAACATACGTACATATACGTTAGTTAAAAAACAAATAAAAACTTTTAATATATTATCAATTATCATCAATAAATATGATTTTCATTATTTTTTTTTTTAAAAACATCTCTGGAATATTGGAGATCAATTACATCGGCATATTTATTAAAAAATTGTGTGCATGTCGGGACTCACGGTTAATATGTGTATACATCAACGTGAGCGGATCCAAAACGGACTTGTTTTTTTCTTGAAGGGGATCTTAAGATTTTTTCACTGAACGCACCCATCCTAGTATGCAGATCGTAACGTTGCACACCGTAACGTTGCACACCGTAACGTTGCACGACGTAACGTTGCACAGGAACGTTCACGTTTTTTTTCACTCTACCGCCAGCATAGATGTTTAAACATCAAAAACTGAGAAGCTTTTGTAACTAGTTCATTGACCCCGTAATTAGTTAAGTGCTGCGGGATACACAAAAAGTGGTTAACCCTTGGTCTTAGGCAATGAGTAGGAGTATAAGGTTTAAATAGCAACTGTAAGGGTGTAACGATGTGACCATGACCAGTTGTAACATCACGCGCAAGAGAAATATGAAAGTAAACTCTTCTTGATTCAAGACTTTTAAGGTAAATTAAAACACATCGAGATTTATAAGGTGGCAAAGGTGATGTCCATTTAAGATTTCGAAGCGAAAACCTCGTGAATCTTTTTTGAATTTTCTCTATTATATTCGAAGCATTTTTGTATTACGCAGCAATATTCCAAAACTAAAAATATATAGCAAAAGTGGAACTTTTTTCCTAAAGTTTAATAAAAGTTAAATGTATTTCGTGAGTGTTCTCCCGTGCCCGTAAATTATTTTTATTTATTAAATAATTAATTCATAAGTCTCAGTTATTGATCGCGTAATTGGATCAAGATGAATAAAACGGCTACATGAAATTTGGCCCCAATGAAAAATGACCCCAAACAACAAATTTAAATTGGCCCCAAAATTGGAAAAATCACCCCAAAATAATGAAAAAAGGCCCCAAAATAAATTATTAAATCAAAACAGAAATGAAAAATGGCCCCAAAAATTGTAAATGACAAGCAACAACAACACAAATTGATCAATTTTGTGATTTTTCATATTTTAGGGTTTTTTTTTTTCATTTCATTTTTTTCAAAATCGTACACTAAAATCGCGCTATTTTTGCGTACGATAAATTAAATCACATTTTTTTCAAAATTTAAAAGGAGCATTCTAATTTGATTGTATATTTATTTGATTCACTGTCGCAGAATGGTCCTTTTTTAATTTTGAAAAATCTGATTAAATAATCGTACACAAAAATCGCGCGAATTTAAATTTAAAAAGGACCATTAAAATTTTAATTAATTAACTATTGCAGAATTGTCCTTTTTAATAATAAAATACAAAAATTAGAATGATCCTTTTAAATTTTGAAAAGTCTAATTAAAATAATCGTTCGAAAAAATCGAGCCATGTTTCATATTTGATTTGAGGCATTTTTTAATGGGGCTATTTTTCATACCCCATTTTTGGGCTGCTTTTTCATTTATTGTTTAAAATTAAAAGTATGGGGTCATTTTTCATAATGAAATCTTACCCCAAAATTCAAAATGAAAAATGACTCCAAAAACATGAAAAATCACCCCAATTCACAAAATGTAATCTTTTTTTGTTGTTGTTGCTTTTCATATTAAATATTTTTGGCAATTTTTCATTTTTTGTTTGGGGCCATTTTTCATTGGGGCCAAATTTCATGTCGCCGATTAAAACCCTTCCACATTGTTACTTTACAATATACTTATACTCCGCCAGTGGAGAACTTATGGATATTTGCAATTCTGAAGCAAAAGCTGCAGTACTACAATACCAACTTAAACTCCACTGATAAGAAATAAAACTAGAATGTTGAAAGAAAATAATTTGTTTCCATTATTTTTAATTTATGAATATAATGTGCAAACATAAATTTTCTTGATAAACTATTGTAGGTAAATATAGATACCTACTAATGGCTGTCAGCTATAGATACATAGATACATATCTATATGAATTAAAACTGTAAAAAGAAATAATGGTAATAAAGCCATCGCCATGTGTTTTGTTTGAAATAAAATCAATTTTTGTTTATAAAATAATTTTTTTACCTGAATGTACACAAATATGCGCATTCCTAATGGCGACCAGTTTGGTATGTGTCTAAGCCGTTATTTTTGTTTCCCACCAGGTTTCGCATTTTGACTTTCCTATTCGTCAATTATTAGAACAGTCAAACTGAAAACACGAACGATTTACGAATTTTCTTATGGAACGTACGATCGCTCTATAGAGCTCGAGCTCCTCAGCAGCTAGCCGATGCCCTGTCAAAATATAAAGCTGACATAACAGCACTTCAAGAAATAAGATGGACAGGGAATGGTGTTCTACAGAAGAAAGATTATGACTTATACTACAGCTGTCATACAAAACACCATGTGCTCGGGGTAGGCTTCCTAGTCGGCGAAAAAATGAAGTCTGCCATCATCGGCTTTAACGCTATAAGCGAAAGGCTATGCACCCTTCGCGTGCGAGGCAAATTTAAGAACATCAGCCTCATTAACGTTCACGGACCTACGGAGGAGTCCTCAGACGAAGAAAAAGAGACTTACTACGAACAAGTCGAGAGGGCCCTCAATGCCTGTCCAAGGTATGACGTAAAAATCATCCTTGGGGATTTGAATGCAAAAATAGGTCGGGAGCCGGTATTCAGGCATTACGCAGGCACCCATAGTTTGCATGAGAACACTAATGACAATGGACTTCGAGTCTTAGAATTGGCAGCATCGAAAAACATGGTCGTTGCGAGTACCAGGTTCCCGCGTAAAGATATCTACAAAGCCACCTGGGTATCACCTGATGGAGTCACTCGTAACCAAATTGACCACGTGTTGATAGACCGTCGCCACTACTCGAACTTGATGACGGTACGAACGTACCGAGGTGCCAATATCGACTCGGATCACTATCTTGTTGGTATGGTTTTCCGAGGGCGGATTGCCTTGCGAAGACGTATTGCATCCGCCGATCAGGTTCGAATCAACACGGCTGCTCTGCGCAATGAAAACACCAGTAACACCTTTGGTAATGCGTTAGGACTCGCCCTAGAACTGGGTAGAGTAAGTCCTGGAGCCAGTATGCTGGGCGTAGATGAGAAGTGGACACGCCTTAAGAATACTGTCATTAGTACTGCCAACTCCATCTTAGGCAGCAGTCGTAGAAATCGGAACGACTGGTTTGATGATGAATGCAAGCTAGCGACTGAACGTAAGAATGTTGCGTACCGAGCAATGCAACAATCTCATAGAACGCGGGCACGCGAAGACGAATATAAAGAGCTCAGAAGAATTGAAAAACGGCTTCACAGACAGAAAAAATCAGCCTGGGAGAAGAACATAATCTGTGAAATAGAGAAAAGCCGAGAGCGAGGTCCGCACCAGGCGCGGAAGTTCTACCAATCCGTCCGAAACATGACGCAGTACACACCACGCTGCACATACTGCAAGGACGGAGAGGGAAGTCTGATCACCGATCCTCAAAGCATACTGGAGCGATGGGAAGTGTACTTCAATGAATTGCTAAATGGTCAGCTCACTGCAGAAGTGGAGGCTCCACTACTTCAAGAAGAGTACCCTATGTTGCCGCCACCAAGCATAGAAGAGGTTGAGAAGGCTATAGGCCGGCTAAAGAAAAACAAAGCCCCGGGAGCCGATGGTATACCAGCCGAACTATTTCAACACGGTGGGCCAGCTTTACGTCAAGCAATTCATGAGATTATAGTGCACGTGTGGGAGCATGAAGAAATTCCAGAAGACTGGCGAAAAGGTATCATTTGCCCCATACATAAGAAGGGAGATGTCACAACGTGCAGCAATTATAGAGGTATCACGTTGTTGAGTACCGCCTATAAGATACTCTCCTCTATCCTACAAGACCGGATAACCATATACGCTAAAACCATCATCGGACAATATCAGTGTGGTTTCATTCCAGGCAAATCAACAACTGATCAGATCTTTACCCTTAGGCAGGCGATGGAAAAATGTCTAGAATTTAACATCCCAACATACCACCTGTTTATAGACTTTAAGGCCGCCTACGATAGCATAGCCAGGGTAGAACTTTACAAAGCCATGAGAGAATTCGGCATCCCAAATAAATTGACACGACTATGTAGGTTGACCATGACCAACGTAACAAGCCAAGTAAAAATAGCCGGATTGCTATCCAAACCAATCACGTTGTTGAGTACCGCCTATAAGATACTCTCCTCTATCCTACAAGACCGGATAACCATATACGCTAAAACCATCATCGGACAATATCAGTGTGGTTTCATTCCAGGCAAATCAACAACTGATCAGATCTTTACCCTTAGGCAGGCGATGGAAAAATGTCTAGAATTTAACATCCCAACATACCACCTGTTTATAGACTTTAAGGCCGCCTACGATAGCATAGCCAGGGTAGAACTTTACAAAGCCATGAGAGAATTCGGCATCCCAAATAAATTGACACGACTATGTAGGTTGACCATGACCAACGTAACAAGCCAAGTAAAAATAGCCGGATTGCTATCCAAACCAATCAACATCTTTAATGGACTCCGACAAGGGGATGGTTTGGCCTGCCTCCTCTTCAACCTGGCGTTGGAGAAAGCAATCCGTGACTCTGGCACGGCAACAAGAGGGACCATCGTCAACAGGTCCAGCCAGATACTGGCTTACGCAGACGACATCGACATCATCGGAAGAACTGAGCAAGCTGTACATGATTCCTTCATCCAGATCGAGCAGGCGGCACAAAATCTGGGGCTGCACATTAGTGAAGGTAAAACAAAGTACATGGTGGCGTCGAATGCGAGAGGAACAGTTGGTCAAACAATCCAGGTAGCGGAGCACGAATTTGAAGTGGTGCAATCCTTTAAATACCTTGGGTCAATAGTAGCAGCCGATAACAATATAGAAGAAGAAATACGCGGGCGGCTTCTCAAATCCAACAGAGCCTACTATAGTCTGTCAAAGCTCTTCAAATCCAGAAATCTCACCATAACTTCAAAACTGCTGCTGTACAGGACCATGGTCCTGCCAGTACTCACATATGGATCCGAGACTTGGGTGCTTAGCAAAAGGCACTCCGACCTCTTAGCCGCGTTCGAGAGAAAAGTCTTAAGGAGAATTGTTGGCCCCATATGTGAGGAAGGACGATTCCGGAGACGGTACAATCATGAATTGTACGCAATCTACCTTGAAGCAGATATCGTGACAAAAATTAAGCTTGGTAGACTCCGGTGGGCAGGGCACCTAGCTCGCATGAGCGAAGAGGAACCTGCTCGGAAAGTTCTTTGTGGTACATTCTATGGTAGACGACAGCGTGGTAGACCATGCTTGCGCTGGAGAGATGGCGTAGACCAGGACGCCCGGAGCCTTGGGGTGCGCAACTGGATGGCGGCGGCTCGAGACCGGGATGGGTGGAGAGACTTGTTGAAGGAGGCCAGGACCGGACCCCGGTTGTCGAGCCGACGATGATGATGAAACTGAAAACAATGGGGGCTACATCAAAATTGCTGTTCAATATATATATAGGACTGGGCTTTGCATTTTATGTTCCTTGATGTGTATAGCATACCAAAAAATTGGTGTTTCCCCATATTTTGTCTCTTTCAGTTACTAATAATATATATCTCAGCAATAAAGGCTATAAGTCTTAGATTCAAATTGACTGTATTGTGTTTTTTTAGGGGTTTTGACCATTAAATTCTAAGGATTGATTGAAATTATAAAGAAAAACAGCTACAACCAATAAAAACTGAGATGTCTTAGAGTTAATTGAACAGGAGAACTTCAGATTTAAAATATCTAAAAATCTAAATCTATTGGGGAAATTTCAGTACGAATTTGAATTCACTACATTGAAAACCTTCCGCAAAGTATAATCTGGTTTGGATTATTTTTTCATTCTTCTTTACCAAATTCTTCCCCTTACAAAACGTAGGCATATAATTCTGGAAATTTGTTTAAATCATCCATAAACCTGAATCAAATCATAATATTTTTCTGTTCTGTAACTAAAGGGTGTTTTTTTTAGACGTGTGGTTTTCAAGAAGAAATAAAACGCATATAATTTAATGCTATGGCCAAGAATTCAGCTTTATTATAAAGATAAGGGTTTGCCATTATGTTTTAATAATGATTTCGGGCAAGTGGCCGCTGCGATTGGCTCGAATAAATTCCAGCCGAGAGGCCCAATTTTTGACAGCTCCAATTGTTCCGCGCGATGGCGGATGGACTCATTCGGGTCTTTTTCGATACTCTGCTCCACAACAGCAATAGCTTCTTCGGTGCGCACTGTACGGTGTCTCTAAGGATGCGCATTATCCACTAGAGTAAACGTGGTGCGAAACCGAAGCATGGTTGCTCGAATTTATGTTATGTGATCTTGCGATTATGTCGACCGAATATTGGACGCAGCGCGCGATGCGCCGCGCGAACCGATCCATTATTTTGGTAGTAAATTTGCACGATTTGCAAACGTTGTTCAGGAGTAAAGGCCCCGACCCATAGAATCCGTCGATTGCGTTGCGGCAACGGATCCGTTGAAGCGGACGGATGGAACGGATAAGAGTGACCCAATGAATACGTTCTTTCCTTTTTCTGTTAATTTATTTCCTTTTGCTTGTGGTTGTTTATTTTCTCTATTTTGTGTGAAGTTACGCCATCTGCGCTGAATGAAATTGATTGTTAAAAGAGCTCAATTTCGTTTTTAGTATAATATTTTGTGCGCTTTTAAAGTAACAATTGTAGCCTGGCATTTTGGCTTTAATTAATTACCTTAATATTAATATTCCAACATTTAACACCAAAGTTATAAGTTTTAAAGTGGACTCATATCAATTGTTCTTAGGTTTTTGCACAAACCAGCCATTCTCCACTGAAGCTCGTCGATGAACAACAAACAAACAACAACAGCTACCCTCTTTTTTCGATTTCTCTTGTTAACTTATGTCAACGGATCTGCCGGAGAGAAAAGTTAAAAGTTCAGCTACTTTTTGCGTTGCGTTCGGCGCAGGCTTTGCTTATGGGTCATTTTTCATAAGTACGTGTGTATTTAATCAAGCTGTCAGTTGTATACGTCAACGGAACGCATTTGACGGATTCTATGGGTTGGCCCCTTAAGTCTATTAATTATGAAATGGCAAACCAAACTGAGCATAAAATTTTGACAGCTGTCAAAAAGACCAACTCCGAAAAAAGTATTGGTAGATTGAAAACCACACGTCTAAAAAAAACACCCTTTACTTAATTATACAGGATCATTCATTTCGTGGTTTCAAGTCAACCTCAAAACTCAGCTGTCATTTGAAGAATGTTTTCCATTTACGATAATGGATTGCTTAACAATCAAACAACGCGTTTAAATTATCAAAAGTTAATACTAAAGTGATGATTGAAACGTAGCCAATTTTCGCGCCTTATGCGATGATTATGGTTGTCAGAATCGACCGACTACGCAAGCAATTGGTAAAATTGTGAAGAAACTTGAAGAGAGTGGAAGCGTTACTAATGTCCTAAGTCGTACACCTCACTATGGCGTATTTTGCATTTGGATTTGCATCCCCATCCTTATATAAAGTTCAAATTACGTAACAATTGAAGCCTGCTGACCATTCACAATGCCGTAGATAAACACCAATTTTTCGAACAACATTTTCTTCAGCTATAATGCACATTTCTCACTCGGTGGCTATGTTAACAAACAAAATTGAGACATATGGGGCTCAGAAAACCCACAAGTGATCGAAGAGGTGCCGTTGCATCCAGACAAAGTGACTCCTTGGTCTGCTCTATGAGTCGAAAAGTTCATTGGTCCGTATTTCTTCGAAGATGCCAATGGGCAGACGGTTACAGTCAATCCGGAGCGATATGGTCGAATGAAAACCAATTTTTTTGGCCGGCGATTAAAGATCATGACTTGGACGATATGTGGTTACAGCAAGACGGTTTCAGTTGGCCACCAAAATCATGCGATTTGACACCGTTAGATTTTTTCTCTAGGGAATCACATAAAAATGCTCTGTACCAAATTTTAAGCAAATAAGCCCACCCGATAAGGCTCCAGCTTAAATTATAATGGACGCACGCTCAGAACACGACCAGACTGACAGACGGTATGAAGAAATCCACTTTTTCGAACTTCTCGATCATCGTAGTTATAGTTTTGCTTACAACCTCGAAGTTTTTTTACACGAAACCCATATTTGCCCTAAAGAGCAAGTAAAATACAGCTTTCCTGTTGAATTTTGAAATTCAATATCAACTTCTACTTAAGAACACTATTCGATTAACTATTGGAACCATATGTCATTTTTCATGAACAAAAGGACAACACTTTGGTATTCGTTAATAGATTAATGAGATTTTTATTGGAATATTTTTTCCATTTAAGAAATACAAATTCATGTCTCATTTAGAAAATGCCAGAATCTCTGTTGAAATCATCACAGTTTGTGCATAATGAGTTGTCGATGTGGCATATGCTGTATGACAGACACAGACCAGATACAAGATGGTCCTTAATGGACATAGTTTAGGATAAGTGGTAATTTAGTTAAGTGTCACTCGAGATTATAATTTATATATGATATCCACATACGAACAGCATTATATGCTCTGTATGTATTCAACATAACATAACATAACATAACATATCAGATGGAAGAAGAATATGTCAAATGCAAACGCCTTTCTAGGTTTCTGATATTAATACATTTATTTAGAAATGATTCTTTGATTTCAAGTTTCAAGTACATAAATATATGTATAAGGATTCAGTCGATATCTGAAGGATGTTTTTAAATTGTTCTTTTCTTCATTTTAATATTAATAATTTAAGTAAATAAATATCTTCTTGTATTTATATTACAAAAGTGAATTTGGTGTTAACGCAAAATCACAATGTCTGTGTAAAGTTCCGATTAGTTACTCGACACATTAATATTACTTTGCCGAGAAAAAACTACAAAAATATACTTAATAATCATTTTTTTGAAGTAAAAACATTAAATGTATATGTATTGTTAATAAAATTGCTTTAAAATGTGAAAATGATTTTTTGATTGGGCCGAGACAGGAAACAAGAAAAGTGTTTCCTATGAAACACCGCAGATAAGAAACACTATCCTTTTTTTTGAGAAAAATGCAAAATATAACAATATCCTATAGCAAAAAAAATTAAAAACATCCTGTATTTTTCCATCTGTAACAACCAGAGGGCGAATATTGGATATGTAAGTATGTCCTAACTTCAGGCATTAGTACATAATACAAAAAATTGTTTTTGTTTTAATCACTGGCCATTGGCGGAAATTACCTATTTAACTAAACACTGCTTTTTACTTTCAAGAATTGAGTATTTTTTTTTAAGTTTCTTTAAATATATGAAACCTACCAAAGGTAGCTTTAGATCATAAGTTATAACAATTTCAACTCAATAAGACAGAGTTCTAAAACAAATGAAAATATTTCTTTTTTTAAATACAATTTTTTTCGTTGTAATTCATCATTATAATACTACTTCAAACGTAATGAAATTTTATTAAAAGTTTATAACAGTCATAGACACACTTTCTTCCGACAAGGTGAAGATAATTGTCCTGCTCTTAAGCTCATACCTTAAGTGTTAGCGCACAGAAAGGCTAAATATATCGGCGCAAATTTTTAAACAGTCCTCGTTTAAGGAATAAAACCGACTCTAGTAAACGCAGTCGTTTAGTTGCGAGCCCTTGTCTAACCTTTTCTTAATTTTAAACACTTTAAACAGCTCTTCTAACTAATGAAGTGTTTTAAGCGCATTTGTAGGGTTTTAAGCGCATTTGTAGGGTTTTTAACGCATTTGTAAGGTTTTTTTTATGATTTGTGGTAGAGCATTCGACTACAGATCGAGAGGTTCCTGGTTCAAATCCGGGTGTCCCCTTTGAAAAATAATTTTTTTTTTGTAATTTTTTTCTCTTTTTTTTTACTCCCCTTTAGCTATTTCACATTTTCAGCTAAGATGACGGGCGATTTTGTGAGCAGAAAATGATTTGCCGCCACACAAATTAAAGCTCAGACATCATCAAACATTTTTCTTTAAATTTTTCTTATGAAATTACAAACGTTGAATGGATAAAGTATACTTTAAAAAAGATAGACAAGCATTTTGCTGCTTTTAAAGTTATAGACGAGTGCTTTAGCATTAAAGTATACTTTACATCGTTTAAAATTATCAAAGAGTCGACTCTCATTCTAAAACTCATTTTGAGAGTCGGCGTCCAATTTAAAAATGATTTAGAGTAGGTTTTAAATGTTTAAAATTTTGCGCCATCGTTTTTTCAGTCAGATCAACGAAGACGAGATAAACGGTAAAATCTGTTTTCAAGTACCTACATACATAAATTTGACAGGAGGGTCATTCCGTAATTTTTAAAACGATAATCGTCTAAACGATAATTGTGGTCGTTACCGCCATCAATTTGCTTCACGTAGCACTATGTCTCGTCAATCAGTCAAATCAGTTTGAGAAGGATGAACTTTTCAATCATTGTCGCATAAATGGCAATTCTGTAATTTATTTTTGTGTTGTTTTATGTTTGGTGCCAATGAAAACAACAAAAATGTATGTATTTATCTTATATTTAAACATTTGTTTTTACTGGCCTAGTTCTTTTAGATGTAGAGAAAGCGTTCGATAGTTTGTGGCATAATGGCCTGATTTATAAAATGATACAATTTAATTTCCCACTATATCTTATTAAATTGGCTCAAAGTTTTTTGACAGATAGACACTTCATCGTTTCTGTGTCTGGTGACTTGTCAGAAAAACTTTGTGTGCCAGCAGAAGTGCCTCAAGGACCTGTTTTGGGTCCCCTCCTCTATTACCTATATACGGCTGATTTTCCCCTCCTCCCAACTGTGAATCGACCATATATGCCAATGACACTGCTTCATATTCGTCTGGTGTACTTAGTTTAAATACTGAAACTAACCTACAATCAGCACTGAATATTTTAGACAACTATTATAGCAAATGGAAAAATAAAATAAATGCGTCAAGTCGCAGGCGATCTTTTTTACAAGAAAAAGAAAATCCTGTTTCGGAACCTCTGTTAAATACCTGGGGATACATCTTGACAAAAGGCTTACATTTAACGACCATGTATCGGGTTTTTCAATAAGAGCGCTACAAAAGTTTGTTTAAATGAAACAAAAACGGTTTTGGATATCAATGAAATTCTTTACTCTTGTGAAAGTTCGTTTGATGCCATTATGTATGGAACTCGATTTCTTTTGCATGGCCACCACGGGCACGCTTGCAGAAATCCAGGCGCTGAACCCAATTTTCGACGGTTTTAAAGCATAAATCGATATTCGTACGAAGTTCATCAATCGTCGCTGGCTTGTTGGCATAGACCATAGACTTGACGTAGCCCCACAGGAAATAGTCTAACGGCGTCAAATCGCACGCCGAGGCGGCCAAGCGACTGGACCATTTCGTCAGATAACACGTTCTCCAAACTTGGTTTCCAATAAATTGATTGTGACATTCGCTGTGTGGCTTTTGGCGCCGTCCTGTTGGAACCACATGTCCTCCAAGTCCATATCATCCAATTGGGGCCAAAAATATTCGGTTATTATTGAACGGTAGCGATCCCCATTCACAGTAACGTGCCGATCTTGTTCATCACGGAAGAAGTACAGCCCAATGACGCCGCCGCCGCCGGCCCATAAAGCACACCAAACCTTAATTTTTTCGGGATGCAATGATGACTCATGGAGTACGTGTGGATTGCTGCCTGACCAATACCGCATATTTTGTTTATTGACTAAGCCATTCAGCCAGAAATGAGCCTCATCGCTGATGATGATTGAAGATGATGTAGTGCTCTTAACGTTGAAGCCACTGAGTCCGAATTTCGGTAGTAAATTTTAATAATTTCGACTCGTTGTTGGCTCGTATATCTTTCCATCATGAATTGGCAAACCTTTACCTTACTGAAGAGAAATGTCAAAAGAGCGGCAAGAAATATGGCGTCGTTTGCTGTCCCTGTTGCTCTACTTTTATAGCGTCCTTGTTGAAAACCCCTTTACAAAAAACAATAACTAAAGTTAATAAAACCATAAGAATTATGTATCCGCGTATTAACAGAAAATCTAATGATAAATAGTTAATAATTTATAAGGTAATATTCCAATCATTAATGCTTTACGGGAGTCCAGTATGGGGACATTGTAAAAAAACGAGTATAAAAAATATACAAATTGCACAAAACAAATTGTTAAAAATGATGCTAAGACTTCCCTGGCATTTTTCCACTAGCGAATTGCATAACCGTGCCAATGTTGATTTTATATTTGCGAGAATCTCAAATTTGAAAGAAAGATATGATATTCGTTGTCAAATGTCGTACAATTCATTCATTAAAATCTAGTTAATGTTTAGTATATTTTATCAATTATTGTATTTGTAGTATATTTATCTGTAAATTACTTATTATTTTTGTTTAAATGTATTCTGTTCATATCATTTTTTTCCTTTAAATTCTTTTCTATAAAGTTACAAAGTTTTTTGTTTGTTATTTAAATATTTTAATTTGTATCTATTTTATTTATTCATTTGTGTATTAATTTATTTATTATTTGTTTTCTTGTTTATTTATTTATTTATTCATTTATTCATTATGTATTAACTTATTTATTTATTATTTATTTATTAATTTATTTATTTATTTACGTACTAAACGTTATTTTATATTTATATTTATTTAAGAATTTCTGTGATATCACCTTTTTATAACAAACAAAAATTATAAAAAAAAAAAAAAATATTACATAAAAATATATAAGTTATTATATGATTATTATATTATTATTTCATTTATTTTATTTTAGCATCTGTGATACCTACATAGGCACATCGAAACTTAAATTTTTTTTTAATCTTTAAAAGGAGGTTTTCATGGCTTTTCCTCCTCAAAAAAATAGTTTTTTTTTTTTAAATAATTTGTGTACCTACAATTAATAAATTTTTTCGGTAGTAAGGAAGATCTTACCATAACTCTGTGTAAACTGGGGGATAGCAAACAATGCAATGATTGTGAATTTATAATTGATCAATAAAAATTGGAAAAAAAATAAACATTTGTTTTACCTATAGGTCAGTAACGAAAGAAAACTTTGAGTAAACTTTGTTTTTATTTTTAATAAATATATATTTAATATTTTCACAACATTAAAAATTTTTAAAAAGCGACGCGTTTCGGATTTATGAATCCATCTTCGGGCTTGTGTTGTTGGACTGCGGTGTTATTTTGCCAATATTGGTGTTCGGTGCCTTATGTGGGTGAACTATTTGATGTTATTTGCTATTGTGTATTCGTCTCTTTTTGTTTTGTGCTTCTTTTTTGGTGTTTAATGGCGGTGTCATATAGTGTGTTGGTTTTAATTGTTAATTTGTCGTTCAAAACTTTGTCTTGTTCTATTTTGTTTGCTTTATATATTTCGTACTCTTCAAGAGCGTCTAGTGTTGTTCCTTTTTTGCATATGTGTAATGGCCGTAGGTTGGATTCAAAGTTGGTGTAATTGTGGTTCTTGTCTATTAAGTGTTGTGCGAAAGCTGATTTGGTGCTTGGTTTTGGTTTGTGTTCTAAGAACCTGTCATAAAATGTTCTACCTGTCTGTCCTATGTAGTAATTGTCGCAGTCGTTGCAATTAATTTTGTAAACGCCGGAGCATGTTTTGATTTGTCTTGTTGGTTTTTGTTGCAAGATTTTTTGTATATTGTTTTTGGTTTTAAAAGATATTTTTATGTTTAGTTTTTTAAATTCGTTTTTTAGAATTTGTGGTAGTAAATTAGTGTATTCGATTGCTATGTATTTTTTATCTGTGGTGTTTTCTTCATTGGTGGTGTTTCTGTTTTTATTTTTTATTTTCTTTTTATTGATTAATTTGTCTATGATTTCTGTTTTGTATCCGTTTGTAATTGCTATATGTTTTATTGTGTTTATTTCTTCTTCGTGATCGTCTGTATTCATGGGAGATAAAAAATATTTCCAAACAAATTCCTAAGCAACTAGTACGAACGAAGTACAAGGAATTAGTTACTGAAGTAGACGGATGTGTTTGTGTTATTTTTTTTCGCTTTAAAATTATTGCACTGATTTTGCCGCCCTAGTTTAAGTGTCACCCAGGGCAATTGCCTGTTTTGTCAACAGGCAGGTTCTGCACCGCCAGTGTATATACATATGTACATAAATAATTTATTGAGTAATTTTGACTTTATGAACACTATTCCCTCAATAAAGTGATCGTATTAATAAAATAATTCGTTATGTCTTCAATGCTTATCCACGCCAAATCCATAAATCACAATTACATTATACTTTTTTGTTTTTAATACAAACAGTATATAAATATAAAATGCAGACAACAGAATATCAACAAAGCGGATTTGTGGAAGCAGACTTTTGAACCGCTCCTATTTGCACTCTTGAGGATAAACGTCTTCGTCGCAAGTAATGTGCTTTTTACTTAACTTTTGATTATTTCTTTATTGTTATTTTTCAATCATCATCATTAAATTCAAAAACAAACTTTTAAGTTTAGTTAAAAATGCATTATCTTTTATTTACCAATGTTCTTTTATTTACTAAGTAACTTTTACAATACTTTATTATTATGGAAATGGCATGCGATAAATTTATTTGTTTATAATATACGTTTATTTTATATAATTTTTACCTCTACTTAAATAATCACAACTAACAATTAAAATTTGCACCCTTCTACTTTTGTTTACGCAAATTAATTACACATATACTCGAGTTCCTTTTGTAGTACTTATTCTCTACATGTTATTTCTAATGTTTAGCATAAAAAATGGTTTCTTCGATTATATTTGGCACAAAATAATTAGGTATAAGACAGTTAAAAAATTTGAAGTAACATAATTATATTGTAAATGCCATGAAAACAGGTAGTTTTCTTTATATTTTGTATAGGTACAAAAAACTTAAAATTACTTTGTAAAAAGATAACATTGCCTGTCTGTTTCTATGTGTTTACAGTAGAAACTACAATATTTTGTTTATTTTAATGTTTTCAAACTGTGAGTTTATCATAAAATTGTTATATGGTTAAAAAAAAACACTTTCAATACCGATTGAATTGACTTTCTTCTTAAATAAATAAAATCCGAAATTTTAAAAATATATTAAATGATGTCATGCGTAGTTTTTAATTTGTTTCCAAGGATAATGAACATGCAAATTACGAATTATAACTCGATACCAGTTTATTACCAAAAACCATATCAAACATTGCTTGTTTGTTTTTTTTTTTTAAGAGAATTCTTGTTCAGAGAATTATGTTCCAGTTTCAAAATATTGGAAAGGTGGTTAGTAAATCCGTTACATAAACTGAAGAATTTTTATTGAAAATTCGACTCATTAAGAATGGGAACAATTAAATAAGTTTTGTATTAAAGTTTTATTATTTTTTAAAAGAACTTTTCACACAAATTATGTGTTCCTTATTTAATTACTCATATTGGATCATATACAAACAACTGCCAATATTCCCTCAATAAACTTAAGCTAAATACATAATAATTAAAGAACTTCAAGTACAATTAATTTATTGTCAAATTTAAAAATGAAAAAGATGAAAATAATAAAGCTGTATGCAAATCACTTATATACTAGGCATTGCCCTTTGGAAACAAGTCGCAATAAAGCATAATACATTTATTTATGTAAATGAGACTAATATTAATTACGTTTCCTTATGACCAAATTTTACTCACAGAACAGTAAAATACAATCTTGACGTTTTAAATATATTTACTGCTGACTTTTCCGAAAGCATCTTAATTTGCTTACTGCAGTTTTATTTTACTTGCTTTTATCATTTTGATTTTAATATTAAATCTGAACATAAAAAAATATTTGTGTTTGTTTGTAACAAATTTTTGTATATTTACTATAACTTATCTATGTTATTATAGTTTTATTCATTTCAATAAAATTATAAAATAAATTGTCACAGATAAAAGGACGTGTTTCTCGAAGTAATTTTCTGTACGTAATTGAGCAGTTTTATTATTCCAACACATATTATCAAATATGAGTAAGAGTATGAGTTATGGTTATTTCGTGCAGAATTACCAGTATATGCTGAATTATCGGGGTCACCATTTTGTTTTGTGCCTTCCAAACCTAAATAGCTTGGAGACTTTGTTGTATGAGACGACATGCTAAGCAAAATTCGTTGTTGGACGTTCTTGTGAAATACGTGCAATATTGAGACTTCACACAGAAGTAAAATGCTCGTTTGATACTTTGGAACAACTTGAAATAAACCCTGGAGAATCTGGCTATGTGGATAAATTTCTAGCGAAGAGTATGTTGCTGATCCTTCATAGGACTCTTGACTAATTCGTTGGAAAGGTGTCTTATAAACCTGTAAATAAAATAAAGGAAAACCATTAAGAGTTCAATTAACGGTTAACTTACGTTCTTTTATGTTTCTAATTGATTAGTTATCTTATTCCAATTATTTATTTTCAAAACGTAAATTAATGAAACGTATCGTAGCATATAAAATAAAAAAATAGGTAAACCTTTTATTTTAAAAGGCGTTTTCTTTTAAACTTATTCTTCACTGCAGATTTGTGTTCTTCTTTTTGTATTGGGTAGGTATATTTACTTTCCGAATAAGTTAAAAACAACATTTTAATAAGGTGACATACAAAGCAAAAGGTATTAATTAGATTTATACAGAAAAAAACTTAAATATTGAAAAATAATATTTTTGTTAGTATGCAGTAGAATATTGATTTATCAGAAGATAAACAGCACTAAAAAAGTTTTTTTTTTTTGTTTTATATAAAGTTGAAACCGTTTTTTCTTAAGTTAATAGTCACAGTACACCAGCTATAGGTATACATAAATAGTTTTGAAAAACCCCTAGTTTTAATACAAAAACATCCCAAATTGTGTGCAGTTGGACTTTTTTAAATAAAAA
The DNA here is from genome assembly GCA_932273885.2 of Leucozona laternaria. Taxonomy (NCBI): domain Eukaryota; kingdom Metazoa; phylum Arthropoda; class Insecta; order Diptera; family Syrphidae; genus Leucozona; species Leucozona laternaria. The sequence goes on from OW026367.1 coordinate 89,997, forward strand.
GTAAGGTAAACACACATATTTATTGAAAACTAGTAGTAATTATTTTCAGATGTGTTGACTCATTTATGTTCTCGTAATCGAACTTTAATTAGGCGGGATTTTTACTTTGTATTGAAAATAAATTTTAAAACAGTGCAGTTAATAACTTTAAAATTCTTTGTTGTAAACAGAATTAGCTCCGTATATTTGTTTTTTTGGGCTTCAAGTCAATAACTAAAACAAGTTCGTTTTTGTCCTTACAACGTTTCGTCCATGTCTAAGGACATCATCATGTTATTAGCTAGTTTGACTTGAAAGTGTAAAGTTCTGTTCCATATTTGGGAAAAAATCTGCCGTTTTCTCTCCCATATCAATGTAAATATTGTGTGTTTCAAATTTTGTGTATGTTATATGTTGCAATTTTATTTTTAATCATTTTTATCGATGCAAATATAAAGATATTCTTCTTTTATTTATCTGAGGAGGTCCATAGACATGGACGAAACGTCGTAAATACAAAAAAGAACTTGTTTTATTTATTGGCATGAAGCCCAAGAACAAATATTATTATGTTAACAGTTATTATAAAACAGTTCCAAAGGTTTAGAAAGTAGGAAAAATCAAATGTGGCAAAATATTCTTTTGCATCAAGTTCCTCTTTGGAAACGCATTTTAACTTCTCTTTTGAAATAGTGAACTATATCGATTTTATTACTTCACTATATCGACCGTATTTCAAAATATATAATTTTATACAGCGATAAACTTTGGAAGAAATCGTTTTGTAAAAAAACAAAACGTTAAACATATTTAGTGGAACACATTTAGCCCTTAAGTCCTTGAAATCCGAGGAACACACTTATTGGAAAGATTTGCACTTACTTTATCTAAAAAACAAAAAAAATCAATTTCCATTAGTTTTCAAAAATGATTAGAACATGTCACTTATGCACATTTTACACACAAATTGTTGTTCTTATAGCTACAGCGGTCTTCTTGAAAAGTATGCCAACTGAGAAACTGTCTAATTTTGTTTTGCTCGGCTTTATTTATTTTCAAAATGGTTGTTCTTAATTTTTTTTATTTTGCATATGCAAAACACAATCCATCAAGTTTTATCAAATTTAATTGGCTTCAAGTTCAGAGGCATATATCTTAGGACTAAGGTGACTGAAATAATTCACTTTTTTATACTTTTTCATGCAATAAAATTGTATTTGTATTGAACCTACCCACGCTTAAAAAGAAAAGAAGATTGTCTGAAGTTAACTTACCTTCCGTCCATTGATATACCACGTAATATTCGCTGTTGGGTGAGACGGTCCGACAGTACATATTGCCTTGAAATTGTCATTTGCATTAATTACGCTCTTATCGACATGCATAACAGGGTCTTCTTTTGGTAATTCAACCACGTGCATGTTTGCAGATCTTATATCCGTATGGAAAAGGGGTGCATCCTCAGAAACTTCGCATTGATATTGGCCAGAAAGTTCTCGTGTTACACTCCTTAAAGTAACTGAAGCTGAGTCAGAATTTCCTAGCTGAAAATATAACACAGAAATAGATTTGACAATATTTTTTAAAAAATCGACAATGCGACGACGAAAAATAGTCTTTGTCAAGACTAGTTACGACGTTTATCTAATGAAAAGGAAAGGATTTAAAGGCAAAACAAAGAGTCTTCTTTTATAAGAATAAATGGCATAAGGTTTGGAAGGAGAAGAGAGAAAACGATAATTTAGCTCTTTGAACATAATTTTTTCATGTTATACATTTGTGCTTGTACTGTTAAACCTTTATTATTGTCCGCTAATGGCGTTAACTTTACGTTCGTATGGTGAAGAGAGAGTATTAATCAAATATTTTAGACTGTGTGATTCTGATTGAGTGGTATTTTTATGAAATTAAATAGTAGGTACGGCAATTTAATTATCTTTTTTTTGTTTCCCAATAAATAAAATTTTTCGTGAGCTTATATAATTGTGTTTTAATTTCGATATATACATACACATATAATAGTGGCATGGCGTCCATATAACATGATTCCTATCTTTTCTTATGAAAAATTTGACCCAATAACATAAAATTACTGCAATACAATTTTAAGTTATTAAATGAATAATTTTCACCTATTAATGTAGCCTTTCATTTTTCAGTGACCGAAATGTAGACCATAACTACAATAGCAGATATACACACACAATTTTGTACCAAAATCCGATATAAATAACGGTTGTATGACAGGCACTGTTATTCTTATGCTAAACATCAATTTCAATTTCCCCTCTAGGGAATCACCTTGACATCTTAAGTTCTAATGTAAAAGATAAGCACTTCATTGGTTTAGACTGTTGGTTGAGGCACAGGCAGTCATACAGTTTAAGTTGTGTGAGGTACCAACGATTTTTTGTTTTATTAGAAAGGCGTTTCAATTACATAAATGTGGAATATGACATCTTTCCAATAGCCGCCGCAGTTTTGCTGGATTTTCGATAACCCTAACACATGGATTAGGCTGAATTTGGGAGATGGAAAGAGTTCTGTTGATATTGAGAATATATACTCTGCGTTTAAGGCTAGTTGGCATACGTCTGCAATTAAAGGAAACTCCACAAGAAAAAGAACTCAGTGGCCAGTTCAAGTTACTTCTGAGTGAAAACCATGCCCTCCAATCAATCGTGCAGAATATCTCCTACCCATTCTGACTGTGTGACATACATATAGTGCTATCCTGTTGGAACTACATTTCGTTCACATCCATATCATCCAATTTGGGCCAAAAGAAATCGGTTGTCATCGATCAGAAGCACTCTCCGTCGATGCTGATGGCAATGCCATCGGCGTTTTCGAAGAAATACGGACTCTCACGTACATCGGTGACATGTTTTCAGAAGAGTAATAAGTATTTAATATTTAATATCTAATATTTAATATTTAATATTTAATATTTAATTTTAATTTTTAATATTTAATATTTAATATTTAATATTTAATATTTAATATTTAATATTTAATATTTAATATTTAATATTTAATATTTAATATTTAATATTTAATATTTAATATTTAATATTTAATATTTAATATTTAATATTTAATATTTAATATTTAATATTTAATATTTAATATTTAATATTTAATATTTAATATTTAATATTTAATATTTAATATTTAATATTTAATATTTAATATTTAATATTTAATATTTAATATTTAATATTTAATATTTAATATTTAATATTTAATATTTAATATTTAATATATAATATTTAATATTAAATATTTAATATTTAATATTTAATTTTTAATATTTAATATTTAATATTTAATATTTAATATTTAATATTGAATATTTAATATTTAATATTTAACATTTATAAAGTATTTATTTATTTGAAGGCATTCACATTAAGAAATAAATTATCTTATAGGTAGTGCATTTAAATATATTAAGACAAAAGAAAAATTATGTTTAGGTAATAAACTAGCCAGAAGTCAGAATGACCAGCTCCGAAGGAAGCTATCCGGGAAGTAAGAAACGTTTTTATGAGGTAATATTACTTGAATAAAAATTATATGTCGTTGGATCGGGAGAAAATCTTAACTTTTATATAAAAAAAGGGCGTCCACGATCTACAAAAAATAATTAAATTTCTCAATTCGTCATTTCGAGATTTGTTACAAAAAGCAAAATGTCTTGGAACAAGGCTGGATCGCGCTTGCACACACATCAAAACTATTAACGAGACATGGATGTGGCTATATGCGTTCAATAAGCGCAGATGCGGACAAGGGGGGTGTCAAGCAAAACAAAATTAGGTATCTATTTAAATATATAAACTTAACAATTATATTAATAACTAGCTGACCCGCCCGGCTTGGCACGGGTAGACAAACCTAACCTTCGCGTAAGAATTACAAAAGATATCTAATATAATTAAATATATGTATAAATATTAAAGCTAATTTTTGTAATGGAATACATACTACTTTGTGGGTTTTAACTTACCTACTTCACGTTATGAATGACTTAATATGTAAAAACATGATCCTCTAAGCCCAGCCTTTATTACTTTCCCAATATAGAAAGAATTTTTGTAATCGAAAACCACTTTTTTGTTTTTATCCCATTTCACTCTAAAATGGCAACTTTTTTTAAATAAACTTTCAAACACAAAAAGAATTCTTCAAATCAGATGCTACTTTTCATTTTTACCCCATTTCACCCTATAAATGCGAATTTTATGAAAAATAAATCCCTAAGGCCATCCACTAAAAAGAACCTTTCAAATAGGTACCAAAAGAATTTCTTAAATCGGATATTTTTTACATACATATCCCTTAAACTATTTCTTAGAAAAAACCTTTCAAACAAAAAAGAATTTCTTAAATCTGACAATTATTTTATTTTGAACCCAATTAACCCTACAAATAACAAAAGTTGAAAAAGAATATCCCAAAAGCCATTTGCTAACCACCTACAGCGCCACCTGTGGAACGGTAATTAAATTAAACTGAAAAACGAAATGTGCACTTGCATAGCCACCTGTTGAGAATTTTTCGACTTTTCTTTTTCATAAACCTTAGCGGAGCATTTACGAACAAACCCGCAGAAGGAAGTATCCAAATTGGTCTAGTCGTTTTCAAGTTTTAAGCATCCGAACCCACCATGATCCATTTTTATACATATATATTATAACTATATAACTATATATAATAATAGATATAACTGAAATGAAACACCCTAAAGATGAGGTTGTTTTTTTTCGATAAACTGCTAAATTTTCGTGCAGCTTTTGAATGTATTTGTTGTACTAAGTAGGTACTCTTTTTTAAATTGATAAATAATATTTTCAGTATTTCACACTGCAATAAGGAATAATAATCAGCATAACCTTCCTTTTAACAACTTCTATATGTTTTGTTTTAGTGAACGTTAGGAGCTCTCTCAAAAAGTTAAATTTTTTTAAGTTCGATAAAACCGCTTGAGCGGTTTTTTTTTGTCTGTGCTTTTGTGCTTAATAACTGTAATAAATCCACAAATTGAAGATGCATGGCAATGTTTGTTTAGTAATGTTATGATATATTAAACGGTATAAATGTTAAAAAAGTCAAAAGTAAGACAAAAAATTGATTGGTTAAAAATAAGAGCTGCATTCGTTGATCCATTTGATTTTAACTTGTTTGAAGTTTAATTTGATTTTTGTTTTACAAAACGATTAAAATTTGTATTTTCATGCTAACGTTCACATTTTTGAGATGGCATTATGTATTTCTTTTATTGTATTACATAATATGATACGTATGTAAATGGTAATGTATATTTTCTTTTGCATATTAAATTTAATCAAAATCGGTTGATTTATATTAATTTTCGTTCATAAAAATCTGTCAAACCATTTTTGAGAAATAAATATAAGATTTTCTTCAATAGTTAAAATATTTCGTTAATTTAAATAATATAACGCGTTTATCAACCTATATTTACATGCAAAAAAAAAATTACCTACAAACATAATGCATATATGTAATCGTATCGAAAAAAATAATTTTTTGATTTTTGGTCGGTAGTGAAGTTGAATAAATGTAAAAATAGTCGGATTTTGTCAAACAATCAAAAAATAAAACAAAGTACCTGAGTTTCATTGGATCTCAGGAGTAAGAGAAGTGAAAAAAATGAATTGTAGCTAAAAACTTCATATGTAGATGTGCCACATCATTCACATTCCAACTGGATAGTGGCAAATTTACAGGAAATAAGAGTCAACATCCTGAGTTTATAAAACATGCAAAAATGTGTGTATGTCATGTTGGAAAAGTAAATTATACCGTGCATTTGTGGTCACGTTGCTCGAGAGTAATCCACAAGAAGTAATCCACAAGGACAAATATTAAGTTTGCAGGAGAACCACTTTCCCGTTACCACTTTTTACTCGACACACTTAGTTTTACCCTCAAAAGCATTGTTTTGTCATTCCGGATCTTTGTAAGGACATAAATGCAAACATGCCACGGATTGAGTAAATGAGTGGTTTCCTGATATGTAGAACTTTACTAGCAAGGATAGAGTAGGTATATCAACTCTTGGTAATTATTCTGAAATATTCAAGGGCTTTTGGTTAATTCTAGCTGCAGTCGTTTTATGTAAGGGGGAGATGGACCACCTAGCCCAAATTATGTAGGTATTACGTAGAACTGTTATCTAAACATGTATGTGTTTATGTATATAAGTAAGTTCACATCACACATACATTATATTCTATACATTTTATTTTAATGGAAAGGAAATAATAAAAAAATATTTTTTCCCCGGGACAGGACAACGAAATAAAGAAAATATTTTTTTATCAACACATCACTGAGATTGAGAGAGGGAATTGCATCCACTAACCTCACATGAATGTGTTGTCCTTTTTGTAGGTATAGTGTTATTAAAAAAAATAGACTGAATATTCGAAGTTAAAGGGGTATAGGTGGGTAGGTGAAGGTATTCCGTATTCCATCTAGATGTTGCTTGTTCGTTTGCATGCGCACACAATTTTTGCTAGCTGTGTATAGGTACTATTTTGTAATTAAAGTTATGGACTGGATACCGGATATACAGGCAAGGCATCTCCATGTAATTCCCACTTTTGCTACGGAAATTAAAATGAAAACCTTCCAAGCACAGACACGCTATCTCCTCCGATGAGATTCTAATAATGGAAGTGCAACTTGGATGTCTGAACACTAGACTGTGTTCAAAATCCACCATCCGTGTTGTCAACATTTTTCGGAAAAAGTTTATTTTAAAATTATGTGGCTTTTCACATACGACAACGATGACGACGTCACTTTCGTCCTTCTTGAAAATGATGTTTCCTCTTAACTTTCTCAGCATAAGTCCTGTTTTGGTATTGCGGGCGTTTTTATAACTACAATTTGCGGCAAGAGGTAAACCGACAAGGATTTCAAGTTGTCGTTGTTCCGACTGCTCTCCCCTTCTTTGATGGATTATACGTACATATATGAGTGCGGATTCATTTTCCTTTCAAGCAACCCCTTCTAATGCCAACAATATTTCTAAATTGCTTGGGTTATAGAGCATCAAAAAGGGTTCATTGTTTCACCATTTTTTGGTTTGTTCTCAGTCTTCATTTTATGGTAACTTAATCGTATTCCATCTAAAGACGAATAACAAGGTTACTCGTATATATAAAATATATATGGATACATATATACGGAAACATTAACGTTTGTATATAGAATTATGTTTGTGGCATCGTCAAAAGTGGACGGAAAACGGAAAGAGTGAAATTAAATTGGCAAAAATGGAATGTTTTCATTAAAATATTTGAATGTGGTGGCGGCAACAGAATTTTTATGAAGCAAAGTGATTTTCAACTGTTCAGTGCTCGTCAGAATCCACAAAAATGTTTTCGTTATAAAAAGTTATGCCTTTACAGCAATTTGAAATTTGTTTTTATACTTATTTTACACTTTCTATATATTCTGAATGTTTTAATTTTCGTTTTATAACGGAAACCCAAATATACCTAGCTACGTTTTTCATATATTTACAATTTTTCAATCTTTTTCGTATTTTATTTTTAATTTGTCTAAATAAAATTTAAAATGCCCCTATAATGATTGGTATTCGGTATATATGTATGTATTGAATTTAAATATACGCTATATGTATTGAATCTATATGTTAAGACGTAAGAAGCTACGAAATGCAGACAAAATAAATTAAACTGATAAAATGCTGTATGGTCATACGCTCCTCCAAGCAACCAAATTACAATTTTGGAACAGGAACACGTCAAATAACTCTGACACAAATAAATATCAGCACGAGAATGGTAATTGTTAGATAGGAGTTCCTCCAGACGACATTGCCGTTGTCACTAATTTTGTGTCTGTTTATTACAATTTGGTATTTTGTCACTTTTTCTGATGCAAATTACAATTCCATAATATGTAAATTTATTTGCATGTTCAAATTTCTAAATACTAAATCAAAAAAGGGAAGTAGAAGCGTTAAGAGTTTCGCCACAACTGCTCTTAATGCTTCATTTCACTGCGGCAAAGCGAAACAAGATGGAATACTTCCACTTTGGGTTTATTTAACTACCTGTATCTTTTAATGAAATAAGGCTGAAATTCTAAGTTATTTCATATTTATAAGGCTGAGATTCCAATTTCACCGTTCACCAATTTCCAAATTCATTCGAAGTAGGTATTATATTCTTAAATAAAATATTGCCAGACTCACGCTAAACGTACAAAATAATTCAGCTACAGAACCTCGAAACATAGTTACTAACAGTAAAGTTGCCGACGCTTTATTTTAAGTTTTATTTTCATTTAGTTTTTGTGACGAAGAAGATGAGTCTTTTTGTTGTTTGTAACGGAACAACTGAAAATAAAATGTTATTATTTACAGACGGTCTCTCTGATACTGCTCTACTCTACTAACTATTCTATAATTAATCGTTACCGTTAATGATCCCAAAAAAAATAGGTTGCGAAGCAGACGTTACTAACTGCACGCCAATCGCAAAATTGTCGTACATTATTAAAGTTTTCGAAAGTATTGCCTTCAACCATATAAGTATAATTTGATTGCAAACCATTACAAACCAACACAGGCTTTCGGATTTCCTTCTGGTTTTCAATGGATGGACTCATACTAATTAAATTGTAGACATCGAGTGTTATTTAGAACTTCAGTATCAGATCCTTTCAATACAAAATCTGACGTTCCACAAGACAGTCACTTAGGCTTTATTCTTTTTCCCTGTCATTCAACGTCATGGAATCCGTAATTAAGCATTCGGGGCTTTCCACATACGTGGATGGCTTAAACATTTTTAGAGTTATTTCTTAACCTGGATATCCTTTACTTATGCAGAATAATTTAAACAATTTCTATTATATTATAAATTGCCTAATTTCTCAATTTATTTGTAGTATATTGAGCTCATCTTCAGACCTCATTATGACACTAAGTAGCAAGAGCTAACTTCGCTCTTGGTTTTGTCAAGCGTTGGTCTTAGGAATTTTCAGATCCTAACGTTACGAAATCTATCTGCACAACCTTTGTTCGCCCATTATTCAAATACGCTTGTCAGGTTTGGTCCCCTTATCACCTTGTTCATATTATTCATTTTAAAAGAATCAAAGCGATATAGCGTAGATGCTCTTAGGGGACTACCATGGGTTGAAAACTACAATTTTATAAAGCCAGATACTTTAGCCTGGACTTACTTACTAGCGATACTTATATTTAAAAATGTATCTTAAATTTCTAAGAACATTTGTAAATGCAACTTCAAATATTATCAAGGACGATTCTAACGGGGATATTGGAATTTTCATGGTACGAAATGAAATAAAGAAAGCATATAGAAAATAGGTTTAAGAACACGCTTTTAGAACAAAAGTTTCCAGCAATGTGTTATTTAACTTCGTTAAAAATAAATTTCTACATACATACATAAGTTTCAACTTACAAATTTATTTATTTGTTCATTTTTTGAGTTTCCTCTTACAGATTGCTTATATCTTATTTGAAATTTAATTCATTATTATATTCTCATACGTCTTGTGAATCGTTCCTTAGAACCGTAATTATATCTATAAGCAAAGAGGAAATGGTTTTAGTAAACAAATTATCTGAAAAGAGCTTTTTCGTCCTGACAGAACATTTTTAAGGTTTGAACACCTAGCCAATACACTAAAAAAAATAAACTGATTATTTGAATAACTCAATAGAAAAACAAAAAAATTAAATTTAAAATATTGTCACCAATACAACTCACTTATATTGGTGCAAAAACTGTCTGATAAAACATTTATAGCAACAACATCTTTGCAGAGAAGATTCTCACATGTAGTATGTGACAATGTTCAAGTGTTTGGGACAGATAAAGCATCTATTACTGTTGTTGTTATGCTGATTGAACTTCTGTTATTCAGGTTTTTGCCAGCCTATCGACAACTAATATAACAACAAATCATAAACACAATGGGGCAGTTTATCATAGACCTGGGTTTATCCTATCTAAATAACATTGAATAAACCCCAGTCTAAGATAAACTGGAGTTTAAAATTGACTATGAATATGCCCCAATTATACCACGATTAAATATATTACAAGATTTCATTACAGTCCACTAAAACAAAGATAATGTATTTCTATTTTTGTCGAATTTCTTCTTCTTCGTTTATCAAAAGATGTAATGAAAGTAAGTGTGCAACTTTAAGGGACAGAATTAAACTCCGAATCCTCGGATGTATTACTTTAAGAGAACATAATTTGAAATCCCTCTGTTTATGCAAATCTCGTCCAAAAGTAAGTAGGTATAACTACCACGTTTTGAAAAATACAAATGCCATAGAAGTATAAATATCCCTGGTCAAAATGGGAAACTATTTCAAAAAGGTTACTCTATGGACACAAATACACTTGGGCGTGTACGTACATTTTTCATTTTATTAATTTTTTAACGCTATTATTTCTATGTTTGTTTGTGTGGTTATCAACCAACTAATAAATTGTAATTTTATTATTTTCAAAAACTTGAGGTCTTTTAGGAACAGCTGAAGAAGCAACCATTATGATTTCAAAAAAGGAAGTTCAACTAAGCATGCATTACTCATCATTTAAAACAAGGGGGTTGAAATTGAAATCTTAAGGAGTGAAAACTTGGCTTGGATCTTGATCGAGGCTTTCGATTTCATATGGCATGAAACACAACATATATAAGATATCTTGACGGGCTAATGAAAGTAATATACAGCTTCTTTAATAATAGTAGGTACTACGTCAATGTAAATCGGAACTGAGAAATCGAAATTTTGTTTGTGTTTTCTGGTGTGTTACAAGGATCAATTCTTAGACCTTCTTTATTTAATATATATCTTCATGACTTCCCTCTATCAGATCCAATCACAGATAAACTTGGATCATAGATTGACCAAGTATACGCTCAAGTAAAAGATGACAGATGTTGAAAATTATTTTTAAAAAGGAGACTCAAAATCAATACTGATAAATACGGTTACACTTGCTTTACAACCTCCAGTGGTAAAATATTCGAGATCAAAGAGAAGCAATGAAACAAAGCAAAATCAAATGAAAGGTGATGATCGCTTCATCCATAGTTTTATTTTATTTAAGGAGAGGATACCTCGATAAGTACCTATGAAATTGGAAAATTTTGAATACCAAAATGTTGGGCCCAATATCCATTACTTTTTTTTAAATGATATTTCTTTATATTTTTTTAATGAGTTTTAAATAATAAATATATATTTGGGATATTTACACTAACATATTTTTATATAAATTCTTTGTTAATTATTCTTTTTATAATAATTTGTCGCTATAGGCAACAATAAATGACTTAAGAACTTGAAATACAAGGAAAATAATAAACATCGCCTTTAGAGTTTGGAAAATCTAGTTTTTCCATGTGCTTTTTTCCTACCATTCGTTGATCCGAAAATATAAAAGTATAAACTTTTTTGTATTTCTTTGAAAGTTTCATGGTTAAAAAAGCTAAATAAAAACAAAAAAAAAACAAAGAAACATCGCCCCATAGAGAAAGGTAATATGTTCTACCTAATGTAATTTTTATTTTATTTATACAACATTTATTTTTGCCTTTATCTGCTCCTTAACAATATATTAATTTAAAAGTCATTAATATTAAAACCCATTAAAAAAATATAAAGAGATACAATATAAAAAATATGCACGACTGGGTCGCACGAACTTGCTCTTATGCGCGACCACATTGTGGTTCTATAGTCTGAAATAAATTAGATATAGGAGCATATATTTTATCCATTTGCCAAATCTTAGTTTAGTTTCAGGTGGTATTATGTGAGTATACAAAAATTAACAATATAGCCTAGTGTTGCACATATGCAATATGCATATAAGGAAATTATACTATTTAAACTGGTAAATTGCTTAAATCAACAAAATTAGAAAGAAATTGATTAAAATACTTTGAATCCGTTTTAACCCAACGCGATGTACACCATCTGAATTCTTATATAAATCTTTATTTATGAGAAAAAAATTTTGAAAATCGTAGGAGCGGTTTTAAAAATAATTAATTTTTTATACACAAAATTTTGTTAACATTTTTGAGAAAAATAATTGGTACGCCAATTTAAAGCATTTATTAATGTTGCGTTAAAAATTGAACTTCACAAAAAAATCTGCTACCAGTTTTCAAAATATCGAATTTTCAAAAAATAATTTTGATTTTTTTTTAAAAAATCCAAAAATCATTTTTTAGAAAATTTTGATACGCACTTTTATTTATATTTGTTACAAGCTTCTGTATAAAAAATCTAATTTTATTCGGTTGATCAAATGTTGAGATAGTCGAAAATCAAAGAAACCGTTCTATGAGAGGTACTGTTAATAAACCTAAACTATAAACTTTAAAAATTTTAAATGATAGATCGTACTACTTTTAACACACAAAAAAACTTTTATGAAAATCGTAGGAGTCGTTTTTGAGAAACAAAATATTTTTCTTAACGGTTTTTTAACATTTGTATGGAAGGCACCGTTATTTTTGGGTATTAGAATAATTTTTGTCAAAAATCTTCTAGATAAAGTTAAAAAACTGCTATTTACCAAGTTTAATAAAAATCGACCAGGTCGTTTTTGAAATATTGAGTTTTCAAAAAAAAATATTAAAACTTTTTTTAAAAATCTAAAAACTATTTTTTTGAAAATTTTGGTACACAATATTATTTAGAATGTGTCAATACTTCTTCATAAAAAAATTGATCAGAATCAGTTTAACCGTTTTCGAGAAAAGCGAAAATCAAAAAAATGGTTCTTTGGGAGGTACCATTAATAACCATTTTTCGGAACCATTTTTTTTATTAAACGGCAACTTATAACTATTTAAATTTATTGAGTTCTTAAAAACAAATTCGGTAGCGCTGGATTTGAGAAAAATAAGTTTTTCCTTTTTGGCCAAGAAATTTTGTATGACTGCTACTGTTAATTTTGGTCCTAAAAAAAAAGAGAAAAAAACGGGTGGGGGGAATGTCCAAAAAACGCTAGGTACCAAGTTTAAAGAAAATCGACCCATCCGTTTAGGCTGTAGTCGAACCGACAGACAGACAGACAGACAGACAGACAGACGGACGTTTTTGCGAGACCCACTTTTTTTGACTTCTCCATCATCGTAATGTAAAGTTTGATCAAAATCTCGAGTTCGATTTTTTGTACGAATCCATAACTTCCCATATAGTACCTATATCGCAAGTAAGAATATGCACGACTGGGTCGCACGAACTTGCTCATATATGCGATCACATTGTGGTTCTATAGTCTGAAATAAATTAGCTATGGGATCTATATTTTATCCATTTGCCAAAACTTAGTTTAGTTTCAGGTGGTATAATGTGAGTACACAAAAATTAACAATAAAGCCTAGTGTTGCACATATACAATATGCATAAAAAGAAATTATACTATTTAAACTGGTAAATTGTTTTAAATCAACAAAATTAGAAAGAAATTGATTAAAATACTTTGAATCCGTTTTAACCCAACGCGATGTACACCAACTGATTTCTTATATAAATCTTTATTTATGAGAAAAAAATTTTGAAAATCGTAGGAGCGGTTTTAAAAATAATTAATTTTTTATATATAAAATTTCTTTAACATTTTTGAGAAAAATAATTGGTACGCCAATTTAAAGCATTTATTAATGTTGCGTTAAAAATTGAACTTCACAAAAAAATCTGCTACCAGTTTTCGAAATATCGAATTTTCAAAAAATAATTTTGATTTTTTTTTTTTAAATCCAAAAATCATTTTTTAGAAAATTTTGATAAGCACTTTTATTTATATTTGTTACAAGCTTCTGTATAAAAAATCTCATTTTATTCGGTTGATCAGATGTTGAGATAGTCGAAAATCAAAGAAACCGTTCTATGAGAGGTACTGTTAATAAACGTAAAATATAAGTTTTAAAAATTTTAAATGGTAGATCGTACTAATTTTAACACACAAAAAAACTTTTATGAAAATCGTAGGAGTCGTTTTTGAGAAACAAAATATTTTTCTTAACGGTTTTTTAACATTTGTATGGGAGGCATCGTTATTTTTGGGTATTAGAATAATTTTTGTCAAAAATCTTTTAGATAAAGTTAAAAAACTGCTATTTACCAAGTTTAATAAAAATCAACCAAGTCGTTTTTGAAATATTGAGTTTTCAAAAAAAAATATTAAAACTTTTTTTAAAAATCTAAAAAATATTTTTTGGAAAATTTTGGTACACAATATAATTTAGAATGTGTCAATACTTCTTCATAAAAAAATTGATCAGAATCAGTTTAACCGTTTTCGAGAAAAGCGAAAATCAAAAAAATGGTTCTTTGGGAGGTACCATTAATAACAATTTTTCGGAACCATGTTTTTTATTAAACGGCAACTTATAACTATTTAAATTTATTGAGTTCTTAAAAACAAATTCGGTAGCGCTGGATTTGAGAAAAATAAGTTTTTCCTTTTTGGCCAAGAAATTTTGTATGATAGCTACTGTTAATTTTGGTCCTACAAAAAAAGAGAAAAAAACGGGTGGGGGGAATGTCCAAAAAACGCTAGGTACCAAGTTTAAAGAAAATCGACCTATCCGTTTAGGCTGTAGTCGAACCGACAGACAGACAGACAGACAGACAGACAGACAGACGGACGTTTTTGCGAGACCCACTTTTTTTGACTTCTCTATCATCGTAATGTAAAGTTTGATCAAAATCTCGAGTTCGATTTTTTTTACGAATCCATAACTTCCCATATAGTACCTATATCGCAAGTAAAAAGTAATGGATATCGCCCCTAGAAAAATTGCACCCAACATTTGTATTTAAATTTTTCCAATATTATTGATTACTATCGAGGTACTCTCTACGAATAGAAAATCAAAATTCGGATGCAGCGATCTTCAGCTTCATAAATAATAGATTTTAGTTTTTTTTATAAACATGCAAGAACAGTTTTAAATAGAGCTAAATTGGAACGAATTAGTACACTTTCCAACACATACTTTATAACTGATTCTCATATTGATATATATTTATATTATAAATTATTTATCACCAATCAATTAGTTAAATAAGCAATCTTTGCTTCAATTATGACCAGATACAGGTTATTTCCATGCAAAAAAATAAAAAAAAAAACAAACGGTGGTGAAATGGTTGAAATAAAAATAAATAAGAAACTTATCAAAGGAAATCGAAACAATCGCAAACGAAAAAATTAAAGGCGAAATAAACATAAGATGAAATAATTCTATAAGGAATTGATTGTAAAACGAAAAAATATGCACGACTGGGTCGCACGAACTTGCTCATATGTGCGATCACATTGTGGTTCTATATAGTTTGAAATAAATTAGCTTTGGGAGTCTATATTTTATCCATTTGCCAAAACTTAGTTTAGTTGCAGGTGGTACTATGTGAGTATAAACAAATTAACAATATAGCCCAGTGTTGCACATATACAATATGCATTCAAGGAAATTATATTATTTAAAACTGGAAAATTGTTTTAAATCAACAAAATTAGAAAGAAATTGATTAAAATACTTTGAATCTGTTTTAACCTAGCGCGATGTACACCATCTGATTTCTTATATAAATCTTAATTTATGAGAAAAATTTTTTTTAAAAATCGTAGGAGCGGTTTTAAATATTTATAATTAATTTTGTATATATAAAATTTCGTGAATATTTTTGAGAAAAAAAATTGGTACGCCAATTTTAAGTATTTATTTATGTTGACTTAAAAATTGAACTTTATAAAAAATCTGCGTTTTCCAAATATCGAATTTTCAAAAAATTAATTTTTAATTCTTTTTTAAAAATCCAAAAATCATTTTTTAGAAAATTTTGATATGCACTTTTATTTATATTTGTTATAAGCTTCTGTATGAAAAATCTAGTTTTATTCAATTAATCAGATATTGAGATAGTCGAAAATCAAAGAAACCGTTCTATGAGTGGCACTGCTAATAAACGTAAAATATAAAATTTAGAAATTTTAAACGGTAGACCGTACGAATTTTAATACACAAACAAAATTTTGTCAAAATCGTAGGAGTCATTTTTGAGGAAAAAAAAATACCTTTTTTAATGATTTTTAAACATTTGTATGGGAGGTACCGTTATTTTTGAGTATAAGAATAATCTCTGTCAAAAATCTTCTACATAAAGTTAAAAAACTGCTATTTACCAAGTTTAGTAAAAATCGACTAAGTTGTTTTCAAAATATTAATTTAAAAAAAAAAACTTTTAAAACTTTTTTTAAAAATCCATTAAATATTTTTTTGAGAATTTCGATACACAATTTTATTTCAAATGTATTAGTTCTTCTTTAGCGAAAATCAAAAAAATGGTTCTTTGGGATTTACCATTAATATCCATTTTTCGGAACCATTTTCTTTTATTAAACGGCAACTTATAACTATTTAAATTTATTGAGTTCTTAAAAACAAATTCGGCAGCGCTGGATTTGAGAAAAATAAGTTTTTCCTTTTTGGCCAAGAAATTTTGTATTTACAGCTACTGTTAATTTTAGTCCTAAAAAAAAGAGAAAAAAACGGGTGGGGGCAATGTCCAAAAAACGCTAGATACCAAGTTTAAAGAAAATCGAACGATCCGTTTAGGCTGTAGTCGAACCGACGGACAGACAGACGGACGTTTTTGCGAGACCCACTTTTTTGTCTTCCCTATCATCGTAATGTCGAGTTTGATCAAAATCTCGAGTTCGATTTTTTGACCAAATGCATAACTTGCCATATAGTACCTATATATCGCAAGTAAAAATCAAAGACGAAATAAAATGAAACGAAAATTGGCAAAACAAAAAGAAACCAAATAAATGAAAACAACAAAATATCTTTTTTTTTCTAATTTTTATTTTGTATATGCGAGAATTTTCTATAATTTGTTGACTAATGATAACGAATGAAAGGATATCCCTAATTGACTAGTTCAATATTACATAAAACTGTCTAGGCTACATTACATCTTAAAAAAATCTACATTACATCTTGAAAAAATCTACAATTCCTTCGAAAAAAAAAATTCTAAAGTTTTTATTAAGTTTAACAAGTAGAAATTAAATTTTAGAAAATTTATTAATCACAAATCACGGTCTTACATAAATAGTTATAATAATTCTACTGAAGAACGAATGCGTGTTTTAGTTTCTCTAGCTTTTGGCAGCTATTTTTAATACAAAACATACATATACACCCAAAAAAATCTTTGCTATAAATTCAACAAAATGGGGCAGTAAAATTTATAATTACTTCCAAATTTGTGTATTTAACAGCAAAAGCGCTCACATTGACAATTAATGGCAAGTCTAACAGCGTTTACTTTCTTTTTCACAATAAAATTGTTAAAATGTTGTAAGCTTGTTGTAAAATTGACAGCAGGTTATCACTTTGGGTTGATAACCCAGCAACGCGAAATTGTTAAATCAACAGTCATTTTCAGTAACAGTTTTAATCTACAACATGTTGTGAAAAATACAACAAAAGTGTGTATTTTACTGATTATGGTGAACATTCAACAATTAATGGGGTTGTATCGACAAGTTTTGTGACTTTAAAATTAACAACAGATACTGTGTAGTTTCAAAATTCGGTGGTGGAATCCACTACCATGTCTTTGTTAAATTGCAAACAGTGGTTGCTGGGTCGATTATGGCAATTAACGCAGTAGAACAAACAGCATTTTTCAACATTTCTACATAACAAATTCGTTGGGTGTAATCTTTTTGGTGTTTGCGTTTAGTGTCAAGGCTAATTATAACCTTGAAATCGAAAAATGTATGTCAAAATCTAAGCCTACATCGATCCCATAGGATTTAATAAAACTGAAGGCGTTCATATCAAAAAGAATAATTTTAAGCATCAGCGTGCAATAAAAAGTTAAAAAAGTAGAACGAATGGGAAGAGCAATCTAAATAATATAATTTTAAAGTATATCTAGGTATTAAGGTAGGTAAATGAATATTTAAAGAAAAAAGGACAGCAGGAGAGCTATTTCACTATATTGAATGAATTCAAACCAGTATATCATTAAACACTCATGAGATTTATCTCTCTATATCTATCCTATCTATATTTGAATCTGAATGTATGCTTTTAAAAAAATGATGCAAGGACATGAACATAATTTAATGATAGTTTATTACATGATGATAAGGCTTCTTGATGTTGCTTCAATTAAGCTTTGAATAAAGCAGTCAAATACATAGTTTGACGAATGCCATTCGATCCAACAATCACCTTATAATGCAGATATTATTTTCAACAAAAAAGTATAAACATTACGCCTACTTTTATTAACGATATCTTCATTAAAAAATAGCAACCGAAAATGTAATTAAGAGAAATTCAATTAACAATATGAGGTGCTACTTTGAATCAAACAATTTGTATATACCTATTGTTATTTCGGCTGGTTAGTCAAAACTAGTATATCAAAATATAAACCGCTGGACCACACAGGGGTAAGGAAAAAATAATTAAGTTTTACTCTCTGTGCAACGGTAAAAATAATAAAATGCAAAAGAACAGCACAAAAATTCAATTTCATGGTCCGTAAAAACGAATATTAGTAGGACTTCATTTCCAGATAAATTATATTTTTGGAACGAACATTCACGCTTTAACTAAAACGAATGCCCGCCTACCTCTTATGTCACGTTTGGTTATGGCACATTCATAATATAATACCTCTGAACATTGAACATGGTACTAACGAACGTGTTCATATACATATACACAAATATGGCATGTGTACTGTGTACCTACCAACCCCCATACATATTTCATGTTTTTTTTTTTTCAGTTTTGTTACTGTACAAGACCTTATATTTATGTATGCCGAAGTATACACATACACCTATATTATAAATATAAATTCTTATCTCATTGTATGTACATATATTGTATTTATTATAATTTATTTTTTTTTGTATGAAAATGTTGGTTTAAATCACCAAACTAAAAGTGATGCAAAGTTATTATATCAAGGGATTTGCACTAGGAAATTGTTGTTTTTCAAGGGATGGGTTGGAATCAAATGCCTTTGCCTATTTATTTAAAACAAATAACTCCCATTTTATCTATAGCACCTATGAAACTTATTTTTAAGATACTGACAAATGCTTTTTAAGGCCTTTTCTCTGTGATTTCTATTTTTGAATTTAATTATACATCGAAAAATAACTAACAAACTAACTAAATAACTGACGAAAAAGCTGTTGATGCGGTAATTCGTGAGTTATATTTTGTACTTGTTTCTCAACTGCAGACTTATGTTGTTGAAAATATATTCAATAATGGAACAACAAGAAAAGATACCGTTTTAAGGGCCTGTTTCACAATGTCTGAGTAAACTTATCCGACACATAAATATTGGCACAGGTCCACAATCCAAACAAAATATTTCTGATTTCATAACCCATTTAGGTGAGTCAAAGGAAAATTGTAAATTTATATATATTTACGAATCTTGTTCAATTGTAATTGGGTCCTTGAACTGAAATGAATCTTAAGTTTTCTATTAATTAGTGGGTGCATTTGGCATTTCTTACGTAATTTATGTATGCTTGAAATTCATAACTTTACTAAAGAAATGTTTGTCCATAATGTTTATCTCACATAGGATCTATTTTTGAGCTACTAATGAAGTCTTTGGAAGGGTTGTATTCCGGATATCAGATTGATGTTGACTTAAGCTTGGAGAGAAACAAGTAAAAAAAATTGTGTGAGTGCTGGGACTCACGGTTAATATGTGTAAACATCAACGTTCACGGATCCAACACGGACTTGTTTTTGCTTGAAGGGGATCTTAAGATTTTGTTCACTAAACGCACCCATCCTAGTATGCAGAACGAAACGTTGCACACCCTAACGTTGCACGACGTAACGTTGCACACGAACGTTCAAGTTTTTTTTTCACTCTAATGCCAGCATAGATGTTTACACATCAATAAATATTCATAAGCGAAAATAGCTTTATTGTTTTCATAATATTTTCCATGATCAATACACTTTTGCATGTGTTTGAATTTTTGAAGCACTTTTTCCACTCTGGTTTCTTGGCACCAATGGACACGAGCCCGAGCGATTGTCAAATGATGCGGTATCCAACGCGAACAAATTGTCTTCACGCCAAAATGTTCATGTAATATTGAATATATGCAAGTGGAACTAATACTTAATCATGCCCCAATCTCACGTTATGTCACATGATGATGTTGCAACAGTTCACGCACAGCATCGTTCTTTTCTGGTACAACAACCAATTTTGGGCAACCTTCACAAAGTTCGTCCTTTAGCCAAGTGCGACCATGATTGAATTCTAAAAACCAGCGAAACACGGTGGTTCGAGATGGTGCTTCATTTACAAAAGTCGAATTGATCAACACACTGTTGTTGGTTTATAGCCCGATTCTCCCCATCATCACTGATACCTCACAAGTCACAAGAAGAGGTGAAATTAATTTTGTGACTTTTTTAAATTCTACCCCAGAGTCACAACTTATGAGAGTCACAAAAACAATCGAAATTGTGATCTTCTTCATAGCAGGTCACAACTCACAAATTATTGTTTTAAGAAATATTTTCATTTCGTAATCTATTAATTTTTCAAACAAAATTGATATTTTATTAGATTAGAAAAGAAAGTGGATTTATTTTGGATTTTATTGCGGCGTATCTTCTTTAATAACTTTAATCCGAAATAAAACCAAATTCTCACGAAAGCAGATTTTTTTTACGCAGGAAACAAATGACACTGATCTCTATAATGCACATATTACAGAGATCAGTACAAATGATTCATTTGCTCTCCAAAACAACAATTTTTAATATATTTTTCACTTCCATTTTGCATA
The DNA here is from genome assembly GCA_932273885.2 of Leucozona laternaria. NCBI lineage: Eukaryota > Metazoa > Arthropoda > Insecta > Diptera > Syrphidae > Leucozona > Leucozona laternaria. The sequence continues at coordinate 110,933 of OW026367.1, forward strand.
CATATATGTATATAAACAATTTTTTACTCACTTTATTGCTAAAAAAATAATGAAAACTTGAGTCTTTTAAGTTTTAATTAAATTTACATGGCCCAATTTAAAATCTTTTTTTAAGTTTTAAATAATAAGCTGTTGCAATTATGACACCTTTGCTGTGGTGAGTTTAGTTGAGAGCTTTCTTGTGATGATTGGGGGAGAATTCCAAAAATGTTATCGAGTCACAACAATCCTCACAAGGAATGGTCATAAGAGCTTGTGACTTGTGACTCGTCACAAGGGGAGAATCGGGCTGTTAATCCAAGTTAAAAATCAGAAAACCATTGCACGAAAATGTTCACGATTCAATTCAATTTTTGAATGAATGTTTCAAATAATTGTAAGCAACCATCTGACTACGATTACCATTAAAAATGTCAAACTTTACGATGATAATATCAAATTTCACATAGTCATACTGGTGTTGCCATATCTCAAGTCTTAAGAAGCAACATCCATATTCTAATACCTGGTTTTTTAATTTTTGAAATACATTTTAGTCAGCCAACATCTATTAATTTTGATGTTTATTTTTGAAAACCTTAAACACAACACAATGTCATGTAAGTAAAAGACAATTCTAGCACAGTTATTTGGGGAGATATTTTATGACAGTTCGTTATTAGATTATAACCTCGTCAATTTTTACTTGCTCTACAGGGCAAATAAAAAAAATGTCGAGGGTGTAATCAAAACTATCACTACGATGATCGAGAAGTCCGAAAAGTGGGTTTCGTCATGCCGACCGTGCGTGCGTCGGTGAGTGCCTATCCTGTGCGTCTGTGCGTCCATTGCAATTTGAGCTAGAGCCTAAACGGGTGGTTTGATTCGTATGAAATTTGTACAGAGCATTTTTTATGATGTTTTATGACAGTTTGTTATAAGATTATAACCTCGTCAATTTTTACTTGCTCTACAGGCAGAGTTGAGAATTTAGGGGTTTTCCCCCTAGATTTAGGAGCTTTTTTGTCGTTGGGTGGTTATCTGGGGGGACGAGATGTTTGGGGGAAATCTGGGGGGATTAATTCAGAGCTTAAAGGTTGAGAAATCGTATAGGTATTTAAACAGCTGACTGGAATACTTTCCACGAGTTATATATTCCTTACATTCTGGGTGTCAGAATTTTAAACCAACAGAAGAAATGCTGAAAACTTTCACAAGTGAGAAAATGTATCAAACCAACGCGACAGCCAAAACGAAGATGACGATAAAGTGTTAGAACTTTTTTGAAGAAGTGCAAAAAAAAATTTTAATTCCTTTATATTTTTATTTTCATATTAATTTCTGGTGAGTTAACTCTAGAACTAAATTAACCCACAGTGAACTGAGGAAGTCATTTTTCAGTGCGATTGTACGCGAAATGACTAAACAAACCATTTGCATAAAACATCAAAATATCTGTACAGTTAATCCTGATTTAAACCACCAAATATGATGATTTAACTCGTGTTAAACTTTAATCGCTCACTGAAAAACTGGACTTGGACTGGAAAAAAGTTCTAAATAAGCAATTTGGAACTTTTTAATCAATTATCAACCTCCCTTATGTTTCACAATATCTGAACAGTATAGCTTATAATTAACGTTCAAAGTATTTTAGTGGCCCGATTAAGTTTCGATTAGGATTAGCAAATTTATGTACTTGGCATTTTAAATATTATTCATTATTTTTTCCAGTTTTCATCAGTCAAAACTTTTTTTTGGAAAACTGGAACATCTAATTGGTACATACATTTATTTTTTCGAAGAAATGTGAAACGTAATGTTTTTTTACTGGAAGGATTTTATTTGCGGATAATTTGAATGTCGAGTAAATAATCAGAACTTTACTCAGACATTGTGAAGAAAACCCTAAACAAATTTTCTTTTATTACTTGGTACCTTTTTTACAAATGTTTTTTTTTTTTTATTGTAGCTGTGTGAATTAATTAAATTTAAAATTAAAACAAATTTAAGAGCTGTGAATAAAAATTTAAAGTTGAAAAAAAAGTTAGGGGTTTTTGTTGATAAAAAGTGGTAGTCTGGGGGGTTTCTAAATTTTTCTGGGGGGAATTTTTTTTTTTCATCTGGCAACACTGTCCACAGGGCAAAACAAAAAATGTCGAGGTTGTAATCAAAACTTTCATCACTACGATGATCGAGAAGTCCGAAAAGTGGGTTTCGTCATTGCTATTTGAACTATAGGCGGTTTGATTTGTATGAAATTTGTACAGAGCATTTTTATGTGTTTTTTTATAGGTGAAATTTTAATTTTTGTTTAACTCACCTACAACGGGTAGCCACCATACAAAAATTTAGTTTTTTTTCAAATTTTCTTAAAAATGCCTTTCACGATTTTGATTAAACTTCGTACCTGAATTTTCCAAATTAATTGTAAGAAAACTGCGTTTCAGATTTCTGGCGACATATTCATATAACGGAAATAGGCATATTACCTACACGTTTTGTTGATAAAATGGTCTTATTTTTGGATTGTTCGCGTATATCTGTGCCATGGTTCGACCGAATTTGATATAACTTTTAACATTCTTGTGCTTCTAAATTATTTAAACAATATTGAATTTAAAAAAAAAAAAAAAAAATCTAACTGAAAAAGATACCAAACAAAAAAATCCATTTTTGTGTTCTTTTTGACTTTTTAATTTTTTTTCTTTAAAGATAGGTTTCATAGCAGTATAGGTGTTTTTGTGTTGTACTTACTTATTATTCTGTTTGTATTATGCTTTTAGTTCATAAGTTTATCGCCATTAACGCCATTAAGCGGAATTTTTAGTTGTATTTTACGTGGAAATTATTTTTTAAGTGGGTATACCTACATATACATGTACAAGTTCGTGCGTTCTACTCGTGCATATTTTTTTTATACAGTATCAATACTTGCTCTGAGCAAAATTAATGTTATCCGGTGTTGCAAATACACACGTTAAAAGTTTGCTAAAGCTTTTGAAATTCAGTTACACTTTCTTACAAAGTACAATGGAAATGATAAGAAATAAAAATATTTAAGCCTAGTACGCTGCTGATGCGAAAATGTATAATTGTAGCAGATTATTTGGAGAGGTCTCCGCTCTTTTTTCGCACTCAATTAATTGCCCGGATCATTAATTGTGTGCGGAAAAGTGATGTTTGAAGTTTTTTTTGTGTTTGTATATTTTGTATCTTTCATTACAGCATGGATTTCTGTGATTTTTGTTGCGTTTGTATTTGTTGTTTTTTTTTGTAATTGTTGACGCTTTCAGTTGTCATTTTTTCGCTGTGGTTTTCGTAAACATTTCGCTGTCGTGTTGGAGACCACCGAAAAATTTCGTTTCGTATCAGCAGCGTACTAGGCTTTACAGCGGAAAATTTTATAAATGTACATAGGTCTCAGTTATTCTGATTAAAGAAATCGAGTTTGATATAAACTATTTTTAAGGTCCGATATACAAAGACAACTTACATCAACATTTATTCCTGAAACTGGAAATACTAAAGTGGGCGGCAACTCTTTCGGAACATATCTGTAAAACTCTTCCGTTTCAAAGTACCAACGCACTGAATACAAAGCAGCCTAGAAAATATAAAAAATAGTAATTGATCTATGATTTTGATATATACCGAACTAATGGGTGGTATACTTATGTCTTTATCTCAGTCTCAAACCTCATTTCTGTTCGACTTTTTATACAAAACAATAAATTCTATCACGCACAAAGAGATTTCCAAGAGACATTTCAGATAAAGATGTTTTTGCATAACACCGATCAAAAAAAGTTAACTATCAGAATATGTACCTGCTCCAAGTCGTATTGACATGATAAGGTTGCAGCATTCCCCATTATGACAGCTTCCGGTACAAATATTTTCAAGTCCTTTAAACAAAGCGCTAATAAAAAAGAAGGATAGATAAAAGGAGTACATTTAAATTATGTTTTGATATATTAAAAATAAAGCAATAATAAACTGCTCTGCATCTGAATATTGAATATGAATTTAAAATGTATCCCTTTTACTTAATGGGATATCTAATACAATTTTTAATGTGAGAACAAGTATTTAATTAGTTACGTAAATAAGTTACGAAATTAGAATATGATAAATTCTTATCAACCCTTTAAATTTAACTTTAACTTAGCTTTGCTTTTTTTTTTTTGTCGGCCTGTATATGGATAAATATTCGTAACTTCAGTCTGAATGGTGGAGTCGAAATATTTTGATTTTGTCTAATGTATTTTGAAAATTAATCTGAAGAGATATGATGGCCATCAATACAGTGACTTAATCTCTGTAGATTATTATATGCAAATAATGAACTTTTCGTCGGTAAAAATTTATTTTCATAATGCCAGTGGTCTTCGAACAAAAGTTGTTGATCTCTTCAAATGAATTGTTTCTGCTGAACTCTTGGACTGGGAGACTGTACAATACTTAAATTCGTGATCACTGCATTTTATCAAAGGAACGCGTGGAGGTGGAATAATTATAGCTGTGCAATATCATCTAATTGTCAATGAAATCCAAAATCAATTTTATTTCTTATTATTAGTTATTTGCCTCCAGGTAGTGGCCTTGATTTATATAAAAACACATTAGTAACATTGAATATGTAAATAATCTTTGCTCTGTTTCTGACTTTGACTTTGCTTTGTTCGATATAAATGGAATTGGCTTGAATCTGTCAAAATGTTAATTCCCTTTAATATGAAAAATATTGAGCTCACATTTATAGATTTTATTCATTTATTAAATCTGATCTAAGTTAATAATACACCTTCTACTTTGATGAAGATTTAATATGAATTCATGTTACTAATCCTCTTCTTTCCCTGTTAAATAAATCACTACATCAGAAAGAATTTTTTCTTGAAATAAAGTTCATCCAATAAATGATGTAAATTCAAACGTTAAATTCTATAATTTTTTGAAAGCTTATTTTGTTGAACTAAATAATAATTTTCTCATCAATATTGACTGGTCGAAAGAATTGATGTTTTAAGATTTGCAAAACATGTATAATCGCTTCATTGGAATTTTAGTAATGGGTTTTGATAATTTTGTCCCTGTTGCGCATAGAAAAAGATCTTCTAAATCTGAACCTCCATGAAGGCAATCGAAAAGTCAAACCAAATTCTTAAGCCTTAGTGCACTTCGTAAAGATTTTGTTATTTTGCATTTGAAGATATACTTAATTCTATGTTTTTTAGAGGGGTAGAACCCCTCTGACTAAAAGCCCACTGTACTGTAGAATTGTTAGCTGATTTTTTTCCAGTCAGTACTCTTCTTCTCTACTACGGCGACGCCAGCGGGAGAAGTGTTGATTTCGACTATAAAAAAAATGCTATCCGATGTATTTCCCCCTTTTTTTAAATATAAACAATTTTCACTTTGTATGCAATTTTTAAATGGCCATATCTCGGTAGCAATGTCGAATTTCGAAATGTACAGGGGATTAAAGAATTGCACATTTATGCCCGATTTCATAAAGGACTTTTAAATATTTAAAAGCCCATTTAGAGTTAAAATGTAATTTTTTGGTTTCACCAAGTGCTTTTAAATTTAAAATGCTTTTAACTGCCCTTATAAACTAAAAGCCCCTTTTTGTCTCAATAAATTTTAAAAGTGTGATTTGTGAAGTCTTATATGTCAGATGTAAGCCGACGAGTAAGAAAATTATAGATGATATTTTGCAGTCACTTTTTTATTTAATTTCTTGCAAATATAAATTGTGAATAGGTCGAAACAAAAATATGATTTGTGTGTAAATAATAATCTTTTAAGGCTCTCCCAAGCCAACGCGAATACTTCCGAACGACGACAAGACTTTCGCCTTTCTTAATTTATTTACATGGAGATAAATGAGAGCACCCACATTGGCGCGATGTGAATCTTCAAACATTGTCCAGTCGCATATTCGTTCCGAATGTATCGCGTTGGTTTCGGAAAGCCTTCATAATTTGTTTGTTTTTAGAATAATTGATTGTTCATCTGAGGATGATGAGCAGCATATAGTAAGACGTCCAAGAATATTCCGAGTTCATATTGTAATCCGTTCTCCAAAAATACTTCTTTTCCTAGCATTTTTTTCTACATATAATGCTTTTTCACGTGCATTTTGAATGTGAGAGGGAAACAACCTATTTCCATATCCAGGGATGTGAGGCAAACCCAATTTTAACTAAAATTTCCCTAAAATTTCCTTTTTTTAGATGGTGAAACTGGAAATATTTAAAGGTCTGATAAAATTTAAGAGGACTTTAGATAAAAAGGTTTTTAGTGTATTTTTATGAAATCGGGCATTAGAGTTTTAATTTGTACCCCAAAAAATTTTATTTGCACACCTCTCATTAATTAATAAATCAATATTTAAATTTTTAGTAGAGAATTATTAGTAATTTAAATCACAAGTATAGCACATAAACCACTACAAATTATTGCACCATGTTGGTAGAGTCGCTGGCTGGGGTACGGGGGGTCGCAAGTTCGACTCCCAGGTAGGCTATACTTTTTTTTTATAATAATTTGTTTATTTTATGTTGTTTCTAAATAAAAATATCAAGTAAACGTATTTCCGATGCCTCACTAAAGTGGTACCTAATACTTCACTAACCAAATTGAATTTTGGACTGTTCTAAATGAGGTGTGCAAATTTTAATTTGCACACCTCCGGTTAATTTATAAATCAAAGATTAAAAATTTGCTAAAAAACTGCAAAAATGCACTTTTATGCCTGACTAAAATGGCAATATTTCACTAACCAAATTGAATGTTGGACTGTTCTAAATTTCTTCAAATTTATAATACTGAACTTGAATTTCTAGAAATTTAGAACAGTCCAAAATTCAATTTGGTTAGTGAAGTATTAGGCATCGGAAATACGTTTTTGTTTGTTGTTTTAAATAATTCAGTTAAATCAAGTAAACGAAATGTTTAGTTTAAGGTATTTCAACTTGATATTTTTATTTAAAAACAACATTAAATAAACAAATTATAATTAAAAAAAAAAAAATGTATAACCTACCTGGGAGTCAAACTTGCGACCTTCTGTGCCCCAGCCAGCGACTCTACTAACATGCTATTCATAAATTTTTGGTGGTTTATTTGGTATAGTAGTGATTTCAATTATTAATAATTCTCTACCAAAATTTTAAATATTGATTTATTAATTAATGAGAGGTGTACAAATAAAAATTTTTGGTGTGCAAATTAAAACTCCAAATGCGCAGATGTGCCCCTGTGCATTTCGAAATTCGACATGGCTACGGAGATATGGATATTTTAAAATTGCTTACAAAGTGAAAATTGATTATATTTTTTAAAAAAAAAGGGAGGGGTGCAATTTTGCAAAATTGCATAAATGAAATGTGCAATTAGAAATACATCGGATAGCATTTTTTGTATAGTCAAAATCAACACTTCGCCCGCTGGCGTCGCCGTGGTTAATTGTAGAGGTATTTGTAAACTCTCTGCAATTCCTAAGTTGTTTGTTTACGTATGAACAAATTTATCTTCATATATCACTAATGCAAAGGAAGAAACATCAAAAGTCAATGCAACGACTTTAGTAAGGCATTTGATTCAGTGAACCACCAAACACTTATAGAACAAGCTTGAAATATTTGGATTTCATTCAAAAATACTTGGTTTGTTATCCGCATACCTCACTGGTAGAAGTCAAAAAGTGCAGAAAAATACTATTTTATCTAAGAACATTTTGAGTACGTCAGGTGTTCCCCAAGGAAGCGATCTAGGTCCACTCCTTTTCATTTTTTTTTATTAATGATGGTCTTTCAGTGATTAAATATTGCGATTCCTTGATATATGCGGATAATATCAAACAGTTTTTAAATGTCAAAAATTTATAAAGGGTGATTTTTTGGCTGGTTTGGTTTTGGCAACACTGGTTTTGACAGCTGACGTGTGTTTAGTACCTTGTGTCACTGTCAAACAGCTTCAGTTTGGTTTGCAATTTAAACATGGATCGTCTTACAAATGAACAACGCTTGCAAATTATTGAATTTTACTATCAAAATTCGTGCTCGGTTCGAAATCGAGGATCCGCTTTTTTATCGAAAAAATGTGTTCAGCGATGAGGCTCATTTTTGGTTGAATGGGTACGTAAATAAGCAAAATTGCCGCATTTGGAGTGAAGATCAGCCAGAAGCATTGCAACAGCTACCAATGCATCCCGAAAAAGCCACTGTTTGGTGCGGTTTATGGGCCGGCGGCATTATTGGGCCTATTTCTTCAAAGATGATGCGAATCGCAGCGTTACTGTCAATGGTGAACGCTACCGAGCGATGATAACAAACTTTTTTTTGCCCGAAATGGAAGTTCTTGACTTGCATGATATGTGGTTTCAACAAGACGGTGCCACATGCCACACAGCACGCGAAACAATGGCGCAATTGCGAGGCGAGTTTGGTGAACAGTTAATTTCACGTTTCGGGCCGGTCAATTGGCCGCCTAGATCGTGCGATTTGACACCATTAGATTATTTTTTGTGGGGGTATGTCAAGGCTAATGTCTATAGGGACAAGCCCGCTTCGATTGACGCACTGGAAGCCAACATCCATGCATTCATTCGTGAGATACCGGCCGATATGTGTGAAAGAGTATGCCAAAATTGGACTCAGCGGATGGGCTACCTGAGACGCAGCCGCGGTCAACATTTGCATGAAATTATCTTTAAACATTAAATTGCAAGGTTCAAACTATCGATTCAAATAAATATTTCATTCATTTTTTCGAATTTTTTGTGTTTTTTTTTTTTTAAAAGTTCTAAACCTCTTAAAAAATCACCCATTATAATTGTAAAATGATATAATCTGACCTCAATGGTTTGTCTTATTGGTATGAACGGACATAAGTTTTTTCTATTAAATGCATATCCACATACCCTGCCTTACATAGTGTTTAACTAAAAGTAGGCAAGGGATACGTAGGTTATAAAAAGCACTGAATATTAATTTCGTAGTTTCTTGTATCTGTAAAGACTAAATAAAGAAATTAACACTTTAAAATAATAACTCACAAAGGTGTATACCTTCTGAACAATTTATTATGATGTACTTGAAGTATTAAGTATACATAATTTCTATTGAATTGAATAAATACTTCATTAAGCGCCTATAGAGTTATCTACTACTTCGATCTTTTTCAATATTATATTATTTTTCATAAAAAATTAATTAATTTAGCACAATGCCCCTTCATTTCATAGCCCTTGGACTGATGTGGGGACTCGTCAAATTGACAATCGAATTGAATTATTATATTGTGTAAAATTTAATTACAGTAAAAACTTTAATTTATGACAGAGTATGAGCTTTGTCCTTTGGTTGCAACATGAAAACTGTTCATTGCAAAATGCGGCGTGCATGCAAAATTTTACGACCTATACAGATACAAAAAGTCTCCGTATGCAAGCTTTTATGTAGTACATTGGTTTCAATTTAAAATTGCAAATCCGGAACAAAAGGAGAGCTGCTGTTGCCGTTCTGTTTCTGAAAAAATTCGGTAAATCATTAATTAACTTACCATCGCGCTTGCGATGTAAACGCACGAATATGATATCATTATCCCACCTGGCACAGATGTGTTCTTTTTTTATTCATTCCTCAATCTGAATTTTATTGCAAATCGAAAGTACACATTGTACAAGTCACAATCAAAATCTCAATTAAGTTACATTGTAAAGAAAATTGTAAGCACTGGTGTGCAAATTACATTACTTCTGTTGGAATAAAGACAATGCACATGCACAAAGTGGTATCAAAAATTAAAATAAGTTAATTCGCTTTGTCTGTGTTGGTCAATGTATGTATGTATATTGATCAACATCATATTAAATCCGTTTTGGGAGAAGTAGTCGATTCGTCCTTCAAGGACATAAGACAGTGTGCTTGTGCTGCTGCCACCCTATAGTATACATATACATAATGTACACTTCATCCACTTAAAACAGCATTAAAGGGTTATACTGCAGAAACATACATTTTAATAGTCTTATAAATTATTGAACACTGAAGATGGAGGAAGGGAGATTGCAAAAAATGGTATGTATGTATAATAAACAAAATACAAAAGTTTCAGTATGAGAATTATGTATGATACAACAATAAATAAATTAAAAAAAAAATAATCAATATAATCTCATAAAAGCATATTCTTTTAATTTTAAAAACTAAAAATATCAATTTAGCAGTAGAAATAAAATATAAATTGGCAAAAATCTAACAACTCAGTGTTTACATGTGTATTTAGGTAAATATACATAACTTCATGTTTAAAATATCGAGTAAATTAATTTGTCAAAGACGATTCATTATTTAAAAAGAAAATAAAAAAAATAAGAAACAAATTTTCAGCTTGATATTGTAATTTTTTATTTACTTTAGGTAAATTTTCAGGAAAATTTCCCTCTTGCGTCAAACGGAAGGAAAACGATTCTCTCCTATAAATTATATTCTAATTGTGTCGAACCCACCTGCACGTTTAAGCATTTTGATGAATTTGCAATTCATCCTGTAAAATGACAGAGACAAAAATTAAATAGAGTTATTTAGGTCAACTTTAAGCAGGTATTCATGAAAAGTTGAAACAAAGTTTCTTAATAATTCTTCACTTTTGCCTTTACAATATTAAATATGAAGACTTTCTTTAATTTTCAATTTCACGATAATAAATACATAAAAAGGCTCGTAATACTTATCAAAAGTAATAAAAACGAAGGTTCCTCTTATGTCAAGTGGCTTAATGGTAAACATAATGTCAACTCTCCTAAATAAGAAAAATGTTTGAAACCATTCAATATATTTTATTTTATTTTATTTTATTTTATTTTATTTTATTTTATTTTATTTTATTTTATTTTATTTTATTTTATTTTATTTTATTTTATTTAATTTTATTTTATTTTATTTTATTTAATTTTATTTTATTTTATTTTATTTTATTTTATTTTATTTTATTGTCATTTTTACTCTGAGTTTAGTATTGGAACCAATTCCAAACTAAAATTTACAAACTACTGTGAAGTTTAAAGAGCCCGTCTGTAGCTCGTGGCGTAATGATAAGTGCGTAAGAATGCCAAGGCAATGGTCTGGAGATCGTTTCCAAGCCTATGTCACCTAAAAATAGAGAAATTTTTTTCACAAGTATGGTTTCTTGCGAGGAATCGACCAATCCAAGATGAGTATCTCTTGTCATGCAAAAGCGCCTCTCTGCTTAGCCTTCAGATTCGGCAGAAAATTGTAGGTCCCTCCATTCGTGCTGATATCAAGCATACAAAATTGAATGGTATATAGTTATTATAATTCACTAAGCCTTGGTTCTCCACGAGTTATCACACCACCATTTCGCATGTAACCTGGGCCAATGGAGTAAACAAATGAGTTTGGTTTGAAATTAAATCTGACGTTGAGTTCGTTATATAAGAAAATGTAGGTAATTTTCCAAATTGTTAATGGAAATTTTGAGATATTTGAGCTTGAAGTTGGCAATAGCCAGCAAACAAACAAATTTCAGCTCTTTTTTAGCATAACAAGTTATAGCTTCCGTTGTGTTAGTAAAGAATTTTTTTTCGAGCTTTATTTCATAGCTGAAAGAGACGTTTACGAAAGGCTTTAGGAACGCAATAACCCTGGCAAAATTCACTTTTTGAAAACGCGAAAGAAAGTTTCGACCAATGTTAAAAAACAATGAAATAATATTTTATCTCTATGTGTACATTTTTATCTGTGCGGGCAATATTTTCGAGGTAGTGTCGTTTTAATTTTATTTTTCTTATCTCTTCGCATTTTTCTCGTTCACTTATTTGATATCATAAAAACTGTTGGTTTATCGTTTGTTGTAATACTAGTATGGTCAAGTTAAATACCATCAAGGCCGATTTTTTCACAGTTGATTTCATCTGTAATTTGATTTTCACAAGTTCTAATAATTAACTGCGGCTAAGATCAGCTGATTACCGATTTCGATATTTAAAAACTCAAATTAAAGATTTTTTGACTAAAATCTCTGCTAACATGTAAATTCAATGATTACCTGCGAACAAACTGACCTTTACTCTTATGGAAAATTTAGGATCATCATATGAATTAAAGTGGCTAAAATGAATTACTTTTTTTTTTGTGTATTTGATTTCAGCACTTTCATACATACATTTTTGCTATAGATAGTTAAATAAACTATTAAATCAAATTCGGAAATGTAACGTGTAAAATAAGAAAACTTTAGATGAACACACTTTGCCTGCAAATTTCGATATTACATAGTTCATTTTGGCACTAGCTGTTTTCCTTTGGAGGTGGCAAAGTACTCAAGAGTAGATGCAAACGACAATCTAGTACATACTACCAACTACTCGTGCTCTCAATGCGAGTAGATGATATTTATAGGAAAATCAATTTTGTGCGTTCCATGGAAAATGGATAGCAAAGTACTCATGAGTACCTACTTCTCCACCTCGAAAGGCACACGGCTATTAATGCAAACAAAAAGTAAAATACAAAAATTGTTTTGTAATTTGCACTCAAAAATTCTGTGTTTAAAAATAATGTATGAAAGCGATAAAATAACAATTGTGCAATTTTTAAACTGTCAAAAAAACCCAACAGAAACTCTTTGGTAAACACTAAGCAGATTCTTTTTCTCTTCATTAGTAAATTTGAGAAATATGGTATAGCTATAAGATATCAATATGCAATTTATTGTGAAATACCTATGTAGGCATATGGATAATATGTATGTATTTTTAAATATTTCTGAATACTCACCATTTAAGCATATATCTGAGAAAATAATCCATGTTAGGGCCATCAAATTAAACCACTCATAATAACATTTTCTTTTTCTTGCCATCGAAGACTTGAATTTGTCTGTAAAATAAAATATATTATAAAATTACGCTTTATGTTATGAACTACGTTTCTAAAAGAATTGAAACTTCAAAAAAATAATTTGTAAATTTTTTTTACAAAAACTGATATTACTAATTAACACATTGTTAAGATGTAAACATAATGCAAAACTTAATTAGTGTTTCCCCTTTCCATTCTACAATTTGTGTCCAAGGCTGAATTTGCAGTGTCCAGCTTCATTTTAAACTCAGTATTGCTATATGATTAATTGTTCTTAATTGTTACAGATTAGTTTTACACTTTCGTTTACAATACTTCGTATTATATAAGTGATGATTTGAGTAAAGTATACCGACTGATGTACCAAATGTTAAGTGATAAATGGGAAATACAAAAATACATTGGAAACGAGTAAGCGTTTAAAAATAAACAGAATGCTGTTAATAATTAAACAAAATAATAGGGTCATATTCTTTATTTTCCCAAAATATTTCCCTGTTGAATTCGTCATTTTATGGTTCAGGTCAAAAGGCTAGGCCACAATTCCTTTTTTATAAAATTAATTTAGTAGGGTGAAACTCTCATTATATATCTAATTTATCAAAAAAAAATCTCACACAGGGAGAAATATCTTTTTTTGTTTGTAAACCCTTTCAGCAAAAAATAATGTGTATCTTCCTTTTCGTAGCCCTTTCATAAACACTAATAAATTCTCACTAGAGTTAATGTAAGTTATCACCCGCCTCCAATTAGCGAATGAACATTTTCGTGCATATTATTTTTGGCTGGCTGTATAAACTTTCCTGCGAAAAAGATTAAAAGTATCTAGCTCGAAGAAGAACGTGTTTATGTTCAAACGTGTATACCTACTTTACTTATAACATAAAACCTTTACCAACTCATCGACGAAAAAAAGACCAAATGGAAGGAGGACCAAGAATATAAACCTTCATATTATCGTCTCCTTGTGCTGTTCCTTTTAATTTAATTAAAGTCATATAATATAAGATATTGCTTTTTCGTGAAAACATTTTCCTCCCCTTTTCCGGTATCTTTTGGCTTTGTATACTATATACACAACAAAGGCCCCAGCAAATAACATTTAGTACCGAGAATCCACATTTCCCGTCATGGCAGATGAAGTGAAATTCGTATCAGTCGTTAAAAACAGAGTGTGCCAAGATTTCATTAGCTTAATACAGTAACAACTAATAATTTATTGAGTATACCTACCTATTGCATCTGCATCAGCAATATTGGAATTGAATGGTGCATTTCGGTTAAATAAAAGCTAAAAATAAACAGCAGATATATACAAATTTTACACGACCGCAAAACGTAAATAAAGTTATACGGCCAACGTAGTTTCAACTCAAGAGAACATTTAATAAGAGAACAGGTGAAGAATAATTATTGATTTCTTTGTTAAGATTTTGCTGACGTAATGTTTGAGTCAAAAACAACACAAACAACACAGCAAGCAGCTAGCTATCGATTTAAAACTACCACAGACTGTTTTCGAAAGCACATACCTACCGAAATAAGAGTAGGGCAATTAATCTAAAAGAAAACTCCATGCGATATGTATATCCACAATAATCTGAAATCCCAAACAAAGAAGAATAAAAATCGAAAGACTTTGGAGTCGTGCTACTTTCTTTTCTATAGGTACCTACTCGCATGGAATTGAGAAAATGGGAAACCTTAACCTTAGCCAACCCTTAATCAACTTATGCCCCAAACCACCCTGCTATGAAGGATATAGCCTGTAAGGAACATAAAACACTTGGCGCCAGATTAAGATTTAGGATGTCCCTGATTTTGTGGTTATCCACCAAGAGAAACGTATATATCTAAGTATAAAATGTCCAGTTCCTTTATGGAATTCCATTTCGATTTCATCTAAGTGCTACTTGTACGAGAATTTTTAAATCCTCGATAACACCGCGATTCTAAATTTTTGCTGTATGTGAGCGAAAAATCTCTTTCAATGTAATTCCAATGAATAAAACATTTTTTTTCAAGAGGGAAAAAATATAATCAAGTTTTGCTGCATTCTTTCGAAGTTTTTATAGCTCGTTTGGGAGTTAAAATTTAGGTAAGAGCTGAAATGAGCTTATTCTTGAATACACTTTTTAACGTTAATAAATATAAAAATGCTCCTACATGAAAAAAATACTTCTACCTTTATTGTTATAGTTAGTTATTTTATTTAAGCATATGGTAAGTTTTGTATTCGTACAGAAATATTTTGAAGCCGAAAAAAAGAGGTTTTTCGTCAGCTTACACCAATGACTACATCGATCTACTTTAAAATCCTCCTCAGTGTTTTTTGAAATTTTACTGAAAGAATTCCAAATACAATACAAATAATTCACATAATTTTTCGATAACGGTTTTTATCATATTTATTAAAAATTCACCTTGTAGAACTGTACATTGTTAAATACTATTGTAGATAAGCCAGTTAAAAAGGAGGAATGGCTTGGAATGCGACAGATTTTTAGTAAACTGCGTTCTTCTAAAAATATCAAAAGTAAGAAAAGGAAAAAGAATACTAATAATAATTATAAGATAGTTTCAAAATATAATAAAGAAATATTCCAGAAACATGTAAGCAATAAAAACACATCTCTGAAATATTCTTAAAATTGTTGTTCTGGTCTGGACTACTATAACAAAAATTTTACCAGTCAGTTTGGTTAAAACAGATTAAGAATCGAAACAAATTAAGAAAGATCTGAAGTAATAATAATGTATTTATAATTTTAATAATCGATTATTCGATTTAGTTTTTCCTCGGACGCTGTTAATACGGTAGTGGTAGAATCTGCTGTATCGAACAAATATAAACACCATCCTCCCCTTAACATATATATTTATTTCATAACTTGGGTGGCCATTTCCTTAATAATATTTATTCACAAGACTGTTCATTTTCCTTTGACTTTCAGAAATACATTGACATTGACGTTGTTGATACAATTGAAAAATTGTATCAATTAAATAGTTCCTCAAAAATTTTAAAATACTCAAGCTTTTCCCTTCCCTGTTATACAAACGAAATTAAGATTCTTCGTAACAAAAGAAACAGAGCTTGGAAGATTTTCATAAAAAATTGTCCCTTGAGGATAGAAATGAGTATATTTACCTTTTTGATGAGTTTAAAACTATCTCCAATAGTCTATATACTGAATATCTCCATACAATGCAAATTTCCCTTAAGCTAGACGCACAATTTTTTTGGAAATTTGTTAATTTGAAAAACAAATCTGATGGCTATCCAGTCAATTTCTACCTATAACAATTATGTCTTAAATAGTACCCCATAAATTTGTGATGCTTTTGCAAATAACTTTAGTCAATCTTTCATTGATACTCCTCTTATCGTAGGCGATGACTTCTTTTTCTATTTACTAATATTACAATCACAATAGACAAAGTCATATATATTATCTGTCCTCACTTTATGATGATTACTCATCTGGACCAGATGGAATCCCTCCAATAACCTTGAAAAAATGTAAAAAAATATTTGCTTCCACTCTTCTACAATTTTTTTCTTTATACCTAAGCTCGGGTAAATTTCCTTTTATATGGGAAAAATCCATTAGAAAATGGGACAAGAACTTGACTGCATCTATACGGACTACTCGAAGGCTTTTGATCAACTTTCTTATGAAATCATTTTGTATAAATTAAAAGTTTATGGGTTCCCCCTGAACTCATCACATGGATTTCATCCTATCTCCAAAGTAGATCCTACCAAGTTAAATTCATAAATATTTTCTCCAACCTCTTCATAGCCAAATCGGGAATTCCTCAGGGAAGTCACTTAGGACCCCTTCTCTTTATCTTAGCTATCAATGATGTACAATTGTACATGAACACCTCTGCATACATTATAGTGAAATTCTAATTTTTGCGTAGATATGAACATTTTCAAAAGCATTACATCTGACAGTGATCGTGTTCTTCTACATGATGAAATTTCCAGATTTGTTACTTGATGTAATAAAAACGGGTTGAATCTTAACCCTATTAAATGTCAGGCAACGACTTTTTCTAAAAAACGAATTCCTGGGTCAATTGACTATATTATATCGGTGCACACTTTAAGTCGTGTCCATGGTTTCAAAGAGCTTGGAGTTCATTTTACCTCTAATCTTGATTTTTCGGAACATATAAACTTGATCGTTAACAAGGCCAACTCAATGCTAGGCTTTATTAAAAAAATGGTCTAAGGAATTTAAGGACCCGCATGTTACCCTCGCTCTTTACAACTGCTTAGATACGCATCCCAGGTATTTATGAAATATTAAATTAGATAAGAAGCGGTACAGCGTAATTTTATTCGTTTCACTTTAAGAGGACTACCGTGGTCCAATCCCTACAATCTTCCACCATATCCATATAGGATTAAACTTCTTCAAATTCAGCCCCTGTCACAAAGGAGGATCAATAATGATAGTTTTTTCTCATAAACTTATACCTGACAACAAATACAAAATAAATTACAGCAAGACTACAATTAATATTCCTATAAGCCCAGAAGCATTTTCTTTAATTTGAATGAAAATATTGTATAGGTATGTATGTATCTATTTATATTTATATAACATAATACACTCGAACAATGGCAATTATTTGTTTAAATAAAAAGTAACAAAGTCAGTTGAAATCTCAAAGCAATTTAAAATCCTTTGAATCATTACTTGAGCTTCCGGTTTCTGTTTCCAAAGTTATTCAAACGTTTCGTTTGACAATACCAATCATTTTGCCAATTCAAACCACCCCTTGTCTCTTTTATAAATGAGAGGCACAAAGAAACTAAGAATAACCATAACCACGTAGACTGCACTCAACCAACGGCAACGGTTCGATTGAGCTGATGGCGAATTTCCCATTTTTCTCATTTTTTTTCAATTACAGGGTATTCTATTTGCAGCAATTCATTTTAAAAATATGTTGATAAGAATCAAAAATACCTTTTTTAGTATTTTAAGTTAGGTCAAGTTTAAATATTCATATTTTGTTATATTCAAAAACATTTATTTTACATAATATCATACATGTATGTAGGTAAAAGACATAAATAATTTTGGTGGTGACGGGTCGTGATGACCCAATGAACTAAACAACTCTCAACCATTCCTGTGTGTTATCGGCAGTAATGGAGGAGACCTACAATTTACTGTCGAATACGAACGGCTAAGTTAAGAAGCACTTTTCATGACAGCATTTTTCAATTCCTACCGGGAGGCAGTATACTCGTGAAAATACTTTTCTGTTTTTGTTTGAGCTAAGTAGGTATATTTTATGTATTATTATTTTATACCATAATGAATCTGTTAAATCACAAAATGTCAAATGTCAAACATCCAGTTCAAAATGCAAAATTCGAAAATGCAAATTAGGGGAAATATCCTTTATGACGAGATATATTTTAAGCATAAACATGATGAATTAAAGAACCTACCGGTGTAAAACTCATTTCCTTAAAAAAATCTTAGTAGTAGTACCTACCTACAAAACAATTTTCCTTGAAATTTAAGCGTACCAAAACAAGGTAATTGTTAAGGATTATATTATGTGACCAATTATTTTCAATTATATTTTTAACTAGTTTAAGTAGGCTTTTTTGGTCAATTTGTATTTAAATGTAAATAAAACAAGTTTATTTCATCTTTCCCAACGTTTCGTCGTTATTAACGACTTCTTCAGGGGTGTATCTAGATTTGTATTTATTAATTTTACATTAAAATACAAATTGACCAAACAAGCCTACTTAAACTAGTTAAAAGGTAATTATGATTATATTGATATTTACCTTTTAGTAAGCGCAAACTCACGTGGTTAATGATTAACCCTGTTGAAGCTATTCTAATTCTAATAGTTTTTCAATTTCTGAATACTATAATGGTATCCAGGGAAAACAGGACACTTAAGAAAATCATTGCTATAATGCAAGCGAAACATTTTGTTCAACTAAAGATAACGGGTGCTGATCGAATGAGATTAAACTCAAGCGATCCCTATAAAATGAGCTGTGAATGACATAATCTCTTAAATTTTTGATACATTTTATTTTAAGGTATTTCTTCTCAATTGCATATGTATCACCCTATTTCTAAAGAATTTTCGTTAGTATCCGTTTTGTTTCAATTCTTATTGATTAGAGGAAAAAAAATATACTATGCATAATTGAATCGGCCTCAAGTGACGCACATCTATTCGACTAATAATATAAGCAGAGTATTCTGGACAATTATTATGGAAGAAATAAATTCATAAGACTTTTCCTACCAACCTTAACAATATTTGCTTGAACGAAAACGTTTCTCAATTTGCAGATGTCATTTGAATATTTTATGAAAGCAGTCTTATGAATATATACTTATCATAAAATGAAGAGATTTAAAAGAGATTTAAAAAGTGGGAAAGGCAATTCTGTTCAATAGGTTGCCAATATACCTAGAAAAAAAGAAAAGCTGTAATGTGTATTTCCTAGTTAGAAAAGAAGAAAAATTTCTTTATTCTAGTAATAAATATAGCTTTCAACTCAATAATATAAATAAAAATGCCTATAATTATCCAATTTCATTATTTCCCAGTACGTCTTTTAAAAAAGACCTTATGGAAGAAATTTTGTCTTGTCTTAGGATACCATTATGATACTAACTCCAAAGCATCCAAGACGAGACGGAGATGAAATTTTTGGACTTAACTTTAATGAGAGTTTCACTGGTTTAGGTGGTTTCTGCGGAGGAGATAAAAATATAAAAATTGCATTTTAAATTGTAATAATCTTCCCCAAAAACACAAAAAAACGCGATGAACTCTATATGGTATACCGAGAAGATATACCTAGACGCCATCGAGCTAATACTGAGCAATATGAGCCCGATGCCGAGATGAAAGTAGAATTTTTCGATTTTAACAAGATCGATACGAGAATAACAAAAGTTTTGTCCTTTCTTTTCTCATGACCAGCCCTAGGGTTAAAACGATTAAAAATGTAAAATGTCAAAACAAGAAAAAAAAAGTATCAATCTAAAGAAGAAACGGATTTTTTAATAATTAGGCTGAGACTTTGTTTTAAGTTCGATTTATATAGTTTTAATTTATTTATTTTTTGTTTCTATAAGACATAAAAGTTGTAAAGCTGGGTAACATCTCCTTCACAATTAAGTATCGCTAGCACTGCTGGTTCCAATCTCTGGTTATCCATTTTAAATATCGCTTAGATAAGTTTTTGACTATATTCATCCCGAAAATAGTTTTGGTCACAAAGAGGTCACTCTGTGCACAGATGTTGTTTAGCCTTTACTCTGTCCAACGAAAATACGCAGTACACGTCTTATGGGAAAGCTTTTTAAAATTCAGTATAGCGTGCCATATTTTTGCACCATATTAAATTGAAATAACTCCTCCACAAAAAGTGTTTGCCCGCCCGTGAATTTTCAATAGCATCGGACACAGACCCAACGTCCTATTTAAGGCACATCTGAGTGTGCATGTGCACTGAATTGCTGTGGCCAATGGCGATTGGCTGCTGCTTAATGTACATTCAGAGTTACCCTTGTCCATTTGGCTTTTTTTCCTTGAGCTTAGCTTTTTTTCCTTGAGTTTCTGTTAAGGTGCTTTTGATTTTCGAGCTTTAAGAAAAAGCTTTTAATGATGAGTGTTATCGTGTACACTACGACAACCCTGTGAAAGCTTTAATGAAGGACAGAATTTAAGCAATCCACTGAAGCTAGAATGAGAGGTTAACGTCCAATATTGCCTACACTGACAATTTTTGTTGGACAGAGTATAGCTTATATATCAGTCATTCCTTCCACTTTTGCTACGACCCCGTCGCGTTGAGATTAAGATTTACGTGACAATAGCCTGCGAGGTCCTTTTATTTTCCAAGCAAAGGCCTTTCTTATGAATAGTATACAGAGCTACCTTTAGTTTTTCAATTCAAGTTAAAGTTCAAAATATGATAGTTACATACATACTGTAGGTAGTTGTTTTCTTTGAGCCCAAAAATTCAAATCACAAAAGATAAATAAGTACTTATCCAATAAAAAGAGCCATGGACAGTTCAAAATGATTATGGAGTAACCAGATGAAAAATCTATCACTATGTAATTCTATTAAAATTAAGAACTTAACAAAACAAAAACCATTGTTTTCAAGCAAATGATGTTTACTTTTCTATTTAACCCATAGTTTATTTTTTGACAGGAAGTACAAAGCAGGTGTACCTGCGAGGAAAACTGTGGTTCAATCGCTGTGTCACTCGTGTTTTATAAAATGAGCGTAGGGTCATGTCGCCGTATTTCTAAATTTACGGGCTATCCACGTTGCAAACATATATTTCGCTAACTGAATCTTTTATTGGCTGCTCCAATTAAAAAAAAACACTAAAAAGATTTGTTGGCAATATTACCTTCAAAAAGTGTGGATCATAATCTGGTCAATGTGTCTCCAATAAGCAGTTTCCATCAACGTCTCGTTGTGCAACTTTACCGAACTTCCATTTAATATTCTTGGCGCAAAATCTTGAGACGATTTAGTATCGTGTTAAAGCATTTTTAATATTTTGCTGTGTCAAAACGATTTTCCAAAATTTAAATGAATTAGCATCGTAATATCTTTTTAATATTTTACTAAAGTTAAAATCACCAAATGGCTATTTTATCTTTTAATTATCATCAAAACTCCATACGTCACTTTGACAATCCCAAAATGTGAAAAAGATATGTTCGCTTACTTTTTCGCACGAACTGTCACTGATTTAGGTGTGTTCAGCTCGAGGTTATTAAGAATACAGGTTTAGTATGATACCTACTAGTTAAAAGTTGTTTTAAATTAAGAACATTTTAGTAGAGTTTTAAAGTAAATAAATTGCCTACACCTTAACATCAGGCTATTTAAAATTTTGCGCCCTTGTTTTTATAATAACGGATTTGAACCAGATTGTTATTTCTTTATCCTAGATTATGACACGACACAGAATATTAATATTATTTAAACACATATATTTATATGAAGGTTTTTATAATACAAATTCTATATACTACTGAAATACATCAGCCAAGTAGAAGACTTAGCACTATTTAATTGGACTTGTTGAATTATTGATTCAAAATAGCTTTTAACGGCCTTTAGTCCATAAAAATTGGCGTTTCGTCCCGGCGATCTCACTTGGACTCATCAGTTGACTAGTGAGGGCCTTGTCAATACGCAATTTGTATTAAGTTCAGTTCAACTTACATGAACTTTTTGACAAAAATCCAATGTGAACTATATCCAACAAGATTAAAATTCTTAATCATTAAGCTGAAAATTTTTGCCCAGGGCCAAGCTTTGTTTTTATATGAAGGTTTTTATAATACAAATTCTATATACCACTGAAATACATCAGCCAAGTAGAAGACTTAGCACTATTTATTTATTTTTATTTATTACAATATTTATTTGTTTAAGAGATTCACCGGCAGCTGTGAATATTTTAATGGCCTGATAAACTTGAACTGGCCATTAAAATACTCAGACATTTAATTACTATTCAGATATTGTGAGATTAAAATGAGTTTGTTAATTGACCAATAAGTTCCGAGTAGCTTAGTTAAAACCATAAATAGACATTGTAAAACAAGCCCATCAAATGATTACTAAAATAATTCAATTTCATCCAACTAATTAGACGGAGTAAACTAGAAAATGCTGAAGCATGCGTATATTTATCTTTTCAGAACAATTGGAAATACAAAATTACATTTAGTTCGTAAGTTTCAAAGTAAATATTAAAATTGAAGACAAAGTCAGAGTAAATTTGTTAAATCCTTACTGTCGTATTAATCTCTAACTAAATTAATATAATATTTTCATTGAAACCTAGATTGCAGAATTTACAGAGGAATGGTAGGTATAATCTACATTATTATTAAAAATTTTACAATTTGTATTCAACTAAGAAGCGCGGTGAAGAAAACTGTCATAAGATGTATCTTTTTTTTTAATGTATTACAGATAATACGTGTTTAAATAATTAATAAATAGTAATAAAGAAATAATATATGAAATAAATTTCAAACAACTACCGAAATAACTTAAAACACGATCAAATTCAATAAAATACCTACATATAAATGCACACATAATATATTAATAATATGGTGATTAATTGGGTTTCATCATTTTCATGAAAGTGTAGGCATTTTTTGTCATTTTCCTTATTTGTATGAGTTTAAAAGTAATTAAATTTTGTATTTACTAGCAAAACAATTCAATGAAAGCGCAAATGTGAGGCTTCTTGAATTCTTAACTTTAAAAAATACATTTCATAATTCCGAATCTTATGTCTCGTTCTGGATACGAACAATACCAAAATATAAAACATAAATACCTACATACAATATGCTCGAAAAATGAAAATCCTAAGAGAGTCGAATCTAATCTGCATAATATGTAGCATACGAGAACGACATAAAAAGGATCAATCAATTATTGTGATGATATAAAATGCGAATAAATTTATTCGTATATCAAAGACGTCAAAGACATGTACAATCTACATTATAGTACATATGTTAGAATTGAAATAATTTTTCTTGTGCATTCTTTATAATGTTACCAATTAATCAACGCGAACGTGATACCGTGAAATTATTCACATTGGTATACATAGAGTAAACACGAGTGAAGAAATTAACCTGCTATGCCGGAAAATTGAATATGTTGTACACCATCACGGGATCATATGAAAAGGCTATGTTAAGGTAAGGAAAAATTTAAGATTTAAATTTAAAAATTTAAAAAAAGGACTTTATAGTCTAGGAGCTAGCAACGTTTTCGAGAAAGATTGTTTCTTTCATCCAAGTTGCAACGCGGAAAGTCTGGCTGGTGGGATATGTTGCGTTTTCCGGGTCGCGTATCTTTTGCAACTGTAAAATACAGATTTTCAAAATCATTTTAATACATTCTTAATAAATAAATGGGTTCGACAAACTGTTTGCAAGAAGAATTAACACGTTTGTCAGCAAAAAAGTACTCCAGACGCATTTTTATAATAAAGAGACAAAATTCAGTATGATGAGAAGGAGAACAAATTGTTTTAAAATCAACGGCAAAACTTACAATGTTGTACTGTAGCTTTTTTTAAATTTATTTTTTCATGTGTATTTAAATATTTATTTTAAAATTAATATTTTTGAAACATTCATTTTAAAACTCAAAATTAAAAAAAAATGTTATCCCTTCTTGTTTTTATCAGTTTGAATTTTATTATTAATTCTTAGTCAAACGCTATAAAATTATATGTTTGTATGTCTTATAGTTTCTATAAATGTTGACTTTCCTCGAATCTCTTCGAAAAAAAACAAAAGAGAGCTTTAAAATAAAAGGCGATTAAAGTATGTATGTATATTACAGAAGCATTTGCTCTGCAGCGCAATGTTTTATGTCATTTTATCGGTATTTTAATAAATAATGTTCTAGTCCCTTAAAACAATTCAACCATAATATTAGTACTTCAGTTTACCCTTGAGCCCAACTTCAGGCGTATTATTAAGTACAGATATTCTTTTTACTTGTGAATATAGGTACTATATGGCAAGTTATGTATTCGTACACAAAATCGAACTCGAGATTTTGATCAAACTTGACATTACGATCATAGCGAAGACAAAAAAGTGGGTCTCGCAAAAACGTCCGTCTGTCTGCTGTCTGTCTGTCTGTCGGTTCGACTACAGCCTAAACGGATGGGTCGATTTTCTTTAAACTTGGTACCTAGCGTTTTTTGGACATTCCCCCCACCCGTTTTTCTCTCTTTTTTTTAGGACCACAACTAACAGTAGCTACAATACAAAATTTCTTGGCCAAAAAGGAAAAACTTATTTTTCTCAAATCCAGCGCTACCGAATTTGTTTTTAAGAACTCAATAAATTTAAATAATTATAATTTGCCGTTTAATAAAAAAAATGGTTCCGAAAAATGGTTATTAATGGTACCTCCCAAAGAACCATTTTTTTATTTTCGCTTTTCTCGAAAACGCTTAAACTGATTCTGATCAATTTTTTCATGAAGAATTATTGACACATTCTAAATAATATTGTGTCCCAAGATTTTTAAAAAAAGTTTGAAAATTTTTTTTTGAAAACTCAATATCTCAAAAACGACTATGTCGATTTTTATTTAACTTGGTAAATAGCAGTTTTTTTAACTTTATCTAAAAGATTTTTGACAAAAATTATTCTAATACCCAAAAATAACGGTGCCTCCCATACAAATGTTTAAAATCCGTTAAGAAAAATATTTTCTTCTCAAAAACAACTCCTACGATTTTGAAAAAAGTTTTTTGTGTGTTAAAATTAGTACGATCTACCATTTTAAATTTTAAATTTCTATATTTTAGTACCTCTCATAGAACGGTTTCATTGATTTTCGACTATCTCAATATCTGATCAACCGAATAAAATTAGATTTCTTATGCAGAAGCTTGTAACAAATATGAATAAAAGTGCGTAGCAAAATTTTCTAAAAAATAATTTTTGGATTTTTGAAAAAAAAATTCAAAATTATTTTTTGACAATTCGATATTTCGAAAACGGGTAGCAGATTTTGTTGTTAAGTAAAATTTTTAACTCAAAATCAACAAATACTTAAAATTGGCGTACCAATTTTTTTTTTTCAAAAATGGTAACGAAATTTTATGTATAAGAAATTAATTATTTTTCAAACCCAAATTTTGTTCTTATAAATTAAGATTTATATAAGAAATCAAATGGTGTACATCGCGCTGGGTTAAAACAGATTTAAAGTATTTTAATCAATTTCTTTCTAATTTTGTTGATTTAAAACAATTTACCAGTTTAAATAATATAATTTCCTTTTATGCATATTGTATATTTGCAACACTAGGCTATATTGTTAATTTTTGTATTCTCACATTATACCACTTGCAACTAAACTAAGTTTTTTCAAATGGAGAAAACATAGACTCCCATAGATAATTTATTTCAGCTATAGAACCACAATGTGATCGCATATAAGAGCAAGTTCGTGCGACCCAGTCGTGCATATTTTTTTAATCGCGCTCAGTACTGTGGAATGCTTTATCCAGCTAATTTTTTTCCTCCAATTGCGATATTCGAACACTCAAAACCAATATGCATCTCCTTTAAAATCCTTTCCAATTTTTCTAAGCGCTCGCAATGTGTTACAAAATTTTAAGGGTATCCATTTAACCCCTTTTAGTGCGCGCAAAACATAAAAAACAAAGAAAATAAAATATATTATATTTTTATTTTATTGCAAAAAAAACCACAAATGGGGTTCGTAGGCATGTAAAGGGTTTTCCAATAAGAGGTGTTATTTTGATATTCAAAGAAAAATAGCATTTTTTGAGATAAATGATCGAATGTTTATTTCATTATAAAGAAGAAGGTATGCCGTTAATAATGAAACACAACATCAGCCAAATGGCCGCCACGACCACGCTTACAGGACCATATCCTTTTCATGAAATTTTCCATAACCAAATCGCAAAGTGGCTGCCCTATGTCCTCGATAGCCTCACGAATTCCATCTTTCAGGTCTTGAATCGACGCTGGGCTGTTGGCGTAGACCTTATCTTTCACGTGGCCCCAAAGGAAGAAGTCGCAAGGTGTTAAATCACAAGATCTCGGTGGCCAATTGTGATCACCTGTTCGATAGATAACACGGTCCGGAAACTTTTCCCGTAAAAGATCGATGGTTTCATTGCTTGTGTGGCACGTAGCGCCGTCTTGTTGAAAGTAAACGTTGTCCAGATCAATACCATCCAATTCCGGCCATAAAAATCATTAATCATCTCTCGATAACGCAATCCATTGACCGTAACTGTTGCTCCAGCCTCATTTTCGAAAAAGTAAGGTCCAATGACCCCGCCGGACCATAAACCGCACCAAACAGTCACGCGTTGAGGATGGAGAGGCTTTTCAACAGTAACTCTTGGGTTTTCCGAGCCCCAGATGCGACAGTTTTGCTTGTTGACGTAGCCTCCGAGGTGGAAATGGGCCTCATCAGTCAAGATGATTTTTCGATGAAATTCCGGATCATTTTCATGCATTTCAAGGACCCAATCAGCAAAGACACGACGTTGTTGATGATCAGCCGGCTTGAGTTCTTGTGTTAACTGAACTTTATAAGCCTTAAGACCCAAGTCTTTATGCAAAATACGGTGTAATGACGTTTGTGGAATGCCTAATTCCAAAGAACGACGAGGAATGGACAAACCTGGGTTTTCTTCAACACTTTGGGCTACAACAGCAATATTCTCAGTTGTTCTTGAGCGACGTGCACGGGTTTTATTCTTCACATCACTAACTTGTCCCAACAGCTCGAATTTGTCCACCAATTTCTGTATTGCGGTCCGACAAGGTGCTTCACGACGACCCAAAAATGTTTTAGTTTTACGAACCGTCTCTGCCAAATTTTCACCATTTTTATAGTGAATTTTAATAATTTCAATGCGTTGTTGAAGCGTGTGTCGTTCCATTTTTATTAATGGCGTAGTTTCTACTTGTCAAATGTCAAAAAATGACAGCTTCAAAAGTGACAGCTACCGAAATAGCGGGCTATTCAAAATAACACCTCTTATTGGAAAACCCTTTATGTATTTTCTTTCCAATGCTATTCAGAAAATTAAAGTCATCATTCTAAAAAAAAAGCTAAATCTATGTAATTTATCTACCTTGAAAACATTGGATTTGCGAATATATAGATATTTTTTTGTTTATTTTGTAAGAAAAAATTAAAACAAAAATGTATTCAAATTTCACTTATTCTTCACAACTGAATTCATTCAATTCCAATTTGTTATTCAATTTCTTACGACTTCAACTTCCTCAGCTACCAAATATTATGATTACTTTTTTATTCTTTTTAACGGGCAATGAGCCAATAAGAAACCCAAGTCATAGTATAGTGCCAAATATGCACATAGCATAAAATTAAGTCGTTAACGAACAGGAACCCTCTATTTCAAATGATTTACGCCAACAGTTAGGTTTTGCTTTCCGTTTTATAAAAAAACGCTTTTTTATTTGCTTCAGATTGAAATGTTTAAACATACATTTAGGGAAAGTTATTAAAATTGAAAGAGTTTGGTTTTCCTGAAAATTGAAACCAATTGTTTAATTTGCCCATCCTTATAATTTAATTTAATACTGTTGGATATTGGAACTGAAACAAATCCGAGGATATGAATCACTGGCAAATATAAGGTATTATACCTTTTATAGTTTGGTAGCCAAGTTCTATCGATCTAATGAATTATCCATTTAAAGGCTACGAATATTTTCTACATAATCAAAGGATGTATAGCTGGCATTACAGACAATTGTAAATAGTAAATTCTTATCCTGATTCTTCCTAATATGTACTATAAATGTGAACGAGTATTTATATGGATATTTGTCCTTTAATAACACTGGAAGCATTATAATGAAATTTAACAAAGAAGTTTATTATGTCTTGGAATACTTTTTATAACGCAATAAAAAGAGGGTCGGCAAGTGAAGTGGGCAGGTAACATAAATAAATTTTCAATATTTTTTATTTTTTTATTTTTGATTATATTAAGGCAACTTCATCTTAAGTTTTGAAAACATATATACAAATATTATGGATTTACATTTTTGGAAATAAATTAGGAAATTAATGCTTGATCTTCACATTTTTCAAAGAATAAAAGCCAAAAGATTTCATTTTTTATCAAACATTTACTATAGAATTTAAGTACATAAGTTCTTTGCAATGACATAGGCCTGGTTTTAATGAATTTAAATTCGAATTTTGAATACAGCAGATAAAGGTGTAGTTAGGGTGAAAATAGAAATTGGAGGTAGTAGAGATTTAATTTTATACTGTGAGAAAGAGAATGAGGTGGATTTGCATTAATAACCACATTTAATAAATTAATACAAATTGGGCCACTGCATTTCAAAAACTATGCACGACTTAATCACACGAACTTGCTCTTATGGTAAATAACAGTAATGCAAACACACCGTGACGATAAATGTTAATGGTTCAATACAAAATAATTTCCATGTCAAATACAACAACAATTCCGCTTAGTTAATGCCGATAAACCACTCCGATTATGAAAATAAGAATACTAAATACTATAACTGTTATACACTGCGCGTCATCAGATTCCAACCAAACTAAATGAGCTAAGATTTTTATATTATTTTTTATTTATGGCCGATTTGATTTTTAGTTAAATAAAACAAACATTTTTCTTTTTCCGTTTTTTAATATTGTTTAAAATTTTTTTTTAAGAAAATAATACAAAAAATAACAATTCAATTTGAGTCATCAGGTTAGCGCATATCACTTTCTTCATTCTTTTTAAAGCTTTTAAGCTTTGAACTTATTTCTAAACTTATACATTTAGTAATTAAAACATTGTTTAGTAAATTTATTAGTGTGTAGATCCTCCCTTGTTCATAATGACCTCATAGATTCGATTGGGAAGCGACTTGTACAATTTGCCAATATAATCCAACGAAATGGATGACCAAGCGCGTTTAATGATCTCGATTAGTTCTGGTTTGTTGGAATATTGCTTCCCAGACTCATAAACTTTACGAACAAGCCACCCCCATACGTTTTCTATTATCTTATTATCTTTACTACTCGGGATGTGTGGATTGGAGCGTTGTCGTGCTGAAAATGCCATGGTAAGTTTCCAAACAAATTTTAAAAATGGGGAAAAGCATTTTCAAGTACGTTTTTGTAAGTATTTTCATTCATATTTGCTGTCAAAAACTGTAAATCACAAGTACCATAGTAGGAGATGGCTCCCCACACCATCACACCCCCCACCCGACTATGAAGGCGATCCAACTGGTGTTCCTCCTTGCGAAGATCATTAAAGTAGAAATCGTATCCGTCTGGACCTTCCAAATTAAATTTCTTTTCATCAGAAAAGACAACGTAGCGCCAATCAGAACTCCATGACATGTGCACTCGTGCAAAATTCAATCGCATTGCCTTTCGAGCCACATCAAGTGGGGGTTTCTTCTTCAGTTTAAGTCGTTTTAAGTGTGGAGCATTCCTTATCACTCTTTGGATTGTGGATAAACTCGCTTGAACGCCAACATTTGCTTTGATCTTTGCTGCCGAGTTATGAGAGTTCGATGCTTCTCTCAAAATAGCTCTTTTATCAGTGTTGGAAATCACTCTATTATTACCGCTTTTATTATTTTTTCCATATCCTGACTTAACCTTACGACTTCTACCGATTTTTTTCGATATTGCACTTATTGACACTCTGGACTCCTTGACTCCTTGTAGGCTTAAATTTTGGACTTCTCTTCCACAGATAACGATTTTCCTCTTCCCATGTTAATTTTAATACACCACTTGAGCAGCAACAAAAATGCGGTTGGCCTACGCGTTCAACTTTTGAAGATAAACTAAAAACAATTTGCATGTGCTAACCTGATGACGCAAACATAAAGGACACTTTTCCATCAAAAATAACATAAACAGTAAAAACCGTATAACGGGATCTTTCCATTACATGCCCTCTTTGCCAGTGAGAGAGTATATAAAGATGAGAAAAATAGGATACACAAAGTGAGCTGCTTGTTGAAAACAACAACGTGCAGATCAGTTCTATTAAGCTTATGGGGGATGTGCTAACCTGATGACGAGCAGTGTACATGCCGTATTTTTGTTCACTTTTATTTAAAGCAAAGAAGTGAGTACAAAAAAACACACATAATATTATGATATTTATCTTTAACGACAAAATTTTAAAAAGTAAAAAGTAACACAAAAATAGATTCCTTTCGTTAATTTTTTTTTGCAGTTTGAATTTTTGTTCTTTAAATTTTTAAATGCAATATTGTTTGAACTATTGAGAAACACCAGATTGCAAATTATTAGAAAATCGATCTTACCATGGAAAAGATATACGCAAATAGCTGTAAAATAAGACCATTTTCTCAAAAAACCTAAAATGCAGTTTTCTTACAACAGGAGCACCCGTTAAGGCTCTAGTTCAAATTACAGAGGACGCACAGATGCACCGACGCCTACGCATAGATCGACGGACGGCATGACAAATGAAGACATCCATCGCAGTGTTTTGATTACAACCAATACTTGCCCTATGGAGCAAGTTAAAATGTTATCCACGATCGGTGGATAAAGACCTTAATAATGAAGTTAAGATATATATAATAATATTTGCTTCAGTAAATAAGTAAAATGAATATTCAAATACAGGGTGTTCATTATATTTATATTTAATTAGCCTGAATCTCTTACATTATACAAACATAACAGTAATGGCTTTCTAAAAACAATTATATAGACAATTAAGTCCTCGTATTTTAACTGAATTGTGGATAATCCAGATTATTTTGAAGGTATTTACAATTCAAGAAAATAAATCTACTGTAAATGACTTACTTTATCTCATTTCATCGTGCAAATACAAACTATAGGTACTATGATTGAGTTCATTTTTAAAGAAGATCTTCACTAACTGTTTAACTTGACAAAATTAAGGTAAATGCAATTTTCCCTAACAAAGATTTAATTTTTTTTTTGTTTCAGCAGGTATTGCTGAGAAACCAAACACAGGACGGTTGTTTTTTTGGAAACTTTCGATTGCAGATCTATTTATCTTCCATTTTTTAATTTCAATTCACATTGATTTATAAATTTTCAATACAATTTTTTTTGAAGTTAGACGTATATAATAATTCCAAAAAATATGAATTAACTTTATCATTTTTTTGTTTTTTTCAAAAATACACTGCGGGCAAAAATATTTTGACTTATGTATGTGGACATATGTTTTAGAGAATAGAATCTTGTTCTAAGGTTTGGCTTAGGTGGAAACATATCATTAATGAACCTAAATGTAAATGGTTCAATAATGTATGGACTTTACGAAAGAAAAACAAAAGACGTTAATCACAATTGAAATATGTATACTTCAGTATAAAGGCGATATTACACTGTCAAATACTATATATGTCCCATTATATGCCAAATAAAGTATGACCCAAAATACGTTGTATGACAAAGTAGTATAAGGCTCCATATTGTCATATAAATTTGACTATCACACTTAGGCCAGGCGCGCACATGCAACTAAACAGTTTGGTTGCGATTTTGAGCACTATGGGGTTATATGAGAGTCCGCGCACATAAACCGGTTGACTCTAATATAATCCAGAGTGCTCAAAATCGAAACCAAACTGTTTAGTTGCATGTGCGTGCCTGGCCTTATATGACACTTTTGAGACTTATTTGACAAACTTGCCATATTTATATGATAATGTAATACTGCCTTAAGTAATGTTCTGTACCTACCTAATTATATACCTAATTATATTTATAAACTACAATTGTTCAACTTTTACTTTAGTTTTAAATCAATAATTCTTTAGCGAAATATGTATTCACATAAATTAAATAGCATTAGATACATTAATCAAATAATCAATATATTTTTGTGATTTAGCTCGCTGTTCTCATTGAATAGTCGAGAAAGCTTTTTCATCTTCAGAATTTGGAAATAAAATATGTGTAGTTTAATGATAAATGGTTATTTCTGGGATATAAAAATATTTCCTTTTGGCTTTGACTTGCAATTTCTTTGACCACTCAATTCAGCAATTAAAACACCATCATCAATCCTCTTTTAGTCTACAATAATGTGAACAACATAGAATATTATGTGTGTTTATATACATATATGGGTTATAACTAATAGGTAAGTAAGGGTCAACGGTGCTCCCAGGTAGGTGTCAGTGAAAGTTTTCTTTAATGTTTACTCATTGTCAAGTTATTATTCTGCTGCTGTCGTTGTGGTATCCTTAATATACTTACTACCTTACCTACCTTTGGCTATTAGATATTTGAAACACGTATTTGTAAGGTAAACTTTCTTAACAAAATATAATATCGCATTTTCTTCCCTGAAGTTTCAGCAAAAGCAATTGCTCTTAAGACATCTCACTATGTGTCTTACCTATTACCAACACAGTAATTTGATGTCATTCTTCAAGGATTCAAGTTAAAAATCCTCTGAATTATATGCTTTTAAATCCTTGTGAGTAATACTTTCAACGATATGTAATCAAAATTCATGAGCCCAATGGAAAATTTAAAGAAAAACTTTTTTAATAGTGCTCTACTTTTCATAATGAATTATGACAGGGCGGAGCAAGTTAACAAGCAGAGAAATAAAGCAGCGGAAAAGAACTACGTCCCGACTGCATTCGTTGAGGAAAATCTCTCTGCACAAAGCTATTTTTCTCTCACACTATTCCTTTATTTATGTTAGATATATACCTTCACAGAATATATACACATTTTTTTCTAAATGCAAAAGAAATATTTGCAAAGTTTGAGCCAAGAGAAGAAAAAAACTATAAAGCTAGAAAAATTTCAAAGTTTCTTAAAAGTTAGGAACGGGGTTCCTTAAACTTTCCAAATGCCACTTTATCCTTGAGTCTTCCAAGTGTCTACAACGAATATGCATTCTCCTGTTTCTTGTTATTATTTTCTTTAAATTTCCCATGTTAAGCTTGTGTGCTATATTATTCGTATCTATGCTAAAGGATTTATATTATTATTTTTCTTTCTCAAGAATCAGTACCACCAAGTACTAACACACTTGAACCGTTCAATCTTTAAGTAGTATTGGCTTTATTTCGTTGCTACCTTATTAAACTTATATGCGATATCCTGAAGATAAGGCACGAGTGCAAATTTCGCAGGTGGCTGCTTTAGTTTTGGGTAAGGTATGAGGATTGTGTTGAGTTTTGCTACAACAATATGTGACATACCTATAATCTTTTCTCAAGGTAAACGCTGTTAGTTGTGTTTCAATTTTTCACAGCTAGCGTAAACAACACAATAAATTGTTAAATCAGATGACACTTATTCTCCACACGGAAATTGCGACGACTAAACTTTGAATTTTATTGACCACCAAGTTCCGCCAGGAAAGGAATGCTTGTGCACAATTTTGGCATCAACAACTACCAGGAAGTATAAGTTTTATAAAGTATCCGTTATTCTTGCAAAATATTTCATGCTGTATGCACAAAATGTATATGTATGTATGTATCGTGCCCTAATACTTGTTGATTAAAATATGGTGCTATTCTATATATCTACTACCCTGCAAGGTTGCCATAATTATAATTTGTGTTCACATTTTTTAGTGTGTTTATTCTAATTAAGAGGCAGCATATCCTTTCAAACGTAAGTTTGCCTGCATCGCAAAAACAGTTTGAAGAATATGAACAATGGTTTTTTTTTGTTTCCCAACGGCCAACACCAACTTGGTAAAGTCAAAAGGAAAAGAAAATTTGTGCCTACACAATTGGGCTCTTCATAAAAATATATAATATGTGTGTGCCTTTCAAAAATTCTTTTTAAAAAGAATGCAAAATAAAATTTAATTGTTTGCAGCGAGTGCAAAAAAAATGTAACCTTATTTTAGTGAGGTCACTCAAAAAAAAAACCAGGAATCAAAATATTCTGAATGAATTAAAAAAAACGCTTTGAATTACCTTTCTTTTACGTAGATCGCACACAGTACGTTTTTGTTTTCTTGATTACTTCAGTTTCACAAGCATGGGAAGGCAAAACTACATATGAATGTATGTATATCCTTATATGTGAGTGAGAAAAAAAATACATAGTACCTAAGTACCTATACATTAAGGTTTTGGACCTAATTGCGAGAAACAAAGAGATGAGTAAATAAAACTGATAATAGCTATCCATGTTTTGAAAAAATAAAAAACTTTAACACGATGATCTCTTCCTTCGTAATAAATTCTCAAATTTGACGTGAAAGCTTTTCAGAAGCTTAACAGTTTTTGTCCCCAGAATGTGATTAGACCAGCGAGCGATACCACATTGCTTCAATTGAAGTAGATCCACTGTATTTTAAACATAATTTTAAAAATCTGCTACCTGCTTTGCTATTATTGCTCATAATCTACATACTTCACTTTGTAATACATTTTCAGCTTGTTATACCTAATAATAGTAATAAAACTAAACCAAAATGCATTAATTATTATTAAACGTGCTTTGTATGCCTAAGACTGGAAAACTTAAAACTAGTTTTGGATTAATTTCGAAATTCATTAAACCAGAAATAACTCATTTTAAGAGCTTTGAAACTGTATTTACAAACTTTACCTCTTATACATCAAAAAATAAATATAACAAACAATTTATCATACTCGTAAGTCAACGAGAATACGGAATGTCAACAAATAAATCGAAATAATCTGAGTCATGACGACATGGAAAGCCGTATTCCGCGAATTGGTTTATCGTTCAAACCAAAAAGCTTGTGCGTTCTGGTGTAGTAATGCATGATTGTCTTAACTTTTAACAATCCCCAATAACAATGGTTTTGTCAAACAAATAACAAGTGGTAAGACAAAACTAGTTTCATTGCTACAAAACTAAAAATACATCTGACAACTTAAACTAGTTTAGTTCGAAAAGTGAACAGTACCAACTTTTTTTGAAAACTAGATTTAAAAAATTTGGCAAAAATTGAAACAATATTAGTTTTAAGTCTTACAAATTGTGAATGAGTTCCTTAGACCAGCGACGTAGACAAAAAATTGCCGCTTAGAAACAGTGTACTTAAAACTTGGCGTTATAATTGCCCTGCTTCTTTGCGAGTCAGAGAAAATGAGCTTTTCATACATATATATTCAAGTTTCTCTGGTTGCATTAAAAATTAAATTAAATAAGAAGACTAATACTTTAAAGATGCTATTAGTAAATCGTAAGACATATGCAGATCTTACTACATTGTTGGAAGCTACATTCAACTATAAAGATGGCTCACGTTATCTAAATTGCAAGAAACTCATGTTCCATACAGCAATAGCGATAGAATAAAAGTTTTCACGAGAGTTATTTTAATGTTGCTTGGTAAGCAGCTTCCAGAAACATTATAGAGAGCCTCAAGGGCATGATGGATATATGGTTTGATTGTAATTGTTCCATTATTTTTAAATTTAATATTATTTGTTGGAACCAAACCTCATCGAAATAGCAGTCTCCAATTTCAGATGGCAAATAGTCTTTTGTCAAAACGCTATCATAGAGATAACGGGCGTAATTCACAAGTTACGTTCTGGCCGTTGACCACCAGCACATAAACCACACCAAACCGTTGTCTGGAAATATGACAATTTTGCTTATTGACGTATCCATGAAGCCAGAAATATACATCATCGTGGAACAAAAAAGACAAAAATATGGAAAACAATTTAATGGCCACTGTTCTTAAACTTGTACTATACTATCGATGCAAATAAAATGTCTATAAAAATAAATATAAAAATACAACGTTATTATCAAGAACTGTATTTTGGCACATCACAAAAAAGATCTTCGAGTCGGCAGTTTTAAACTCCTCGGTAAGCATGTACATATTTAGACGTTTCTGAGCGTCGAAGTTGATAATTCGAAAATAACGTATAACGAGGTGAGGGAAGCATTTTAAAGATATGCCTGCCTTTAATAAATTAAAAATATAAAAATTTTCAATTTCTAAAATGCAATGAGAAAAATCGAAATGTTCAAAGAGAACACAAGAGTTGGAATAGACATATAATTTGTGTTTACTTATTCGAATTATGTTCATATACATATCTACTTATTTATTACTTAAATCTAGTTGTAAAGGAGACGTGAATATTTTCATCAAAACCAAATCAAAAGTTTCCTACGCAAATGAGAGGAACCACGTGCAAGCACTTTTTTTTAACATCGAGCAACATAAAATGTATTTGTTTCCAGAATAGTGGTTAAGACTACGAAAAGACAAAGCTTTTTAAGAATTAAAAAAGTTGAACACTCACAAAACTTTTAATTGATTTCATTTAAATTTAAGTATGTACGCATACCATCTTCACCAAAATAAGTTAGCAAAACACCCCACTAAACAAGTTATTACTTATTACATTCCTTTCCATCCTGGCAAAGAATTTTTACTATGTATATATGGTATATGAACATGTACATACATACATATAAATATAATAATGTTCTATTCATAGTCATAAAATCAAATCTATGGCAATCCTAAATCTTACTCTTGCCATAAGAAAACTTTAATTATGCTATAAAAAGTGAGAGTGGACCGCACAAACTCGTAGCGTAAACACGTTACATATCGCATATATAGATTCCCCTACTACGTAAACACTATTTCAAGTCTGTCAAACTTGAGCAGTTTAAGTGGAAAACTTAAATTGAAAAATCAAAAGTGGGATATTTTAGAATGAAAATTAAGACAATGTTAAAAGTTAGAATTTTAAATTATTCAACGTTTCTTAGGTAAATATGAAATAATGTATCACTTAAAAAAACACGACACTGTTGTGTTACAAAATATAATAAAATATTGAGAAAGATAATTCAAACCATCAATACCGAATAAAATATTGGTGTCATCGGAACTCATCGTTGGAAACTTAAATTTTATTTATATAACAATTTTGATTCCAATATAAGTGTCATGGCTTAAGGACTATACACATGCGAGCGTCCAACGACCGACGAATTAACGAATAAATGTTATTTAAAACAATTTTAGACCTAAATTCTTCACAAATTCTAATCAAAATCGTAGAAATATAATTTATTATAATGTTTAGATACTAAAATCTGGGTTTTAATTGCTAAAATAAGATAAATCTGAGAAAACAAATTGGTCGTCGAGAATTGCAATCTGATTGTTACTCTATTCGCGTTCCACATACGATCCACACTTCAACGAACAAATCGTTCGCGCGCGACTAACCTCAAAGTCCATCTTGTTATTGTTTTCTTGGTGGTGGTCGTTCGCGACGAATAAAAAAAGCCATGTGAAAGAAATGTCAAAATGGACGAATATTCGTTCATTCGTTGGTTGTTGGTCGCTCTCATGTGAATAGTCTCTTTATTTATTATTTCTATAGCCAGAAAATAATTTATTTTACATAGCTCAACTTATTTTTACTATTTCAATGATTGAGTTATCTTGTGTGGAAGATTGAGCCAAAATTAAATTTATTTTTAGCATAATTAATAATTAAGTCAAGACCTTTATATTGGCATCAAAATAATCACTATTTTTGGTATTTGATTGCCTCAAAACATAAAATTAGAATGTTCAATGATAAGTTTTAAGATAACAGGCACCTTATAAGTAGTAAAAAAGAAAATGAGCAACATGTTTTTGTATTTAAACTTTGGTTTTAAGTGCGTCAAAACTTAAATTAAAATGTTTAAAGTGAGCAACATGTTCTTATATTTAAAATAATAAAATACAAACTATACTTTTTTCTACTAGTTTCCTTTAATCTTGTTTTAGATTATGTATATTCAACAAATGTCTTTTGTAGCTTATATTAGGTACCCAACAAGAGAACAAGATGTAAGCATGTGTTATAAGCAATTTTGAAATTTTATCTCACCAAAATAAGAAACATAAATTTGGGTTAACTGTAAAAACTGTTGTCATAAAGCGCATACGCATAAATTAACAAAAATAATATTTTTAAACAAATGCCACGTTAAATGAAAATGTCGTCACCATGCAGCAGGTGAGATTGTTGCAGATATCTAATGCAGTTTTGTGGGTGCGTCCATACGTTCGTGGTTTAGCATTGCAGCTTAATTTTCAATTTTCTTGCACCCAAAAAAGCATTACCTAAAGAGAAACGGAAGTTTTAAAGTTTGCGGTTTTGTAGTTGTTTTTACTTTTGGATGTTGGTATGTATAAGACATGAAGCACTCTAGCAGCTGCACATATATTTTTTCCGAATCTAAATTAGGTAGGTACTTCTGTTGGCTGGCGTTGAAAAACATTATTTTGGTCTGTGTGCTTTTTTGAGATATATTTTCCAAATTTCAGTAGGAACCCTTATTATGTATAAGGTATGTCGGTATGTGCATTGTAGATTGCACACCTTATTGAGTATAAAGGTTGGTGGCACTGAATTCGCTGGTCCTGTTTGGCCGCATTCACAGTACATAACTTGACAGTAATATTTTGCTAAGCATTTACAAATCGTCATTGGTGAGATCGAGACCTAATATTTACCTGTAACTTAAGGATTTGCTTTAGAGTATCGAAGTTCTAAAAGTATGTGTTGGTATAACTGCAACATGAACCTTTTCTCAATGGGGTAAACTTTTAACTTGCTCTCTGTAAGCATAGTAACCAATAAGGCAAGGAACAGGGACATAATCTCCATAATGAACAAAGAACACATCATCATAATAACCTTATGTCCCACTGAGTCCACAATTCGATATGGACGTATGTTCCACCAAGTGGATCCTAAGTCCATAAGAAACATGTATGGAGCTATTTCCTTCATATAAGTTTGCGCTCATATTAAAAAAAAACGCCATCTTTGAGTTATCTGTACCAGTCACGCAACTCTGTTAAGGTATGTTTTGTCGCAAGGCAGAAGCCTATGTCATGCTTTTTCTTGGACAACAGAACAACGAGAACCCGAAAAAATATCCTTTGAACCCGCGAAGCTGTCCACCTTAGGTAGGGACTGTTGTTAAATAAAACGACTCGGTCGAATTTAAAAACAAAATACCTTTTATAAATATTCCAAAATAATAACATGGACTTTTCGAATTTTTTGACGTCTATATTTCAGCCAGTTATTCTGAGAAAGAATGAAAAGGCTGTTATCGGGCTTATTAGTTAAGCAAGTCAAGTGTGGGTGGATTTTAAAAATGTTTGTGGAAAAGAGCGATTGGAACCAAAACATGAATTCTCGACAATTTTACTCGAGCGCTGAAATTAAAATAAAAATTAAAGAAAATTTCATAATTTGGGAAACCAAATAAGTTTCTATAACACAACCTTTGGGCTTATAAAAATACTACTTCCAATTCCAACTGATATTATATCAAGTGGAAACGGTTCTACAGCTGAGCAACAATATGCTGGGAAATATGATATAACGTCAGCGGAACAAATCATGCTTCACAAGAAAAGTTACCTTCTAATTATTTATTTAAATTTTGAACATATTGATTACAAAGTAAAAATGTAATGTTTATATACTATAGAAATAGTGTATTTAGGTCATTATGTGTATTTCTTTCATGTAGAACTAGTAGAAGTATTGATATAACGATCGATATTTGAGTCTTATAGTATGTATCTAGTACTTAAACATATTTGTATGTAGTATGTTTATAATTCTAGTTCGAGATATGTGAATAATCTACAAAAGAAGAAAAACATATCATTATACGCACGATATATTAAAGTTCAGAGTTGAAACAAAACAAATTGATTGCTTGAAATATCGGAATAATATTGAAGGAAAACAAATAAACATCTTAATATATTAATCCATCCTTTCGTTCGATAGCAATATAAAACTGTATGTGTGTGTGTGTTGTATAGAATTTGTCAACACTATGGCATCCTGTACATGTGCTTTGCCTGGTTCTATTATCAATCATAATGCTGAAGCTGATAGTATAGGCCGGTGCGTATCCTTTGAGATAGAGAAAGGGATCACTTCATCAATTTAACAACCATGAAGAGAAACTTTTACTACCCCAGTAAAATCCAAACAAAAGACTTTATCCAAAGGCCTCCGTTTGCAATTTTCATTATTTTATTAGGTCATTACATTTCGGCAACTACCAACTCCAATACTGTATTATCTTATGTCTCTTTTTTGCATCTCTGTCTGCCGCAATAACATCAAACAAAGGAACCCTCTTTTGAGAAAACAATTTGGCAAATAATAAGGGTGGTTAGGGTGGATGCTTAGTTGTCCATGGCATTTTAGTATTTTTCCCACAATTTCATCATAGATAGGAGAGTATTTTTACTGTTTACCACATAAATGGTCAAGTATGTTTGTCTGTAGATTTTGATTGTAGTTAATTTGGAGGCAAGATTGTAGAGGTCAATGTTATTTTTTATTTTCTCTTTTTGTCATGGGTACAAGCGTGTACTCAGCACAGAGGGTATATTTATCGTCCTTTTTAATACCAATATAAGAGGCTGGTTTATCTTTTTAAATTTCCTATTTAAGTATAAAGTTTCCTTATCTTTCATGTTTCTTTTATAATTCAATATATAATTTTGATAATAATATGAGTTCTTGTTAGGCATTTATATCATATTTACAATAGTAAACATAAATTATATACTTTATTTATGTAGGTAGGTACCTACCTAAGTTTAGGTAATTATATAGAGTGACTCGAATCCATAACATGCGTTCTACAAACTCTTTCGTTTTCACGTAGGTATAATGTAGATAGGTAGTATAAAATATATTCGGCAGCATCTAATATACAGTTTTAAATATTGTTTAGCTTTTAAGTTTTATAAAAGAGTACATAAAAACTAATCACCGTCATAATTTTGTTACAAAAATAATGATAAAATATCATACCTACCTAGCCCATACCTTTGTAAGAAAAGACAAAACAAAAAATTAAATTGAAACTGAAATTGAAATAACTGGGCGTTT
Source organism: Leucozona laternaria (assembly GCA_932273885.2). Lineage (NCBI taxonomy): Eukaryota > Metazoa > Arthropoda > Insecta > Diptera > Syrphidae > Leucozona > Leucozona laternaria. The sequence goes on from OW026367.1 coordinate 152,376, forward strand.
TAGAAATACAAAAATATTTTCCTATTCAGTAATAAATTCGGGTTTATACGCCTTTGTTTAATGTAGGAATATTCGGTAGGGGAGCCTTCGTTATAATCCAGATCATAAAATAGCTGCACGTTGCCGCACCAGATTTACAATCTTTTTCTAAGAGGGTGTTCGGTGTATGAAAGCTAATATCAGTTATAGTAGTGGTTTAGTAAGTAATACATAATATGTATATGTAGGTACTTGTATAGGAAGTTCAGGGCTGTAAATGAACTGCGGACATATTTGCAAGCTGGATAAGTTTTATTGGGATAAGAAATATTATTGTTCAGAGTTTACTGGGTGTGTAGGTATTTACTTATTCTACATAAATGTAGATCAATGAAATAATGTGTCTTATTATTTTCATCTTGTAAGGATTTTGTTATTAAAGGACAAGACTTCCGTGGGTGGCTTTTTGCTACATAGGGTTTTTAAAATCAAATATAGGAGCAGTTATAGGTAGCATATTTAGATAAAAATAATTATTTCAGAGGATGTAATTGCTAGTTCTTGCCAAACATCTGTGATATAAACAAAAACGAACCTATCTATGCATTGCTTTTGTCTGAACACTTTCTTAGTTCTCTTAGGTCTTTAAAATTGGCATAAGTACCTATGAAGAGTTAGAATTATAGTCTTTCGGAGAGAAATAGGTATTGGGTAGGTACTACAAAACAAAATCCATAAAACTAAAATCCCAAAATCTTAAATCCATAATACATTAGGCCCCATTTTTTGATTCTTTCTCCATATATTTATATGGTGTTACAATAAGCCAGTGGTACCACTTTACTTCAATTGAAGTAGATTTACTTCTTTTTTTTCCAAAATGTTTAAAATCTACTTCCTACTTCGCACCATCACCATAATATTGGAATCTGCTTCATTTTTAAAATATGTTTTTCAACCTACTTCATATTTGCAAAAAAAAAGGCCAAATTTACTTCTTTTTTCTCTATTTCTAGTAGATAACCCCAGAATATCCATAAAAATGTTATTGAACAATGATATGAGTCGGGGTCAACATTTTGTTTTTACAAAATTCTGCTTTTCAAAATTCTGTTTTTCAAAATTCAGTTTCACAAAATTCTCACTTGTAAGGAATCATTTTTTTATTTTATTTTTTTAGTTTCAATACTGCAAGACTGCTTACTTTTCAAAGACACTCATTTTTCTGTTAGATAATTTTTAAAATTTTGTCAAAGCACGCGCTATTTAACATTTTTTTCTTTATTATTGTCTCTATTTAAAACAATATACTCACTTGCAGAGATTATTTTGTTTTCTTTTTTTGATTTAAGAATTCATATTTTGTTCAGAAAGTTAGAAAAAAGTTACTTAAGAAACAAAATTTAATTTAAAAAATATTTATTTCCAGAATACAATAAAATAAAAAGAAGAATTTTTGAGTGAGTAGATAGAATTTAGAATTTTGGAAAGCTGATTTTTGAAGGAATGTAAATACATTAACCTATAAATAATGTAAATATATAAATTTAATTTTTTGATATTACTTTTTTTGTTTAATTAAATTATAATAATTTTAATGTTCTTTTTTAAAAAAAAGTAGTGCGAGATAATTTTTTGAAACTAAGAGAAGTTATATAACCAATACCTAACAAAATATCACTTAATTTAAAAAGTGTTATAAAACACTTAAATATATTGAAATATATATGTAAATTAGAAATCTGAAAGAATTTCCGTTTTTTTTTTTAGGTTTTTTTGTTTAAATAAATTTAATTTAATTAAAAAAAATTTTAAATATAGACATACACATAAAACAAAGTCAACTTTGAAATCTACTTCGATTTTTCTCAATTTACTTCACTTTTTTCTTCAAATCTACTTCTACTTTTTTCCGGAAGTGGTAACGCTGGTTACAACCGTCCTTTCAGCGTGTTTCAATCGACACACGAAAAGGACAATTGTAGCATTTGACCTCGCCTTCTTTTTCAAGTCATACAATTAAATCAAAGACAAAGTTGGAAACTTTAACGGTAACTAAATGTTCATTCATCAATATATGCAGTGTGTTTCATTTTGGTATGTTTATTTGTAATTAAATTAGTTATCAAATTATGGCACGAAATGTCGAAAATGATACTTTCGTACCCACTCTCCCCTACTTTTATAAAACTGTTATAATTATCATGTCTATAGAGTCACTTCCTTTGAAAAAAAAAACTCTAAGAGCCCGAAGTATGCCCACCAGCGGAGGGCCCTGGTCCTATGGGGCCACAGAAACAGAACCGTTACAAGCAAAACTGTTATGAATTTACCAAAAACTTAGTTTAGTTAAGACAGTATTAGGTGAGCATACCAAAATGAACAATATAACACCGTGTGGCACATATGCATATGCAGCATGCATGGAAACTACATTATTTAAAGTGGAAAATTGTTTTAAATCAACGAAATTAGAAATACATATTATTTAAAATATTTCTGAAACTGTTTTGAGCCTAACGCGATGTACACCATCTGATTTCTTTAATAAATCTTAATTTTTGGGAAAAAATTAAAAAAATTGGAGTTTTTAAATTTACTTTTTATTTTCTTATATACAAAATTTTGTAAACATTTTCAAGAAAAGAAAATGGCAAGGCAATTTAAGTAGGCATTTATTAAAGTGGAGTTAAAATATTTTTTTTTGGAATATTTTTACATGCAATATTATTTAGGTAAACTTATTACAAGCTTCTGTATAAAAAATTTAGTTTTGATTGGTTAATCAGATTATGAGATAGTCGAAAATCGAAAAAAAACGTTCTATCAGAGGTACTGTTAAAATGTAAAATTTTATAATTTGAAATGGTATAGATCGTACTAATTTCGATACACACAAATTTTGTTATCAAAATCGTAGGAGTCGTTTTCGAGCAAAAAAGATTTTCATTACCGGTATTTAAACATTTTTATAGGAGGTACCGTTATATTTGGTTATAAGAATAATTTTTGTTTAAAATCTTCTAGATAATGTTAACAAAGCTGCTTTTTGCCAGTAAAATTTATAATTAACTAGCTGTTACCCGCCCGCTTTGTAAATTTAACTTTACCAATACTTTGTTTTGTATGATTTAAAAATTTCCCATATCGGTGATTTTCTGTTCAATCAATTTCTCAGGACAGTAATTCACAGTTCAGCAAAATGTCTTTCTGAGAGTAAAAGAAGAAGATTCAGATTAGATAATACGGAATGCTGTGAATTTAATCGCTGCTCTTCTGTCTGTGAGTTTCGATGGAAAAAGTAAAGGGTCGGACTTATGCACAACTCACAGACTGAAATTTCAAGAAAGAATTCGAAGAAAAGCCACTACGCATAATTAGTCGTGTTATGGGGTTTTCCATTGGTAAATTCATATTTCAATTTAAAAATTGATTTTTTGCGAATGGAATACGATTCTGTGTTAATATCTCAAAAAATCTTCATCCCTTGATGCATTTTAAAAGAGAAAAATAAGCATGATGAAGTTACCAATTCATTAGAAACCGCTTCTCTTTTTAATGAACGATTATTTCTCAAATATTTTGGACACAATTTTCATACCCAAAATAAATTAACCGAATCAAAAACCGCTTTGGAAACTGACTGCTGTAAACTATGTTGGTGTTAGTATATGGAAAGGTAGAAATGGCCAAAATCGGCATTTTAACAGAAAAAAAATCAAAATAAATTGATTTATTTTACCAATGGACAACTCCATAAGAATCCATCATTTACAATTTTTTAATTAAATTGTTTTTTTTTTTTTTTTTTAAAGAAAACAATTCAAACAATAAATAAACAGACAAATAAATAATTGACGTTTTGCAAACCCCAAGTTGAACCAGTTTAATTTTTCCGGTGGCATAACACATACATATCTTTTTTGTCTCCATTAAATTTCAGAGCAATGCTTCCGCTCACGAATATCACGAAATAACTAAATCAAAATTCAAAAATGAGATTTCGAATATTTTGCTCTGTCAGAAAGAGATTAAGTAAATTGAGGAATCCTGTTCCGCTTTTAATTGAGATTTCTGAGATCTCAGTAAAGAGTGCTTTGCTTGTACGTCCAACAGATGGTGCTGTTTTTAAGACCTATAGAAAAACGGGTGCGAATGCGAATGCAACGTTGCGTTGAGTCAAAATTCCAAAGCAATCTATGAAGAACTTTCGGAGATCTTATATTTTGATTGCAAATACGAAATTATACCTCACTTCATTCATCTGTTTGATGGTAATTTATATCTGGTCCGCAGAAAAATCCCATGTCATGAAGGTTCACATATGAGTGAAGTCCTCTTATATTCATAGCAAAAAATCGACAACACAAGTCCCCACAAAAATCCGGTTAAGTTCGGTTAAAGAGTTATATTTCCAACCAAAATTAGCTGTCAGCTCTCTTATAGTATTTTTTTCCTCAATTTTTTGACAATAAAACTGAGAATTTTTCTGATAAATAAAGTTCCTGTATTGTTTATATATCAGTATAGCGGGTGTTGTTTTCATGCTGTATTTTTTCCAAAAAAAAGTGTATATAAACACGCGCGTATTCGAATGCAATGGTGTTCCAAAATTTCAAAGCAATCGGTTAACATCTTTCAGAGATTATAGCGATTAGGAACAAACCAACATTTACGTTTTTATTTATATATAATAAAGGGTCCGCCATCTAACGTTTTTTTTTCAACTAGTGCTTATTTCGTGAATGGTAACACTTAGCTTATGTCTGATGTGACAGATAATTAGTTTTATCCTTCCGCTGAACGAATATGGTTGTGTATACGCTTCGCTAAGTGGGCCTGCGATCGACTTAGAGAAGATGCCGATTTTGCCAAAAAAAAATCATCTTTTCAGATGAAGCTCATTTTGATCTTGGCGGGTAGTAAACAAGCAAAATTGTAGCATTGGGACCCTCATGCATACATTGAAAAGCCGATACCCCCAAAACGAGTCACTGTTTGGTGTGGATTTTGGTCCAGAGGCATAATTGGGCCATTTTTCGAAAATGAGCAAGGAGTGGCTGTTACAGTCAATGGCGATCGTTATCGGGCCATGTTGAACGAATTTTTGTTCACAAAAATTGAAGAGGAGGATATTGGCAACATTTAGTTTCAACAGAACGGCGCTACGTGCCATACAGCCGAAGCTACACTCAATGTTTTGCGCCATTTTCAAAAAAAAAAAAAGTTATTTGGCGGACCCTTTAGATGTATATCAATCATTCTTCATGACAAAATTGATCAAAATTATTTGAACCATTTTTGAGAAAAGAAAAAAATGGTTCTTTGGTACGTGCCATTAATAACCATTTTGCGGAATAACTTTTCCCTGAATGCATATGCCTACTAAAATTTAATGAATTTTTTTTTTTCAAATCGGTGAAGCCGATTCTGAGAAAAATAATATTTTCCTTTTTGGCCAAAAAGTTTTGTATGACAGGTACGGTTATTTTTGGTCCTACAAAAAAAATGAAGAAAACGTGTGGAGCGAATGTCCTAAAAACGCAAGCTCCCAAATTTAAAGGAAATCGACCCATCCGTTTGGCTGTAGCCTACACCCTGTGGCTGTGCGGGCCAAATTAAAAGTACATAAATATTTTCATTGTTTTGTGTAGTCGTGCGCAGTTTTATTTTAAATAAATGCCAAGAAGAGCTAGCCAGGGTTGACTATCGAGGGCGGGTTACAACGTGGATAACTACATCAGTATAGCTTATGTTCTCAATAGATGTGGCTGCAATATTTATTTTCATATACTAAATATTAAATCTTAAGCCATGTCATGCTAGCTTGAAGCTTTTTTTTTTTCAGTTCGTTTATTGCAGCATTATCTCACTGTGATTCAAATAAGTCTGTCTCTCAACTGAAGCAACATGCAAACATCTGTTTATTTATACCTACCTACAAAATTTAACAAAACTTTTGACCTTCTTAAGGTATTTTCTAGATCTGCAGACTCATCAACTCTTGTACATTTCAAAATAATCGCTTAGATGCTCATAAATATTTTCAAACAAACATTATAATTATTTATTTGATACCTACAAGGCCCATCATAAATGGATTTCGGAATTCACGCAACCTGAATGAAATTCAAATCGACATAAGGACGGCACATTAAGGACCAAGATAATTAACAATCTCCTTATGACAACGAAGAGCTATACATAATTCATTTACCTTACAAACTCGTAGAAGAAAAGCAGTTTAAAGAGCAAACAAACATGTAGGTGAGTCGAATTCATTAGCACAAAACAATAATCTACTGCTGTATATTAAACAACAAGGTTTGCAATTGTTATTTATATCTCACTTAACCTTAATGGCAAAACAAATGAATTATTTTTTCGCATACACAAGTGTGTATGAAAGATACGAACAAGAACAGGACTATATCACTATCCTATATTATGATGGCGATTATATAGGGATGTGTACCAATGTACATACGAGTACATGTGTGTATATAAGCATATAAAAGTACAAGAAATAAAGAAAAACCGAAGCGCGGAAAGGAATACCATTTAATCGCACATTTATATGTATGATACAAAAAGTTTTTTTTTTACCAGAAAACGAAGAAAGGACTTTTTGTATGCTCTTTTATTGTGCAGGCTTTTCTGATTGTGGCAACAACAGCTTTGAAAATATACACGAAATGTTATACGGTAACGCCACGGTATAGTTGTAACAAGCTCTTCGTATCACTTGCAGAGTCTGGACTGAAGTGTTAATGGCTTTTGGCGTTGCGATTAAAATTCTCATACACGAAGTGTACTATTTTTTATCTTGAATGTTGGATGCCACGAAGGCGCAACCCGTTTAACTAAAGTAGAGTAATTTTCTACTTGAGCAAGCAAGAAATGAATACCTTGGTACATTGAATTGATTTTGTATGGGGACGAAGACCTAGGGTAGGTACTTTATCATTATAAAGAGAAATGGAAGACATTTCATGCAAAACCGAGCATGTTAAATACATACCATCACATCCATATATGTACCTAACTGTTGTTTTTAAGGATATACAATATATCTACGTGTAATGTAGTGTAACATTTACAAAAACCTAGGTTTTATACCCTTACGAGTTTATGTACAAGTACATATAGATATATATTACATATAGAACAGGTGAAACTGTTGATTATAGAGTTAACCTCGTCGAATAGCCACAGAAGCCATTCAACGCTTACATGCTTCTTAGTTAACAACCATATTGCTTTTGGGTAGAACACAATTATTTCAAGCGTTTCTTTCGTTCTTTAGAAAAGAGAGGTTCTTTAGAATTCCCATAGAATCAGGACCCTACGTGCCTACCTTTGGACAATTTTTTTTATTTTTCACAATTCCCCGAGAACTAAATCTACACGAAAACTTAATACATATTTAAAATTAATTGGAGTGCCTTTCTATAAATAAAATGTTAAACCCAGAAATTTTAAATCCGTCAACCGCTATATTTACAAGTACAGCGTTGGGCATATAATAAAAGGCGTTTTGGCTATAGGTATATATCTACATAACACTAAACAGCTAGAAAAAATAAAGCTTTCAATTTTCATTATTCAAAAAGACCAGTGCAGGAACAATATGGCCTTATTAAAATATTGCACAAGAGAGATTCTAAATTGATTTTTTCAGTTCAAACTGTTTTATATTATCCTTAAATTGAATGGCAACATCGTGTAAATGAAGTAAATATGATTCATTTAAGGTAATTGTTATTCTTGCTTTAAATTATAAATCAAAACCAACTGATTTACCGATATATATGTCAATTTTTCAATGTTTATATACGGGCTAACATACTATAGACACTTAAACTGCAACTGAAGAATGCTCTTAATAGCTATATAATAATAGGAAAAGTTTGGCAAAACTCTAAATACCTATTTTAAGTATAAATGAAATGTGAAACTTAAATATATGCATGCTTCAGATGCATTGGTTCGCTCCATAGAACTGAAAAATCTCAAATTTTAAATCCTGACTTACCTACTTAGTGACGAAAAAGGTTGAGTGGCATGGCATATATTATAGGTCTTAGGGAATTATAACACTATGTGCACTATCCACTATGTTAACGTCATGATGTCCAAAATAATGTCATAACGCCAAAACTTTATATCATAATGCCCAAAAAACGAAAAACATAATAAATCTGATTTGGGTACTATGACATTTCTTTTGGGTTTTATGGCATTTGTTTGGCGATTTTTTGGGCACTGTGACCAATTTTAAATTAAAACGGCAAAATACGCTAATCAAAACTCAAAACACCTAAGATGTATGCCGTAGTTTTCGAATTGTAATCCAAAAAAACTGTTAATAAAGCTCTTTGGGCTTTATGACATTTCCTGTAAAGGTTTTGAGCGAGAAGAACTAGCGCTGAACGGTATTGGTGCCTTTAGGCAATTTCAAAACTTAGCACAGTCTTGGTTTAGTCTAACAATGAGCTCCCTTATTTAATTTTCTACAATTGAAAATGAATGTCAATCTTAATGGCAGGCACCCATAAAATGACGAATGCTAAGAGTGTCCTCTCTAAACTGGATTCCTGTCAGAAAAAAACAAAAAAGTGCATCACTCAAAGCATACAGATTAGGATTACTCTATATGCGGTAATGCACAATGTACGTCAAATATTTTGGAAATTGAAATGACATAGGAATAGAAACCCCACTGTGTTAAACATTGTGGCAAGTCACACAAAACTCCATATATATGAGATGGGAAAATTAAATTTACGTACAAGTTTAAAATTTCAAATTGCAACCCATTGAAAACAATTCCAAGCAAATATTTACTCAGTCTGTTCACATATATTTACTTTATGTGCAATTTGGAGAATTTCTGCTTGCGGATTTAACTATATAGTATATATGTATGTATGTTGGTATACATATTTGCTTTTGTACTGTCAAAAACTTCAAGGAAAAGAAGAGTGCCAATGAAATGCATTTCGTCGGAAAATAGCCTGTTCTAAAAGTGTGAATGTTCTAAGTTCCTTTACTGAAATCCAAAATCAATACTTTTATCACAGCACTTGTACAATAGGTGTGTACCTTTATCCTGCAGCCATACTCATATATATTAAGCTAGATATAGCCTGGTGTTTCATCGTCAGCTGGAATTATAGCTTGAATCCCTGTGACGTTGAATCAAAACTTCTGAGATAACTTAATGAAACGTTGTGAATTATACCTTTAGATTGAGATATTGCGAATATTTTAAGGAATATGCATCACTTATTTGCGATCACAGAGATGCACTCTGAATTCCTTAATTAAGGTCGCATAATTATTGCAATAATTAATAATACACAAACAAATATGAGTACCTATCTATACTTGAAAAGGATTTAAAAAAAAAAGAAAACTGAACAAAGTACATGCTCAATTTGTTTAGTAATGTTAAGTGATATGTGTTTTCTTAAAACAATTATATTACATAAAAATGGTATTCAATTTAGAGTAAATAAACTCGCAATTTTGAATAATATACATTAAGTAAATAAATTGAATAATTTACTTAACTTGAATATTTATTTACCCATATATTCAGAAATATGATTTAAAATCACGAAAACAAAAAAACCAGCATAAAAGTGTTCATATATGCGTTTCGCCCCGATGTAATGGCTGGGCTCATCAGAAGATGACCATTTCACCTTGTCTTGACGCATATTTTCCCGAATAAATCGAGATTCCATATAATCTGAGCTACAAAGAGCAACTGCGAATTATATAGTCGCTACAAGTCTTCAAAGAAAATAAACGGTGTTCAGGGAAAAAACAATTCGACTGTTAACAGTCAAATAGTTCTCCTTTATTGTTTACTATATTTCGCCATCTTGCTATCGACTTTGCAGTTGTAGAAGAAAAACGTATTTCTCTGAAACATTAATTAACTGCAAAAGTTTAAAGTGCCTTAATTGTATAATTTAGTTCAGGTATAATGGGAGTAAAATCTATTAATTTTGTAATTTAAGTTCATTTCATGTTTTTCTTTATTTCCTTTGTGGGCTTTAGATTTATTTGACTTGAGTTTTTTTATATCAAAATGAACAAAAAATGTGACCTTACCCCCACCAAAAGATTCAAGCCACCACTTTGCTTTAAGAGCGTGATTGCTCTTGTGTAGAAATAGCTCAGAAAGTGAGAATTATTCAAGGCCACAGTGGTGAATATTGCTAAAAAAGAAAACCACCCAGCAATTTCGATGATTTGGCTGTGAGTAAGCATACAAATATAAAATCCGCTCTCATGGATTCTCGCATCACCGATCTGCTTGCAGCTCCCAGTATGTGCTAAGCCAAAGGTAACCATCGAAAATTCACATTATAATAATATAATCATTAATGCAGTGTTTCTTTTTTTTATGTTCATCAATAGATAACAAGATCTCCTGATACATATTTACAATGTCAATTTCGCTTTAAACTGTATTGTAACGCTTTAAAGTTTAAAGAGCAAGTAATGGGTTAATTCAAACCATTAATTCAAATCATTAATTAATCAATTAATTAATTAAATCTTTATGTAGGTACTTGTACATAAAACTGTTCAATACGATTCCTCAATTAGATTTCGGGAACATAAAAAGGCATAAGCGATATTAATACTATATATATATATACTTCTTCAGTGTTTAAGTGTTTTCAGATCAATGAGAGAACATCTAGAAGGATAATCTGGCAACTCAACCGACCAGTTAAATTTCCTCGGAGGAAAACGCGTAAATCTTATGACGTTGGAAATGTCTGGGAAATTAAGTAATCTCACCGTAACAAAATCGTATCAAGATTCTTGAAAAGTTTCTAGGTGATCAGTGATAAATTGTTGCTGCAATAGGGCCCTTTATTTAAATATTGTGAAACGTAAATGAGGTTATTAACTGACGAATAAGTTGCAAGTAGCTTAGTTAAATGTTTATTCTTTTTCAATAAATTAGACAGAACTCTACATTTTTTGTTAGTCTTCAACTGCCTGTAAGCTTTCTTCCGTTAAGTCAATTACTTCTTATAGTTTTTATACAAAAAGAAATTAGTACTTGTGGGTGAATTTCAACATCTCTTCTAGAAATGAACTAATATTCAAAGTTGGTGTAAGGCAAAAGACACAAATAATAACGAAACCATAATTTGTAATGTACGGAGGGCCAGAAATTTGTTTCTAACGTCTTAATTAGAATAAGATGTCAATTTTGCTGACCCAGTATTTGTATTTGTCCACTTGTATATTTAGTGCATATTCATATTTAACTAAGAATCCACAGAAAACGTTAATTATTCTATGGTTTAGGTATACGAGTCCACCACCACTACACCACAGAATTTCATAAAACAAGATGTGTACATATCTTTCTTCTTTCCTATTTGAAATGTCATCTTTTCAATCAAATGCAAAGCAAGTAAACATTATTTTTATCTTCTTTTGATTCGATGTTATTTTTACAGACAGTCTTCAGTTTTTCCCCACGTCATATAAAAAAAAAAAATATATAAAGGCTTGTCCTGGAATACTTATCCAGCATTTCTTTGTGTTTGCATCCAAGGAGATATGTCTTGTCAACAGGAAAACGAGCTCACTGATGAATAAAATATTCAAAGTGTTTCGCGTTTTTAAGACATTTCCTCAGAACATCATAGAAATTTTGTTTATTTTTTCATTAAAAACTTAGATTACCTAATAGGGGAGGGTAAAATGCGAAATTCCCACCCATCGATAGTAAGAAAATTGTATTTAAACGTGCTTCGTCGCGTCGTTTTATTTCATCATTAAGTGATAAAAAAGGTTTTGCGGTACTTCCCTTATACTGGTCATATCATGGTGGGTAGGCGAACTAAATACCCATGGTTATATTATCCTTTCTGATTGAAGTACAATGACAATATCTTTGCATCTAAGGTTTTGAGAAACTACAAAAAAAAAAACAGATAATATTATATCAATATTTTGTAAAGCATTTTTTCAAGGTTTTATTGCAAGAACAAAAATTAAAAAAAAAAACCTTTCACTTTCATTTTTGTTAATTTTTTTTTTCATTATTTATATGTATGGACAAGTTATAAAATATTGAAAAGTCGTGTTTGGGCGTTTGACCAATTAAAATTTGAAGCATGACTTTTTTGGGAAGTATATGTATTTAAAATTTAATGTCTTTGTTCAAAGGCATTAAATACTACATTATTAAGTTTCAATACATCCACACTATATATCAGTTTTGTGTACTTTTCGTCATATCAACGTTGGGATTCTCTTCAGTCGCGATTGCTGATGATGACACAGAAGATCGTGTTCACATACATACATTCAGGTTAATCATTCATTTTGTTTTGTTTAATTTTTTCGTAGATCAAAACCTAATAATAAAGGCGTTAATAGTAATTTAGACGATTTGTGTTTGCGATATACATTAATGTAAATAGTTTAGGGTAAGTAAAGCTTTCATAAAAAAATCAACTTGGAATTTTAGCCAATGCTGGCATAACGATAACAGAGAACACGAAAAAATGGGTCCTGCTATTCCAACTGTCTGTACCTCGACCTACAGCCTTAACGACTGAAGCAATTTTTTTAAATCTTGAACAAATGGTTTTTAGTGATTCGATAGAGAGAAATTGAATTTTATTTTAGCTCCAAAAATAACGGTTATTGTCATACAACCGTTATGAAAGAGGTTATTTACAACGGAAACCGCTCCAACGCTTTGGACCGATTTCGTTAAAGAAATTATACTGTAGATGTCCTTAGTCTAAATAAAATTGCATATACAAAATTACAAAAAAAGGGCTTTATGCGAAAAACAGATTGGCACAGCAACTTCAACAGCAACTTTGATAGCAACGAAAAAGGGAAAAAGGGAGCAATTGCCCCCCAGAACCATAGAAAATACCTATTAAAATGTTTGATATAAAGCTCTTTTTGAGAAATTGTTCCAAATAAACATTTTAAAAGAATTTTAAAAAAAGCTGTAAATGGTGTGGTGTCATACCACTTTATCATAAACTGAAAAAAAAAACTCCTCCATTATACCAAATAACTAGCCTGTGTCGACTAACCGTCCTGCTTCTCTTTGCTCCTTCAAGAATTTTTTTGTAGGTACAAATACAGGGTGAATGCATAAGGTGCTTCAAAAACTTAAAGTATGTGAGCTGGTTCAAAAATAAAAATATGCACGACTTGATCGCACGAACTTATTCTTGTGGTTAACAATTGTGCGCGTAACCACTCATTGAAGATGCACGAATTTTTGTTAATAAATCAATGTTCTTCAAAATTTTTAAATGCAATATTCTTTAAACTATTGAGAAGCACCATATTGCAAAACTATATCAAAATCGGTTGAACCATCAAAAAGACATACTTGAATATCCAAAAATAAGAATAAGACCATTTTCTCAAAAAACGTGGAAACCCTAATTCCGTTATGTGATTTTTTTGAGAAAAACCTGAAAGGCAGTTTTCTTACAATTGACTTGGTTACTACAGGTACGAGGTTTAATCAAAATCGTAAGAGCCGTTTTTGAGAAAATTTGATAAAAATAAAGTGTTTATATCACAGCTACCCGTTCTAGATGAGCTTAAACAAAAATTCAAATTTACCCTCTAAGGAATCTCATAAATATGCTCTGTACCAAATGTCTTGCAAATTGGTTCGCCTGTTTAGGCTCTAGCTCAAACAACCGTGGACGCAAAGGCCTACGCGACGGACGGTATGACGAAACCCACTTTTTCGGTCTTCTCAATCATCGTAGTGTTAGTTGTGATTACAACCTTGAAATTTGTTTCTTCCAATACTTGCTCTATAGAGCAAGTAAAAAAAGAAAAGACCTGGGGGAATTTAAAAAAAAAGTCTTAAAATAGAAAAACAATCATTCAAAAACAACAGCCTCACTATATTCCGCTATAACTTTTCTTAAAGCTAAAATTCAATTTATCAACGTTCTTTTTAAATCAACTTGTTTGAGTGAATACTTTTTGTGAAGTTAGTTTTGTTCTGATCTGATTTTTTTTTTTCGAAATTTAACTATATTGAGTACTATTCCTCTGTTTTTACTATTAAATGCTCTTATCAATTAAAAGTCAAACACTGAAAACTCTTTCTTCTTAAATGAAGTAGTTTTACTGAACAGTTTTTGAAAAATTAATTTTCAAACCCAAAATTTTGAAAAAAAAACAACATTTTGAAAAAAAGTCAAACATTTATTTAATTTGCACACGTAATCTCATAAAGTATTTAACTAATTTCCTTGAATTATTTTTCACAATGTGTATTTGTTATTTTTTATAAGAAGGTTGAAGATTATTTTTTGGTTGTTTGTTGAATTATATTATTAATTTTTTAAATTTGGTGTCTACTTTTTTGTTGAGGTTGACCCGCATATTCAATTATACTTTTTAGCCTGTTAGATATTTTAGAAAAATGAGAGTTTTATTAGTATCAACTTTTTATATGTATATGTTCCTATAGGAATTCGATTTAATCGCAATCACTGGGTCGCTGCTTTGTTCCATTTCATTATCATCCTCACGTGTTTGCATTTTGTCTTCCTTCTATGTCCTTTTCTTTTTGCTTTCAATCTTTATTCCACTTATTTGTTCTCTGTTCCGCTTAATTTTTGACTGTTTTTACTTGTGTGCAATAAAAATAAAGGACATTTAATAATAATTAATGAATTCGTAAAAAAAATAAGCAGGAAATTACAATCAAACATGACATTACTCGTGATTAAGTAAGAACACGAAAAAGTGGGTGGTTAAATTATGTCTGTCAATACTGAATTCATGCATAATTTGAATGCAAGCGAAACACTCGAATACAAAATAGGAATGAGTAAAAGGATGTACAAAAATATGAATGAAAAAATAAAAAGCGTCGCTGCGCTGCCCCTGCTTTGTTTTATTTCATTTTGCTATTTTGAATTTACTCTCACTTTATAACAGCGGTGCACAGGAGGTACGTACATGTATAAGAGTAATTCGTACATTCTTAAAAAAAAATTAAGGAGATATGTATAACAATCGAACATGGCACTACGATGATATAGAAAAGGAGGAAGGGGGTACTAAGGTTCTGTTTGTCTATCGACCCTGAGCCTAATTAAATTTAAAAAGAAACTGCAAAAAACTTTCCATTTTTAAGAAATCCATTTTTGCTCAAAACAAAACCATGCAATAGAATTTGTTGTCAATAATAATATTAAACACTGTTTTGATATGTTTATATGAATTTAGTTAAACAAATGATTCATATAACTTTGCGAAGCAACGCTGGCAAGGGCTAGTAACTTATAACTCTTGAAATTGTCATATCGCTAGCCTCGCCCATTTTTAAAATAAAAACAAACATTTATAAAATAAATTCGCAGTAAATCAGGGGAATGTCGCGTAAGGATGCATTTTACCCATCAGTTATATTTTTGTCAGGAATGTTTGGTTGGGCGTTTTTTAAATCAGCTCATAAACGCATACATGGATAAATTTGTTTTTTTTTTCATATCCCGCATGTCTTTTTACTTGTTCTTTGTCCCTAAATTAAAACGCAATCACTTTGAATCTAATAGGTATGAAATTTTTTCAAAATCGGTTTTGATTTTACAAGAAACTAATACTTGCTCTATATGTATAAAGAGTAATTAAAAATGACAAAACTTGATTACAAAATAAAAAGACGTGATTTTACATATCCGCTCAGGCATCTTTTCAACTATAGCCAGCCATGAATGCAATTTAAAACATTTTATCTACACAAAACATTTGAAAATTAATAACCTTATATTTCTCAATGTTTCTTCTGCAATTTACAGGTAGGTAGTAGCTATCTACTAAGGTCCTATATGGTTTCAATATTTGTTTTGCAAGCAAAACTGGAAAACTCCTGCTGACAAGGTTACGAAAACACAGTCTTATTTGACTTTTCCTATTATTTATGTAGGTATATAATATTATGCTATGTACTATGCATGCATGTCACTATCAATATTTTCTGCTGGTGAAACCTTCTTTCAGGAGCTCAGAAAAAGTGTCAAATGCATTTTTATTGTATAAATGAAACTGGCTTGTGGTGATGGTAATGTCACATTATAGCAACTGCTTCTGAAAATTACAAACATACATATGTATTATGTATGTATATGTACATAAATCACTTAATAAAAAGATTTATTTTTAGTTTTGACATTTTTTAAAACGATTTTTTCAATAGAACAGTTTGTTTGTATCTTTTAGTTTAACTAATTTATGAAATCAGCTTAATGACTCGGAACAAAGCTTTTTAACAAACGTCTGATTCCAAATATATATATATGTTTATTTGTTTATAATATTATAATATAATATTTATTTATATATAATTATACATACTTACAAAAGTATTCATCTTGATTCTAGGCAGGAAAAAAATGGTTGTGGGAGGGTCTTTTTCACCCCTTTAAGAAGGAGAGAGCAATTTTCTATAAAATATACTCATAATGGAAAAGAAAATATTATTAAAAAACAACGGCCAACTTTTTGATATCATACTGCAATTTTTTTTTTTAAAGCCAGATAGCCATGAATTTGCTATATTTTTAAAACAAGATATGTATTATTATTTTCAAACTAAAAATTTAAAAAAATAACAAATAAACACAAAATTTATTTTCAATTTTCTTAAAATGAAAAACATTTAAAACTATTCTGTTTTTAGCATTTACTTTACAAATTTATAACAACATTGAATACGAAAATTGAAACTAGTATATCTACATAATAAAGTACAATTTAAAAAAATTGCCTAGACTCAACCTATAGATTTTGATAAAGACGAAAAAAGTCGGTCTCGCAAAAACGTCCGTTTGTCTGTCTATTCGACTACAACCTAAACGGGTGGGTCGTTTTTCTTTAAACTTGGTACCAATAGCGACATATTATTGTAATTTTTATAGAACCGAAAATAACGGTACCTTTCATACAATTTTTTTTGGCCGAAAAGGAAAATTTTTTTTTTTCTCAAAGTCGGCTCCACAGATTTAAAAAAAAAAATTAATAAATTTGAATAGTTATAAGTTGCCGTAAATGCAGCTTCCCGTGAGCTTAAACAGAAATTCGAATTTCTCTCTAGGAATAAAATTAATATTGCTCTGTTCCAAATTCCATGTAAATCGAACCACCTGTTTGGCTCTAGATCAAATTACAGTGGACGCACAGACGTACATGCACACACAGACCGACGGATTGCATGACGAAAACCATTTTTCGAACTTCTCGATCATCTTAGTGTTAGTTTTGATTGGATTTCGCTTTTCACGAAAACGGTTCAACTGATTTTGATCATTTTTATGAAAAATTATTGATCTTAAAAAATATTATCTTATCTTATTATATTGTGGACCAAAATGTTCAAAAAGATATTTTTTTGGATTATTAAAAAGAGTTTGAAAACTCAACATTTCAAAAACGATTTCGTCGATTTTTATTGAACTTGTTAAAAAACAGTTTTTTATTGTTATCTATATTTTGAACAAAAATTATACTTAAAACCAAAAGTAAGGGTACCTCCCATAAAAATGTTTAATAACCGCTATGGAAAATCTTTTTTTTGATTACAAAATTTTACATATTAAAATTAGTACGGTCTAGCATTAAAATTATTAAATTTTACATTTTACTATCATTCACAGTACCGTCATAGAAACGTTTTTTTTTTTTTATTTTCGACTATCTCACTGTTTGATTAACCGATTAAAAGTACATTTTTGATACACAAGCTTGTTATAAGTTATAAATAATATTGCATATAAAAATAAAAAAAAAAAAATATTTTTGGTTATTAAAAAAAATTGTTTTCGAAAATTCGATAGTTCAAAAACGGGTGGAAGATTTTTTTGTTTAATTCAATTTTAAGCTCCACATTAATAAATACTTAAAATTGGCTTACCAATTTTTTTTTTCAAAAATGTTTACAAAATTTTATATATAAAAAAAATAATTACTTTCAAAGCCACTCCTACGATTTTCAAAACAGTTTCAGGAGTATTTTAATCAATTTATTTAAATTTTCTGAAAACTCAATATTTATAAAACAACTTGTTACCGAAGCGGTTTTTGAATATAATTTAGATATAATATAACCAAAAATACCCGCCACTACCTCGCATACAACTGATGGTTAAAAATCAAAGAAGAAAAAGACTTAATAAATCCAAATAAAAATATATTAAGTCCCAAGAAAAAGATTTTGTTATTCTTGAACTTAATCGCAAATGAACTATTTTTAATTTTTTAAAGAAAACAAAAAATACTGTTCTGAAAATAGATTGATTTTTATTTCAATTACACACTACGGTGTAAGCACTCAGAGCCAAACGCGTTACAAAATGGAAAATACTTTTTTTTAAGGTGTCAAACTTATGAAACCACTGATAAATTTCATGAGAGTAAGTTCATTCCGGCTAGTGGAAGGTAACTCTTTTTAGAGTTAGTTCGTTAGGCTCCAGTAATCTTTGGTGATATGGGATATTAGGTATACATACATATAAGGAAAACTATATTTTTGGTGACCTTTCTAACTTTTCTCTGAAATGACATCCAAATTTTGGTAGTCAATCTTATTTAAGTTATGGTTTGCACGGTTCAACAGTAGAGCTTAAAATAGCTGTGACTACATTTATCCAAATACAGCATGGTTTTGTCTCCAACCGATTCTATGGAAAACTATTTTACTGACTTTTTTTAACAAATTATGGAGGAAATAAAACGGGAGAATAAAATTCATTAAGAAGTCTGGAGTCTTACATTCTTATTTGCATACCTAAAATATTTTAACACAATAGATAAATGATTTTTTAATAATGAATTTTATACAAAAATAGTTAAATTATTTAGTATAGTCACTCAAACCCCGCACAAACTATCGAATGATAAAATATATGATAAGACATCCTAGTAATAATAATTTTATTGGGGCTATTAGATGGGGACACTAGCAAATATTCATTAAAGTCAGACACTAAGGCCTAGTTTTTCAATGGTGAGTTTAGCCAGAGTTAGCTAACTCTAGAAGTAAACAGTGAACAGAGGAAGCAGTTCTTCATTGGAAGATGCATTCGGAACTGTTTAACAAACTCGGTGGATAAAGCATTAAAAGCATCTGTTCAGTGAACTTTAATCTTGCACTGAAAAACTGGACCTTAGTAAGGTTGTAGGTTTCATACATAATACAAATAAGAATTAATAAGATCTACACATACATATCTTAATTTGTTTGCTTTGTTTTTGTATATACGTATACGTTTAAACGGCAAAGTCAATTTAATTATGACAACAACTAAAATGCATTATATTTAAGAAACACAATCCTTGGGTAAATCGGATTCTCTTTGTTCTGACCACATTTGGTAGAAGTGAACTGGAAGCTAAATGATGGTTAAGCCCTCTTGTACGATGTCTACTCTTTACCAACCAAACCCCAAGCCCCATTTTGTGTTATAATCGACATGAATATTGAAAACATCTGTGCTTGCAGTTTTCACTTTATCTCATCAAAATGCTTTCATTAAGTCTAATAGTCCTTAAAGAAACTAGGAAGGCACTGTTGGAGCAGCGTGAATAAACGAAACTTTACGGTAAGAGGAAATGAAAATAACCGCAAGACTAATTGGACTTCTCATTTCACCTTATTCATTTTCTCTAGTTTAAAGATGGTTCAAGTATTTTTCAAGTATCTAGAACTCTTAAGTAAATATATACTGCAAGGCATAAGAATGAGAAAAAATAATTATCATGAGCCCCATAAACTATATTTCACTCATAGTCTATACTTTCACTATTTTCACCATTTTCTCCTCATCATCATCTTCAATAAAAGGATTTATTTTCTGCAAGCTGTATCTTATTAGGTATTTATGGAACTTAAACCGAGTTTTACAAATGTCTTCTTAACAATTATCTTTCCTATGCAATGCGCCATATGTAAATAATTATTCAATATGTTTTCTGTACATTTTTTATAGAGTTTTCTTTTAGTTCTGTATTTTATATTTTATCTCAAAAATCAGCGACAACAGCGGCGAACTCCTTCTGACACCATGATTATTTCAAAATGGGAAATGCTTCATTTGAGAAAACGTAAGAAAAAAACATATCACATATCTACTAGTATATGGCAGGTGCATCACATAACAAAATTTGATGGTATTTTTTTTTGTAATACATCGATGATGTGAGGATGAACAATTTTATAATATTCTTAAATGAATGCTTTTTTAACGATACAATTAAAATTATATATATGATTGAAAACGGAACATTTTTCTGTTACTGGCACTTTGGCAGCCAACTATATAATCCGTTTTTCATTGAAATATGTAAATTTGTCTTTGCTACATATATGTGTGCTGTACTGAAATTCTATTCAAAATAAAGTTACAATTTGTGACCTCCTCAAAAAGTCGATCTTAAATTTTTATGAAAACCATATAAAAATAATATTTTTTTTTTTATTCCCAGCGCAAAATTCTGTTGTACCACAAAATGAGAATTAACTAAATAAATTATGTATTACCAAAAAAATGTTTACCCAAACACTGTTTTCAAAGCTCGAATTCTATGTTTATAAAAAAAAAACACTAATTACTATTTTTACTTGGTGTATATATATATGCTTATACTATGTTTATGGCTTCGTAAAAATCTAAATCGAGATAAATAAGATTGATGAAGAAGACCAACAAATAAATTTTTCGTAATTCTGTCTGCCTACTCGAGTAGGGCCTAGGGAGTGTACTAATTTTTATAACACATTTTCGACACTCCCTCGACTAAGGACCAAAACTAAGGGTACCTGCCAAACATTAACCGTTAAGAAATATCCTGAACAGGTTTAATAATATTGCATCATTAATATACATAAATTAAGCATAATATGTCCAAATAATACAAAAAGGATAACGTTATTGAAACAATTTAACTTATGCTCTCTTTAAATAGTTAAACTGTCAAATACAATATACAATTACAATAATTTGTAACGTGCTGGAATTTGCATTTAATTGTTCCTGGAAACCCAAAGCATATAAACTAATTTTTGGCGTATTCTCCCTCAGTATTCTTCTTTAAAAATGTATCCTTTTTATTTTCTTAATAAATTTATTTATTAAAATTTCTATTGGTTCTATAGGAAAAGTGTGAGTTAAGAAAATGATGAACTTACTATTTAGAACACTTTTTCCCTTAGAACAACCTCTCTTTGTAGTTATATCCTAAAAGATATAACGCGAAAATGTTCCCAAACATCAATTGCTTCATGTTTGGTCTAAGTGACGTTTGGAATCTTTGCGGCTCTCTATCCTTTTCGTTGTGTCATGGATGACACCGGTACACTGTGGCGTATGCGTACTTGTTTTTTTGTTTTAATGACACCTATACGTATGTATGTAAACATATGTAGGTATATGTTTTTACAAATTACCCGTTGTTATTCATTTTGTTTAGATTTTTTTTTAACTATACCAGTCTAAGTGTTGTAAACCGTTTTCTTAAGGGCGAAATAGGGACATGAGTTGGGATACCCGAATTGGGTGTTTTAAGCTTAACACCTTATGGAACAAAAATCTCCAAAATGCGGGTATTATCGATTTTCTTAATTACTAGAAGATAACAACGTCTCGTTTTGAGAACAATAATACACATTTTGAAAATTAAAAGCTAATTTTGAGAAAAATCCGAATAGATATTTTTTTTTTTTTTGAGTTTAAAAATATTTTTGTAATAAAATAAATGAAAGAATGAATTTCTGGCTTTAAAAAAAGCTATTGCATGATATTTTAAGGATTGCCATTGTTTTTGTTGGTGGTTTTGTTCATTTTATCCCAATGTTTTATATAATTGCCCCAGCTAGTATGAACAGAGGGGGAAATAGACCCCGTGGTACTTTCAATAAATAGAAAAAAAATAATTCGAAAATGAACCATATTCATCTGAACTATATGGAGTAGTTTTAACCCTTAGTTTTGGAATAAACAAGTTTAACCTCATACAAATCGGAGAGGTTCACACATCTGCAATCACAATAAATTATCTTACTGTATGGAAATTTCTTAGCTTTTCTGTGTTTTCAAAGTTTTGCATTTTGTTTTGTGCATAAATATACATATAGCTCGTTCATTTAAAGACTGAAGTTTTATTTTTATCAATACATTCAAATACCTTATTATTTACAACGTATCTATATTTTTACGAAAAGATTTTGGCAAATAAATTCCTAATTACCTCTATTCATACCAAAAATATAAATATAACCAAAGACGTCCACGTTCATACTTTTGCTAATAAAGATTAATTGCCTTTTCGCCCTTCATAGTATTGTTTTCTACCTAAAAGAGTTATCAAGTTAAGATATGGCAATTTATCATTTTTCCCCCGTTTGGTTATTCTTATTGACACTTTTGCTATAAGGTGTCACTTAAAGTTAGGAAAGATAATGGTACTTTTGTGAAACGGAAAATTAAGAAATTTTGAAAATATCTTCTTCAACATTTTATATTGGCATAGAAAAAGTTACCATTTGCCTCCATCACATAAATTTGAATACATTTAGTCGAACCAAAACAAAATCTATCATACACTCGACAGAAATACATTCATAAGTTGTTGTTTTCTTTGTTTTACTTTCTAAGCCTATTACTCGCACTTTGTGTAATGAAAAATTAACACTTTCCATAATATTAATGGCTATTTTTACTTGCTCTATACGGCAAGTATTGGTTTCGTAGAAAAAATATCGAGGTTGCAATCAAAACTAACACTACGATGATCGAGAACTCTGAAAAAGTGAGTTTCGCCATGCCATCCGTCGGTCTGTGCATCTGTGCGTCCATGCCTGAAATGTTTTTGCCAAAAAATTCACATAACTGAAACAGGCATTCGACGATTTAGCGTAGAAGTTCATTGCCACTAACTAACTATGTGGAATTGTTGTTGAATTTTACATGGAAATAATACTAAGTATTTAATACATGCACTTAAAACACACCCATTTATTTAACTATTAATATTTATCTTTACGGTTTGTCTGCATTACATCAGTCGTTAACTACAACGGCAAGTTCGTGCGAAAAATGGTATAAAAATGGAAAAAGTTGATGCAGTGTCGAAAAACTTTCATGGTAATTGTTGAAAAATTCAAAATTACTACTTATGAACATTTCAGTTTCACCCGAACTGTTTACTAGGCCTTAAGACCCTTATTCTTTGTAAGCCTTTATTTGATGTATACAGCAGGTAATCATTGGTTTGGTGAAAGAATGTAAGTTGGGATTTTAATCAGATCTGACATTAAGATGATATAGAGAACACGAAAAAAGTGGATCCCGCAATTCCGTCTGACTGTATGTACTATATGTATATGTCTCCCTAAATTTCGAGCTGCAGCCCAAGCCACTGGAGCGATTTTCTTATAATTTTAAACTTTTTCGGCTCAAAAGAAGTTTTTTTTTAACTCTCCGAGTGTAACCGATTCAGAAACGCCGCCCGTTCATCAAACAAAATGTCCAAAAATATTTTGTTAAGTTTGCCTTAAGAGGCTTAGGCTGGAATAATCCCTACGAACTTTCCGCATACATATGTACATCAAAGACTAAAACTCATTAACTTAACCTAGTCTTGAGAACAGACGCTGTTATTTACTTTTCGATTTTATTGTTAAATTATTTACTGGAAATATTGACTCTTTTTACCTTTTGTCCCGCATACATTTTAATATTGCTCAAAGAAACTTGAGAAATATACCCAACTGCATATATATATTTCAAACTGTTGTACTAATTATGAACGATATTCTCCTTTAAATAAAATGTTTAAATTATTTAAACTTCCTAATAATAGATGTAATTACTTATTTGATCAATCAGTAATTTATTCAGCTAGGTTTAAAGCAAATTTGTATTCAATTTAATTTAATTAATTTAATTAATTTAATTTTGAATCATAGACTTAAGCATTTATGTTTATTTGAGCTAGTCTTTAGCTATGTGAATAAATAAAATCCAAAAGAATTACAAAGATCTAGTAGATTTACTCTTCTTGCATTAAGGGTGGTTACATTGGAAATTCTAAAACCTTTCCCACAAATCTATTCTCTCTTCTTTCTTATATTCGTATTATCGCATTGGGATCACTAATTGTCATAACCATCCTCGATATCATATTATTTAACTTCCTCTTTAACTTTAAACTCACGCTCAATATTTCCTCCAAATACAATACATCCTCCAAATCCCAATCTAAGTTCGTAAAACAATCTATTGTTGTGTAAATTACATTAATAGTTTTACCGGGTTTTATGTTTTTTTTTTAAATTCAGCTTTTGTTGCTAATATTTTGGCAGTCGGTGCATTTACCCTATGCTTTAAAAGAATTATGTATGTTACTGCTTCTTTCTTGACGACCATCAAGTGGTGCGCGTAGATTTTGCATATTACTGGCCACGCTTAAGATTCATTAGGATAGCCTATCTGAAATCTGAGATACTCGATTATCCATGTATGTTTCTGAACGACTAAAATTGGATAGTTTTCTTTTGCTGCCGAAATCGTTTTGATTTGAGCTGACACAAAGAAACTAAATCAAAATATTTCCCGTCGGCAAATGATGCGTATTATCTAAAATAATAAAGCATTATGTTTTTACTTTGGACTATTTTTATTTAAAAAAATACACAACTCGACGCAATTAACAAACTCAAATCAGATTTGCAGTCAGTGATGGTTTAATTATGTTTGTTCAAATGTTTCTATAGCGTGATCTTTTTCATCACGGCCTTCGAAGAAAGCTTCCCTCAGCATTAAATTAGATTTGGTTGCCTTGTTTTGCATTTCGTTCGTTTGTTTTTCTAATTGGTTATTTTTTTTTTACTAAAGCACTTATTTTGGAGGTTAATGCAGCGTTTGTTTCGATGAGAATTCGGTGGGCAGCGGTAATTGCATCGAATTAAGAAAAACCCCTAGCATAGCGCATATATCGATTTTGGATACTGATCCAATTGACTCAGTCAACATTGCGCAAGGAGATTGTGCTTTTTTCGATAACGGAGTTTCTGGCGATGTTTCTTGAGCTTTTTTCTTAGGCCTTGGCCACACAGTCAGCAAGGAGTTAAAGTGACAACTTTAAAATTATTGATCGAAAATTCTCTTTATAAATTCCATTACCAAGTAACATTCTCAAATATTATAATTGCTCCGTAGATATTGTACTTTGTCGCTCAGGATTCAATAAAAATATAGAATAGATTTGAAAGCAGAGCGATGTCGTTTTGTCACTCAGAAATGTCGCTTTTCACACTAACATGGCTGCAAGCATAAAATCTCGTATGTTTTAAATTTGTTCCTGTCGCTCATGATTTGCTCACTGTGCAAAGAATTCGCATTCTTAAAAAATCAAGCTCAAGATTGTATTCAAATATGACATAGATTATAGAGAACATGAAAGGAGTGTGGGCCTCGCCAAACTCTCAGTTCCCTTATGCCTTATACTATGTTTCTACCGACCACTAAACCGAGATTTGATAAGATTTGCCATAATCTTCTTCAAATTTCGAAGATTTACCAAACAAATTTATTTCGTAAATCTAGAAGATTTCAAATAAATCTAGCTTAGTCTTCATAGGGCAAATACTTTTACAAGTCGAACAATCCAATTTATGTCGCGCTGAATGCATTCATTGCAAAATCCAACCATTCTTGCCTCATTTGCCAAACATGAAACTTTCTGCCTCACTTCAACTTCATACCAAAAAATGAAACAACATTTTCATTTTGTTTTGAGAGGTATACTGTCAAAGTTAATCTATTTTTTAATCTTTTTGTGTGGTGGAAACACTACATAGATTTATTTAATCTAAATTGAAATAAACCTTTGGTGGAAACATTGTATTACCTATATTCTACAGCCTAAGCTGCTGGAATAATTTTCTTTAACACGAAACTATTATTTTGTTTTGCTGCTGGAAAATATATATTACTATGAACTTAAAATTGGAGTTACTTTTCAAATATGTAAAAGTATATTCATATTTATTGGAGAAATAAATACATAAATAACATTCTTTAGTGTGATGATTTTCAATATTTTAAAGCTTTTTTACTTGCGATTTATGAAAGCTCAAAAATTAGAATACTCAATTTTTGGTGAATTTTAATTTTCAAATGTTTCTAACTTCAAAAGGTTTTTTTTTAACAGAGGAGATCACAATAATAATGTGTTACCTTATTTATAAAGCTATAATATATATATATATATATCATAACTTCGAAGTAATCCAAATAATATTACACCTCAATTAGTTAGAAATTTCATTGAGAAAGCCAAGTTGAAACTATTACAATAATATATATTTATTTTTGAAGTGCTTTTTTTACTGTAATACAATTTTGCTCAAGTCAAATTTGTTCCCAAAAATATATGTTCATGAAATAGTTTTCAAATAAATTGATTGTTGGGATTTTATTTTTGATGTCCTTTTTTGTAACTTTTTTAACTCTTACAATATAGAAGTTGTTTGGGAATGCATATCCAAGAAAAAAAAATTAATTCTAATCTAGTACACAAAACAATCATTGCTTTTAGCGCTGAAGTTGAACCACCTTCTTTTGAATACTTCTTATACACAAATTTTCGACGCCACAAAGAATATACTGTTGCTTTTCAATGGCTGTTCATTATGCATCAAATAGAAATAAATTTAACTGAAGAGCAACATAAAAAATCTTTGAAGAAAAAAATGTTGGTCCTTTGGAACTCATTAGGCTACAATGCCAAATGACTCCTGCTGTGCGGCTAAGAACTGCGTACCGTATACATGAATAATTTAAGTACTTAATCCGTCTGTAATAATGTGAAAAATAAATTCGTTTGTAGAAAATATAACAGAGATTGCACGAGGCACGAGCAAAAAGCTATAACGAAGAGTATTGTGTGTTCTGTGGTATGAAAATACATAAATCCATATGTATGTGTCATTTTCATTTAATACAAAGAAGTTAAGGAGTCAGAAGGACATGGTTTGGTACAATTATTTTAAAATGGCGTGGAAAAATCCTCAAATTTCAAGTTTTAATTTTAAATGGAATATTCACTTCACGTTGATTTTTGTAAGAATAGTAGGTACCTACATGCATATGTATGTGTATACCACTTTGAATATAAAATTTCATGAATATTTGAGATTTTAGAAAGAAGCTGGATTATATACAAATATAAGTTAAATACCGAATTTCAAATTAATAATTGAAGAAATCAATAGATGTTCCTAAATAAATCAGTAATTGAAAAAGCTTTCAAAAGCATTTGATATAAATTATGTTTAATTCTTTAAAGATGGTAAGAAAGCCTTTAGTATCTTAAATAGAAAGTTTGGTAGATCATTTATGGAATGATGATTATACTAATGGAAGCAGCTGGTGGAACATTTATGTTTTTTAAACACAATATTGCTATGAAAAGATGAAAAAAAAAACATTTTTACTAACAAGACGTGAACTTGAAAAATTGAGGATAGATATAATGTATTTCAAAATAAAGTGAAGCCACAGTGTTATACTTGGTTCAGAATCGTCAGTTCTTGATTCTTGCCGATCTTGCACCAAATGAGCGATATAGTTAAGCGTTAGCCTCGATAGAAAATGTTAAGAACATAATTCTTGATATTTATTATTTTTGTATACTGGCTAAGGATCCATCTAGCAAAATGGCAAGTTTAGTCAAGGTCTTCAGTATGGGAAATCTAGACGAGGAAAACATGTCAAATACACGTGAATCCATTTGCTAGGTAAAACTTCCTGCTGGTTTTGTCTATATGGAGGCACAAGTACCTAACTGGCAATGGCCAAGCCTATTTCGATAGTCACCCTTGACATATGTATAAGTAAAACTTTCTATAGGACCTCATTACAAACTAGATTGGTCTTGCAGGCGGGGTTATAAGCCTCAATAGATATAATATATATATATATATACATATATATATATATATATATATATATATATATATACAAAATTGAATGTTGATATATATATATATATATATATATATAGATATAACGAGTTCATTACAGACTCAGTCATTGTTTTATTTTGTAAGCTAATTTTTTGTCTAAGCTTACTTAAATAAAACAAAAACGCCTATTGCTTAATTTTGCATACTATGTACTATATTTTGATGCATTTTTGCATTATTTTACTAATTTACTAACCACTTCCACTAATACATTTACATTTAATACAGCAAAGAATCTGAAGTGTAAGAGAGAAGAAACTAGTTTACCGATCATTGATCCAAACATAAAACTGGTTTTGGTAGGAAATTGTAGGTCCCTTCCATTATTGCTAATGATTTAGAGGGCGTTAGGCAGTAACACCCATCGAAAAAACGCCCAAATTGTTCTTGGAAATAACGCCCAAAATAATTTCTAACGCCCAAAAGAAAAAACGAACTGGTAATAAAGCCCAACAAAATTTGCTTAACGCACAAAAATTCAAACGTAAATTGTTTTTTTTTTTTTTAATTTATGAGCGATATTTCCATATGTTTGGACTTTATTTTCAATTCATATTTAAAATTAATTTTATTAATATTTACATATTTTATTAATATTTACATATAGTTCAAAACGTTTTTATAGTGCGATAAACGGAAAAAATATGCACAACTGGGTCGCACGAACTTGCTCTTATGCGCGATCACATTGTGGTTCTATAGTCTGAAATAAATTAGCTATAGGAGTATATATGTTATCCATTTGCCAAATCTTAGTTTAGTTTCAGGTGGTATTATGTGAGTATACAAAAATTAACAATATAGGCTAGTGTTGCACATTTGCAATATGCATAAAAGGAAATTATACTATTTAAACTGGTAAATTGTTTTAAATCAGCAAAATTAGAAAGAAATTGATAAAAATACTTTGAATCCGTTTTAACCCAACGCGATGTACACCATCTGATTTCTTATATAAATCTTTATTTATGAGAAAAAAATTTTGAATATCGTAGGAGCGGTTTTAAAAATAATTAATTTTTTATATATAAAATTTCGTTAACATTTTTGGGAAAAATAATTGGTACGCCAATTTAAAGCATTTATTAATGTTGCGTTAAAAATTGAACTTCATAAAAAAATCTGCTACCAGTTTTCGAAATATCGAATTTTCAAAAAATAATTTTGATTTTTTTTTTAAAAATCCAAACATCATTTTTTAGAAAATTTTGATACGCACTTTTATTTATATTTGTTACAAGCTTCTGTATACAATATCTAATTTTATTCGGTTGATCAGATGTTGAGATAGTCGAAAATCAAAGAAACCGTTCTATGAGAGGTACTGTTAATAAACCTAAAACATAAACTTTAAAAATTTTAAATGGTATATCGTACTAATTTTAACACACAAAAAAACTTTTATGAAAATCGTAGGAGTCGTTTTTGAGAAACAAAATATTTTTCATAACGGTTTTTTAACATTTGTATGGGAGGCACCGTTATTTTTGAGTATTAGAATAATTTTTGTCAAAAATCTTCTAGATAAAGTTAAAAAACTGTTATTTACCAAGTTTAATGAAAATCGACCAAGTCGTTTTTGAAATCTTGAGTTTTCAAAAAAAAATATTAAAACTTTTTTTAAAAATCTAAAAAATATTTTTTTGAAAATTTTGGTACATAATAATATTTAGAATGTGTCAATACTTCTTCATAAAAAAATTGATCAGAATCTGTTTAACCGTTTTCGAGAAAAGCGAAAATCAAAAAAATGGTTCTTTGGGAGGTACCATTAATAACCATTTTTCGGAACCATTTTTTTTATTAAACAGCAACTTATAACTATTTAAATTTATGGAGTTCTTAAAAACAAATTCGGTAGCGCTGGATTTGAGAAAAATAAGTTTTTCCTTTTTGGCCAAGAAATTTTGTATGACAGCTACTGTTAATTTTGGTCCTAAAAAAAAAGAGAAAAAAACGGGTGGGTGGAATGTCCAAAAAACGCTAGGTACCAAGTTTAAAGAAAATCGACCCATCCGTTTAGGCTGTAGTCGAACCGACAGACAGACAGACAGACAGACAGACAGACGGACGTTTTTGCGAGACCCACTTTTTTTGACTTCTCTATCATCGTAATGTAAAGTTTGATCAAAATCTCGAGTTCGATTTTTTGTACGAATCCATAACTTCCCATATAGTACCTATATCGCAAGTAAAAATTGAGAATTAACTGTTCTTTGATAAAAATTCATAATTTTAGTAAAGTATTACAGTAAAAAAAGAAGCATTGGTTTGTTTTGATCAGACGCTTGTGAATAATGAGGAGAACTGCTTGTGCCTTCACTGCAGCGAAAGAGTTCTGGACGCTATTGCGGTAGGTATTTATTTAAATATACAACTGATTTATGCAATTTAAAGAAAAATATAAATAAAATGTATACAGTAAATAATTTTCTTATTGTTAATAATACAAATATTAAAGATTCTGTTTGGCGTTAGGCAATAACGCCCAAATCGATTTGGAAATATTGCCCAAAAAAATTCGGAACATTTGTTGTTGTTTTTTTTATCAATTTGGACGCTATTTCCTTTAATTTTTTTTTTTAAGTTTTCCTTTTTTTTCAATTTTGGGCGTTATTTCCCGCATTTGACTTTTAGTATTTTTATTTTGGGCGTTCTTTTCTTTAAAGAAAAATTAAAGAAATTGGAAATAACGCCCAAATCAAGAGAAAGAAAACAACAACGATTGTTCAGAATATTTTTGGGTGATATTTTCGATATGATTGGCTAACGCTCATGGCGCGCGGTGTCGCTACCGGCCGGGAAGCGCACCGCCACTCCATACCGATATACGCACTTCACATTTTAACCTGTTATGTTGGGGGTGTTTTTTTGGGGTAGTTAAAATGGCTTAAACTAATATTTGCAGTTACCAAAACAAGTTTTTTTTGAAGCAGTTAAGCAGATTTTTGGTACAATAATCATAAATTTTTGTCTTTTAAAAAACAAGTGCAAAAATCAGTAAGCCCATTCTGCTTCTCATGACCTCATTTTAAGTATAAAATACTTAAAAAAAAATATGGGCTTTTGTGCGATTTTTCATTTATTTGGGCGTTGTTTCATTTTGCCTTGCCTAATTGTTTTGCGTGATATTTCCTACTTTGAGCATTATTTTGTCTCTTTATTTTGGGCTCTATTTTCTGTTTTAAAAACAAACCCAAAACAGGAAATACCAACCAAAAATGCCGAAACAAATTATAACAACGATTGTTAGAGCTTTTTGTTCGTTATTTTCAAAAACCATTTGGGCGTTATTTCCTTAGAGGTTATTACCTAACGCCGATTTAGAGTTGCAATTCACTAGGCCCTGGTTGTACACGATGAATTATTTATTTTTTAAAATAAATACCCTGTTTGCTTTTAGTAATTTATTATAATTTTATTCAAACACTAATAAGTAAAAGTTTTTGATTGCTCAAATTTTCTTGATTTTAGAACTTATGAACAATTTCCAAAATTCCATCATAAACGCGCTATATATTGACATATATCTGTGATATCGCAATATATATCACTTATTAAATAGCGTCAGTTAAAACATTATACTTATTTATACAAATATTTATTTATTCAATAGCATCTAAAAGAAAGCTAGCTGTAGAACAAGTTTTTTATTA
Source organism: Leucozona laternaria (assembly GCA_932273885.2). Classification (NCBI taxonomy): domain Eukaryota; kingdom Metazoa; phylum Arthropoda; class Insecta; order Diptera; family Syrphidae; genus Leucozona; species Leucozona laternaria. The sequence continues at coordinate 184,086 of OW026367.1, forward strand.
ATTTGAATTTCATAAAATTTATTTAGATTTGTGAATTTACAAAGTGTCATAAAATGTTGCTGAAACTTCTGATATTGGAGAAAAAAAAAAAAAACAAAAGGTGACAGACGCGATGGCAACGAGCTCATTATGACATTTGCGAAGTGCAGGGGGGTCATTCCGTAATTCGATTATCGCCACACGATATCGTTTTGACGACAGCTTTGAATCACGTTAAAGCAATAATCACTATCGACTGAAAGATATCGTCTTGACGATCGAAAATTTGCTCTCCGTAATTTAAAAATCGTCGAAACGTGATCAATCGTTAGCATTTGAACGATACATTTTAAATTATCGTCTTGTGTTGTGTTTTTTGTTTTTGTAAGCAATTTATGCATTTTATCATATGTAGGGTAGATGTTTTCGGTTGATCCTGGGTTTCGTTGACGCAAAGGCGTTGGCTGATTGTCCACTGAATTCGTCTACTCAAATTTGCGCACTAAACTTTGGATAATAGACATGAAAGGACAACCATGTAAACCGTGAAATGGGGGCAACGCACGTATCGTTGCCTAAATGATTTTTATATTAAAGTTCTTTCAATTGGACGCGTCGTTCAATCGTTTAACTTGCCATGGTGATTTGGCATCAGTAAATGATAAACAAAAGATTTAATAGATGTCACCGTCAAAATCTGCCCGTTGCAATTGAAAACCCTATAATTAGTTATATGTAGTTTGAATTATAGGTGGATAACCGATTTGTTGAGGCGACTTCACGTTTTGCCCGCACTTTTCTTCACTTCTTATAAATAAAAATTGATATTTTTTGAGCGTTACTGACAAAAACAAATTACAGAATTGTCATTTATGACAATGATTGAAAAGTCAACCCTTCTCAAACCGTGATTAATAATAAACGATTGACGAGACGATAGTGATTGTTTCACGTGAAGCAAATTGATGACGATAACGTGCACGATTATCGTTTAGACGATTATAGTTTACAAAATTACAGACTTCGATCTATGCATCTCGATTATAGTTTTACTAGACAAGTAAATATATTCAATTTTCCATATTGGTTTTTCTTTATTTTGTATACACTTCACTTGTCCAATTTTGAGAACACATCTACCGAAGAAATTTGTCTTAACTCTGTTAATTGATTGCATTTATCTGTTTATAACATTATTCTCTTTTTAAGAAACAAATATACAAAATTGCTTTCTTCTGTTCTAAATATAACTTTGTTTAATCGTTCAATAAAATATTTATATAGGTAATACCCTATGTACGTAAAGCCGAAAAGTGGTAGCGCTTACAAAATTCAAAGTTATATAGTCATGTTTAAAGTAAAATTATATAGTCAATACGAAAACCCTTGCAGCTCCTAATATACCTTCTTTTGAAATTGGACCCATTAACATCTATATCCCTATACTACAATTATTATCGGCAATTCATCATGCGAACATAAAATAGTGTAAGATAGTGTTGAACACAAAAGCTCAGGACAATTTTTAATTGTTTTTTTTTTTTTTGAAGAACAGATTCAAACCAAGCAATACATTCATTGCATAGCTTCTACAAATTCAATAACTCAAATATTTATTTTGTGTAAGCAGTCCAAAAATCATAAAAATAAATCAAAGTATCTTATCCTAAATTCAATTTCTTAAAAACAAACAAGATGGTTTGGGGCTTGAAATCCAATGCTCTTAATTTTGGTTTTTTTTACCTAATTTGAATGGGTTTTGTCGAAAATCTGTATACTGTACAATGGGTTGAGTTAAAACATCAAAACTCAATTTGGCACCAGCCAAACATAACTTTTTAAGTGTAGCGATGGAATAACAATGGCATAATAAAGTTTTTATCTGAAAAGCTGAATCAAACTTTCACCAAATAAAAATAAAATATTCTTCCTTGACAAGTTCTGTTACTAAATATCGAAAGCACTAGTACAACTTCAAAACGCATTTCCAACACATGCATATAATTTGTTTCTAACATTGGTAAAACATTTAAGCCGGGCAACGCCCTCCTTCTGAAACAATGCATGAGAGTGTTAAAGTCATTCATTCTTTCTTTGATTCTTCGTATAATTTGTAAGTAGTCAACGATTTATAAGAACGCATCAGTTTTTAAAAGACTAAAGCAGAATATCGAGGAATTATTTATGATGATCTTCTAAAACCCGCCATCGATATAAGCTTTTTCCCTCACAAAATATTGAACTGATACAAAATACATGTCCTTAAACTTTTATCTGTTGCCACGTATGGGTCAAATATACGTATATGTATGAGATATTTAACTAAGAATTATAAAATCACGATAAATTCTTCTATAAATTAATTAATTGGTATTTCTTAGAGGCAGCTGTTTCCACACAGTTTTTCTTTTTGGTATTTCGGTCAAGCCTTATTGTAGTAGTGTTAATTAGTATTCCAAAGCAAATTCCCATTTGTTTTTAATGCAATTGTCAGGGGGCTACAATCAATCCTTGCAAAATAACTTTATACAACAAGGACATTATTATGTTTTAAGAAATATCGTTATTATGAATAAATTAGAACCGACACAATGCATACTTATCACATATAAACTCGGGTTAAAAAAAAAAGGATTTCGAGTTTATGCAGAAACTAATTCAAAGTCTTATTCAATTTAAATAGTATTTTATATTACGAGAAATATACTTATACATATAAACACATATATATATTTGCTTGATTTCTTTTGTTGTTGGCTGTTTGTATATACACATATCCAAACTAAAACAGATTTTGCAGGGCTCTTGAGAAATACATAATATATCTTTGAAAAACATTTATTTCATTTGGGGTTTTTCTTCTCACTCGATTCGAAAGATCTCACAGGTTCCAAATCCTTTTTGCAAATTTTCTTTATCTGTTGCTTTCACTAATGGGCATTTCATAGGTTCAATGTGCATTTATTTTAAAAATTAATGTTGTGTTAAACAGAACCATTTCACTTAGATTTTATACTTTTTCAGTAGAGCACATAATTATATGGTTTGTTTTTACAAACACGGGAATAAACAAGGCATAATAAACAAAGCACACATATCAAACATAACAAAAGACACTTTTTCTCTTGGTAGAAAAAAACAAAGGTAGGTATTATTTGATTTTCTTATCTAACCTTTTATGTAAATTTGTATACTCGTATATAAGATCTTTTGTTTTTATTTGTATACGAAGTTAATAATAACCGGCAACTATAGAAATCTTTATTTTATTTGTATCGGTGAGATTTAGAAAAGCAATTAAATATAAATTGGTCTAGATAAATTTATAAAAAAAATGTTATACACTTAATTCTTTCGGAAAAGCGCGGTGTGGAAGAGTACGGTATCAATAAACATTCTCACCCGACTGAAAGAAATCTCTCTGTTTCCAAATTTCGAATGTTGTGCCAAGTATACATTTTCACTTACACATATACACAATTCGAAACCTAAAACGCCAAAACTTATACTGCGCAAGGATAATGAAATGTATTTTCGAAAACAAAAACAAAAAAATCTTTAGCTTTTTTAGCTTAAAAATGTATGCGATAATCCTTTGCAGCTTTTAAAACAAAGAAAGATGTGGAAAATTGTACAAGAATGTTTTATTCAGAGTTGTTAGTTAAGTAGAATTCCACATAAGGAAATGCATATGATTTTTGTTAGTTATAGGCTAAATTCACACCTGGGCCAACGCCACACGAACTTCTTTTTTCACACGTTCAATTGTTCGCGAGTCGTGAGTACCAAGAAAACCAATAGGATTGTACACATGAGCGTTAGGAAATGTGTACGTAAATTTCTATGGCTTTGTTTCTGATTTTTGTTTAACGAACAAATGGACACGCGGAAAAAGTCACAAATGTATCAGTAGCCTTAAAGATGTCTGTAATTGGCTTTTCGTTTCTTCTAATATGACCCAAGATTATCCAGGTATAGTTCTGATTAGGATTCATCATTGCATTTCTGGATACTTTTATAAACAAAACTGTTATAAACTAGGATGTAGAGTCACTTCCTAAATTTATACGTACGTACATCAATATGCCCTTTTCGAGCCGTAAAAAACACGGATTTTGACCTTTTCAGTTTGGAGGTGACTCTAGACATGCTAATTATAACAGTTTTGGTTTATAAAAGTACTGTTAATGCGGCCCGCAGGTCGAGAGCCCACCGCTGGTAGGCATTTTTCAGGCAACCATATAGTTTATTTATCAATTCACGCGAAGCGCGTTAAAGCACACCCACTCTTAATGGCGAAGAACTGTTATAAATTGGCATGTCTCTAGTCTCATCCCTGCAATTTACCCCATCGCGGTCGTTTTTACTCACTCAGCGCCCATTTGAACATAAAAGATTTGTAAGTGTTTTCTGTAAGGTTTATATACCTATATTTGAATAAAATGAAGTTTTTGTGTGATGAATTTATTGATCGTCGTTTATTTTAGTTTGTGCTATGGGAGGTTTTGGATCTCAAGGACAGATTTTTTGAGTATGACTAACTTGATGAAGCTGTGAGTGTACGTGGACGTAAGTATCCTAAAACGGGAAGACAAGGGTAAAGTTTAAAAGCTTTAATGTTGAAATAATGCAATATATTACAAATGCAATGATAGATAGACAAAATATTGCGTATATATGATTGTTTGTACCAACCTCGATTGGTGTTAACGTGATTTAGCCGATACAAATCAAAATATTTTTTTTGTTTTGAAAATATATGTACCCGCGATACAACCGTGTGTATATTATTGTAGATATCAGAACATTGTTTCTCTGCAGATGCAAAATTTTCTGCAGATAAGACGAGGAAGAAAAAGATAAAGGTAACAACTCGAAATTCAAGGGAGCCCGAAAAAATCTACTGTTATATTAATGTTCGTTGTTCTTCTACCATGCAAACATTTGCAAATATGCGCAGTCCACTGTTAAATCTTTATCATTTTATTTGTGTTCTGTATGCAGAAAACAATTTTAAAGTTCGATGCAAGTTTTTACAAATTAAAACAAAAATCCTTTTTATTCATTTGGATAAATTTTGCACATTGAATCAGCTGTTCGTCAAACGTCAAAAATTTATTTGTGCAAAAAAATTATTTGCTGAAAAAATCTAAAAAGTTTAATAAAGCATTCCAAAAATAAGCAAAAAACTGAAATGAGTGCAATCATATGAACAAATTGCCATACATTATTTACTCATTTTAGAACTATTCGGAAAAAAAGATGGTTTGTGCATTTTCTGTTATAAAGGGTGATTTTTTAGCTGGTTTGGTTTTGGCAACACTGGTTTTGACAGCTGACGTGTGTTTAGTACCTTGTGTCACTGTCAAACAGCTTCAGTTTGGTTTGCAATTTAACCATGGATCGTCTTACAAATGAACAACGCTTGCAAATTATTGAATTTTACTATCAAAATTCGTGCTTGGTTCGAAATGTTCATCGCGCGCTGCTTCCATTTTATGATCGGCATTCTCGACCTTCTGAGCAGTCTATTCGGAAGATTGTGACCAAATTTCGCACCAAATTTACTTTGTTGGACATTAAACCACCAACACGTTTACGTACTGTGCGTAGTGAAGAAAATATTGCGGCCGTATCAGCTAGTGTGACAGAAGACCGCGAAATGTCGATTCGGCGCCGTTCCCAGCAGTTAGGCCTTTGTTACAGCACTACGTGGAAAATTTTGCGGAAGGATTTGGGCGTAAAGCCTTTTAAGATACAGCTGGTGCAAGAACTCAAGCCAGCCGACCTACCACAACGCCGAATTTTTGGTGAATGGGCTCTTGGAAAGCTGGCCGAGGATCCGCTTTTTTATCGAAAAATTGTGTTCAGCGATGAGGCTCATTTTTGGTTGAATGGGTACGTAAATAAGCAAAATTGCCGCATTTGGAGTGAAGATCAGCCAGAAGCATTGCAACAGCTACCAATGCATCCCGAAAAAGCCACTGTTTGGTGCGGTTTATGGGCCGGCGGCATTATTGGGCCATATTTCTTCAAAGATGATGCGAATCGCAGCGTTACTGTCAATGGTGAACGCTGCCGAGCGATGATAACAAACTTTTTTTTGCCCGAAATGGAAGTTCTTGGCTTGCATGATATGTGGTTTCAACAAGACGGTGCCACATGCCACACAGCACGCGAAACAATGGCGCAATTGCGAGGCGAGTTTGGTGAACATTTAATTTCACGTTTCGGGCCGGTCAATTGGCCGCCTAGATCGTGCGATTTGACACCATTAGATTATTTTTTGTGGGGGTATGTCAAGGCTAATGTCTGTAGGGACAAGCCCGCTTCGATTGACGCACTGGAAGCCAACATCCATGCATTCATTCGTGAGATACCGGCCGATATGTGTGAAAGAGTATGCCAAAATTGGACTCAGCGGATGGGCTACCTGAGACGTAGCCGCGGTCAACATTTGCATGAAATTATCTTTAAACATTAAATTGCAAGGTTCAAACTATCGATTCAAATAAATATTTCATTCATTTTTTCGAATTTTTTGTGTTTTTTTTTTTTTTAAAAGTTCTAAACCTCTTAAAAAATCACCCGTTACAAAAGAAAAATCATTCTAATTAACTTTTAACAATAGATAAACAGAAAGAAAAAGAGGATGCAATTTTAGAAGATCTAATACTCACCATTGTTATTGCTGAGAATTCTAGATACTTGACTTGACGTCACAATGACGTTTGTATAAGTTTATCCTAATAAATTTGTATAAGTTTCCGCAGCAAAATTCTTAGATGATTTTATCCAATTTGCGTAAACCATTTCCCATACAAAATTTGACAGTTCAATTACCAAATATAAACTTATCTAGTGTTTTACGACGTTGCATGAATCCCCTTATTATCTCCATCACAAAACATTAGAAAAAAACACCAAGGTGATGGCTACGGGTTATTACCCTTTTATCCAAAATTTTTGGATTTTCTGTTATTCATATTGCAATAAAAATAATAGAATTAAAAAAATGTGCTTCCCTTTTTTATCTAAACTCGTTCGTGATCACATAAATCAATTCTAATATCGAATGTCAAGATGCACAATACATTATAAATAACTGCAGAACCCTAACACATATTCATGGCAAGAGATACTCTTAGAGAATTTGTCACTTCCATGCAAGAGTCAGTAGCCTTTATTTTATTTTAGGTTGATGAGGCTGGGAATCGAACCCAGATTTTCGACATGACAGTTCTACGCACTAACCATTACGCCACCGGCTTCTACTGCTTCATTTTGAATGTCATACAATGTTTTGGTCGATTTATCATAAGCATTAAAATCTTTGGATTCCGATCATGACAAAAGTCGATTTAAAGTTTAAAAATTATTTATTTTATTTTTATTTCGATTGGTACCCGCTGATTTATTTCAGTAGTATATAGAAATTTAACTGTAAAAACCTATACAGGGGAACAACTTGTATGTAAATAATAAGTATAACAAAAAAAAGCAATTAAACCAAATTGTTTAAATTCAGGAATATTTGCACATTTAAATTAAAATGCTTGATATTTGGCTTTTTTCCCCGTTTTTTGTTATTGCGCGTCATAATTCTTTGTTTGTGTTTTTCCTCAAAGAATCCTTGTTTGTAGGTGGGAAATAACTTCATCGCAATTCATGTGATATTATTTCTCACTTGGGAAATATCTTCACTCCTATAAAGTGAAACTATTTCCCACTAGTAGTCAAGTTTTTTCCCATGTACCTATTTATTTTACTGCGCCGTAAAAACCTTGTTATAACCATATTTATTTTTATTGGTGTGTAAACATCTATGTGGGCGGTAGGATAAACTAAAAACGTGGGTCTCACATGTAGGACGTTACGTGTCACACGTGCCGTACACGCAATGATTCGGTTTAATCATGTATGTATGTAAATGTGTATTTAGTGCATTCAGTAAAAAAAATCCGGAACTTGGAAGAACTTACACATTTTTTTTTACTTATAATGTCCAACGAATTGTTAGCTTATAAATCGAGTACGGTAGAAAAAAGAAAGAAACCGAATGTAGAACAACCAGCCTGTGTGCAGCTAATAAAAATGCTAGTTGATTCAAATGCAATGGTCAAACAATAAAACCTATGTATATTGGGTTGGACCTGATCACGTGACTTTGGTAGAGCAATGCGTAGTGCAATGGCTCTGAAGACGCTCGGTCTGTATTCAACTCTCAGCTGGGCAAAAAATTTTTCAATTTAAAATTGAACGTAGGTAGACTAAGCACCACTAAAAGCAGTCTGTTGATCGGCAGCCTTGAAATAGCGTGAAATAGCTATAACTCCAGCCTATAATGACTTGGAGGTAGCTCACTCAAGTATTTGTTGTTTCATTTAAAATACCTTATTCCATTATGACTGTTTAGTAAAAAAAAACTTAAATCAACTTCGGACTTCTCATAAACGTTTTGTAACATTTCTAATTACGACCTTGACTTTTTCTGTCTTGATTTTTTTACTGCCATCTGAAAAAGAGTACAATATGATCCTTATTGCATTTTTTAACGGTTTTGGATCAAAATATCTTATTTGGAATTTTTCGACCATGGCATTTTTGGCTGATAATATATTTATGGGATATAAACTGCGATATCGTTACAAATCAATCAATTTAATCTTGAATTAAACAATAACAACAGCGAAACAAACTAAAATAAAACTCGAATTTTTAAATATACTTCACTATTCTTAATTCTAGCTCACTTTTTAGGTCAGTTCTAATTCAACTTTGTTTTCTGAAGTGGTAAACGCTTGGAGCTGTGTTGCAGGAACAAGTAACGAAAGGAAGTATACGGCCATTAGAAACACCAACAAAATTGATAATGACTCCAGTGGGAAGAGTTTAAAGTTGTTTTGATAACTCGTATTTAACGTTATTGTTATATGTATATGAATTATGAATTTTTGATATTTGATATTTGTGAACAATAAATCAGTCTTATGTTAGAGCTCACCGAGCGCGTTTCATTTCTAACACAACAAAAGGGGCGACTTAAAAAGAAATGAGCAAAAGTGATCACAGAAGCAAACAAAATAAAATACCACGACAATTCCGCTTAGTTAATGGCAATAAGCCTTTCCGCTTATGAACTAAGAACCTGACGCACAGATCGACGGACGGACGGAATCTCGATCATAGTTGTGTTAGTTTTTATTACAACTCGAAACCAATATTTTTTGTATAGAGCAAGTACAAAACAAAAGCGTGTTTATATGAAATAAATACGTGTGGATTAGTTTTTGGCTAGGGAAAATTTTTTGAAGTGGGGAAGCCGGTTGCAATAGTTTTTTTTATTGTGGCTGACATTGATGAGAAAAAAAGTTACATACTTATTGCTATATAGAGAAAAGCTAGGTATTACTATGTTCCTACGGAACCCAAAATCAAAAAATAACGGAGCTTGTTGAAGACATTAGAGAACTTTGATACAAAATTGAATAAGATGAGTAAATCTTTCAAATTCTTTGGAATCAATTATTGAAGTAGTTCAACTACATTGTGCTAAGTCATTTACTTGACTAAAAAACTGAATAATTTCAGTCGTAGAATTTGTGTTATGAAAAACTACTTTAAGACCTAAAAGAATTTTTCAAACAAGCGCTGCGCAATGAATTTAAATTCTTTTTTATCATAAAAAATCGTTTGATCGAGTTGAATTCATAACAGATTTAGAAGTTTTTAATCTTATTATGATTCTAATTATGTTGATTTTTACCAATATAGATAAATACGTTTCTACTCAAGCTTTGAAACCACCGAATTGAATCAAATATAAGAGCAAGTATTTTTAAAGTGAAAAACGTAAACAATTAATTTTCTAATTTTTATAACATTCTTGAATATACGAGATTATGTGTTTTTTCAATTAAATTTCAGCATATCATCACAAAATTTGCAGTATCAGTTTTAATTTATTTTGCATCAAGCCCACTCCGTAACTAAATCCTGGCTACGGCCCTGACTTACTTGTTATACAACAATATAGTTTAACTATTACAATGAAAAGCTTTCTTAAGTAATAAGAATGAATTAACTGCGCAATAATAAAATCACCATCCCTTCTTACAATGTGAGTCGTATACCTTAAACATTTAGATAATATGTACATTACATATACATATGTATATGTTTATTTATAAGTATACAGACATCCTCTATTAAAATCTGATACAAAATAATTTCAGTTTAAGTTTAAGCTAAGCGAATCATAAAACAAAATTTTAGATTAAAGCCACATTTTCCCAGTGCACACTTACCTGAATAAGTGGCACCCATTTCTCCTATTTTGTCCACTTAAGTTCCACCCAAACAGACTATGAAACTGGGTCTAACTGACTAAGCGGCCCCATCATTTCATGGGAAATATGGCCATAGAAACAGACCTCTTTAATTAATGAACTAATATCAAACTTAAAGAGTCGAATGAGATTCTTTACAGAACGAGCTTTTAGATTTTTTTTAAATTGAAAGTCATTTGGACATCCAAATTCTTAAAAACACAGTAAGTCCGCTTATTTTCATCGCGTACTCAATTTAAAACACGTTGGAAATGTAAATAAGCTAAAAACAGATTTAATTTTATTCATCTATATTAAAACTCGTACAGCATGCGACTATGGTACCTATATATATATATATGTATTTTGTTCTTAAATTGTTATTTAAAACAAGCAACTGGAAATATTGGTTGTTAATGTTTGCATACCTTTAGTTGAATTAACATTTTTCTCCTCCGTGTAATCAAATTAATTCGAATTGATAAAAGCAGGCAAAGTGTATCATATAGTATCAGTTTTACTCGAGTTTTTAAATAGCATAGATATAAATATTTCTTTGAATAAAAAACAAACCTTGAACGAATAACTATAAATCTGCAAGAAGTTTTTAATAATTTACTATTTGTTTTCCCTTAATTTCATAAATAGAAGTGAATAACTAAACAATATTACTTTATAACAAAAAAAATTTTTTAAACATTTTATCTAATGTGATAATGCGCACATCTGACTCCAGTGAAATAGACCACGAAGAAACTAATTTTACAAGCTCTTCAGGATGGAAACTTCGTTCTTCAAAATTGGCGCGAAAAACTCACAACCGAATTCGGGAAATAGTTGAGCAATTGAAAATTGAACCTAATCCTGACAAACCAATGATTCCATTGTCTATTGGTATGTTACGTAGAATAATTGATACTGGTACATACATATGTATCTTCTTAATTAAATATTGCATGTATTTGACCTTTTCAATTGAATCTGGTTCTATTTAGGAAACCCTGTACGATTTTCAGTTAAATCCAATTTTCAAATAAAAATGTGAAAGAAGTGTAAAATTTCAGAGTTGTACGGACACTTTTAACATCGACTCATGAAATATTTTACTACACAATCGTGACCTAAAAACTCAACAAAAACTTAATATAAGCCTCCTTTTAATTTGATTGCAATGGAAACGTCTACAAAAAAAAGAATTTCTCAAACCTTCAGCTGATTACAGCTGAACAGCAGTCTCCAGGCGAGACATATGGCGTGTATGGTGTGTGCAACCACCCCATTGGCCCCGCCAAGAAGATCTCATCTTAATAATTTAATATACCTAGACACTTTGATTAATTTAAAAATACTGATTTACTTACGACCAAGAATTTGTTTTTCGCTTAATTTGTCCAGATTACTGAAATTACACGACTTCACGAATTAATAAAAAACTTATTGAAGCACTGAAATGGCCCGAAAAATAAATGAGTTAACAAAAATTTGAGTAAATATTGTTGTCTCGTGACTAAAAACATTTAAATAGTCGGTTGTGTAAGGAAAGTTACGTGTTGAGTAAAAATTGAATTCCAGATAATAATCAAACAAGACATTAATGTACGAATATTTAAAAGGTACAACGAACATCTGCAATCCATAGTTTACAAAATAATACATATATTTTTTTGTTTTTAAATCATTTATCGAACTCTTAATTGTTGTCATTTAAATCTTATGTTATTATTATCGTGAAAATAAACGCAATTTAGATTTAATTATTGGATAACTAATCAGAACTTCACATTGTTAAACAAGAATTAAAATAGAAACCTAATAGCAAATCTCAATAGTGTAATCAAATAGTTTAATAAAATTAATTCGAATTGATAGGCAGGCAAAGTGTATCATTAGTATCAGTTTCATTTAAGATTTCAAATAGCACAGATATAAACTTTTGTTTTTATAAAAACAATTTTAAACTACATAGTAACTATAAATCTGCAATATTTGTTTTCTATTAATTTCGTAAATAATAGTGTAATTATTGTAAAAACAGAAAATTTAAAACATGTTATCTAAAAATATGTTAAAGCGGACATCTGACTCAAGTGAAATAGACTACGATGAAACTAATTTTACAAGCTCTTCAGGATGGAAACTTCGTTCTTGAAAATTGGCGCGAAACACTCACAACCGAATCGGAGAAATAGTTTAGCAATTAAAAATTGAACCTAATCCTGACAAACCAATGATTCCATTGTCTATTGTTATGTTACGTAGAATAGTTGGTATTGGTACATTTATGTATCTTCTTTATTTAATATTGTAGGTATTTGACCTTTTCAATTGAATCTGGTTCTATTTAGAACATCCTGTATGATTTTCAGTTTGATCCAATTTTCAAATAAAAATATGCAAGGAGTGTAAAATCTCAGAGTACGGGCACTTTAAACATCGACTCATAAAATGTTTTAGGACACATAGCCTAGAAACTCAACAAAAGCAACTAACCACCTGTTAGTATAAGCCTCCTTATAATTTGCTTGCAATTGAAACGTCTCAAAAAAGAGCATCTCTCATACATTCACCTCATTACAGCTGATAAATTAATATCCATGGAAGGCACATAGCCAGTACGGTGTGTGCAACCACCCAATTGTTCCATTGAAATGGCTCTAAACTTAAGCAAATGTTGCAGCTGAGTTAATTTTAGATAAGTCAATTATGGTTCGGCCTTAAGGCTTAAAACTATATAAGTGCACTCACCACTAGAAATTTTAATTTGTCCAGATTTCTGAAGTTACACGATTTCATTTCCCCAACAACTCGTTTTTGCGTGACTTTTTCTACACTCGCATAGGTATACGTATACAACAAAGTTCTAGCTTGTTGTTCGTTTACAATCCAGCAAACCATGTCGTTAAGCAACCTAAAAGACATCCCCCCTTATATTACCATAAATGTTGAGAAAACCAGTTAGCTAAGCCTCCGCCGAAATGAGTTTTCGATACTGAAATTAAAAAAAACCTTATTGAAGCACTAAAATGGGCCAAAAAATAAATCAGCAAACAAAATTTTGATAAATAGTGAGTAGTAAATATAAGGAATGTTATGTGTTCAGAAAAATTTAATTTGAGATAAAAGTCAAACAAGACATTACGATTTACGAATATTTAAAAGATGCAAAGAAGAACTGCAATCATTAATCATTTATCGTACTCTGAATTGTTGTCATTTAAATCTTTTGTTATTTTTATCGTGAAAATAAATATAATTTAGATTTAATTGTTGGATAATTAATCAGGCCTTCAAATCGTTAAGCAAGAATTAAAATAGAAATCTATAAAATCTCAATTTTTTTGTTGAGAAGCTATATTGCAGTTCGTTTGTTTACTAATTATATATTTACACTGCACTTATTGATGAGACAATGTACCTACACAATCTTACTGCCATATTATTCACTCGATTAATCCAGATTAAAAATTTAAATCCAGATGTAAAGCATACAAATTCAATGTAAATACATCTGGATTTAAGTTTTAATCTGGATGTGTCTATAGTGAATAATATGGCGGTTAGTGTTGGCAATTCTTTGATTACTCAAAACCTTCGAGTGTGTTATCAAACAAAAACCCACTTTAAATTAATTTTGTTTTTTCACGCAATATGACTTCAATCTAGAAAGTTGTAATTTAGTTATTTTTAGTTATGTACATATGTACCTACCTATACGTTATTATTTGTTTGAATTATGCTTATTAATGCATTCAAAACACAAAAACATTTGCAAATGTTGTTTTTAGAAATATAAATTTTATTAATATATTATTTTTTAGATGGGATAGAGCTAGTTTTTGTTTTGTCCAGCATACATGTATCCATCTACATGTGTACGTGTATATACATATATACATATCTTGTTTGACTGCGTCTTAAATAAATAGCAAGATTGAGTAAAAGAAACATAAGACTAAAGTCCTATAAAGCATCAGCTTGTCTTATTTTTTTTTGCAATAGGTGTTTAAAAAAGGTAGGTGTGGGTGTGGCTGTGACGCTTAAGCTGACTTTGACTTTGATATAGATCACTATTGCGTTTTATGTTTTTATTTTTTATTGAAGTATCTGATCATCACTATTGCCAGCAGTAGCGTACGCAAGATTTTATTTTAAAGAGGGTGGCTCAGGCTAAATACTGCTAATTGTATTTTTACATTATAGTGTTTTATTCAAAAGCGGATTGCTTACAGATTTTTACAATGTAGGTAGGTATTTTCAAATGCTACCTCAGTCAGTTACATAAAAAGAGAAGATAATAAAAGAGTATATTATGTTTATGAGTGCAATGTATTCAAGTGGTGAGATTTCATTCCGTTGTATAATTTTTTTTTATGTCTAAACATCTATGCCGGTGGCGGTAGAGTGAAATAAAAACGTGAATTTTCCTCTGTGTGACGTTACGAGGTTACACTTTACGATGTAGTACGTTACGTTAGGAAAATCTGCAAAGTACGATATAGGGGACGTTCACCCACAAAAATCTGAAGATGCCCTTCAAGCCACAGATTACCCACAAGAAGATGAGAATCCCCGGCAGCCATTTCAATTAGCCAACAAGCTTGAGCTGTCAGATTACAGATACGAAATGAGAATGTGTATAAAAACCTCACACATTGAAGTAAAAATTAAGTTTATTGTTTAAAGATGAGAATGTTTCGTACTTTTCACCCTCCAAAACCCATTTGTCTACATTGTTGTTTTTGTAATCTCATCTCGTGTCGATGAATAGTTGTGAATTGCAGCAAAAATTTAATGCGATATGTGAAGATCCCTAATGTCTATGTGTAGGGTTTTTGCAAACTGACATTTCAAGCTTGTATAGGCAAATTGAAATGGCTGCAGAGATTTCTCATCTTCACGTGGACAATCCCATCACCGCTCTCCAAGGATCTCCACTTAGGCCGGTATTCATAACTTAAGAGGCTCATAAACCTGCAATGAAATAAAGTGATTGTTAATTCATTTTAGGCGTTGTGAAAAGATTTTAATTTTTTTCAACAAAAAATAACTTCATTTCACAGTTTGGGCATGTCTGATTGTGAGAGAGCGGCTCTCATTTTCGAACTTTGAAAAATACTGATGAGTGGTTGGTGAATACCTATACTACAAATAATTTTCAAGTTTAGAGCCGTTTAAGAGCACTCGGTGAATACCTAGCCTTAGTGTTTTGTTTTAGTTCTTTCATAAGCTGATGAAATAATGCTTTCTGCAAACCGAGATAAAGGATACTTCTACATCACGAGTATATAAAATAGTTATTTCCCCTTACATTAACATTATGTCGATAAATATTAACTACTTAACCAAAACTTTTTTTTAAGGTGATCCAACAATTTTCGGAAATTTGGTTGCTTCAGTTGAAACCATAAATGCCATTAAACGTGCTGTTGAAAGTGGCAAATATAACGGATATGCACCTGCCGCTGGGCATGAGGAAGCCCGTAAAGCTATAGTTAAGTATGTTGCTCACCAAGGACCAGTCACCTCCAACGACATCATTTTATGTAGCGGATGTTCTTCAGCATTAGAAATATGCATCTTAACGCTAGCAGATGTAGGCCAAAACATTCTGGTTCCAAAACCAGGCTTTTGCTTGTATAATACACTCTGCGAAGGTATAGGTATTGAAGTCCGATATTACAATCTTCTCCCTGAAAAAGAATGGGAGGTAGACCTTGAACAACTAGAAAGTTTAATTGATAAAAATACATCTTGCATATTGATAAATAATCCTAGCAATCCATGTGGAAGCGTTTTTTCTAAAACGCATTTGCAAAAAATACTAAAAATGGCAGAAAAATATTTCTTGCCAATTATTGCAGACGAGGTAGGATTTTTATATTACCTAGTTTTAAGCAATTTTGACTTAACTATTTTCAGATCTATGAACACTTTGTTTTTGCTGGCTCAAAACATATCTCTATTAGCTCTCTGTCAAAAGATGTACCAGTTTTATCATGCGGCGGTCTAACAAAACGTTTTCTTGTTCCTGGATGGAGAACCGGCTGGATAGTTATCCACGATCGTGAGCATCGATTGGGAGATATAATCGGTGGCTTAAAACAAATGGCAGCGCGCATACTAGGGTCAAATACATTGGTTCAAGGTGCTTTGCCGGAAATTCTATGTAATACACCTCAGAGCTTCTTCGATGAAGTTCTTGACATTTTGTCTGTGAGTATTAAAAAGAAACATACTTCCCATGGAATCGACTATACTTATCACAACATATTTCAGAAAAATGCAAAGTGTGCATATGATGGCCTGTCAACTGTCGTTGGATTAAAACCAATTCTACCCAGAGGTGCTATGTACATGATGGTGGGAATTGATATTGAAAGCTATCCCTCATTTCTAAATGATTTGGAGTTTGTACAAGACCTTGTGAATGAACAAAGTGTATTCTGTTTGCCAGGAAGCTGTTTCGAGTACCCAAATTATTTTAGAATTGTACTAACAGTACCTTATGAAATGATCAAAGAGGCTTGTTCAAGAATATCCGAGTTTTGTGAAAAGCATTACAAAGGTGATAATAAATTGATAAAGTACGATTTTCTAGAGCCTGATAGTAGTTAAGAAGTAAAGTTTAAGTATCTACTAAATAAATATTACGTCAGAATTTTATTTCAATTCATTTATTAATTCATAATATTTCTAGTTTCCACATAACGCAATGTTAAACTTAAACTATAATTTACTTTACTAAAACATAAAATGTTCACTCTGGTAAGCCATGATTATTTATGATTTGTTAAGATATGGAAATAAGAAATTATGTTTAATAAAGTCATTATCTAATCTAAAAAAAAAATCACACCTCATTTTAATTTTATTATTCAGTTGACAAATAGTATATTGTTATTTGATTTTTACAGCAAACCAGTTATACCCCCTGGAAAAAAAAATAAAAATAGGCGCAACAATCATAAACCAATACTTAGGCCGGTATTCAACGAACGCTCATAACTTAAGAGGCGCATAAACCTATTTACCAAGCAATAAGGCCGGTATTCACCGAACGCTCATAACTTAGAGGCAATAATAGTGAATATTTATGAGTGCTCATAAGACTTACGAGTGGTCCCGACCACTCTTAAGTTATGAGGGCTCTCATCAAAAATTTTCGAAGTCCACATGTCAACTCTCCCATTGCTTGAGTTTTTTTTTTTGCAATTTCAATGTTTTTAGATCCAAATTTCAGTGAAAAACCATATGCACCATTGAAATAAATAAAATGAAAATAAGTAAATAAATGACAAAATGTATGCAAAAAAAATGCAAAACTGCAATGAAATAAAGTGATTGGCCGAGTTCAACGCACATCTGAATATTCAGAATTCTGAATTTTTGAAACTCTTGATTGGCCAGCTGTCAGAAAAAGTTCTGAAAATTCAGATGACTTCTCACAGCTGGCCAATCAAGAGCTTCAAAAATTCAGAATTCTGAATATTCAGATGTGCGTTGAACTCGGCCAATCACTTTATTTCATTGCAGTTTTGCATTTTTTTTGCATACATTTTGTAAATTCATTTTAGCCGTTGTGAAAAGATTTTAAATTTTTTAAACAAAAAATAACTTCATTTCACAGTTTGGGCATGTCTGGTTGTGAGAGAGCGGCTCTCATTTGCGGACTTTGAAAAATACTTATTAGTGGTTGGTGAATACCACAAATTATTTTCAAGTTATGAGCCTCATAAGCTTATGAGCGTTCCGTGAATATCGGCCAGTGTGAAATGCTATCGTCTCACAAACGACTTGTTCAAAAAGCTTTATCCCCTTTCACACGAGGAAACTGAGTTGCCAGCAACAATCAGTTTGTTGGTGAGAAGGGCAAGAAGTAAGAGGGGAAAATGAAATCTCCCCGGTCAACGATTCGAGGAGATTTTTTTGACATTCCTCTTCACACACACAGTAGAGTGTGTTCAACCAAGCTATTTTAAAAGGAAAATACAGAAAGTTTCCACGATTTTGTTTCTTCGTGTGAAAGGTACAGGAGATTTTTAAGGAAATTAAAAGAAAACGTCAAAAAAATCTCCAGCAACTTGTTTCCTCGTGTGAAAGGCGACTTTGGAATACAGGACCGTGTGGATATGGGCCTATAGTTCTTAATAGCCGTGTTCTTTTGGAGGTGGCGAAGTACTCATGAGTAGATCAAAACGATAATCTAGTACTACCAACTACTCGTGTTTTCATGGCGAGTAGATGAGATTTGTAGGGAAATTAATTCTGTGCCTTCCCTTGACAATGGCTAGCAAAGTGGGTGGCAAAACTGAGTACTGTTCTCAGAATTCTCCATCGAATTATTTTTTCATTGAACTTTACATATGGCGTTTTTCTTTTTTGGCTCTGAGCGATCAGAGCAGAGCTCTGAGCAGATTATGATCAGAGTCCTCAGATATAATTATGAAACACACTTGAGCACTGAACTACCATTTCATAGGGAATCCATTTTTAATTATGTGTGAAGTTTGGGATCGGTAAGAAATCCCGCCAACATGCTGGTGATTTCGAATATAATATTTTTCTGGATTTCTGGACCTGGACAAAGGTTCTGGACCTGGACAGAGACAGATTATGATCAGAGTCCTCAGATATAATTATGAAACACACTTGAGCACTGAACTACCATTTCATAGGGAATCCATTTTCAATTATGTGTGAAGTTGGGGATCGGTAAGAAATCCCGCCAACATGCTGGTGATTTCGAATATAATATTTTTCTGGATTTCTGGACCTGGACAAAGGTTCTGGACCTGGACAGAGATGGAATTTTTTTTTTTGAAAAAATATTTTAAAAAATTAACTTTTTTTTTTAAAAATTATTTTGTTTCCAAAAAAAAAATGTTTCCTTTGTCCAAAGTTCCAGACCCACCTCCACAATTTTTTTTTTAAGTTTTAAAAAGTTGTTTCCAAAAACTTTATCCTTTGTCCAAGTTCCAGAGTCACCTCCAGAACTTTTGTCCCGGTTCCAGATCCACCTCCAGAACCTTCTTTCAAAAAAAAAATTGTTCTTTGTCCATGTTCCAGACCCACCTCCAAAACTTTTCTCCCGGTTCCAGATCCATCTCCAGAACCTTCTTTCAAAAAAAACATTGTTCTTTGTGCAAGTTCCAGACCCACCTCCAGAACTTTTGTCCTGGTTGCAGATCCACCTCCAGAGCCTTGTCTCAAAATAAATTTGTCCTTTCTCCAAGTTCCAGACCTACTTCCAGAACTTTTGTCCTGGTTTTAGAAACACCTCCAGAACCTTGTTTCAAAAAAAAATGTTTCCTTTGTCCAATTTCCAGATGCAGGATTTCGTGATACCTGGATTTTGTGATGAGGGATTTCGTACCCAACCCGTGAAGTTGGATTCACGAGCGAAACGCTCGATTTGCTCGTTCATTTTATTCTAAGCTACTTGAACAAGCTCTGAGCTAACTCCGATGGAAAAAAGAAACATACTTTTTATGCTCTGCTATGTCTGAGGTAAAAAAAAAAATATAGATTTTTGTTTGGCAGTTCCGGTATCTGCTCTGAGTTAAAAAAGAAAACGCCAATAGTCTTGTTGTATTTTGTTGCTGATTTAGTTATGTATGTACACCAGAACTACTTACGCTTAGTTTAAAAATATAATTTAAGTTCTACTTCATTTCGTTTTAATGTAGCTAAATCCTTTAGGTAAATGCTAGCTTTTGTTACAACACCTTTCGACTGAAAATTCAGATTTTTTGTGAGTTCGACAAAATTTAAATTCAGATCTGAATTTTTAGATTTTGTGATTGAACGTGCCCAATTAGATGCAATACGTTATGCGTTGAACGCACTCAATGAAAAATCCTCAAAACACCCCTGTGATTCAAAAACGTCAAAAAAATGTTTGACATATTTGGAACTTCCACCAAACTTCAGTGCCAAACAAGCAAAAAAAAAATCAATAGTTTGACAGAAAAATATGTAGGGAAAACAAAAACATGTGATTGTGATTGGTCGTTTGTTTGTTTTCCCTACATATTTTTATGTCAAAATTAGAAAGAGAAAAGACAAAGATAGTTTCTGGAAAAGCCTAATTTATGTGAACCAAACCAACCTACAGCCTAATTGCTTGCCCAATAATTTTAATAGTTTTAATTTTTTAAAATAATTCAACCTCAAAGTATGTTTGTCATGTTCCGCAAACCCTTTAGTACCCATATTATAAGAAAATACAGTTCGTTGAATGCAAACTCCAAAGGCTTGCAGCAGCAAAAGTACTGCCTAGAACTGGTAAAGTAAGTAAAGTACATCATTGTAATAATTATTATTATATAAATATTTAATTTAAGAAAAAATGACTTCGAAAACTACCTTTGCACATTGTTATTGAATGGAGAAATCAGACGACATGCATTTGCAATCCGAGCTTTTAATGTCGAAGTCGCTAAAGTCAGTTCATCAGTAAGATAATCTCAATGTAATATCTTCTTTCGAGTTCTATTTATTGCAGTCGTTTATATCCAAAGGTTTCAGAAGAGCACATAGCTAAAATGAAGCTAAAGTTCTGGTTTGATTCAATTGATAAGTGTTTGGATAAAGATGTAAGATCTTACGTGACAGACCATCCCGTTCTATACGAAATGAAGTATGTAAGTTTTAATTAAAAAGAAATTTTCTTATTATATATGTACATAAATGTTTGTTAACAACCGCCAAAGTCATGAATTTATATTTGAAAAAGTCTAGAAAATCTATATTGTATACATAAAAATGAATCGTGGTGGGTTCGGATGCTTAAAACTTTAGAACGACTGCACCAAATTGGAAACTTCCTTTTACGGGTTTGTTCGTAATTGTACCGCGAAGGTTTAGGAAAAAAGAAAAGTATAAAAAGACTCAACAGCTAGCGCTGTATGCAAAAATTTCGTTTTTCAGTTCAATTCAATTACCGTTCAACAAATAGCGCTGTAGGCGGTTAGGAAATGGCTTTTGGCATATTCTTCTTCAACTTTTCTTATTTGTAGGGTGAAATGGGGTAAACATAAAATAATTGTTCAATTTAAAAAATTCTTTTTTGTGTTTGAAAGTTTTTTCTTAGGAAATGGCTTAAAGGATATTTTTTTTTAATTTTTTATTTATAGGGTGAAATGGGGTAAACATAAAAAGTGTCCGATTGAACAAATTCGTTTTTGTTTTTTCTTAGGAAATGGCTTGACGGATTTTTTTTTCAAATTTTATTATTTGTGAAATGAAATGGGGTAAAAATAAAAAATTGTCTGTTTCGAGAAATTCTTTTTTGATGTGTATCTGAGAATAATTAAAGATGATTCTCATTGTTGGTCGGGTCACAAATCGGACATTCGTTCTAAAAATTCTGAAAAGATGGCACTGGCTTGCCACAGCGTTGAAAGTGGCCACTAACTGGACTTTGATGGAGATCTTGGCAATGGAGAAACACACTTGCAAACGCTATACGCTAGAAACACTACACATAATCAATAACAAGAACAACATGAACCGTAAACAAGACATACAAAACATCTCAGCGGTGTACTGCTCCTTAGTTTCCAACAGTAGATCCAAAACTTGAATGTACTTATTGGACTATTGTTCAAGTTTATGTAAGTGTATATCATGTCCGCCCTACATACATTTACACTTTTATGTAATTACTTTTTTTAATAAATAAAAATCCACTGAAGAGGACGGCAACCACCGTCTAAACGTTGGGAAAAAGTGAATGAATTAATCTTTCATTTTATCATCATAACGACCAACAAAGCCTTGAGAATCATCTTTAGCTGTTCTCTGATATATCTACCATTCAACTTTTTCAAAAATTTCACTAAAAAATATTAAAAAAAAAAATTCTTTTTTGTTTGAAAGTTTTTTCTTAGGAAAAGGCTTTCGGGATATTCTTTTTCAAAATGTTAATAATTGAAAATTGTAGGGTGAAATGGGGTAAAAATAAAAAATTGTCCGATTAGGGAAATTCTTTTTTATGAAAGGTCTTTCTAAGGAAAGGGCTTTAGGGATATTCTTTTTTAAAATTTGTTTAGGGAGTAAAAATAAAATAAAATCGGGTTTAAGAAATTCTTTTTGTAATTGAAAGGTTGTTTATTAGTGGATGGCCTCAGGGATTTTTTCAGAATTTATAGAGTGAAATGGGGTAAAAATGAAAAGTGGCATCTGATTTCAAAAATTATGTTTGTGTTGGAAAGGTTATTTTTAAAAATTTTATATTTATAGAGCGAAATGGAATTAACACAAAAAAAAAGGTTTTTGATTACAAAAATTCTTTCTGCGTTGGGAAAGTAATAAAGGTTGGACGTAGATGATCATATTTTAACGAATTTCGCCATTCATAACGTGAAGTGGGTCAAAACTCAGTAAGTAGTATTCAATTACAAAATTTGTAATTTTATGCGAAGCTTAGGTTTGTCTACCGGTGCGAAGCCGGGCGGGTTAGCTAGTCACTCATATATATCATAATCCAGTAGATGTAGATATTATGTTTTCTATAATTAATTTTAAGTTAAACAGATTCATATAATTACAGATGACAGAACATAACAAAATAACTAAAGCCTATCTAAAGCGCTTAGTTACTGCTCGAGATCGCCCTCCAAATCAACAATTTATTACCTGCAAGGATATGGAAAATTACGCAGATCAAACAGTGTCACCTATATATTTTCTGTTACTCGAAATATGCGGTGTAAGAAACATTAATGTGGACCATGCTGCGTCTCATTTAGGAAAGGCTCAAGGAATAACAAATCTGTTGCGTGCAATACCATATACTCGAAGAAGTGAAGCATGCAACATTCCTCAAGAAGTGCTCATAAGGAATGGCGTTAGTCAAGAGCGTATATTGCGAGGGAAAATTGATGATAAAGGTGTTGAGGAATGCATTTTTGAAGTTGCAACCATGGCACATCAGCACATAGAAAAAGTTTAGCACATGACTTTATTTTATTTAAATATAAAATGAATACCACTGTTTTTCTTACAGGCACGAAGTCTTAAAAAACGCATACCAAAATCTGTCAGACCACTGTTTTTGCCATCCATAGCCATAGATCGTTATTTGGAAAGGTTGAGGAGGGCACACTTTCAGTAAAAAATTGTGTTAGTAATTTGTTGTTTGCGTTTTTCAATATTTGTGTTTTGTAGATTAACTGATCAACGTGTTTTAAAGCGAGATTCGATACTTCCAACTGCGCTTTATTGGAATCGTTTTAGACTGAATTATTAAATAAGTATGAATTGAAATTTCTTAAATCCAATGAACATAATATGGTCATTAAAATAACAAATTATAGGTGTTATTATTCTTTTCAGTAGTTTTTTGTAGGACAAAATATACCACCACTTTCCAATCATTATCGTACATACTCCTATTAGTTTTATTAATTTATAATCTGTTAATAATATTTGTACGTAGAACAATTAATAGCCTAATAGCTAGCAAATTCTCCGATCAGCATTAATCACAGATTTTTTGTTACTGAAAAAAACTCGTTCAAATTTACGGCATTTACACGATATTAAATCACCCAACCGAAAAAAGTTTTGGTCATTGGGAATAATGCAGACCGTTGTGAATTATAAAAAAATTGACAAATATCAATGAATAGTTGATCACATTTTCAGTAAACTGAGTTTAAAAACCCAAAATATCAATATTTAATGAATGGCTGTTAATAATGAAAAATGTACCCTCTGCTCAACCTTTCATTATAATGCGAAGTGCATCCCTTTTAAACGCTGCGATTTTTAATGAATGTTAATTTTCTGCATAATTATGAAAAAGTAAGATCTCTCTTTTTTACCACTTGATAAAGCGAAATTATGAGTAGACGACGAATAAAAATAAAACACTCGAACAATAAGGAATAGTGCAAAGAAGAATCCCGATCGCTTTGGTTACAAATCTGAACGCGGCCATTGATTAAAGATGATCAGATGTAAACAAACTGGCCCTATTATTTGGTTCAATTAATAGTTGAATATATTTATTTCAGTGTTAACCTTTGAGGATATATAATATGGAGTGCTTGTTTTTATTCGAATGCGAAGCTTTAATAGGGTTCGCTGTTCAAGTTTCGGTAAGTTAAAGGTACTGATTCTTCTGCACATTGGAGAAAAAAACCAGAAAAGAACATTTCAATATCTTTAAAATAATAAACAAACACTTATTAATTTCAAGAATTACTTCAAAGTAGAACAATTTAGAGAGAAAATAAGCAAATTATGATTTACAATATTACAATTGATAGCAGCTGTAGGATATCCTCTAAGACTTTATCTTATCGAAAGTGAAACAGTACCCCCTATCTTGGCTTCAGGCACTACAATGCATTAGGGATAGAAACGAGCACTCCATATTATATGTCCTCTGTGTTAACATACCCTTAAACGAATATTCCGTCTCCATCCATATTCAAAAAGGTAGGTACATCGCTGACAAAGGCTTACGGCTTCTGGCTAAAAATAAATAAATCTTCTATTTATCTTCTGCCTCTGTCTAACGTTATCAAAAAAGACTCTAGTTTTTAGAAATTAATTTCTATTTTTCTCACTCTTCCCACTTCCGAGTAAGGTATGCGCGGGTGCAGTGTTATTTTCGCTTGACGGATGGATCTGCTCATTTTTTTATATTAAATTTAATTTTACAAATATCCAAAATCTCAAAGTGAAAGTGATTCCAGAAGTTAAATTCATTCAAAGACCAAAATCTTATCTTTTCATTCCTCGTGTTTGCATTAATTCTGTCAAACATAATATTGTCTCGCAGTTTATTAAGTTTTGTTGAAAACTTAAGGCGTTGTCCAGTCAAAAGCATTGGTTTTGTTTTTTTTTCTCTGCTATCTCTGCACGGTGTCGTCGTTTATGTGATTTATGTTATTCTGAAAAAATTGCGATTCAAATAAAAATTAACAAAGGTTTGTATCTGAAATCATTGAAGAATTTCAAGCTAAACTGATGCTTGAAATTGAACTTGTTTAATTGAAACACTAGCTTACCATCATTTCTCGCAAAATTTGGGTTTTTATACATAATAAAAGTTTTATTACATAGACTTTCTCGAACTCAACAATGATTAGGTGAACTCCCTCATTCATGATACTACACGCTCCCAATTCCGTACTCTATGACTCATTGTGGGTATTTATCGTTGCGATGACACTATCTTTTCTGCGGATTTCGTTAAAACATCCATTTAATTACAGTTAACTCCAGAGCTCCAGTGCATATATTACCAACAATTATTATTGGTTGGGAAGAAAAGTAATGATCTTATAAAACGATGGTTAAGTTTGATAAGTACCTACATCTTTTAGTTTTTGTCGTAGGTATGCATGCAGATAGGAGCTAAAGATTTACTAGGTTTGTTCAGTGACAAAATAGTTAGATTAGAACAGAACAGAATAGAACAGAACAGCACAGATTCGTGGTAAACGTCAGAACAAGTTAGAACAAGAAATCTGTTCTAAGTTGTTCTACCTAAAAAGCTAGTACAGAAAATCCTGTTCGAAACTGTTCCAAAGTGTTCTAGACAGCCTCACTGAACAGCAAACCAGAACAGTTTAGAACAGAAAATTCCTCATTGAACAGCAAAAAGTTGTACTTTTCTGTTCGAAACTGTTCCGAACAGCCTCGCTGAACAAACCTACTATCTAATGATAAGCTTCTGGATTCCTTTCGAAAAATTATAAGTAGGTACAGCCCTTTTCTTTTATAGGATTCGATCGGAACTTTCTAGTCACGTGAATGTTTTATTCAATTTGCCTTAAAATATTTATTTAAATCTTTCATTCGATAGCAAATTTAACCGATAAAAATTTTTAAATAGAATCTCATTGCTTTAATTTTATTTTAGAAACTGTCTAAAGGCACGTAGTTTCGCGTACGCGAAATTTGTTCTCATACCTATATATACAGTGAGGGTTCTTTAAATCCAAAAAAACTGCATATAACCAACCTTGCACCTACCCCAAATCCTATAGTGATGCCAAGCAGGGGGGTTGCAGGGGGGCAGCATGCCCCCCAAACATACCTCACTGTTAAGGTATGAGAATCTGGTATGAGAACTTATTTCGCGTACCCGAAACTACGTGCCTTTAGACAGACTCTTTATTTTATCGGAATGTATACCTACGCATTATGGAACATTCATTTACTTTCCGCGGAATTGCACGATACAAATGTTCTCGCTAACGTTTAGCAGAATAGGGGTGATAGATATTTAATTTTTTAGATATCGGTAAGTTATTCACTATTATTTCGAGAAGGAAAGCAGCAGGCAGTGTAACCTTTTGACACCTTTTCAGCACTCGGACACCTCTTTTTAAAAATACATCTATTTTGGACACTTTTTAGAAATTTAGAAACCCTTTGGCCACTATGTGAAAATAAAAACTATTTATTCGAAAAATTGAACGGGACCCGTTGTCAATCAATCAAAAAATAAAAATACCCACGCCCCCACACATTTCTATTTCCTGTTGTCTTACATATCTTTCATACTCTAAATCCAAAATTAAAGAACATGAAGACCTTTTATTAAAAATCAATAATTTGAAACATCAAAAAATATGTGATCAAATCATAGCTAGGATTAATGATAAGAAATTATGTATGTGTGAAGCGTTGTTTAAACCCAGAAATTATACAATTGGGAAATGGATTCAACTACATATATTTTGATTTGGTTTCTGAATTTGAAAATTTAATTTGTAATCTCGAGAAAGAGAACAAAGCTTGGGAGTTAAATAATAAATAATAATAATAAATAAATAAATGATGCTGATTTGAAAAAAATGTAATTTTAAAATTGAAAATATAAAACAGTTTAGGTTCAAAATAGGAATCTTAAGAAATCAATATCAAAGAAATAATGTGATGAATCTTAAGACTTTTTTAAAACTATTTACCTATTCAATTTATGCAATTTCTGTTCGTTCATTACAATTTGAATTTAATCTCGTGTTTTAATTGAAATTTCTAATGGACACCTTTTTTCCTCTCGGACAACTTTTTTGACACTTTATGAAAATTTTCAGAGGTAACACTGGCAGCAGGAGGGAAATACACCACTAAAGAGCATCCTACAATTCAGTTACATATTAATTTCTCTTCACTTACTTATACAAGTTTTTACCATCAGCAAATGAATGCCCTTACTCAGAGAAAGTTAAAATGCCTCAAAAACAGGACAAATCAATCTAATAGTATTTTAACCAATAAAAACAAAATTTGATTCAGTCGTACATATACACGGCTGTTCTAATTTCCATTCGAATTCTATATCCTCACGTTTTCGCTGTTCCGAATTCCGTATTCGAAAACGTTTTGCGGATTCGGCAAAACGAATTGATCTACAATCCGCAAAATTTACGTTTTAAATTCGGTTACCTTTTTGTTGGCGGATTACAATTTCGTTTTTGACAGGTCTTGCATACATAACAGCTGATTTCGAAAATCTTTTATTGATCAAGTTGGTAAAACTTAAAGTAAATCCGACTGGAAATCAGAACAATAGTTTTCAATCCGCACGGATTCAATTTTCGTTTCCGTTTTCAAATTCGACCGAATATCAGAACAGCCGTAATAGGCACCATTCACAAGTCTTTTAAAACAACACAAAAAAAAAGATAGCGCGTTTAGTCGAGTAAACAAGTGCTTGAACTAGTATCAATTATTTTAGAACCGTTAGTGTTTTAATGTCGAATTCTTTTCAACAAAAGAATCAATTTTTTTCTAAATAAAATCGATTCTTTTATGTCAAAACAAATCTTTCATTTTTAGCTAAATTTCACACCCATTTGCACAATAAAAATTTGACATTTCTAATACATGCGTCAAATGGAAAGTCGTGGAATTTTGAGAAGACAAATTGTTTTTTCTTTGTTGCAACGAATTCTACATAATTTAACAAAATGTTAAACAATATTTTCAGTCAATATAGCCGTAAAAATAATTAATTGCTGCTGTCAGGATTTGGTAATACCAACAAAGTAATTGTATATCACGTTAAAAAAAAAACATTTAATCCATCTCAAAACTAGAAAGCAAGTAACCAAAATATGGTATATTCTAATTAGAAGTATTTGGTTTAAATCTGTATCATATTCAAAATAGAAAAACTTTCAATAACTTGTTGATACGAATGCTCAGTAATTAAAAATTGAATAAATTTTATATTAGTATTTATTAGGTATAATTCTTTTCAAGCTGCTGCAATTTTTCGTGTTGGCTCATTGCTTACCATTTTTTCTACTTAATCGTGCCCTTTCCATTTAAGCCTATAAAGATTAATTGCTTTACTTTAAGAATTACATAGACTGTTTCTTTGATTAAGAAGTAATTAAAAAGAGAAAATGAATTGCTGAATGCCCTTAATAGCTCATCATTGTAGTCATCCATCATTTTGTGTTGTTTCATGGATTGTGTTCTTTGTTCAACAACAAATAAACTTAAAGATTCGAGTTATAGAGAAATATTAAAATGCAACAATGTGTCCCATTGAGTACACTAATATAAGTTCATTATAATTTATTAAAATTACATATACATATATGTATACCTTTATAATACCTTTTTTCTTGTTTTTTTTTTTTTGTTATTACAACAATAAAGAAGAAAGTAGAACGGAAGAATTCTTTAATTATCTATTGTTGGGCATTTTCTCACACACTTCATTCAAAGTGGAATAGTTTTTCATACTTAACGTGTGCATTGAAGTTGCGGAAAACTTATTCCCACAAATTGTGATTTCATTTTCAAAGGCAACCAATTTCCTTTTAAATGACATGTTTTAGATGTTTTCATATACTGATAAAAGGAAAAAAATATGAGAAATTTTAAAAAGTAAAAACCAAACTATTTAGCTCAAACTAGCTGTATTGGCGGTTGTACATTAGTGTAGGTATTTAATTAAACTCTCCTTCACACAGAGGAGGTCAAAATGTCAAATGGTTTGTTTGTTTGCCATGATATAAGCTAAAATTTATTTAAAAGAAGGCATCCCATAGATTTGTGAATTATAAATTATTAGAACGTTACATACTTATCTATCATGTTCAAATGGCTAAAGAATTTCAAAAATGTTCAAAAGAAGTTATTTCTTTAATTTGATAACACACTTCTAATTTGTTCGAGTGGAGTCATTCATTTCAGGTTACAGTTGTTATTACAAATACTTTATGGAATATAATGTAGTAAATAAATGCAAAATTTTAGTTTCATTTTTATTTTCTCAAAAATGGCAATTTATGAAAAGTATCTTATAATCCATCTTAATAAAAAGCAATTTTTAGTATTTTTATCATTTATTTTAGGGTAATTAATATTCAGGAGTCATTGAACCATAAAGCGTCTTAAAAGAGAATGAATTAAAATTCCCTATTTTTTGACGAACTTGCTGATTTTGAGCCCAGTGCAATTTCAAGCTGATCACATTACTTTTAAGTAAAGTAAAAACTTGAATAACAAGCTATGAATAGTAAGCGCCATTGAAACAATGAAAGATTCATTCATTCAATACAGAGTTTCTAAAATATGTATTTCCTTTTTGTTTTCATTTGTCATTTCTATATGTAGTGCTTGACTGCTAACTTACAGGTGTGGGGTCGAGCCCAACTCTAGGCAGCATTTTTTTCTGTATTCCCCTGCAAGCCACCCGTGGGATTCCATGAGATAATCAATACCTTATTTATCAGTCCATTGTGCCAGCGTCTTTCAGGCAGTTATAGTTATTATTTTATTAATAATAACACATCCGCACTTAATCAATGTTTGGCTCAGCTTTTTGACTGTACATATGACGCATTTGTTTCTCTATACATACTTTTGATTTTTTTTGAAAATCATACAAGGTCTTTCATGCAGATTGTAAGCTTATAGTGGCGCTATACTCTGTCCAACAAAAATTGGCAGTGTAGGGGACGTTTGTCTCTCATTCTGCCTTCAGTGGATTGCATAAATTCTGTCCTTAATTAAAGCTCATCATTAAAAGCTTTTTTTAGAGCTCGAAAATCAAAAGCACCTTAACAGAAACTCAAGGAAAAAAAGCTAAACGAATTACCAAATGGACAAGGGTAACTCTGAATGTACATCAAGCAGTAGCCAATCGCCATTGGTCACAGCAATTCAGTGCACACTGCACAGGCACACTCAGATGTGCGTCGAATTGGGTCTGTGTCCGATGCTATTGGAAATTCACGGGCGGGCAAACACTTTGTTTCATTTGAATTCATATACAAATGTTCTATAATTTATTTGTTTTTTTTTTCAACAAGATTACGCATTGCAATATTAGAGCCATGCCAAGATAGAATTAAAATTTAAATACATAATGTCATATGTCATATTTTCTTACTTATTACTTACTTATCCGATTGGATACGGACAGGACATTCCTATGCACCAGACACTATAGAGAAAGGTTTTCTATGAGAATATTTATTCGAAAAACTGTTTTAAAATATTTACTCTGTAGAATCTACAGCGATTGAGAAGATTTCCCAATTCTTGAAAAAAAAAATAATTTACAATTTACTATCCAAAAAATATACTGCACTAAGTGAAATACATGTTCAATACAGCCCCTACACTTACACATTCAATATTACTCCGACAACTTAATATTGAGCCATAATATTGTCTGGTATAACGGACGCTTAAAAAATTGAAAATAAGTTCATATTTCATTTTTAGAATAAAAAAGTCATCCTATTTGACAAACATTATTCAACGCAATGAGTAAAAAACCGGTATCTGGACCAGCCCTCCATAAAGTTATTATGGTTGGCAGTGGTGGCGTTGGGAAATCAGCACTTACTCTACAATTTATGTACGACGAATTTGTGGAAGACTACGAACCCACTAAAGCGGATAGTTATAGAAAAAAGGTATTTTTGTTTAAATCGATGAGAATTTGAATTGAGATTCGTTAATATTTTAGGTAGTGCTCGATGGTGAAGAAGTACAAATAGATATATTAGACACAGCTGGTCAGGAAGATTACGCTGCAATAAGAGATAACTATTTCCGAAGCGGTGAAGGATTCCTATGTGTATTTTCTATAACAGATGATGAAAGCTTTCAAGCCACGCAGGAATTCAGGTAAATACATTTATTGAAACCTCTAAATTTTTGTACATACATACATACATATGTAATTATGAATAATTTCCTTTTTTTTATTAATATATAAAATTTTAAATTTTTTTATTGGAAGAGAACAAATTTTGCGGGTCAAAAATGATGAAAGCATACCATTTCTGTTAGTGGGAAACAAATGTGATCTGAATGAGAGGCGTAAGGTTCCTCTTAGCGAATGTCAATCTCGTGCTCACCATTGGCAAGTTACATATGTAGAAACATCTGCCAAAACCAGAGAAAATGTTGACAAGGTAAGTAGTATTGAGACTTCTTAAAAAAAAAATGGTAAGTCTGTTTGATATTCCAGTTAAAATAATTATATCAAATGCACATTAGTACTTCGATGTTTTGTTGTTGAGGACGGGTATTGTTATAATACCCTTTTTTTTTGTTTTTACATTCACAAAAAAAGCATTAAATACATTCACTAATAATATATTTAACAACTGTATGTCGTTTGAAAATTGAATGCATAATACAGATATGATTTAGATCAATATTAAGATCAGTTAATTTTGATTACTAGATAGTAATTTTTTGTTAATTGAGGTTATATTAAATTATAAATTATATTTAATTACTTAAATCCTTGGAATACCACTATGTAATACATTTTAAGAAAGATACTTTCGGCTATTAATACATATTGGAAAAACGGATATTGCAGGCTTAAATTAGTACTTCGCGATGTAACGTTTTCACGATCACTATGTAAATGCTGTCTCCGAAAGAGTGGGCTCCATTATTCCATTATTCCATTATACTCAAATGATCCTAGTGATCTGGTAAAAATAGACATTAGCCGAGTTATCTTGAGAATTATATAGAGCATAGTAAAAGCTTTGCAAAAAATCGATGTGGAACAAATTGGGTTATAAAGCTCCTTTTGTATGTGAATTCTATAGTTCCAAAGTATTTATCGAAAGTCACATTTGACTAGAGAAAAAACGTAAAGTAATTGGCAGCCATTAATTGTTGTTGCATTGCGTGTTTAATTTTAGCCGGATGGCCTTGTCTGCCTCAACAAAACATGGCTATTATATGTATTCTCCCACGTTTCTTTAGGAGCTCCAAGTGCCCTTTCTCTCATTTTCTTAAAAATTTCTATATTTTCGAATTAGCCGCGTTTATTTTTAGTTTTTGAGTAAAGTTTTCATTAATCATTTGTTAACATACATAATGTACATAATGAGAATGGAGAGTCGAATTCTTAATTTATACTTAATAACTTTTTTCAGTTACTTTTTTTTTGGAAAAGGCATCAGTAAGAATTTTGTTTTGTATTAATGAGTAATGCATCTTTGTTTACATACAAAATATTTTGTATTGTAGCTGTGTTAGTTGTTAATGTTTATTCGCCAGGGGCTCGTTACATTCACTACCATGCAAGTTATAAGATTTATCTTTTAATAGATTATAGTCAGGGAGGCATCGGTAATTTATATCTTACCAATGTCTCACCGTGGCTATTTGAACACTAATCGATAGGCGAAAAACATTTACAAAACCGCTCGCTGGTCGGACAAGTTTTTTCAGGTTGCTATGGTCAAAAAATGACCACATACGGTTGCATTTTTGCTAAATATCAAAAGAAATCTTTACAAAACCAGTATACTTAACTGTGATATGGCGAAGAAAAATGCACACAGCCAAATTTTTAAGCTAAATTTAACAAGGCTTAGCACGAAAAACCTGTCACATAGGACCATAACCTGAATAGCAATGACTCCTTTTTAATTGAAAATATTTTTAAAAAGATAATAACAAAATCATAGAGGTTAATCTAATGCGTACATAATAAAGGTTGCCTTCATAACCTCTATAACTATGTATAAGGCTTTTTATTGGTTTTGTTGATTATTAACTTACAGCATTAGCACACATTAAAATTCTGACCCTCAAGATATTAGTTTCAATAAACGAGTACTCTATTAGATACAACTTGATTTGATATGATTTTTGTGGCTTTGATAAGTATGTATTTGGTAGATAAATTTCTTTGCTTTAAAGATTAAAAAGAAGAAGACAAAATTGATCAATTTATTGAAAATATTGTTTGTTTTTTTTTTTGCAATAACGATATGATACTCATTTGTTTTGTCCTTCATCAAACCACTGGTATGTTTTTTTTTCTTTTTTATTCCACACAGGTGTTTTTTGATTTGATGCGTGAAATAAGATCACGAAAAACTGAAGATTCAAAAGCAACAAGTGGGAGAACTAAAGATAAATGCAAGAGGCGGAAACTTAAGTGTATACTAATTTAGATAGGTGCATAAAGCATACTTATATAATATAAAAAAAAAAAACTAGTTTAAGCTTTTTTTAATTTTTTGTTAACCAATATTCCGTTTAATTAAATTACTTTTGTTTTGTATTATTAAGGTGATAATCTTTTATTTTGCAACAATAACACACTAACACTTTTCAAAATTGGAACAAATAACACCGCTCGCTTTTCTGTGCTGTCCTTCTTAAAGTGGAACTTAATTTTGACTTTACGTGTTCTTATTACCAATAAATTGTTTTTTTTTTTTTTTTTTTTTAATTAAAAAATAGCTTCTCTTTGGCATGTTTTTTGTTTTGTCTACCTGTTTATTATTCACATTGTATATGTTAGGTATTTGATTGTGTATTGTCTACAAATGTTCTCTTTTATTGGAAAATAAGGTCGCACTCTTTCGATCCTTAAATAAAATACCAATATGTATGAATAGCAAGTGCGGGTGTTCCTATGTGCATATTTTATCTGTGACTACTTTTTAGTAAAAGGTTCTTACTATATTTAATTAGCAAAACAAACTTTAATATTGTTTTATTGTACATATTAGAAATGGAAGTGGCTAGATAAGCCAATTTATAACAGTTTTGTTTATAGGGCTCTCCGCTGCTGGGCATTTCGGGCAGTTTTTTTTCCAAGTCGTCCATTATGAATAAATATCTATAGTGTTATGCAAGCGCATTTACATTTTAAATGAAATTAACATAAAGTTCATCATACTCACAACTTTATATAGATAACTTTAACTGTAGCCAATATCTTTTTTTTCTATAAAAATATACTTATATAATGTCAAGTTTTGAAACAATTTTTCTCATCAATTAGTATGAAAATTAAACAATGGCGATGATGAAACTCTTAATGTGAATAATAACAGCTCATAATTTTTAGAGGCTTTTGTTAAGGCCCCAAGCAACCAACTTTTCGTGTTCAAGAAAAAGAAGAAAGTTTATTTTATCTGTCCGACCCTTAAGTACATACGATTAAAGCCAAAATATTTATTAACGAAAGATTAAATAGCTTTTTGACTGATTTGCAATAGGGTCATTGGGTAAAAAATTATAAAAATCCAACCTCACTCGAATTATGCAGATCGTATTTATCAATGAAAACACACAAAAGTTTAAGATGTGCGGTTTTTCAACAAAAAAAAATAACTTCATTTTTGTATTAAAAATCCATATTACTCATTTGTATTAGATACGTAAAAAACCATGAATTATTAAAGGTAAATATAGCGATTATAAAGTACTCTATCACATGTTAGAAATTTCTTCAGATGCATCTTAATACATGACATAATACACATTATTTTCATTGGTTTGGTAATTTTCAGTTCTGTCCTGTATGAGTATATACTATGAGTTCTTATATTTGTATTTGTTTTGTTCAAAGTTCAACACTTATTTATTTAACAGGTGTTTTATGATCTTATCAGGGATATATCATCACGTAAGAAACAACGCCTAACAGATGTACGACAGCCTATAAAAACAAAATCCCATTGCTGCCAATTGCTGTAATGCTGAGGAAAGAGAAAAATTCAGCAAATAAGATCGCTGAAAGCAACACATACAAAATAAACTAAAAATAAATTTCATCACTTATGTATAACGTATATTTAAGAAAGAAACAAAATCATTCAAGACTTTGGTATTTCTTAAGTACAGAGTTACAAAGAAATAAATTAAGTACGAACCGCATGTAAAAATGTTTGTAATTTTTTATTTAATTAAACAAAATAATAATAACTAAATAGTATAAAAATTCCATAATTATCTATGAAGAGAATAGTAGAATTTATTTTTAAAAAATTCATTACACAAAGTTAATTGTTCAAAATTATGGTATATTGATTATTTTCTAAATCCTACCTACTCTTTCTATTTTCTATGTATTTTTCTTATTAGTTAAAAAATAATCAAAATCAATTATTTAAATACGTTTAAATACTTTAGCTATTCTATTCAAATATTAAAAGATACTTATTGCTTAAATTAAAATTTCATCGTACATACAAACTTTTCACTCAGTTGGTATGTAACTTAAGTTCCTTTTTCAGAAAAGTGAAAAGGCATAGGCAGTAAAACTTGCATTTAAAATAATGTTTTGATAATTTACATTTGCATTTATGTATATACCGTGTCTTTGTTAAATATTTATAGTTTTATAGCACTGCGATTAATAGTTTATTCAACCAAATTAATATTTATGTATGTGTTAATGAAAATCGATATTTTCAGATTATTGTGCTTTATAAAAATTAAGTTTAAATGACTTCTTATTCTATTATCGCATTGAATTATTTTTTTTTATTTTTGGATACCCTGCTTTCCATTTGTTGTTAATCGACTTTAACCTTAATTCAATTCAAAAAGATCACCTCGAAATAATAAGGATATTTGAATTTGTGATGATGTAGAATATTGACCACGGATATTGATATTTTCTAATCCTCTCATATTGACTCCACTAGCTGTAATATCCTGTCCTCAATTTCTAGACAAATCATCTTAAGCACTTTCAACTTAGCACTTTTTTACGGCCCTCAAGTGAAAGGCTTCAAAACATTAAACAAACCATAGAACTTATAATATAAATGAAATTGAAATACAAAAGATATAAATGGTTAATTACATATGTATGCAAATTATAAACAATAAAATAGAATTTATACAACACAATGAAAAAAGAATACCATATTATTTTACCAGCACAGACAGATATACTACATACTTATTTATTTTTTTTCAGAATTAAAATTTGTTATGAATATAAATATTTTTGAATACGCATTTCGCATCATTGAAATTATTAAATGCAAGGATAGTTTCCCGCCCCCGTTATTTTTTTTTAGAGAAGGAGGTTTAAGGCCTAGAGATTGCAGTTATAACTAAATATATTTTTAGCAATAACATCGATTTTCAATTAAACTCTGTTTCACTTGATTACGGACATGAATTTTTTTTAAATTTTATAATATTGTTAATCCATTTAGCAACGTGGGAAAAACTTTCGGGTTTTCTTTTCGTTTCAATTGTTTCCAGCCATACATATAATGCAAATCTACTTTATATGACATTCAAATAAAAGTACGCTTAGATTATGAATTACTTCAGTGCATCATATTTCAGTAACTTTGGGAAAATGAAAGACTTCAACTAACTAAGGACCAAAACGCGAGTGTCGTTCTACGGTTGATGTAATTGCAGTCAACATTTGTTTCAAAGCCAAACTTGAGCTAAAAAGAATCAGCGAAAAAGTATTTGCTTCATAGCACAAAAGATTGGAAGAAACCATACAGTTGTACGCGTATGGAAATAATGATCTGTCCTACGCACTAACCATTACACCACGGGCTACTATTAGGGCATAGGTTCTTACAATTTTATTTATTCAAACAAAATCAAGTTTATGACAGTTTTACTTTAACGTTATTTTTGTTTCTTTTAGAAAAAAAGGAATTCGACAATAGCTTGTTCATTGGATTAAATCTGTAATATGATTTTCACAGGCTCAGATTAAATGGTGCTTATCAACCTATATGTGCTGATTAGCGATTTCGATAATTAACAACTCAAATTAAAGATTACATATTTGATTAAAATTTTGGTTAACTTAACATTCCATGATCTAACAGTGCTAGGAATCTCGACAGAAAAAAGTATCAGGGCCGTATTACGAAACGAAGGCAAAAAAAAACGATACCCAAGAAAACGATAGTCATGCTCATGAGAAACCAATTATGATTTACGAGAATAGATGCCTGAAAATAATACCAAGATAAAATAAAAGAAAACAGCAGAACCAAACAAATATAATCAGCCTTATTGTGAGCTTCACCCAAACAACATTCTGTCCGAAAAATTTGACATTTGACTTTTCGCCTATTGTGAGTTTTCCCCGAAATTTCATAATCGAAAAATTCCCCTTATTTTGAACATTAATTTCGGGAGTCATTTTTACTTCTTTTTTGTAGGCGAACAAAATTTCGTTCGGGTGAAACTCACAATTGCTTTTAAAATTCCGACCGCCAAAAACAGTCGTAAACTAAAACGAGTATCGTTTTAAAAAAAACCACTATCGTAAATCTTAATCGCAAAATTACGTTAACGTCGGATTTTGTACGATAATCGTAACTAGTAATACTCCGTCCTCGAAAGAAAAATTATGCAAGGAAATCGGAGCTATCGATATCACTTTTCACGAACTCGGAATTTGACTGGCAGCTGATACTTTTTTCGGAATTCGTAGTACAAACATATTACGATGGGGCCTTAATGCTCTTTAAATGAAGAGATTCAATACATGTATTCGTGTAGTTTCGTTTCTGTGTTTATATTTCAAAAAAACTTCATCCCTTGATGCACTTTTAGAAGATAAAGATGAGCTTGATGAAGCTGCCGATTAATTTTAAACTGGTTCCATTTATTATGAGCGATTATTTCTCACATATGTAATTATGTATTTAGAACACAATTTAGACACCAGAAATACGTTAATCAATTCAAGAAATACATTTGCAAACTGACAGCTGTGGTAGTACAGGGAGGGGTAAATCTGCCGAAAAATTTAGATTTGCAAAATTGATTTTAAATCACAACTAAATCAATATATTTTGCCCAATGGAACGAAAAGATGGTCAAAATCGGATGATTGACAGATCCAAATCAAAAATAAATAAACAACTACTCAGAATGGTTCTTACTAAATTCACCAAGATCATTTTTAAAATAGAATAGAATTCGTGTAGAAGTTTGATTACTTTCAAAGTAAAAGGCACAAAAACAAGAAATCCAATTTTTTAAAATGGAATTATTGAATATTGTTTTATTTTTTTTTCAAAAAAACATCTACACAAAATTTTTATTGGCGAAAAAATTTCATATTTGAGACAAAATTTTATTAAAAATAAAAAAGTTTAAATTAAATCTTGTTGAAAGCAGCAACATCAACACTTTGGACGTAATCTTCCAACTTTTCAATTTCCTCAGTAAGCCAATCGATAGAAACCTTATCGTCTTCTACAACACAAGAGATGCTCAATTTTGTTATACCAAAAGCAACTGGTGCAAATTTGGAAGCTCCCCAAAGTAGTCCATCGGATGTAATTTTTCGTACTTCAGCTTCCAATGCTTTCATATCGGTTTCATCATCCCATGGCTTAACGTCTAGAACAAGGCTCGACTTGGCAATAAGAACGGGCTTCTTTGATTTTTTCGCAGCATAAGCGGCTAAACGTTCTTCACGGATTTTTGCTGCTTCAGCATCGTCTTCATCTGAGTCGGAGGCAAACAGATCAACGCCATCATCATCTTCGTCTTTGGTTGAAGATGCGGCAGGTGCTGCTTTTGTTGCTGGGGCTCCTGCGCAGCTAACACTCAATGAAGTCAGTTTCTGTTCAAGTGACTTGACACGGTTCTCAGACTGCATGCACACTTTCTTCAATCCTTCAATCAGCTGACGCAATTCAACATTGTCTTTTTCGACTGCTGCAAGGCGATCCACGATATCGGGAGAAGCTGGTGTAGCGGCCAAAGTTGCAATTCCATCCATCTAAATTTAAAAAAAATATATTTATGTAGATAACGAACAATTGTTATTCGGATAATTTTATAATTTGTACCTTCTCGAGTGAATTTTTTATGTGCTGTCTGGCCTTGGCTATCTCTGATACTAAAGTGCACTGATTCGATGCCGGACCCTGCAGAGAAAACCATTAAAAAAACAAGGGTAAGTGGTTTCATAGAAAACATGAGAGTAATTGAAAAACAAATTCTCTACACTAACTAAAATGTGTATACGAAAAAACGACGAAATAAAAAAAAAAACCTTTACAAATTAAATGAAATAAAAAAATCAATATCAGAATATTCAATACAACTAAAGGACTATTTTGAGGTCTAATGGCAAACCTTATTTTTGAGGTTTTTGGGTTTCTTAATCGAATCCTGAAAATCAGTTTTAGTTTCAACCAATGTTTGGTTTGGTGGTATATTCTCCTGCTCTTCCACTTGCTTCTCTACATTAATATCTTTGTTGGACTTTTTCTTCTTCTTTTTCTTGGTTTTTGTCTCTTCAACAACTTCCGAAGCTACTGGTATGGCTTCGTCCTTAAGCAAGGTAGGCGAAGGATCTTTGGATAAACTGTTCGAAGACGAAGCTTCAGACTCCACTACTTTGGTTTTCTTTTGCTTTTTTGGCTTGGCGATTGCCGCTTTTGGAACAACGACTTCAGCCGTTTCAGACATGACTTCTGGACTTTGCGACTTGCGAGTATTCTTCTTATTTCTCTTAGTTTTGTTTTTTTCAGGGCTTACGATTACAGGAATAGATTCTTCTACAATTTGCTCGGTATTGCTTACAGTTCCTTTAAGCAGCTTGTAATTTTATCATATTTTATTTATATTAAACATTTAACAAAGTTAGACAGAGGATTATATAAAACAACTCTCCAATTCAATCGTTAAAATTCTTACCTTTGCCAGACGTTCGTAGTATTCTCTTTCTGCATCATGGTAGCGAGATTTTTCTACCCAAACACGTTCTGCTGCAAGTGGACAGGCCATTTTATGATCTGAAAAGTTTATGCTGTACACTTTTACTTTGCAAAAATGAATATGAAGGCAGGCAAAAATCTATAATTTTGCGTCTGCGTTCCAGGTTGTATTGAACTTTTTTTTTTTAGAAAAACGTGGCATGTGCAGAAGATAGATTGCCAATCTGAATTGCATTTGCAAGCTTTTTGTTTATCAGAAAATGTCAATAGTGAATGATAATGTTTAAGTTTAACACTTACGGTTATTTATTGTAATTTTCGCAATATTTGTAGGGATATTTGAATTCAGAACTTTAGTTATCTGAAAATATTGCCGGCCAGGACAGTACGGATAAACCAACTCAATCTCAAATATTAATCCAATTTGAATTTGAAGCTGGAATTTGGAAGAAATAAAGGAGATTACAATAGACAAAAAGTATTGATGGGAATTGTACTAGTTCACAATAGTAAAAAAAAAATGTGCTTCCAATAAAAT
Organism: Leucozona laternaria; assembly: GCA_932273885.2. Taxonomy (NCBI): domain Eukaryota; kingdom Metazoa; phylum Arthropoda; class Insecta; order Diptera; family Syrphidae; genus Leucozona; species Leucozona laternaria. The sequence goes on from OW026367.1 coordinate 224,876, forward strand.
GGCCGGGCTAAGATTGGCCGCGTTCAGATTTGTATCAAAACCGATCCTGGATAGCTTTGTGTTGTTGTAATCACTTTATTATGAAACAGCTGTTGCCAAAAAAGAAATCTCAAGCTATCCTAAAAGTTCTAGGATACTTTTTTATCCTACGAGAATTTTCAAGAACAGCTGACTCTGATTTGAGCAGGAAATTTAACCTATCCAGTCTTGTTCGGTCAGAATTATAAATAAATACTCGAGTTATTGTGACTTCAGTACGTCATTACGATGGTCTTGTAGGCGATAGCCCGGTGGGGAGCTCTGATGTTCCCCTCACCGGTCTCATATGCACCCACAAAACCATCGCCATTGCGTAGTGAAATCTAAATCGGGTCTACGGCATGTCTTTGTTTTTCAATTTCAAAAGGCCGTGAATGTAGCTAATGATGGATTTACATGTTGTATCTGCAAATTTGAAGAAAAGTAGAGGGGGATGGATTTATGCCAAAAAACGAATGAGTGAAAGAGTATACCATGAAGATGACCATGCACGTCTTCATATCTGGATTATGGCACTTCCTATAATCTTGATCTATGAAGATCTCTGCATTTTGGTCTTATCTCTCTATTCAACAAATGTAACTTTTATATTGTAACGATTTAATAATTAACCCAACTACTTTGAATTTGAAACAAAAGAAGGCAGCGCCATCTCTCGGAAAAGCTAAACACCAAACCTTCAACCGTTTACAGCGCCATCTTTTGATTTAGCTGAGTATCAATTACAATTTTCCATCTGTCAGCGACTGGAATGGAAACTACTAGAAGGAGATATACTCGAATATTCCAGTGGATACTAGTGAAGACTAGAAGTAGAACTATTTAATTCCCTATATAAAGAGATGTTTTCGAGCGAGTAGGAACAGTTTAATTTTGAATGTGATAACGTAAAATAAGAAGTAAAAGTGTAACCAGAAGTGAATTTTAAATTGCATACTATTGTGTTTGGAGAATAATAAAATAGATTTGAAGTGAAATAAAGTGTTTGTTTTGTTAAGTAAACAAGTGGACGTTATTATTTAAAGGAAATAAGTTTTATTATCGAACCTAGGCAGAACATTACAATAGCAGTATTCATGCAATGTCGTATTTGCCTAGTAAACCTCGTAAACTGCATAAGTGTATCACCTCGTAAATCAAATGTCAAAATTTGTATGGAAAATTATATACGCAGGGCTGATATTATTTGATAAGTTTGCGCGATGATTTTGCCTCGTAAACCACGTAAACTGCATAAGTTTATCACCTCGTAAATCAAATGTCAAAATTTTTATGGAAAATTAAATACGCGAGCAACGTAATAAAGATATACACAGATTCATTGACATACTAAATATGGACTGCTAGTCGAGCCTCATTTCCATACAAATATCTCAGTAAAGGAGATTCAACCACTTTTTAGTAACACTGATGCTACTTGGAGCAAAGTGGCAAACAAAAGTAATAATTTACAATGCCATCTCTTGCGACTTGGGCTGAGCAAGCTTTTTTTGCCATAGAAACTATGGACATCTGTTATTTTTATTTATGAAACAGAGTGCCATCTGTTTTAGTTGAACGTCACAGTTTGACGTTTGACGTTTGTTCGATGTTTTAGTTTTTAATTTCAATCAAATAAGTTAATTAATTAATTAAAAATTACTCACATAATATTTATTTTTATCTTTATAACAGCAACCAAAAGAACGTCAGCAAAACGATAATTTATTAAGCAACAATCTATGCGGTACGTATATGTCAAAATTCTTTTATTTCCATAAGAATCAACAAAAAACTTCATCAGTTTGGTCAATCGTGGATGTGACCAGTATCCAGATGCTAAATTCATAATTCGACCGAATGGAGAGCGATTCGATCTGCTTTTCCATCCAAATTCAAGTGATTTGCATATCGATGGCTATATTGCGGAGAGGCATATCCGTGATGGCGATTTGGTAATCTTTAATGTTCAGCCAACTTTGTACAAGATGAGTATAATGGGTCATCGAGTGAAGGTGCTGCCATGGGCAACTCCGAATGAACCTTTCCTGCACTTCACCCTACAATGCTGATTCTAACTAATGAATCTTTTGATTTATTTACCAACTTGGGATGGAAGAATACCGATACCTACCATTTTTAAACCAACACCAATGTGGAGTGGATACATATTTTGAAATCGAGTCGGAAATCCATAATGCCAAGATTAAAGTGGAGCAAGTTATAAGTGGTGCCCATCACATGAAGCTGGAGGAAGGCCTGGCATAACTCTTCGCCAGACATTCGAGAATCAGGTAAACCGCATTTTGAATTATACACGTGATAAGACAGGGGATCTGCTAAATTCTCCCTAACAGAATACAACAACTTGAAGACAATGGTAGTCGCAGGTTCGAGAGGTTCGAATATTAGCATGTCTCAGGTTATTGCTTATGTGGGTCAGCAAAACGTTGAAGGAAAACGCATACCCTATGGTTTTCGTAGGCGCACTCTTCCGCATTTCATCAATGATGACTGGACCGGAAGCCAAAGGATTTGTCGCCAATTCATACCTCGCTGGGCTAACTCCGTTAGGATTATATTTCCATGCTATGGGAGGTCGTGAGGGTCTCAATGACACTGCAGTTAAAACAGCCAAAACTGGCTACATCCAGTGACGATTAATCAAAGCTATGAAAGCCCGAACTAAGTTATTGCAGTGATCCAAAACTCTAGGGGCTGCACTTGAAGCCAAATGGGACCAGTTGCGTCGTGATCGTGCAGGATTAAAACAGATCTTCCCAACCGGCGAATCCAAAGTAGTTTTGCCATGCAATATTCAACGAATATTGAATAGATAGTTACCATGTGCAGAACTATCTGAAAAAAGTACAGCCGTTTGCATAAAACAACAAATAATGTAAAGCAGCAAGCAATGAACAAATATTTTAAAGGAAGATTAAAATATGTGTTCAATTTGTTCACTAGTTATAGTACATTAAAATGGAAATGCGTTCGTCGAATTTGCTTGGGTCACTATCACTATGACGATCATAACTAACTACCTAATAAGTGATTCAGGCTTTTACTTATAAGAGGTGAGTCCTTTTAATAGGTTCTTTGGAGCACAAAGATTTTAAACAGTTTGCTCTTTTTTTGTTTAGACAAGATGATAAAATGTCTCAGGGATCAATGTTCATCATCTCCTGTAGTCAATAAGAATCGGATAACACTATGATGGTATTGGATGTCTTGGTTAACCGGAACCCAGGGATTTTCTAAAATATGCCCCATTTCTTACGGAAAGCAAACTATTTGTAAGTTGCGGTTTTTGCTAGACCCACTTTTTTTGCCTTCCCTATCATCGTAATGCCAAGTTTGATCAGAATTTCGAGTTCGGTTTTTTTACGAATCCATAAACTTGCCATATAGTACCTATATATCGCAAGTTCAAATCATATGCGCTAAATAGAAGCAGTGGTGAAACGGGGTAAGGATACCATTTTCGGGATTTCTAATGGACACAGTCCAACAGATGAGGTTTCTTGTAGATGAAAATGATATGGGTGATATTTCCAGGGTTCAATCGCAGCTAAAGTTGACGTTTGCAGTGCTGATTTGAGCGGTGCTCTAGGTGAACACATTCTTGGAGAGTTTGCCATTGCTTGCAATAAAAAACCCAGTTGCTGGACACAAGTCTGCAATCTTTCCCTCTCTTATTCGTCTTGCTACTCCAGCACTTCCTACTCGACGGCTAAATAAAAATGTCATGGATAGATCAAGCAATTAAAATTTCCAAAGATGCTACCCTCAGCGCTGGTCCAAAAATTGCTGATTTCTATATAAACCTACTCGAAAATTCTGACCTGGATGTTAAATTCAAATCTTTGTCGGAAGAAGTTGAAACTTTTAGTGTTACAGTCCGCATACCTGGTGTTGGAGAGTTCAACTTACAAGCATTAAAAACAACAAATTCAACACATGGATAATTTATTATTTTTCATTTTTTTGTGTACAATTATGAAAATATATAAAATACAAAATAAATATTAATTCATTGCATTAAATACGAGTTTTGTGTTGATTCGTAAAATAAATACTAATGTTTTTTGTTTTTTTTTTTTTGTTTTGTTTTGCTTTTAAACAAGGTTCAATCAAAGAATCGGAGAAAGAACTTAATTTAAAAAAAAAATCACGAAATGCTGCAGCTGTTCCTTGTATTATGACTCTGGGTTGGTGTCTTACATCGATTCTTACTCTTTGAATGGGTAGGTGTGTTGAAACACTGATTCGTTGTAAGTGCGTATGACTTGAGAGTCGATTTGTCGGATGGTGGCAGAGGTAAAGCCTCGATTGCGTAAACACTCGTATTCGGTCTCTTTGAGACTGGGTTGTTTTTCTGTTCACTCTACGAATTTAATCCTCATCACTCTCGTTTGCCAACTGCCGAATAGGTCTTATTTTATTTCCTGTATTTACATTAGTTGTCTTCGATTGCCCTTGCTTTGGATTGTCTCCTTTGGTTTATCTTCTATTTCTATGCCTGCGTGTATTCTTTTAATCTTCTTACCGCTCTGTGCTAACTTAACAAGTTCTGCAAATTTTTTGGAAACTTTCTCATCGCCTCCCTTCGCTGAAAATAACCATCACAAAAAAAAAATAAATAAGTTTTTCATAAAGCACAGGCAAAATAAACAACAAAAATATTGACAAGATATAAACAAAATTGAAGTGTCAAAAGTTATACCTAATTTTCCGTGTTGCTCCAACTGGCGCTAGTGGCGATAAGTTTTCGATTGAATCCGCGTGAAGTTGGCTCCTAGCAGTCCATATATAATAGGTCAATGCACAGATTGCTTTATAGGTGCGTTCATGCAAAGTGAAGAATACATTTACGCAAATACGAATTTAGTAAATATATCTCATTGCATGAATACCCCTAATATCTTACATCCATGTTTTTTTGCAGAGCTCGCATTTAGGCCAAGCGCGCACATGTAACTAAACAGTTTGGTTGCGATTTTGAGCACTATAGGATTATATGAGAGTCCGCCGGTTTATGTGCGCGGACTCTCATATAATCCCGAGTGCTCAAAATCGAAACCAAACTGTTTAGTTGCATGTGCGCGCCTGGCCTAAAACTGTTTTTTTCATTGACCTATTATATATGGACTGCTAGGAGCCAACTTCACGCGGATTCAATCGAAAACTTATCGCCACGAGCGCCAGTTTGAGCAACACGGAAAATAAGGTATAACTTTTGACAATTCAATTTTGTTTATATCTTGTCAATATTTTTGTTGTTTATTTTGCTTGTGCTTAATTTGTGGAAAACTTATTTATTTGTCAGGCTGGAGTGGTTAAAATGGACCCAAAAGAAGCCAAAGAACTTATCAAACAAGCGAACTAGTAATGGTACGTAGGCGTTTTTGTGACGGAAACTTTTTTATTCTTTATTCCTTTCAATTCCAGACAAAATCTTAACCAGTTGGCGGCCACCTTGTCCCTTTGCTTTGTCATATCTCCCAATCAATATTATCTCCTGGACTCTTGGCTCATGTAGAAGTATACCCCAACCCACAAACGCCGCAACAAAACGCCTTCAATGAAGCTATAGATAATGTCCTCGACTTCAAAGAGAATGCGTACATGCAACGAAGATGGATGTCGTGAGGAATGGGGCGACTCCATGGACGTCCAAACGCAACCCCACGTACGACACCGACAGGAGGAAATACTCCAAACAAGCCTTAAAGACAAGAGATTACCTGACCCAAACAATTTACAATTCAAGCGACACTCAAAGATAAAAACAAATAAACAACTTATTTTTGTTAAGTCAATAAAAAACGGGTTTTTGTATTTCTTTTTACAAATTAAGCTTAGTACAACGGCTGTGGTAGTCCAATGGAAACAAATATCGATGTGTCAATGAAGCGCTCAACGCAATTCTTCAGACATGTTTCTCTATTGCTGTCTAATTTTGATCCCAGTTTTGACATACACTTGTCCCAACAGATTTCATTCGTGCACCTATGTGAAATAAAAAAAACCACGTAAGATGCCGGCCATTGTTCTGAAGTGCATATTTTATTTGAAGTGATGACCTTAAAGACACAGTTAATATCAACCTCAACCTTTTATATTATTATTTAGCTTCTATGCATTTATAAAATGACAAAAATGAAAAGTAAAAAATATGTTATTAAGGTAATGTGATGAAATAACTCATTTTACGATTGAAAACTTACAGAAAACTAAAAAAAATTGAGCAAACGTCAAACTGTAACCTTCAAATAAAACAAATGACACTGTGTTTCATAAGTAATAATAACAGATGTCCCTAGATTCTATGGCAAATAATGCTTGGTGAGCCCAAGTCCCAAGAGATGGCCTTGTGAATTATTACTTTTGTTTGCCACTTTGCTCCAAGTAGCATCAGTGTCGCTAAAAAGTGATTGAATCACGTTTACTGAGATATTTGTATGGAAATGAGCATTGACCTATTATATATGGACTGCTAGGAGCCAACTTCACGCGGATTCAATCGAAAACTTATCGCCACGAGCGCCAGTTGGAGCAACACGGAAAATAAGGTATAACTTTTGACAATTCAATTTTGTTTATATCTTGTCAATATTTTTGTTGTTTATTTTGCTTGTGCTTAATTTGTGGAAAACTTATTTATTTGTCAGGCTGGAGTGGTTAAAATGGACCCAAAAGAAGCCAAAGAACTTATCAAAGAAGCGAACTAGTAATGGTACGTAGGCGTTTTTGTGACGGAAACTTTTTTATTCTTTATTCCTTTCAATTCCAGACAAAATCTTAACCAGTTGGCGGCCACCTTGTCCCTTTGCTTTCTCATATCTCCCAATCAATATTATCTCCTGGACTCTTGGCTCATGTAGAAGTATACCCTAACCCACAGACGCCGCAACAAAACGCCTTCAATGAAGCTATAGATAATGTCCTTGACTTCAAAGAGAATGCGTACATGCAACGAAGATGGATGTCGTGAGGAATCGGGCGGCTCCAAACGCAACCCCACGTACGACACCGACGGGAGGAAATACTCCAAACAAGCCTTAAAGACAAGAGATTATCTGACCCAAACAATTTACAATTCAAGCGACACTCAAAGATAAAAACAAATAAACAACTTATTTTTGTTAAGTCAATAAAAAACGGGTTTTTGTATTTCTTTTTACAAATTAAGCTTAGTACAATCGCTGTGGTAGTCCAATGGAAACAAATATCGATGTGTCAATGAAGCGCTCAACGCAATTCTTCAGACATGTTTCTCCATTGCTGTCTAATTTTGATCCCAGTTTTGACATACACTTGTCCCAACAGATTTCATTCGTGCACCTATGTGAAAAAACCATGTAAGATGTTCTTTTACCATTTTGTTTTAAATGTTACATGGCTTGAGCTTTTTGATTTTCTGCCATAATCATTTCTTTGAGCTCTTGATTGCCGGCCCTTTGTATTTATGGAATCGATATCCGACATTCTGTGTAACTTTATTTTAAATTTGCAAGAAATACATATAAAGCACTCCGTAGAGGTAAGAGATTGGGAATTTTGATAGATTACGTCCGACTTCTTTTGTGGCCAGAACTAACAGATTATTCACCGCGTTGCGACGTTTGTCCAATGGGTAGTCAATACCGAAGGACAACTCGATTCTTGTAAAAGATTGCCAGATCCTTGTGCATCCCGCGAGTATTCGCGAACAAATCTATTTTTAACAATGCCGGCCATTGTTCTGAAGTGCATATTTTATTTGAAGTGATGACCTTAAAGACACAGTTAATACCAACCTCAACCTTTTATATTATTTAGCTTCTATGCATGTACATATAAAATGACAAAAATAAAAAGTAAAAAATATGTTATTAAGGTAATGTGATGAAATAACTCATTTTACGATTGAAAACTTATAGAAAACTAAAAAAAATTGAGCAAACGTCAAACTGTGACCTTCAAGTAAAACAAATGGCACTGTAATTATAACAGATGTCCCTAGATTCTATGGCAAATAACGCTTGGTGAGCCCAAGTCCCAAGAGATGGCCTTGTGAATTATTACTTTTGTTTGCCACTTTGCTCCAAGTAGCATCAGTGTCGCTAAAAAGTGATTGAATCACGTTTACTGAGATATTTGTATGAAAATGAGGCTCGACTAGCAGTCCATATTTAGTATGTCAATGAAAATGAGGCTCGACTAGCAGTCCATATTTAGTATGTCAATGGTTTTTTTCCTGTGTTTTCACAGCAAATTGTGAAATATGGTGAAAAATTTCAAGTTGCCAAACGGACCTAATAAGAAACTTGGTAGCACTCTCCGTTCATGTTCTTATATTATTTTTTCCCAACAATAGATGGACATCTAAATTATTTCAAAAATATTTTCAAACACGTTTGACGTTTGTTAAAATTTGTAATTAAAAAATTTCAATTTACAAATAAAATTTCAAATTGCAACTAGCAATTGCTAAAACTAAATCAAAATAAAATTTAATAATATCTCATCATCTTGATTTCCAAAAAGTGCTACTATGTGGACAAATTTTTCACAATCTTCTGCGGAAGATGAAACTATAAGCAATGCCTTTTGCACGAACGGAATTTTTAAGATTTGGAGCGAAGATCTTGTAAGAATATTATTTTTTCCCTACGATAAAAAAAATACTAAACTTTGCCTTAGGTATTCAAAAAACCTCAAGTCGGTGCGAGTGTCCAAAATAAGAAAATGTTCATAGCAATTGACAAAACTGTTGTGCTTCTGGAGGATGAAAACATAGCCAAGTGCAGCTTTCTTAGTTTTAATTCTCAAATAGATATCGTAACTATTTCAAATTCTGGAAATCTAATTGTGTGTGGCTTGTCCGACGGAGAAATTCATGGAGTCTGTATCAACGGTATCCCGTTGTTTAATCTGTAATAAATTATATTTTTTCATGATATACATAGGTAATTACGATTGATAATTAAAATACATTATTTAATTACGTTTTTAGAAGCCTTAACCAGGACGATGTTCAGAAGAAGTCGACTATTGCCGGCATACGACAGGTCGAGAATATTTACTACATATCGTGTACCAATGGCAGTATATATAAGTGAGTGAAATTGGATTTAAAGTAACACTCTTCGTTCCAGTTTATGAGAACAACTTCTAGGAATGAACAATGAAACAAAACATCGTATTAAATTATTGATTCCATCTGATTACGTTTTTGTTAGTGAATAAGGTTGAAAGACAATTCTTTAAATGAAGGCAATTGTCTATTGTTTCAAAACCTTTTAAATTGTAAAAGAAACTTGATGTTTAAAAAGATGTAAGTAGAGTAGATCAAAAGGCACGGTAGTGCCCATCCCATAGGAACATACCGCACTCTTAACTTCATTACCAATAAGATCAGAGAAAAATTCACAATTTTTGCACCTATCATTGACTGACAACATCAAAACCTTAGAATATTCTAATTTCGCATAACGATAAGTCTAATGGTTCATATAAGGGGAATAATTTGAAGTTTCCATTTAGGAACATTTTGGTACCCTCCCACTTTCTCATAATTTAAGCATTTCCGATTGTTGTATAATAATAAAATTATTTCAGGATTAGTGACTATTTGTTAAATTTACTTGGCAAGTTTTTATTTTAGTACTCAATCACTCATAATTATTAAAATTTTAAGAAATGACCAGTGAAATTAATTTTTCTCGTAGTTTGGAGTTGTTTCGATACTTTCGCTTAGAAGGTAGATACCTAAATATATGAAACATTTCTAAATGATTGGGATTGTGCATGACCTCTACACATTCACAGAATTCTTGGCCTTTATTTCTTTGAACTAAAACGATCAAAAACAGCTGTCTCTATCACATGTCTGCGAACAAATATGGAAAGCTATCTTTAAAATGATATAGTTTTAGGCCTGATTTAATGCTTTAAAATATCAATGATGTTAGTATCGTTAAAGCGAAACCTACTCGCTAAACTAATATCAATGATTGAAACTTGCATCGAGGAAAATGAACATCTTTCCATTCCGGTATGTGCGTTACTGACTCCTTGTATGGAAGGACCATATATTCGAGGATGCAATCCATCTTTTCCCATTTTGATCTAATTATATAAGCTCTACATGCGTTCAAAGCTTGAGAACAATTTCCTTATCGACACGATCAACTGCTACTTTAACACGCCTAAACCTACTGTATAGAATTTAGTAAATCCTTTAAAAATCATAGTTGATAGAACCATAACCCAAACTCGACAACAGTCGTAATATTTTATCTTATTTTATCAGTACTTTTATAAACAGGATTAAAGTGAAATAAATTAAATATATTTTTCTAATGCTAAATTATTGATCATTTTAGGCTCACAAATGCTGATGAAAATCGCATTCAAACTTGTCTTAACATTTCGTTAAAGGAAAACGAGACTGTTATGTTCAATGAAAGTATTATGGACAATGTCAGCATTGAAAAACTGACTAACACGAAGAGTCTCAATGAAATTACTGCCGTTGAAATTGTTACTCTGTCAGGTACAGATGAATATCTTTTCTTAAGTGGAACGAAATGTTTTCTTCGATTTCAAACAACCCACCAAGACACAAAGATCATTATATCTGATAACTATCAAGGCCTTAAAAATATTTATAACTTGGATAGCTACATGTAAGTATAAGATTTCTTTTGAAAGTCTACCATGATGGGTCTTTGTTGCTAGTTACTTTGTCGGTACTCAATTTTTTTTGTTAAACAGCATTGCTTTGACTAACAGTGGTCATCTTCTTGAAATATGTCCGCACTCGAAATTAGTATATCAAAACCCTTTTGATTTCGATTGCCTTATTGATGATTTGACTGTTATGGAAAATAATGAAAACACAGTTGAGCTACTGATACTTACAAAGCCTGATGAAAACGGAGCACGCACTATGAAAGTAGTTGAATTTCCATGTTAGTTTCAAATTTAGCGATATTTTATTATGATACTCACTAATAGTTTTTAAATTATATTTTCTAAGCTTTTAAATGCATTTACCAATTTGAAATGGCTAAGGACACATGGCTTGTGAATCAACCTAAGTGTTCGGTTAATCTATACTATCTAAGTGGGGAGAACATAAATTCGCAAGGTTTACCCCAAGAAATTGAAATGAAATTGGTTTCTGAAACACAGCCGGCTGAACGTCTTAAAAAGCTAATTTACAAGGGTCATCTAGAAGAAGCAGAGGTTAAATGTTATTTTTATTTTTTTTTTTTAAATTATGTAATAACCTTCATTAATAATTTAAGGAATTTGGAAAACAATTTGAACTGAGTCTTCAACCTATCTATGAAGCAAAAGCTAAAAAAATACTACTAGAAATGAGCAGTATAACAGAGGTAAATTATATAATTAAATAAATGTAATCTCTTTGATATTTTGTTATTAAATATTTTTATAGTGCAGATTCTTCCCAATCGATTTATATAGCGAACATTTTTAAGACCTTTAGCATAATAATGAAGTTTTTTTTTTTGTTTATTGATATCTAAAGATAATTCTAATGTTTATTAAGGTAATCGTTATTTTTGGATGGGTATGATTAATATCCCTTTTTACAGATTTTTATTTTCATTCACTGTGCACTTTGCACGTTTTTTTTTTTAAATACCAGCAAAACCAATTTTAATAAGTCTCGTCCCATTAAAAACAAAATTAATACCTTACTATTATTCAATGATATGTTTTATTCTAATCAATTCATTCATATATATTTTAGTTTGATAATATATAAATTGAGGTCATAACGGATAATTGTAAACAATTATTATGTTCTTCGGAAAGTAACATGTGGAAAACTTAACGACATTTAGATAAAAATGCGATAGTAAGTAAGTAAGACTAGTGGAACGCGGCTGTTCTATTACATAGAAATAACGCATTTTTTTAATAAATGCAACCAAAAATGGTGGTAGCTCACTCATGTGGTTGTTGCTTAATTTAAATTTCACAAAAAAAAATGTATTTACAAGGCTACTGGCCCTTGCGAGGAAGTGACGAATCCTACAAGAGTTTCTCTTGTCATGAACAAGTGCCTCTCACATTGGCCGTTCGGATTCGGTAGAAAATTGTAGATCCCATCCATTCCTGTAAACAAATAACACGTACATAGGAATGGTCGAGTATTGTAAGTCACAGGCCCTGGTTCTTCACGAGCTCTCGAGCCAGCAAATGTATTTATTTATATTTTAGATTACCAATTTTTCATTCAAGACTATTTGAGTTTGGTATCAAATAAAAGCTGACTATATGCAGCAACCGACTCTCATGCAAGCGAGTAGTTTTTTTAGGACAAGATGGTGGTTCTATTTTGGACAGAAGTTACCGCCATACAACTTTTGCTGCAAAAATAACTAAAATATTGCTCAATGTCAACTTTCATTTAATACTAACTCATTTGTGTACCCTCTGGGCCAGAAATGGGTTCTCTTTGTCAATATTAATATGGTATAAAATTGTTTTCACCTTCATGAAATTAGTTATTGATCAGCATAATCAATGTTTTTGTTTTCTATTCATCTAAGGATAATATGGAAAGATTTGAAGAGCGGTTCAAACAACTTTTAAGTTTACTAAAACTTGTAGAGAAGAAAGAGTTTTTCAAAATAATTCGTTCATACGAAATTCCAAGTAGACGAATACTTCCGTTGTTTTTGGATGAGATCTTACATCACATGGACGAAGAGGTAAGTATATGTTAAGTTTCATAAAATACTAAATAATTATTTGACTTGATTATATTAAGACGGACGATGTGTGTATCCAGGAAATCAAAGAACATCAATTGCGTTTGAAAACTTTAGCTCTTATAGATCCACACGAATGTAACATGGATTGGCAACGTTTTGTTTATCATCCAAACATAGTACAACTTTGTTCATCTTTTCTCAAAAGTGAAATCCTTATAGCGTGCCTTATATGGAAAAGACATTCAGCGACCATCATACCTATAATTGATCCACCGCATATACGCAAATTAATAAATTTAATTCCAGCCAATGTTGAGCCATTTAATCTTGTGCAATGGCTTCGGCATTTTGTACCAACCACCGTGCATGCATATCCAAGCCTGATGCCGTATATAATCGATTGGAGTATTCAAAAAACACGATCGTTGCAGTTGTCTAAGCACTGGCCTGATATTGGACTTGAATTTTCTACAAAAGTCTCTGAAATTTTTGATGATATACAATTTCTTCATTCGTAAGTTAAAATGAAAATATAGAAGATAATATAACTAAAATTTACATTTTTCACATTCTAGTGATGTAAGACGCCAGCATGAAAAAAATATTGAAAAGCTTAGAGATTTGGTAAATGCATTACAAGATTTGGCTGTTCTTAAGAAGAGCTATAACCTTGTGTTTACTTTGGATAACTACATAAAGGATTCGTTGGATGAGACAGCTTTTTGTATACTACAAAGAGTCCAAATAACGAACTTGAAGAGTCTTGTTAATGACTTTTTATATCCAATTTATATGGAGCGAGGTCGGTCTCCAGTGAAAGCGATCCGAAAATACATAACATTTCTCGTTGCTAGTAGGCAAAATTTAAGTTCCTGGCTTAATCGTGCTGTTACATCAATTGAACTTTTACACAGTGAGGACGCTCGTTTAGAGAGTGCCTTGTTGGTTTTACAGGTTTGTCATTCATTATATTTTATATATTTTGTTCACCTATTAAACTGTTAAATATTAAAGGCTGCTCCAGTACCGTGGCCTGTCACGGTAGGTCCACTTATTAAGTTAGGAGAATCAACCCACCCATTAGCTCAAAAGATCAACATTGAATATGAGATTCAAATTATAAAAATCATGAAAGTTAAGTACGGCTGGCCTGCAGATGGCACAGACTATAACATGAAACTGGTATTTAGAATAGTTAAGGCAGATTTGGCGGAAATGATCGACGATATTAAAGACCTAACCAAAGCGACTCCTGAAATTCAAGGAAGTGCAAATTTCTATTGCTGCTACGAAATGGCGAGAAAAGGAAAGATTGACACTGCATTGCGATTTTTCAATAGCTTGGGGATTCAACAAAAAGCTGAATGTAGCGAAAAAATTATCAACATATTTTCTGTATGACTTCGAATTGATTTCCATATTTTTTAAATGTATAATAGAAATGTCACTTAAATCTTCAAGCACATTAGTTGTTTTTTTTTTGTCTTCTTTAGTTGAACATATAGTAGTTAAGAAAGTGAAACCATACAAATTTAAAACTACTTAAAGTTAATATATATGTAGGTATATAAAAAACTAACTTGCTTGAAGAAGGTACCCTCAAATGTCGTCGGTCCGAACAAAAATCGTCAGAAGTGAATTTTGAGCTTAAAATGCCATTTTGAGCAGAAAAGGTTTTGTTTCAATTTTTGTCTGTTTTATTTCGGACCGACAATTTGAACTCTTTTATTATTTTTCAACAAACAAGTGCTTTCCTTGTCTAAGTCTTTGATGTTATTTTGCAGGAAGTTCTTGAGGATCCTAATATTGATGAAGAATCACACAGTAATTTATTTGAATTTTTCAAACTAATGACTCCACAATCTAACTCAAGTGACCAAAATGTTCTGATGAAAATTCAAAAGTGTCGCATTCTTCGAGTACGATTTCAACTGAATGTCATAACAGATGATCTGAGAAAGCAAGATGTTCGAATGCAGCTTTTGGAAAAGGGAATATTAAATTTGGCACAAAAAGTAAAGCAAAATAAAGTGAATGTAACTACGGTTTGGAACGAAATTTGCGAACTTGCAAATACACTGGATTTTGAAAAAGCTTTTGGTATTTTGGAACTGTGCAAATCACTGCAAAATGTTCATTTGTCATGTGCTTTGGCTTACTACACACTAGAACTTATTAACTGCACAAAACAAAATGATGAACTGTTTATTGATATTGCAATAATGGTTATTTCGCAACAAATCGTTCTATGTCAAAACAGTAAGCAGTTTTCATTTAAATTTTTTTTAAATGCATACAAATATTTTAAATGGTCTTTTATTTTTCAGAACAAGACAGAGATAGTGTCATGGCCACCGATCCTCTTTCGTTTCCTTTGGCTTATAAACTTCTAATTAAGGCTTTACAATATGGAAAAACGTTTAAATTAGAAATCCTTGAACTTCTTAAATGGGTGCGGATTGTTTATACTTCATATGAACTTGAAGTGATAGAAGAATATTATGGTGTAGAAAATGATGTCAACGAGCGGGTAAATATTATCAATTTATATTATAATTATGTTAATTTAAACAAGGGAGTGATATAAATATGCATACAGCTGTCGTCAAAATAAAGCCGCCAAAGTTTAACGGATTTTGACTATCAATGCAATAAAAAAACTACATTGCTTTTATATTGACTGCAATGGTCAAAAATAATATATCGATGGAATTATCTGAAATCTAATTAAAACCAACTCTGAACTGGTCTCAATTGTAACCTGGCCCTAAATGATGAAATCCCTGGCCCTAATAATGAAATTCCATTACCAGAATCTCCAAATCTCTCATTCCCAAACATGCATTGTTAATAAACTTTGATCAACCTCAAAGAGAACTAAAAGCAATAAGTATATTGTTATAAAAGAGAAAGAGACAGGACTTTATGGGCTCAAAGCTTACATGAGTATCCAGTGCTAGCATCAAATTATTTGTTTGCAAGAAGTGGTATTAATGTTTGAATACATTCCAATTTAAAGTATGATTTATCGGTTGAATATGATTAATTTTTGTTCTTCTGGGTATTGTAGAGAAGAATGGAATACTGTGTTCTCATAGAAAATATTCTTGTGCATGCGTTGTTGGCTCTATCGAATTGTCGAATTTTCTTTCTGGAAGTAAAATGTTACCCGGAAATAAAAGATTATCCAAATTTCCCACAAATATTTTTTCTTACAAACTAAGTCATATCAACATAAATATGTATAAATTTTGGAAAACACTTCGAAGTAATTTTGACAACAGTAAAATGTTACAAATGCTGAAAATGCAAGGAATAATATCGACCTTTAAAAACGTTTGTATAATTTCCTCTTTAAAATAGAATATTTTCAAAACAAAAAAAGGATTCATTCAGAAGATTTGCTCCTTGACGTATATCAAATTAATACACTTTCTTCAATTAACACTTATTCCTTTTACTATGATTTAACTGAGATATAAAGAAAAAAACTAAATATTAAATATTTTAAAAGATTTTTAAGCATTTTGAAGAAATCGAAAACCCAAAACAAATGGATACCAAACCGCAAAATAATAGGCGTAATTCTGTATCTGTTTTCGATGAAGTTGTGTGTGTACAAGAGGTTCGTAAGGAAAAAGTGAGTTTGGAAAAAATTCTACATTGACAAATAGTTATTTTTCTTATATTTTTGATTTGCAGATAGTCAGAGATCACTCACCAGTTATAAATTGCGTTTCTTTAGCCCTGTTGTTGATCGTTTTAGAAATTAAACCTGGAATCTATTCCTTTAACAAATTAGAGCTATTAACATTGGATAGATTAAAAGTTGATGTTGCCCGGTATATTTATATTATCAGCAAAAGCAAAAATTTATTAACATCCTTTTTTTAGAATAAAAGGAGAATTTCTTCATTCCATTGAAATATTGGTCAAATCTAAACAACATAACCCATGGTATTCTGTAGCTCAGTATTTATTGGAGTATCAAAAGAAATCTGATAAAGAAATTATTCACATAGATTTTGTATCTACACAATTACGAAGAGTGTTTCGGCATTCACTCTCTCACAAAGATCCCAATTTTATAGGTATGTGACAATAGCATGAACGTAATATACAAATATATACAAAATATTTTAAGATCTGTTTGCAATGTTAATAACGGATTTACAACCTCGCTTACAATTGGAAAATCTTATGAATGATCTAAAATCTGATATTCAAAGAGTCAATCTCCTGATATTGGCAGAAATGTATAACACACATATAGAAGATATGGTTAAGGTGAAAGCAATCAGAGAGAGGTAAATAATGTGGTTTAAAAAAAATAAAGAAGTTTGTTCCAAAAATAATTTATAATTGAATTTCAAACTGTAACTTACATCATAAATTTGAGGGCATTAATCCATTCTTATTTGTTTCAGTCGCATTAAGCAGTTTTATTTTACGGAACTTTGCAAGCAAGATTCTAGTCTAAAGACGAAACCTGACATTGACATAGTATCAATGGGACAACTTATGAAAGAACTAAGAAATAATATGCTAGATGTTCGTCTGTTGGAACGTCTCAGTAAAGATTTTGGGTGGGATTATCAACAAGTATTAGTTTCACAAGTAATTCAATATTTTTTGTTTTATATATATAATTTATTGTTGTACTGATTGAAATAATTAAACAAACAGGTAATAGCTGTCCTTCATTTGCAAGAACCTAACTTTGAAATAAAGGTCGACACTTTTGGCAAGGAAGAATTATATATGAAGAATTCTGTTGAAGAAATAAGAAATCTCTGTCATCCTTACATAAACGAGATCAAGAATACTGAGCTTTTAGCATCGAAACTGTTAAATTTTATGTCAGAGGTATATTGAAGCGCAATAAATATGTCTTCTAGATTTGAATTCTAACACTTCTTGTTACAGATAAATTATTATTTTTATGAACATTACTTATGTGTAATAGAAATTTTGAATTACATCAATGAATTACCGAAGGAAATGCAACTATGGAACTGCATTTTGATATTTCTAAAACACAAAATGATTTCAAAACGTCGAAATCGTCCATCACAAATGGAAACCGATTGGTGGTTGAAGTCTCATTCTGAAATCGGTGTACTTCCAAAAATTTCCAAGTATCGATTGCCGTTTATGCCAATTGTTCAGCAGCCTCTCAAAGATATCTTAGGTATGATTTAATTTTGTATATTTAAGAATATAAACTTAATAACAATCGTAAACAGACAATGAAATCAATATCCACAACTGTGAGAGTTGGTTTCCTTTGATAAAGATGCACACCGTTTTGCAGGCAACTTCCACACAGTCGGAAATACTAAAAATGCAAGATTATTTCTGTATGTCGGCTGTGAAAAACTCTATTTCCGATTACAAAGCAAACGTGGACTCAGACACGTGGAATTTGCAACCTACAAATAATGCATTTTTGCAATCTGTAAGTGTTTTCGCTTAAAGAAAATATTGTATGTTGTTGTTTTATTTGTTTTATTTTTTTAAATTAAGATTCTGAGATTAGTACAGCACGTCTCCAATACATCAAAAGTATTACTTATACTTTACTTTGTTGTTAGTCATGCTCCAGATGGTGCAGATCAAGTTGAAGCCTCTTACGAGTGCTATAAGTTTACCACTGAGCACGAAAAGGAATTATTAAGTCAAGAAAAATCAATAGAAACTGTACGAAAAGCCAAAAGAAAATATCCAATATTCAAAACGCAGCATTTACTACATGTCTATGGTCTTGTAGAAGACAAACTATTACAACTGGTTGAGAATCCAAAAGAGCTTGTGTATGCATTATATTACCACGAAATGATTTTGAAACCTAATAAACCAGACATAAATAAAGTCTGTAAGGAAATAGCTGAACTCCATGACTTAGATATAGATATGATGCAATTTAATTTGCTTCAAAAATGGCTATCTTTTGCAACATTGTCTACAGAAATGACTACTTTAGAGGACACTTTCTATGAAGATGTGAATAGTACAATAAGTATAAGAGAAGAAAATGATGGTGAAAACGTCATAAGGTTAATAATATGACTATCATAACAAAACCAAATATATTAAATGTATTTTTTTTCAGAGCGCATTATATTTTAAAAAGTTGGGAAACAGACAAAGCTATGCAGTTTCTTGTTGGACATATATTCCCTGCTGATGGGTAAATTCTTAAGCTAAATATTTTTTTTTTTTATACTATAACTTACAATTTTTTTAGGTCAGTAAACACAAGCAAGCAACTTCAAATGTTTGAGTGTTTTTCTCAGCTCAATGATGGCAGTTCAAACTACAACGATGTGTTGTCCCAACAAAAATACATCACAATCAAATGTGTTCATAATTTGAAACAGCTTGGCTATAACTTTAGTTTGGATAAATTTGCAGATTATGATAAAGTATCAATTTTGAAAAAAATCTGGCAGAGCCATGCTAATAGTCAATTTGCAATGGAAGTTATTGCCAACATTTGTCTAGGATTTAAAATATACATACCAAAAGTATGGAATGGTATTCTGCGTCAAATGGTTAAATTCAATATGATTCGAGAATTAAATGCACTCGTTGATGTTTTGTCGTGTAATTCGCATATATTGCATACAAGCGGGTTGATTCAAGCTTGGGATTGTGTTCTTAAGTTGCCATTTAAAAAAGCCAACAAAACAAGGTCCTTTGAACAGGAAGAGTTACTGATGAAAACCCTCTTTAGAATACAGGTAAGTTTTTTACTTTTAAGTTGAGTAAACTATTTTTAACTATGTAATGTATTGAAGGGATGTCCTGTTGTAAGTGAAATAAATTTAATGGAGATTGCAGAGGACTGCGTACGCATAGATCGGTCTCATATGGCTGCGATTTTAATTGTTTTCTGCTGTTCGCTAAGAGATCGAGAAAAAATAAAGAAAGTGAGTAGATATTTGATTTTGTGAGAGGTGTATTTCTTTTTATTGCAATTAAAATCTTATTTTAGTCGAGTATATAGCCATTTATTTATATACAAAATAAAGGAAACAAAGTGTAATAAACTGAATGTTGGCATTAGCAATGTAAATGGAAACAGTTTTTCATAGATCCGAAACTTTTCTTGGAAATATCTTGGAAACGGTTTCTTTTTGATATTTGTTTGAAGCAATTATTTGGATACATAAACTTTCCTTAGAATTTTAATGCTAGCCAATTAATTTTAGCATTTCAAAGAATCACACGTTACACACAAATTTAAACCAATCAAAGTATTTGATGAGAATTCATATCACCCGAGACTGTTTTTTGCTTTCGATGAAATAAGAATTATATTGAAACTCATAGGAAAGATCTTCATTATTTAAAAATTAAGTATTTTATTTTTGAAAGTGATATACATGTATGTACTTCTAGCAGTTTACAAAATACAGAATGATGATGACATGGATCCATTGATATATGCTACAGCACAATCTGCACCAATCAGACCCTATAGAAAAGATATCATTTTAACTGAGCTTTCAGATCTCAAATATTAATTTTGAAACATTTAACGGAGTAATAACACTATGTTCTATAATAGTTCTACTGAACTAATATAGAACATAAACCAAACACAAAAACAGCACCTGGAACTCGACCTCTCAGCGTAATTGCGACACTCGCAATTGATTAATAAGAACATTTTTTGTGGCAAATCGCTTCAGCAAATTTTTTTCACAAAGAAACCGTTTTTTAATAACGGAACAACCTATTTTCGTGGCCTTTGTAACTTATCTAGTAGGTTTCGGATCAAAATTATGTAAAACTTTCAATTTATAAAGAATCCTAATTCACATGCAAAACTTCAGTCTGTTACTAATTGGTTCCTTGTATATATATATATTTTTACTAGACAACAATTTATCATTAATTAGAATAGAATCATTTTTATGTTAAAAACTTTTTTGAAAACGTTCTTATTCTCATAATATCTTTCTTTTAATTTATAGCTGATAACATCTCGAATGAGCCCAAGCCTACGTAAAGATATTCTTGAGTTAGAGGAATCAGGAATAATGCCTAGTATTATTAATTTTGTTTTGAAAGAATTAAATATTTAAAGATTTGTTTCGTTTTCGAAAAGTGCATTAAATAAATGAATTCAAAATTGTATATCTTAGTAAATTAAAATAATTTGAATGTTTTATCAAACTAGCACGGAAACCTAAAAAACTTTTTTTTTGTAGACAAAAATGTCTTTGTATTTGTACCAAAAATTAACATTATGAATACCTTCATCAAACGAAAATCAATAGCTCTATTTAAATGATTTATTTAACTTCATTATTAAAAGCATATTCAAAATCTCTAAAACATTGAGTAAAAAAAGTCGATACAAATCAGGGAGAAAAGCTTTGTGAATACATTATTAAGTTATAGTATAACATCACTATAATAACCACAGCTATACGACATCATTTCTTTTTGGCATCTTTCAAACCAGCTCCAGCATTGAACTTAAAGAATATAATGTCACCGTCTTCAACAACATAATTACGACCTTGTTGTCTATATTTGCCAGCTGATTTTGCAGCTGCCTCAGAGCCTTCTTCTTTGAAGTCTTTAAAGTGCATAACTTCTGCCATTATGAAACCTTTTTCAAAATCTGTATGAATGCGACCAGCAGCTTGGGGAGCTTTAGTTCCTTTCTGGAATTGTTAAAAATTTGATTTTTATAATCTAAAGAAATTTAATTATAATTTTTTTCAACCTGAATTGTCCATGCTTTGACTTCATCTGGACCGGCAGTAAAAAAATATTCCAATTGCAATGCTTTATAACCGGTAACAATGATTTTGTCAAGAACTGATTTGCACTTTGTTTCTTCTTCATATGCCTTGCGCTCAGATTCGTCTTTTTCACCAAGAATATTCTCGAAATGCCCAGAAAATGGAATAATTATTGCTCCAGGGTCATTTTTGTCAACCCATTCCTTGATTTTTGCTAACCATTTGTTCTTCTTTCTAATAAAATCTTTGTCAGAAAGATTTATCAGGTAAATTGCAGGTTTCGTTGTTAAGAACATGTACTTATTCAGCGTTTCAATCTAGATGGATAGAATAGTAGTTGAGATAATGTTTTAGATTATTCACGAATTCCATCGTAATCGGAATCTTTCCGAATCCCGAAAAAAACTATCCGCGAATCCGTTCGTCATTTCAATTTGTATGAGATTTTCTACTACGATGAATTATGTGATAGTTTTCGTCATAGGGATTCGTAATAAGTTTACGATTACATTATATTTAATTACAATTTTTTTAAACGCATACAAAATTATATAAAATGTTTGTACTTACATCATGCAAATTCCAGTCAGCAAAACGCAAATGTTTTTTCTCGTCACAGAGAATAGTTTTTACTTTTAACATAGAATCATATTCTGGTTTGAGTTTTTTATCTCCACCCCGTGCAACTACTTTCTCTAGTTTATCTAAGTTTTGGATAAGTTTTTCTTCGTCCTTTAAACGAAGTTCTTCAGAAATAATTTCCAAATCACGGACAGGATCAACTTCTCCTTCGACATGGGTCACATCTGGGTCCTCAAAAGCTCCTAAATTTAAGTTTTGTTATTTTTCCCTTCGTGAAATAGACACAAATAAAATATTTACGGCAAAGGTGGAATATAGCATCGCAGGCACTTATGTGTGAAAGGAAGGCATTACCCAAACCCTGCCCCTCTGCAGCTCCTTTAACTAATCCCGCAATGTCTACCACATTCAAATAAGCAGGAACTTTGCTGTAGAAAAGAAATGTATGCTTTTATAAACATGGAAATATAATTTATATAATATCTAAAATCTACATAGATATTTGGTTTTTACCTAAGCGGCTTATGATATTCGCAAAGGAAATCGAATCTTTCGTCCGGAACGGGTACCCTATGTGCATAAAACAGAATAAATATTATAAGATAGATATACATTATTTCGATTAAGGTATAAATTTACAGAATAATTTTTTCAATATAACCTTTCAAGCTTAAACATTAAACAACAAACCGCACTCTCACCCATTCCTCCCAACTAACAATTTAGCTTGTATAAGGTCCAATTTTTCGAATTTGGCAAGTAATAGCTTGTATAGGGCTTGTATAAGGCACACTTTCGCAAACCACACTTTTTAAACCTCTACAATAAAAAAAATAGCTGCTATAAGGCCTTTAGAAGTGAGTTTGACAGGTTCTATGCAAGGCTTGTGGATAATGGTTCAAAATTGCCTGTATAAGGCCTTCCAAAGTAGTTAACTAAAAATTAATTAAATTATAGCTGCTATAAGGCTCTTCACGACAAGTCAATGCAAACAACTTGTGTAAGGCTTGCCTATAAAGGCCTTATACAAACATAACTAATATGCGATCATCAAGAATCTTATAAATAAGTTCTTACAAATAAAATCAGATATAAATAAAATAAGAAAGGTAAGTACTGAACATCGTAAAAAAGAAAAGAAGTGCTAACAGAAATAACTTTTTAAATCTTACAGAAATGAATAACTCATGGACAAAATTTAAAAGATCTGGAACTTATCAAAGGCAATTGCAAAAAAACAGAGATGCAATTCTTAAAACAACCCGTGAAGTTTAAAAAAAATTGGAAGAACAAAGAAGAAGAAGGCTGCAATTGGAAATAGTTGCAGCCAGCATACTTTTGTGGAGGAATTTCCTCAACCATTAGATAGTATTTTGGAAAGGGTCTTTTCTAATACTGCAGGTAAAAATATACATTAAGCATTTTGACAAACTTTTATCATGAATATAATGAAACCCCAAATCTTTTGTAGCTGATGATGATTACACTTCCAAAAGCGTTGTTGACTCGTCAACTGAAGATGATTCTGAAATGGATAGGAATAGAAAATTTCAGATTCATTTACGGAAATGGGCTATCGAGCACCAAATAGCTCATACGGCGTTAAAGGATCTTATGAAAATAATAAACTCAGACATTGGGGAAATGTTGCCAGAAGATCCGCGAACGCTGTTGAGGACTCCAAAGGAGATCATTTACACGAAATTGAGCAATGAGGGACTTTATTGGCACCACGGGTTTGAAAAGTGCATCCGGTACATATTTCGCGACATAAGACATTTTTAAGACATTTGTCCAGTATAAATATCTGTCACCCTTAATATTTTCTTTATATGGTTTCAACTTGTTAACATTTGATGTTATTTTTCTCAACAACGAAGTGGCGTAGTGGTAGAGTGCTGGAGTGGTATGCGGAAGGTTTCGAGTTCAAACCCAGGTAAGTAAAAATTTTTATAATTAAAATATAATTTAAATCATTACAGAATGCAGTGGAAAAGGTCTCCGGGAGCTGACTGAGAGGAGGAATATTTATAAAAATGTAATATAAATAAAAATAATGCAATACTAAACAATACAAAGATAATATTTTTTTTTTAAATCTGTTTTTTTTTTTGTGCCTTTATATAGACATTAAAAAGGCTTGGCTAAGGCCTTTTTATAACATCTAAAGCAAGCTATTAGCAAAAGCTGTCATAAAAAGGCTTGGGTAAGGCCTGTCAACAAAGGTCTTATAGCAATTATATAGCTTGCGTAATGTGCGCCAAAATTACTTGCATAAGGCCTTTTATTGTTTTTATAGCAGTCTGAAAATAGCTTGTTTAGAACCTTATACAAGTTAAATTGTTAGTTGGGCTGTGTGCGTGGGACCTACCATTCCGAACGGCTAAGATGTAGCTGGTTATCGCGAACAAAATTTCCCTGGAAACATTTTTCTTTTTTGAAAATTTGGAATCTTTAAGGAAATAGGGGAATTTTTTCTGTCATTGCGTTGGATTTTTTACTAGAGAGAAATTTGTTTCGTGGGAATCAAAATTCATCCGAGATTCCCTAAAGAAAACATACTTTTGTAGGATTTGTCGCTTCCTCACAAGAGACGACGCCTCTCAAAAAACCCCAAAAGATCTCAACATATCGTAAGAAAATAACACCGCATTAATATTTTTTTTTAAACGCCACAAAAGCCATCAATCTAAAAATATATGATGGTTCAGCGGGAACCTCTTGAATTCAAAAATATTGTAATAAATAATATTCGAACCAAAAATTCATGAGAAATTTTCACATTCAATTAGAATTAAAGCAAACAAAGACTGGTGGTGACATATTACGTTTATCTATATTTCTATATATGGAAATATTTCTTTAAATTTTTGGTAGTCGCATATGTACATATTTTCCATTATACACTAGTACTTCTCAGTAACGAATGAATACAAATTTCTTAACAAAAAAAAATCGAATCTGAAATCGGAATCCATCGGCCTCGAAAAAAATTAAATTTCAGACCGAAATCTGAATTTACCAAAGAATGAAATTCCCAGTGAAATCATCTATTAGAAAAAACAAGCTTAACATTTGTGATAATCTTTTTTAGGGTTCCAAAAAAGAAAATCCAACGTCATTTAATTTTCGCAAGCTCCAGACCCCATCAGAACATTTAAAAATTAATATTTCCAAGGTATCAGGTGTACATGTCATAGAAGAAATGAAATATCCATTGAAATTTGTTTGTCATTGTTTCGTGCCTGTGTCATAACTTCAATAAAAAAAAAAAACAGTTAATTTTGTATTATTTTAAAATAATTGTAGATTTTGTTAGTTAAATTAGATCGGTATTTCTTTCTCCGATTTAAAAGTTGCTGTTACAAGCACTTGATTTAAAAAACACATATTAATAAAATTGTATATAATAACTGAAAAATTGTTTTTAATTATAATGTTCTTTCATTTCAATTGCAGCAATAAACGATTCGAGTTTTGCTGATACTTTTTGATTTCTTCGTGCAGTTTCTTACAATCTTTTGTAAAATTGCGCATTGATGTGTTCCAATATTCATTGTACTTGGCACAAGAATTAAGACAATTTAATTTTAAAGCAATAAAAGTTGTAGTTGATAGCCTCCCATCGAGTGCAAAATGCTTTGGCCTTAACTTTGATACTTCATGGATAGTGTTCGAAATCATATCTTCACTCAATCCTCTGAATATTCCATTCTTTTGATTATGTGAACACATGTTAAACTTTATGTTACGATATTTTTCAGGAAATGTTAGAAATTCAAGGGTATTTTCTGTATTTGACATGAGATAAACCTATAATGAAGGTAATACAAAGACACATAATAGGTTAAATGTTTAGGTTGAGTTTTTTTTTTTTACCTTTTTACGATAATATACGGACAAGTTCATAGCTCCTTTTACCAATTTTCCATGCTCATATTCAACTGGACAAAAACCCTGAAAAGCCACGAATTCCTTTGTATAGCCAATAACCAAAAATGGAACATATAAAGGCTTAAGTTTCTCGGAATCATTAAAATACTGCTGTGTATTAAGCATGAAGTTGATTGTGTGGTCATTGCAAGCCCAATAAAATATGTGTATGTATTGAAACATACACATAACGTTTTTAGTTTGTGTTGTTAGTGGCTGAATCAGTTCATTGGCTTCGAACGGCTTACTGAAATTGAAAATCTTGTAAATATCATTGTTCGTATAGCCATACGGCTGGCTGAGTAAGTTTTGACATTTTTCAGTGTAGAATTCGGGTCCCACATTGACATAGAAATATTTAAAAGCTTTCAATTTCCCTAAAGAGAGGCATGCTTGACAGTAAAAATGGTTGATATCCCGTTTGAATATCATTGAATCATAGAACATGTTTAGATAACCAAGGTTTGCACAGCGATTTTTTATGAGTTTTATTTTGTAGCTTGTTATGCAGCGTGTCGTTTTTATTATTTCATTTTTAACTTTGTCCCATATTGTCCAACTGTTTGTATCGCCGTCTATATAGTGTATATTCAACAAGGAGGTTGCATTTGATTCTCGAAGGCAATTAATGGCTTTTAAAGTTTCACAAAAACTCTTATGAATATTTGTAAGCGACACACTTGGAGAGTTTTTAATATTTCGATATTGGATTAACCAATTTTCTAATACTTTTTCAAAACTGCTTACAATGATAAACACAACACTTATGTCCACTGTGCTGATTGCAGCTTCTTGTAGAAGTGTCGGAGTTAAGGGAAAATTGTCTAAGATTAATCCGTTTGGAGTTGATGATTTTTCCATTTTAAGAAGGTCAATAACAGCTGAATCAGTTTCGTCCCTTAAATCTTTTGGGGTCAGTGTTTTGAATGCAAACTCGTGCGCCATTGTACGGCAGATGTTTGAAACACCTGATTTTGAAGCCCCAAACACAGCAATTCTAATTGGATCTTGTAACTGAGGTGGATTGCAGGTATTTATGAATTCAAGGGGATTCCTCTTAAAATCTTTTAAGTTCTTTTTTCCACAAATAAAATAAATGAAATCAAGGTAAGCGCAAGGATAAACTTTTCCCTGCATTCGCAATCCCTCAAATTGATTAAGGGTCATAAGTCGACTTACATCTACTGGACAAGAGTATTTGAATCGACTGAATCGATAATAACCAGAATTTAAAAGGACTTCGCTCTCGTCCATTGTGATCTCTTTGACATTTTCAAATAACGCTACTCGTTGGCGATGATAATTTATACATTCGACAAATGAGTAAACTTTTTTTGAATGTTTGTAATTCTTCGGTACTTTTAAAATTGAAATGCCCAATTTGAGGCATTCTTCTTCTATTTTGAGAATTTCTTGTTGGAAAAGCTGCACTAAGTGAAAGCATTTTATTTGAATATCGTGCTTTTGATGGTCTGGTAATGATTCAATGTAGGATGTTATACTTGGGGCTCGAAAATCTATAGATGAAGTTTTACATGGGTCCATCACAGTATTACTGTTCGAATAAAGATGTTAACAACTTTCAATATAATTTGTACAAGCTCTGGCTTGTTAATATTTTTCTTTATTATGTATTTTTTATTTTTAATTAATAATGGTAGTGGTATACAGCTATAATAAGTCTAAAATCAGAAGCTTCACTTCAAAAACTGAAAGAATTTACTCGTCAATTTCTGCTACGAAGCAAATAAAATGAATATCATATGTATAACAGAATTTATCGAATATTAATTTAAGGTATTGATAGTATTGAAAACAAACCAGAATTATGAAAATAAATCTTGGCAGTCAATAAACTTTTTTTTGTTGGATATACTTCACATTAAATTTTTCAACAAATCTGTTTATGTAACATGAAGCGAAAGTGAAGTTAAGTGAAATGAAAACTAAATTGCGTATTGACAAAGTGACTCAGTAGCCAAGTGAGACAATTGTGTATTGGTCTTCATAAAATAACAAAAAGTATTAACAAGCCAAACAAAAACAAAAAGATATTTGGAAAAAATACCTCATATTCACCACCTGCATCATATGTAGTCTCGCAAAATAACGATAAAAGGTTTGAATTATTTCTTCTTTATCGTCAAATATAAAAACACACTCGGGATAAAGATTTTTTTGAATTAGATCGTTGAATTGTTCCAACAAAAGAGGAAAACCAAGGAGAACAATTCCCTTTTTATAATCGCCAACTAGATCTTCCAAGAATTGGTGCTTGATTTCATTATAAGATTCTCTTAACTGTTGAATTGAAAAATTTTCATTAAAAACTGCACCAAACGGCATTGTTGTTGGATTTTGCTTGTAAGATATACTTTCGACATTCAAACTAGAGGCCAAATTTTCAGCAAAGTTATTTTTATTTCTATGATTTAATCCCAGAATGAATATTCTTGGCGGGGGCACAGCGAATTTGATTCGAGAATACAACATCGGTTTCAAAATAAATTCAGTTAAATCAGCTCTTGAATGCATTCTGTATATTCTATTTTTATATTCAGCACAGTAAAGCGTATTACCCTTTTTAAGAATATTTTGATTACTTAAGGAAACTGGGCAGTAGTCTAGACAGCTGCCATAGTTGTTATTTATAGTTGCAAATGAACAATTACTTTCTGGGGTTTCTTCGTTCAAGGCTGTGTTCAAACTCGGTGAAGTAGAGCCGTAAGATTCTTCGCTTTCATTATCAAACAAATCATACATTGGCGTTGCTTTGGGTTGATACATTGACATGTATTCAATCAGAGCATTCAGTATCGATTGTGTCAATGTTTGGTTTGATATATCAACATCGATGCATGTGACATTATTTGCTTGAAGAAAATTTTTTACTTCTTCATATTTTTCAATAAACGTCATTGCCTGCGTATATCTTGTTTCTATCAATGATTTGCTGTTTGTTTGAATAGACCCGATATTTATTTCTTGTGTGGGGTAATTTACTGCAAAATTAGTCGCCAAAATGTTTTTAAAGTCTATAAACTTGGAGCACAGTTTATCACAAATATATTTTTCATTAACGCAACTTTTGTTGTGTTTAGAAGAATACGTTTCAATCAACTTCTTAGCGGACGATAGTTTTAAGAAAAAAATGCAATCTGGCAATTCATCTTTGATGAGCAAATCTCTCCAAAAATGTATATCTAATGGTGCAGAATCAATGACGTATTGCTTGTATTGAAGTTCTGATTTTGGTTTTGATTGAAGCCAACTTAAAAATTCAGCCGATGTTATGTTTTCAAAGCTCTTTTGAAAAATCACATGCTCAAGTACGATTTTTTTAGTGGAATTATCTGGTATATTTCTTGTTAGCATGTTTCGAAAATATAGATCAGCATTTTTTGATGTTAATAACTCAAACCGTGGCTTTTCCTCATTTAAGGCTTTCGATATTATATGGTTAAGAATATTAAGTACATTAGTGGTCCACTCCTCGATTTTATTTTGTTTAAAACCTTCATTTTCTCGTAGTAGTTGCTCTTTTAAATCTGCAAGTTCTTCTGTTAAATCAAAAGACTCGACAATTCCTCGCGATTTTGGTATATGCTTTCTGTAAATGTCCGCTTTAAGGAATCTACCTAAGTACTGTGATAAAGTTGTTTTGCCCGTTCTATGCGGACCAATCACTGCAACTCGACATTTAGGCACAACATTCATGTACTTTCCAGGATTTTGTATAAATTGTATTCGATTCTCTTGAGAAAAACATACAAAAATATTTCTCAAATACCGAATTGGAAATTTACTGCCACACAAGCGCAGCCTGCCGTGGTATAAATTCACAGGACAAATTTGTCCAAATTTTGAAATCCACCATTTGTAGTTAGGTAATATCGTTTCAGTGTCGCTGAGTTCTTCTAAGCTAATAGTTTCCCTTTGACATTCATTTATAACAAAGCAGTCATAGTTAACCTTGAAGTTGATATATTTGAAACGATTTCTTATCGAACCTAAAATGGCATCAGTTCCAATGCGACAATCTATTCGAATAACATTTTCTCTAAAATAAAAAAGAATGAATTTTTGAAAAATTTCAATTGTTTCAGCGAATTGTTGCGTATAATTGTGTGTGTCTAGATAGATGATATAGTCTGGGCGGCAACTTAAATTATAAATAAAATCCAATTGCCTTTGCACACAACTTTTAAGGACTTCATTTCCATTTACGTCTGGAAATATAAATTCTTGATCAATAAAACCTGGTTTTAAACTAGTAGCTACATCATCTTTGTAAATACAATGCTCTCCAAAGGTTGTAATTAAATTGGAAATTATCGGGAAACCTGTTAAAATTAAGCCCTTGGTACCATACTTTTCTTTGTCTAATTCAAGTTCAAGTAGCTTCAGAACGACCCAAGTGGGTACTCCTTTACCGATTTTTAGGATATTTTGTAACCACGTACCAATTTGTGTCTTTTGAATTATTTCTTGGTTAACCAATTGTTCAGGTGTGACATTATAAGTTTTGAATTCGGTAGCTAGTAAACGGCTGAGTTCGTAAAATGATGAATTTGTATCTCCGGCAATCATAATGCGTACAGGCTTACGTTCTATGAACTGTTTTAGGTTGTCATCACTATCACGAAAGTCAGTTGGGAATAAGGCCTCTTTTAAAATTGTCCTTTCGTTGCGGGCTTTATATATTGTTTCCATTGCCTTTGCTATTGTGAACTTATGAATGAATGGATATTGCGTTATAATTGAGCCCCACGGTACTAGTTCATCAAATAATTTAGCTGGTAATTTATTCACCAACTCGAGTATCATTTCTTCGATCCACAATATCTTTGGTTCAGCACATGTAAACCTAATTTCTTTAAGGTTCATATTAATTGCTTTTGTTTTGTATTATTTTATATCGGTTTTAATGTATGTTGGTTGTTTGCTATTTTGTATGACACATTGAAAAACTTCGATTTTTTTTGATTAATTTGAGATTCAATATCAAAATTTAGTATCTTAACCTAAATATAAAGTATAAATTTATTGAAACAAAACTAATATCCAACTTTAACTGGGGGAAATACAGACGACTGCAATTTGAATTCAAGTCATATCTAAATTATGAAATATTTAAATTATGATCAACAAAAAATGGACGAGACAAGAAACATGCCAATTTATAACAGTTTTTCACCATTAAAAGTGGGCGTGCGTTAACGCACTTTGCGCGACTTGGAAAAAAACTCTGGGTGCCTAAAGTATGCCCACCGGAGGAGGGCCCTGGCCTGCGGGGCCGCATTAACACTTCCATACAAAATATGGAAATGGCTAAAGAAATGCCATATTATAACACATTTGTTTCTAAATGTAATTTTTATGCGGGTCCGCAGGCCCAGATCCTTCTGACGATAGGCTTATTTACCCAGAAGTTTTTTTTTAAGTCGCGCGAAGAATGGCAGTTGATGCACTTTTTATAGCGATAAGCTGTTATAAATTGTCTCTATATCGTCCCTATTTTCGATGGTGATAAACAGTTAAAACTGTTATAAATTGTCTTTTGAAGCATCCTGTAATGGTGATAAACTGTTATAAATTTGCATTTCTCTAGTCAGCAGTTTTAGGAGAATAAAAATCATGCAAAATAAGATCGCAAACTAAAACGACAACGACTACAAGGACGAGAGATTGTAGGATGGTGGGCCGCAAACCCATGGAAATATTGGTCATATTCAAGTAAAATTTCGTAAAACTGCCTGGACACAATGGAGACAGAACTGCAGCCGCAAGAGTTTACCAACTTTTAACTTTTGCGTGCAGCACTTTTGAAATTTCAAATTGTCAGAAGAAAAAAAACAATGGACCGATAGTATCGCGCAGGCTGTAAGGGTTGTATAAAGAGATCTGAGAACTCCTTAGACCAACGCTTGACAAAAATAAAAGCCTCAGCTACTATATTTTTTTAAATCGTTTAGTATAAAAATAATAATTTCGTCTACATATATCACCGTCAGATATATATCTATATCAGACTTCAGATCTTTGAAATAGAATAAAAGGACAGAAAAAACTGTTTATGCAATTAGAAAAAAGAAATAACATCTCCAATTTTGTTCTGGAATATTATGTACTTTACACCTTTGAACGCAAATATATATCTACAAGAAGATTAAGTTTAGTACCATGAGCTTTATTTTTAACGACCTATTAATGTGTTCATTAAACATGATATACATTCAAAATGGATTTATTTGCAAGACATGGAGTTTATAATGACTTTCAATTTTGACAGTTCAAGAACTCGAATAAACTTCTCAGTCTATTTTTACAACTTCTTGTTCATATTGCGAATAACTTTGCATAAAATGCCTGAAGCCATAAATATTATCAGACGAGATTGGCTGCAGATGGAAGTATATAATACGTTTAGGTATTATTTTTTATGGAAAATCATTATTAAAGTCCTTAGCACAATTTTCCATAATTCCATCTGTGCCTCTAGTAGCCCTAAGCGCTTGAGAAGCAAGTAAAAGAGTATCTCTTCAATTTGACCAACTAGGTTACAGAAAGAGGTAATTTTAAACATTATAGAAACTTAAATTTTTGTTTTACCTTTTCAAGATTTTGCCACGCCTCCGAAATATACATATATAATTCACCGATTAAAGGAAAGAAAGGAAGAAGTTGTATGCAATCAGCAAATAACTTAAGATTGCCCCCAAACAAAGAAGCCAAAAGAGGAAATTATAATAATTCGACCAAGCAAACAGTTTTGCATAACTCTGTAGATTCGCAAAAAGTGAGGATAATGATTATAATAAACAATTTTATTAAAAAAAACCAAGTTGAGATGGTGGAGGACAGAATCAATGCAGAAACGACAATGAAGTCCAAGCCATGGTAATACTAAAACGAAAACATAATTACATATTAAAAAAAATACTTATTTTCATTGGGATCAATGGTGCAGAAAGGGAAGTTCTCAGCGGGAGCAGCGCTCTTGGTCAGAACGTTGAAGAAGGTCGACTTGCCAACATTCGGCACTCCGACGATTCCAACTCGCAAATTGGTACCCACGCGACCAATCAGTGGCTTCTTCTCGGGTTCCTCGGATTTTTTAGGTGGCATTTCAAAAAGGTGATTCTGAAAGGATTGTTTGAATAAAAATATATAAATATGTGTATATAAGTCGTTCAATAGTGTAGAATATAAAAAAGTTTGGTTATGTACACCTCACTATGGTAAATACAGGCAATTTTTTTGTTTAAACACAGGGAAATATAATATGTGCTTATCATTCGGACATGTTTAATTGTTTTTTTCTTCATTTATAATTGATTTTTGTAATATATTGATAGTTTCCCTATAAAAAAATTGGATTTTCCACGTAACCTCAAGTTAGGGAACCAGTTCACGGTGGGGTATTTCAATCGTTCTTTATTTATTATCAGTTAGGTGTTTAACCTTTTTTAAACAAATAAAATTTAATAACCAACCTAAAATAATTATATTATATTCACTTTTATTCAAACACTGGCACTGGGACCGGAATAAAAAAATAAGCGATGGTAAAAAAGCCAAACGTGGAAATCGCCGCACGAGCAAAGCACCAACAAGAACTGTCAAAAGTCAACTTTCAAGAGTGAAGGAAGATGTCAAACATGAGTTCCATGGTCCACAATCCACAATTTAATAAAGTAAGAAGGTGTTGTCATGTAAACATTTTTTTTCACTTTATTGTCTGAACACTATAGGCGCGTCACGGCGGGCGTCCTTACGCGCCTGATTATTGAAACTTATTTAATTCTAAATCCGCGGCTGTAGCTTCTTGTAGATTTTCATTTTAAGCATTTAAAGATTTGGTTAAATTTTATATCTGTCAAATTTTATCCATTTTTATAGGGGTGAAAAAAATGCCAGCTTTTTGCTGTATTAATTGTATTAAATGAGGATTTTTAAGACATAAATTTAACATTGACATTCCTTGCGTTCAAAAACCGTTGACTATGTCAACATAATCCAAAAATGTTCAGATACCTTGAGTTGTTACTGCGTCAGCTGTTTTATCACAAGGGAATACAATAACATACTGGCCGTGTTCGGGTGCCAATCCGATAGGCTATCCAAGATACCTTCCGATATGTTTTCGAACGACGAAAACCATATAGGTTACATTTGCTGTCAAAAGACAAGGCAGCTAATAAAAGGGAAAAACTATTGAGTTTTTAACGTGACGATTTGATTCCCATTTTATTGGAAATCAATTCTGAATCATAAATAAAGTATTCAGTACCATTTAATATCACACTGGTATACATTTTAACCCTTATTTGTTATTTTATTCTTTAAACGAACAAAATCAGACGCGACACGAAAAAGCAAAATAAGTAATCGGCTGTAGGTATAATCAACTGTGATCAGCTGTTCCCCAAATTTCCATCAGATAGTTTAGTATCGCAAACATTTTAGTATAACTTGGGATTTGTTTCTGACAACAGCTGATTGGTTCATCAGCTGAATTTTTCTATGCGATTACAACAACACAAACCTATCCAGATAGCTGAAGCTGAAGTTAAAATAGCAAATTAGGTCCATACTTCCATCCGTCGTTCATATTTGCATTTTTTGAAGTGAACATTAGGCCTGGCGCCCACTAGGCAACTTTAAGGCCTGCCGCCCACTAGGCAACTTTTAGGCCTAGCGCCCACTAGGCAACTTTCTTTTGCTGGGTGCTGCCGGCAACTCCTAGCAACTAAAGTTGCTTGCCTTCGCCCACTAGGCAACTTCCGAGCAATTTTTGAGAATTAGTGTTTGTGTTTTTTTTAATTTAGTTTTCTATAAAATTATAAGCCAATGTACATAATTGAATCGGGAGCAACTAAAAGTTGCTGGGGTAATTTAACGTTTTTATTTGTAGCCCATTGAAATGTTACATTGATTTTGCATTTTAGGCAGGTCAAATTGGAATAGTTTTACGTTAAGCGCGTTTTTATAGAAAACTAAATTAAAAAAAACACAAACACTTATTCTCAAAAAATGCTTGGAAGTTGCCTAGTGTGCGAAGGCAAGCAACTTTAGTTGCTAATAGTTGCCGGTAGCACCCAGCAAAAGAAAGTTGAGATAGGTTCAGGTGTAGCACGTTTTTATAGAAAACTAGATAAAAAAACACAAACATTAATTCTTAAAAGATGATCAGAATTTGCCTAGTGGACGAAGGCAAGCAACTTTAGTTGCTCGTGGTTGCCGGAAACACCCAGCAACTAAGGCCTGGCGCCCACTAGACAACTTAGTTGCTCGGTGTTGCCGGCAACTCCGAGCAACTAAAGTTGCTTGTCCTCGCCCACTAAGAAATTTCCGAGAAACTTTTGAGAATTAAGCTATGCGCAAACCCAAGCGATGGTAGTGGCGATCACGATAACGTTTAACGCGCGATAAAGATGCTATCAAAAACCTGCTCAAATCAATGCGATATTGCGGTACATTGTACGAAGGACAAGTTGTCAAAAAAAACATAAGCAAACGTCAAACTTTGAAGTTGTAGGCACACGAAACCGAATAAAAAAAACGAAAAGGCTTCACTTTTAGCTTTGCATTACAAACCACGATTAGAAAGTCCCAAGATAGAGTATCAGTATCAAATTAACCAAATTTTTGTATTTTTTTGTGTCTTGGCAAAATGGCCATAACCGGGTCTAGCTAAACGATTGTTTTTTTAAACAATCGTTAACTATCACAAATGCCAACTATCGATGTTTAAGGGCGTATGGTAATAACGCCCAAAGAAATAACGCCCAAATCGATTTGGAAATATCACCCGAAAAAATTCTGAACACTTGTTGTTGTTTTTTTCTCGATTTGGGCGTTATTTCCATTTTTTTTTAAATTCTTGTTGAAAAGAAAAAACGCCCAAAATAAAAATTTCAAAAGTTATATGGAAAATAATGCCCATAATTGGAAATATCGCCCAACAAAATCCAGAGAAAGGAATTAATGCCCAAATTCTAGGAAATTACGCCCAAATCAAAATCTTGCCAATAATTGTACTGAAACAACTCCGTTTTAAATCAAATTAACTTTATTTAACTTTAATAAAATAAACAGTGAGGTATGTAATGTTTATGCGCCACAAGTTTCATTGAAATTTCACTTTGGAAATATCGCCCAAAATTTAGGAAAGAACGCCCAAATTAAAAAAAAGATTGGAATTATCGCCCAAAATTGAGGAAATAACGCCCAAATTTTACAAAAACAATTTACATTGAAAATATTTGGGTGATATGTCCAGCTGGAGATTTGGAAAAATATAGATTTTGGCGATATTTCCTTTTTTTTTTGTAATTTTTTGGGCGTTAAAAAAAAATTTGGGTGATTTTTCCAAATCGATTTGGGCGTTATTATTGCCATACGCCATGTTTAAAGAAGGCGTTAGGCAATAACGCCCAAACCTGTTTGGAAATATCGCCCAAATTTATTTGTTGTTTATTTATACCTATTTAGTTTTAAATTTGAAAATATATAATAATAAAGTAAACAAAAAAATTAATATTGATAATAATAATAATTTTAATCCAGAATAATACAACCTCGTTTATAGCTCAGGTGCTTTTTCAAACCCGTTAAATTTCGAAAAGAGTCATGAGGCACCGTGTTATTTCGAATCTCACATAAGAAATAAAAAATGTGGAAACTGATTACTGAATTAAGGGTTTGTGATAAGATATTAAGAAAAAAAAATATCTTGGGATAAAATTTCTGCAGGGTGTGTGGTGCGATCTTGAAAAGAAAAATTATTTAGAAATAAAATTCTAAAAGTACCTAACTACGCTGTCATACCAA
This sequence comes from Leucozona laternaria, assembly GCA_932273885.2. NCBI lineage: Eukaryota > Metazoa > Arthropoda > Insecta > Diptera > Syrphidae > Leucozona > Leucozona laternaria. The sequence goes on from OW026367.1 coordinate 261,747, forward strand.
ATTCTAATATTACAAAAATCGGTCCTTTTTCCCTACGGTGCAGTATTCAAACCGAAAATCTCTAAGTGTAGGGATTTTTCCCTATGTGTGACATCACTGCTTCTAAGAGGCGGAAAATATGTAAACAAATGTGCGTTCCCACTTTCATTGTGATTACTGATTGGTTAAACGATGTCTAGAGTGCAGGCTTTAACAATGTTATATAGCATTTATTTTTTTTTTTAATAATTTGTTTTCTATATATTTCAAGTCAAATAGAACGATAGAAAATTGCTGATAACGGCCTTCACCCAGGTTAACATTTTTGGCCTTGGATATTTTTAAGATTAACGGGAAAAAATAAAATTTTCATTGCATAAACCCTTTCAAAAATAAAGTTTATTCACTTTGTTATCCGAGTTCCCGCTGATGTATATGTACCTCGCTCGCTTTCAGGAAATTGTACTCGATCCCATTTGCACAATATCAATATTTTATCGAGTCCATTCTTTCAAATCAATAAACCTATATGTAATTGAGTTCGATACAAAAATAACTGACCATTAGTAATTTGAAAAACATTTTCGAAGAAAGCACATTAGCTCGTTTAAATTCTTTATAATTTTTGAAAGTTTACGGTACATTTTTGGCTATACACATCACATCTATGCTGAGAAATTAATACACCAATCAAATTTAATAATCTTCAAATTATAGTTTGGCTATTTATCAGTCGCATAGTAAATTAGTTCAGTTTCAGTGGTTGTTTCATGGCACAATGAGCACCCAATTCATTCTATAATTGCTATAATTTTCGAAAATTTTCTGTACGTGATTTTGTGCCTTTGGAATTTACCTATTGGATTCGTCGGTTCGTCCTTGAAAGAACAAAGATGATGCAAATACTTAACTAAGAAGATGATGTAGATAATTGGAATTTATGTGTAGGAGGATGTTATGCATGTGTCTATAAATATAAGACCCAATGTCTGGGTTGTGTGGGTTTACCGTTTGTGCTTTGATAAAGGTCAATAATAAAGAAGATTATTAAATTTGACATTCCTATACTAATGAAAAACAATACAGTATGAAATAAAATTTTAATGAGAAAGAAGATTGCGAAAGAAATATAAAATTAATCTTTAAGCCTATATAGCACAATTAATCTGCCAAACATTCGTCTTAGCTTGTCAAAATTTAAAATATTTTCAATTGCAAAGTAATTATAGCTGGCTTATCAATGAATTGATATGCGCGCCACCTATACTACAAAATTCCAAATTCTAAATAAACTCAAATATAAGAAAAACACACTCACGTTGGATGCGGATTTCAAAGTTTAATTTTATAAACTACACATGTCCTGCCCATGCTTTAGGTTTAAGGTATATAAAATTTCAACTTTCTATAGGGATGTTAAGTAAGGTAGTAGGCGGATTTCCAAAAAATATACAAATGCAATGGTTTTGGCTCAAAAGAGATTTAATATAAATGTTAAGCTAAAGGAAATGACTTTATATATTTATAAGAATACAATTTATATATGAGACTGGGCGTGGTAGTGGGCGGGACAAATAATACTGTTGAAACTAATGTTGTTTAACCTTTTTTTTAATTTTGAGTTTAAAATTTAATTCATTAAATTATTATATGGATCATCAAAATACATGCATTACAACAACAACACGAGATCCCGCTCTCTATGGGGATCAAGTTTCAAGAACAAAAAATTTAGTTTTCAATATTGCGGGTAGATGGCTTCTCGCGGTAAGGTAATGTGAATTGTAGTGTAAAGAAAGAAGACAATCGACCCGTGTTTTATTTCTGAATTTTCAGATATCTGAATTTTTGGAGCTTCTGATTAGCCAGCTGCCATAAAGAGTTAGATGACTTTAAGTGACTTTCAATTACGTTTGCTTACGTTTCATCTGAATTTTCATCCAAAAATTCTCATCTGAAAATTCAGAATAAAGTGATAGTGGTGGGAAATGTTGAAGTACCTACTATACATAGAAGTTGAACTTTATGATTTTCGCTATGGTTAGTGGTTGATTTATGGTGATAAATTTTCATCACGAACAAATTAATACTTTTTTATATAAAAGAACTAATTGTTTATTGAAAACTGAGTTTTTAAATCAAAAGATTGACTATTCTTAGAAAAATAGCAGAATTCTCCATCGCAATATTGTGGAGTTATTTTTGTCATTAAACTTCACATAGTCTTACTGTATTTTGTTGCTGATTTAGTTGAATATATAACCATCAAAGCAGAGCTACCGACGATTATAATTTAAGAATAATTAAAGTTCTATTTTATATCGTTTAAATGTAAACCCAACTAACAATTTAACTTGTATAAGGTTCTAAACAAGCTATTTTCAGACTGCTATAAAAACAATAAAAGGCCTTATGCAAGTAATTTTGGCGCACATTACGCAAGCTATATAACTGCTATAAGACCTTTGTTGACAGGCCTTACCCAAGCCTTTTTATGACAGCTTTTGCTAATAGCTTGCTTTAGATGTTATAAAAAGGCCTTAGCCAAGCCTTTTTAATGTCTATATAAAGGCACAAAAAAAAAAACAGATTTAAAAAAAAAATATTATCTTTGTATTGTTTAGTATTGCATTATTTTTATTTATATTACATTTTTATAAATATTCCTCCTCTCAGTCAGCTCCCGAAACCTTTTCCACCGCATTCTGTAATGATTTAAATTATATTTTAATTATAAAAATTTTTACTTACCTGGGTTTGAACTCGAAACCTTCCGCATACCACTCCAGCACTCTACCACTACGCCACTTCGTTGTTGAGAAAAATAACATCAAATGTTAACAAGTTGAAACCATATAAAGAAAATATTAAGGGTGACAGATATTTATACTGGACAAATGTCTTAAAAATGTCTTATGTCGCGAAATATGTACCGGATGCACTTTTCAAACCCGTGGTGCCAATAAAGTCCCTCATTGCTCAATTTCGTGTAAATGATCTCCTTTGGAGTCCTCAACAGCGTTCGCGGATCTTCTGGCAACATTTCCCCAATATCTGAGTTTATTATTTTCATAAGATCCTTTAACGCCTTATGAGCTGTTTGGTGCTCGATAGCCCATTTCCGTAAATGAATCTGAAATTTTCTATTCCTATCCATTTCAGAATCATCTTCAGTTGACGAGTCAACAACGCTTTTGGAAGTGTAATCATCATCAGCTACAAAAGATTTGGGGTTTCATTATATTCATGATAAAACTTTGTCAAAATGCTTAATGTATATTTTTACCTGCAGTATTAGAAAAGACCCTTTCCAAAATACTATCTAATGGTTGAGGAAATTCCTCCACAAAAGTATGCTGGCTGCGACTATTTCCAATTGCAGGAGAGGGAACAGTCGATAATTGCTCGCATCTAAGATCTCTTCTTTGTTCTTCCAATTTTTTTTAAACTTCACGGGCTGTTTTAAGAATTGCATCTCTGTTTTTTTGCAATTGCCTTTGATAAGTTCCAGATCTTTTAAATTTTGTCCATGAGTTATTCATTTCTGTAAGATTTAAAAAGTTATTTCTGTTAGCACTTCTTTTCTTTTTTACGATGTTCAGTACTTACCTTTCTTATTTTATTTATATCTGATTTTATTTGTAAGAACTTATTTATAAGATTCTTGATGATAGCATATTAATTATGTTTGTATAAGGCCTTTATAGGCAAGCCTTACACAAGTTGTTTGCATTGACTTGTCGTGAAGAGCCTTATAGCAGCTATAATTTAATTAACTTTTAGTTAACTACTTTGGAAGGCCTTATACAGGCAATTTTGAACCATTATCCACAAGCCTTGCATAGAACCTGTCAAACTCACTTCTAAAGGCCTTATAGCAGCTATTTTTTTTATTGTAGAGGTTTAAAAAGTGTGGCTTGTGAAAGTGTGCCTTATACAAGCCCTATACAAGCTATTACTTGCCAAATTCGAAAAATTGGGCCTTATACAAGCTAAATTGTTAGTTGGGAATACTAGCAAATTACACAACAACTTTCGACTGGAAAATTCAGATTTTTTGTGCGTTCAACAGCATAAATTCAGATCTGAATTTCAGATTTTGTGATTGAACGTGCCCAATGAATAAATGAAAGATAAACAAAAATAAGGAAAAAAGAGATAGGTACCTTACAACACAGTCGAATGCATGCGGTACGACTAAACAAACTCGGTGGATAAAACATAAAAATTATATCTGTTCAGTTAACTCTGCAAATTTGATGAGTTAACTCGGATTTAACTTTAATCTCGCACTGAAAAACTACACCTACTAATTTTTTTTTTAATTTGAGTTTGAGTGAGTGTAGTTTCAGACAAAGATTTTAGATGAATTAATACTTTTTTCCTTAAATTCATTGCTCTTTTTTTTAAATATTAATAATGCTTCAATCACACCAATTTTTTGAAAAAATTTTTCCACCAAAGTACTTTGTATATATTCAGTCACTTACTTACGACTTTCTTATTATAGTTGGATCTTACATAAGATGGATGTGTCTGGTGGCGGTCGCGCGGGAAGACAAAATTTCTGAGGTTTGTATAACTTTAAATCAATTCTATTTCACTATGCGGCTGGAGTATGTTTTATTCACAGCTTGTCATCATCTCTAAATTAAGCGGATAGATATGAAAGACTTCTTTTCACTTGAACAAAATTAAAAGCCCAAGAAACAATTTTAGCTGTTTAAATGTTTTAATAGAGCTTCCAGAGCAAATCTGAAATCTCGTTTTTTAAGAAAGAGCTCTAGATGCATCCTTAGAGCAATTGTAGGGCTTGCTCACAGCTAAATCATTGAGTTTGAGAGCACATTTTGGCTCGTAATCAGTTTGTTATCAGTGACTTTGGTGGCTTTGAGGCTCTTTGTAGGCTTAGTTTTTTTTTATAAATGTTGTGGAGGTGTGAAAAAAATTAAGTTGAAAAATGTAAAAATTTGTTTGATAAATTTATCGAAGCACGAAATAAAATGTTTTTTTTTTCATTGCAATAAATATTGTGTTTTAAACTGAAAGCGAAGATTTTAAATGTATTAAAGTTATGAAAACAAATAAATCAAGTAATTTTCATTTGTGTCGCCATGTTTTTTAATATGGACGGAATTTCTCTTCAATGGAGCTGCAATATATCGCTTTGAGAGTTTTGTTCTATTATTGTAGAGCTATTTGCAGCAATGAGACAGTTTTTCGCTCAGGGCTTTGTAGAAAATAGGGTGTTTTGGAAATTGAAAGTTAGAGAATGTTAAGTAAATAAATAAATCTAAATTATGGAAATAACTTTTGATTCAAAGAGTATATCCCATTGAAGTGTATAAAGTTTCATAAGCTTGTGTAACTCAATCGTAGATTTATTTTTTTTAGGAAACAGCATGGTTAATTTATTTTAATAAAAAAAATTGTGAATTCCGTGCCTTATTCGAATCTTAAGTTAACAAAAATAAAGGAATTAATTAGTTTTCAACTATTTTAAGTTTTCCAGTTGAAATAATTTTTGTTTTTATTCTAGTTTGTAACACCCTTTAATGTAAGTGGTAGAATTGTTTTAAAAGAGGATTAGTATTTATTCGACTCTATATGTGATTTATTGTAGCTCTGTTGATGGATTTTTGACACTTCACGATTTGTGTGGAAATATTAGTAATTCAACTCTACAACCGCTTTCACTGTAGCTCGGTTAATGCTATTTTTTACATTTCGAAAGAACATGCTGATATTGAGAGTTTGCTCGTTTCAAGATCCTTTGAACTGCCTTAAGGAGCATGTTTTTAAATCTGTAAGCGTCTTTAAGTTAATAGAGCTGAAAAGTGTTCTAAAACTTCAATTATAGAACATTATTTTCAAATTCAATGTAGGGACCTGTGAAATAATCTCTTACAGAGCTATAGCTTTCGATTTCACTATCTTGGAGCTGTAGAAAAACAGTTTTGCTTCGAATAGCTCCAACGATGTTACTTGGGAGGTCTGTTTTGTAACTTAAAATTTCTTAAACAAATTCAGTTTGCTGCCAAAATCCATTGGAAAAAACTGGGTTTTGTGAAAATTTGAAAAAAATTTTAAGCTACCTGTATTAAAAATTACAAAATTTAAAATTCGAAATTCTACCATCTGTGAGTTATTTTGTTTTTGTTAAAAATACAGTTTTTGAAGGTTTTTTCTTTCGTTTTCAAATCTGCTCCGAAATTTTACTACTGACGTTCTAGCCCTGATCCCTACTCATTGTAATTTGTAAGTAGATGTAGAGTTCATCATTCGGAACGAAACAGAAATATTGCGTCTAAGCTACATGAAACACGTTGGAGGTGAACTTTTGGAACACTAAGCTCGGGTGTTGACAAACAGCCGTGTGTGTCGTGAACTTGTTTTTTTTTTAACACTTTTTGTGTGGGGAATCTATTATTTAACATTTTTACATGTAATTAGTCGACGGATTCACATAATCTCTTCTGATGGCACTTCTAATTAATATTAGCTTTCAAATGGTATATTTTTTACTGTGGCGCGTTCGGTTTAAGTATATTAAAAGGGAGTACAAAAAAATTGTTAACGTATTAATATATAGATTTGCAAGTATAGAAAGAAACCAAGAGGGACACAAGAACAAATATTAAGTATTCATATTTAGAATGACTGAAAAGAATAAGTGTCTCTTAAAAGATGAAATTTTAATTTAGCTGCCATACAATGAAATAAAAAACTCTACATAAGCTTTCGTATGACATAAAGTTTCATCACTTTTGAGCAATATTGAAAAAGAACCCAAAATGCCTTTGAAGTCAAAATAGTGTGTTTCAAAAAATATAAAATAAACAGTTCTAAATAATTATTTTAAAACAAAATGTTTGCATAACAGACAAATAAATCAAATTAATTAAAAAGCTGTTTTTTTTCAAACCTGTAAAGGACTATTTTGAAAGTCAATACCCACTGAAAGACAAAAAAATTTCGTCTTTTCGTTAAGTCAAATCTCAATGCATATCTTTATGCAGCTGAGTTTTAGAAATCATATTAATACATTATGAATGAATGTATTGTCTTTTGAATTAAATCGGGGATTAACGCTTTTTTTTTAGATCAATCAAATGTCGAAAAGGTTTGTCCAAAAGATGTTTCAAAAATCATTAAATAATTAAAACAGATTGTGTTTATCTTTTATGAGAATAATAGGTAAACAAATATACCAAATAAATATATATAAAAAAAAAATAAATACTCAAATACTTTTACACTCAAACATTACAAAAAATAATTTTTTTGTGACGTTAAAAATTAATTAATTTGACTATAGGCTTACAAGCAAAACCATTAATCCTAACTAAACATAATTGTTTGACTAGATAGCTCCAAAAATTTGTTAATTCAGTGAATTTTAAAGTTTTTCATTATAGACCCACCGAAAATTGATTTTGTAACCAATTTTGCCTAAATGTGCCACGCGCAGGACTTAATTCTTTACAATTTTTGTCCATTGACATTGATTAATTTGGACTAAATTGTGAACAGTTTGTCTTTTAATCTTATGATTACCAGACCTATTGAAAAAGCAATAAATGTTATAGATTTTTAAATACAAAAGAGCTGATCAGAAAACTCGCGAGAAAGTTCGACTTTAAATTCGTATTTTTGCATATCATTTTTATAGTAGTCGTTTGTTTGAAAATGCAAAATCGATCAGCTTATAAATTAAATTAATGATATTATATATAAATTCAATTATTTCAACTATTTGCCTCGTTAATTTGAAATATCATTATTTCGTTCAATTTCATAAAATGTTCATACAGTTTTATAATTTTATTGTTGAATATAATAATTATCCTCGTAGTGTTACTAATTCTTAAAGTCACAAGCAAAGTTTTAAATTTGTTATTGCGCTAGCAATTTCAAAACTTATAAAATAAGCTTGTACTAATTTGTGCGTTTTAAATTATTAACAAATCCAATTTGATTTTGTCGTCAGGTAAAACGCCCAGAAACGCAATGTTTTCATTTTTAAAAGAGCAATTAGAAGATCCTTAAATTAATTTAAATTTACGATAATTGGTTTGTAGCTAACTGAAAATCCGGACTTTCTCGCCTTCAACAGATCTCAATAGCTGTTCGAATACTTAACTGTTTTGCGACTTGAAGGATTCCGATAGCATTTTAAAAACGGAAGTGTGTACAATGAGGGACAGACTCAGTATATGTGTTTGTAAATTCTATGGCATGCGACACGGTGATTTTTCAATCCCTGATTCATTCAATTAGAATTGTTCACCCTTCAGAAAATGTCTAATCCGAATGAGCAGACACTCCCACCTTGATCCACCTACAAAAAAAAAACATGAATTGAAAGGGATGTTAAGAACCATTTTCCAATAGAATAGAATAACTGTGTGTTGTGAACGTTATTAAATGCTAATTCCTATAAGTTCCTGTTAAGGACAATTATTTTATTTTTATTTGAAACATTTTATTATTGTGCCACGCGAGTCCTTTCATTGAAATCCAATACAAGCACTCGTTCAGGATTGGGACTAAACATCTGCACTTTAATTATACAGTGAGCGTTCTTCCGTACACTCCCAAAAACTATAAACGACCTTAGTATGAATTTATGTATTTGGCTTCAATTGGATCAACATTTTTTAGTTTTGAAATTTTCCGTTAATCAGAAAAACAGTTGCTTATTGAGTGGAAAATATAATCTTAGCATCATTTTGTTTTTAATTATTTGTGCACTCTAAATTCAGTATGTATATAATTATGAACAGTAAAAAATTAAATGTTGGAAACTGCTTGGTGGTCTTTACACCTGCCTTATTATAAATATGCAAATTTTTTTCCTACCGCCCTTTTCTAAAACAGAAAAATGTTAATTAGAGTTTCAAAATGGAATTGACTATAATGGTAGACCATAGGTACTTTCTTTGATTTAACATTGTGCTTTCGGGTTTAACGATGTATTTATAGCTAATTGTGATTCGTAATTATAGTTTCAACTAACATTTAAAGAGATTTATTTCATAGTTTTCTTCAACTGCTGTTTAAAATAAAAATTAAAGATACAAAAAATTGGAGAGAAATATTTGTAGTAATTAAGTTCATCATTATTATTATGTCAAGTTGATTATTATCAAAATACTTTTTGGGACTTTTATATGAAGGAACATTTTGTGGCATCAAGTATGGAATATAACGACGTCTAAATGTTCGCCGTAGTTTTGCTAAGTAGCACGGTATTCGGGAGGTCCAAATTTTCGATGATTTTGTCGCATAAATTTAGCTGAAATTGCTCGATGGCGTCCGTTATATGACTCTAAGGGAATAATAATTGTTTACGGTTTATCTGCATAGACCTGCCCAATGCAAGAAGTCTGCAGGCGTTAAATCTTCGTCCACTTTGTTTATTTTGATTTAATAAATATACTTGTACCATTTTGATAGGTAAATTGGAAACTAAATTTTATTTAAACTAAATTTGTAACTCAATTAAATTTTCAAATTGCTCAAACTTTAATTTGAATGATATTTAATCGCTTCACCTGAGCAAATTTTCTTCATCTTACAAAATTACAAAATTTGTAACCAGAACTTTATCGACTTTAAAGCAAATACGTTACGCGTCTTCCAAAGATCATTTCATGCCGTCCTTATTCACCTGAAAATATGAAAAAAGCTCAGATCTTTCCATTAGGGATTAAATAAATAAGTAATTGTTTATCTTTTTTCTGCAAGAACGCAAGGAAGTATTTGTGATAAATTGGCCAGAAAAGAAAACACAAATAGCCTACGTACGTAATATTTTATAATACGTATTTTATAACATTTTCTTTTATAAAGTTTTTAAAATAAACCTAGAGAGGGCGTTCTTTAAGGCCTTATAGGGGTTGACTTGCATATCCTCCTACTGAAGTATATATTATAATTATGCGGAAGGGTTAATAATATACTTCTAGGCGGTTTCACAATAGTTAAAAACAGATGTATCATTATTTCTACATTCGCAGAATGCACATAAAGCATTGTTGTAATGGTTGATGGGATAGTGTAATTCGTGTTTACTTCTTCTAAAGGAAAATAACTGAACAAAAAAAAAAACATTTGATGTCACGGCATTTTAACTTCAATTTTGCGGTGGCCAGTAGATATAAAAACCTAATATTTTAGTTATAATATTACGTATTTGTTGTCATGTTTTTTTCAATTATTTGAATTTCAATAACAGAAATGAAAACGCTGACTCTCACCGTTCAATGGCTTCTCTAATTGATTTAATATAATGTTTTGCGTATTGCAAATGGAACAAAATTGAAATGGTCAACCCTTTGGGAAATTAATTTGATGAAATTCACTCCCAAGGAATATGAAAGCTATTGAATGCTGCACGAAGTCTTATACACATTTATAGTTTTCTTTCTTCATATTTATATATGAACGTTATTTGCTTTAAATATGTGTTTTAATGCACTGCATTTACACAATACACAGATATTATTATTAATCAATAATCAGGAATATAAGTATGGAATTGTATGCCTATATTATTCATGGAAATGAATAAATTGTTCTTTATATTTTTAATTAACATAGAACACAGGTCGTTTTGTAAAAAAAGTAGTTTTCAAATACCTATACCTACATATGTACCTGTACATAATGTTTTGAGAAAAGTTTTTAGAGTAAAATTTATTTTCCAAAACAGGAAATCCAAATTCACAATTCTTGTACTAAAATACGAATGTATGGCAGTAGGTACATACAAGTATTTTGTCTATGAAACTTTTTTCTTATAAGTTTCAGAGATAATTCAGAATTTGAATTCATATTCCCACTACAAACTGTATACTCCGTTTCAGAGGCGGCGGCGCGGCGCTAGACCAAAATGAGGCGTGTGCAAAGATCAAATTTGCGGGGCCCCTGGGTAGAAGAAGGTCCTCGTTGATGATTTTTATGAAAAGAAAAAAATATTATCTACAACTGTCTAAAAATCTTGCTCTCACATAATATCAAATCTTTAAAAATGTCGATATTATGGTAGAATGACTCCTACAAGGAATACATTTAGTTTTTTTTTTATTGTGGAAGTCTATACTAAGCCTCAAGCTATTAAACTTTAAGCGTTTGATTCACAATAGGTGTTTTTGATGTTAGTCCTTTTAAACTCGAAGAAACAAGTTGCTGGAAAATGTTTGACGTTTTATTAAAATATCTAGGACACTTATTAACATGAATAACCCAAATCGTAAGAGATTTTCGGTAGTTAGCATTTATGTAAATTCTCTTGGTTGAACTCACGTACTACCTGAAGGTTGAAAAGGGGTTTGACAACCCCCCCCCCCTAAATGTTTGACTTTTTCTCTTCAGTTTTAAGTACAACCGCAAGTATAACCCCTTTGGCTTGAACTGCATACGGTACCTATATCTAAAGCGGCCCATGCACAATATACAAGTGAGCACACAGTTGTCATACACGCACACGGTACAAATCGAGAAACCGGCACAAAAACTCTAAATATTTTGATTTTTTCTATACCGTGTGCTACTAGACACACCAGCGGTCAAAGAGTGCAACAAGGATCTGTTTCCTAACATCCACAAGCTTCTAAAAATTCTGGCTTACCGGTTTCAACATGCACACCGGAAACAACATTTTCGACAGTGAAACGTCTTTAAACTTATTTAAAAAATTCTACCGGTGAAGAAAGACTAAAAGGATTGGCGTTAATGCCGGTTTATCGACAAATTGAGATTGACACTGAGGAAGTTATCGATGTGTTTGCAGCTTAAGCCTAGTACGCAGCTGATGCGAAATGAAAAATCCCATACAAAATTGACACAACGAAATCATAAACGAAAAATTTCGTCCTCCTTTTCTTTTTGCAGTACGCTGTTCGGCGAGCGAAATTGATAATTGTAACAGATTATTTGGAGAGGTCTCCGCTCTTTTTTCGCACTCAATTAATTGCCCGGGCCATCAATTGTGTGCGGAAAAGTGATATTTAAGGTTTGTTCGTGTTTTTATTTGTTGTTTCTTTCGATACAACATGGCCTTCTGTGATTTTTTAGCGCTTGTGTTTGTTTTTGTTTTTGCAACTGGTTACGCTTTCAATTGTCATTTTTTCAATGGTTGAATTTCGCTAATGGGCTATTCTATAGTTTTGATTACTAATTGGTGAATTTTTTTTTTCCGAATTATATACCCCCCCCCCCCAAAAAAAATGTCTGGCTACGGCATGAATCTAATCAAACCCTGTAACTTAAACTTTTCGAAGTGGCGCGGGGCCCCTCGAGGCGTGGGGCCGTGTGCGGTGGCACACTCCGCACTCGCCTTGCACCGCCTCTGCTCCGTTAATATTGTAAAGATTTTGAAAACGACTTATTTATTTATTTTGTTATGTATTAAACAAAAAGCGATATAATAAACTCCTTTGAGATTTTGGTAAAATTTTGCGTTTCGAAGTTGAAAAATTGTAAGGGATATGTACAGATTTTGCAAAATTATCAGTATTTATTTCGATTTGTGGGATATAACAGTTTGGTGTGGCGTGGTTGGGCATATATACACTGTGTTAAAATATTTGTTTTATAAGCGAAAATTGTTCATCTCTTTGTTTGCAATAAATATGCATTTGGGAAAATTCCTCAAGTTTGTTTGGAGAATATGAAAGTTCAAACGATATTAAAAACAAACAGTTAGGAACACCCCAGTAAAAAAACGAATTAAGGCCACAAAATGCATCTGTTGATATAATCGCGAAAAAGATTGTAATATCTTTCTCAAAAAAGAGACAGTTTGAATGTTAAACACAGATGGTAAGTCATTAATGAATAGATATAATAAAAATAATAAATAAAATAAAAACTTTAGAATTTCGAGCGATGAACTTGAAATCTGCAACATATTTCCCGTTTCTTTTTCAGTCTAATTTCATTCTCGAGAACCCATAACTAAAAAAAAATCTTAACATTCAACCAATTAAAAGTCTCGGAAATATCGTCTCCGAAGGAGCTTTCTTTCGTCTCTAGATGGAAACAAAAGTGAGGACTCAGACAAAATGTCTCCTTTTTTTTTTTGAAAACTTGTAAAAAAAGCTTAACTATACCTTTAAGGAAATGATTTAATATATCTTTAGACCAAAGAGTTTTTTTTTGACGATTGGAAAACTTCGGTCATAACACTAATACATAAAGCAGGCTCCAAAAAAGATATTACTAATTACAGCCCTCTTTCTAAGCTGCAAATAATTCCGAACATTTTTGAAGCGGTGATCAGGGCTACCTTTCCAGATTTTGAGAAAGATCCAATAAAAAGAGTATTTTAAGAAAAAAAGAGCCACCGCTGAAAACGTCCCCTAAATAAAAACGTGCGACGTGGGATCACACTGTGGTTCTAAAGTTTGAAATAAATTAGTTATGGGAGAATATATTTTATCCATTTGCCAAGACTTATTAAAGTAGCAGATAATATTAATTGAGTATATAAATATTAACAATATAGTCCCGTGTTGCACATATGCAATAAGCGTGCAAGGAAATTTTATTATTTTAAATGGAAAATTGTTTTAAATCAACAAAATTAGATAGAAATTGATTAAAATACTTCTGAAACTATTTTTTAACCCAGCGCGAAGTATACCATCTGATTTCTTATATAAAATAAATCTTATTTTTTTTTTAACATTTTAAGGAAAAAAATTGGCCAATTTTAAGTATTTATTAATGTGGAGTTAAAAATTTAATTTTATATTTACATTTTCATCGATAAGTCAGATAATGACATATGATACATATCTACCTTACTAATTTTGATGCAAAAAAAAAATTTATCAAAATCATAGGAGTCGTTTTTGAGCAAAAAAAAGTTTTCCTAAACGGGTTTTAAAGCATTTCTATGGGAGGTACCGTTATTTTTGATTATAAGAATAATTTTTATCTAAAATCTTTTAGATAATGTACAAAATTCTTTTTGCCATTTAACTTTGCAAAAAAAATCGAAAATCTCGTTTTTGAAATATCGAGCTGTCAAAAAAATATTCAAACTTTTTTTTAAAATCCAAAAAATATCTTTTTCAAAATTGAAATGAAAAAGTAACAAAAACTTACAAAAAACAGTTTTAAAAAAAATAAATACAACAGACAATAGCTGAACAATTTGAGATAAAATCCGAAATATGGCTCTTTCATCTCATTCTTTCTCTTTGCTATGTTCGGGAAATATTTAGGCAAAGCTAAAAGAAATTGATTTTTAATGAAAATGAACGCGATCATTTCAAAGAATTTTTTAATCAGAGGAAAAATTTCAAACAATTTCTTGCAAACAGTTTTTACTTAGAGGAAAATTGAAAAATTATGAAAAACGAAAGATATATTATTCTGAAAAAGAGTAAAAAAAAACAAGAAAATCTCAAAAAGAGCCAATTTTGGATGATTTTAGAAAAGTGGACCCAAAGGGCCACACCTGAAATAAAGAGCCGAATAGGCTCTTTAGAGCCACGAAGGTAGCCCTGGCGGTGATGGTTAAAAAACGTATTTATGAGAATATAGAACAGGGTATCTCTGAAAAACAACATGGATTTGTTAGTAGTAGGTCAAATACTACTAACTTATCTCTTTTATCGCAGTTTTGTAAGAAAGGAATTGAACGCGGTGGCCAAGTGGGTGCAATTTTCAAAGAGAATTCAAAATTTTTCAGAAGTTCCTCAAGGAAGCCATCTTGGACCTCTGTTTTTTTTATCTTTTCATAAATGAACTCCACTCTTGGGTGAACCACAGTGGAAATTTGCTGTTTGCGGACGACTTTTGAGATTTTCAGACTGATAAAATCAATCAATGACTGTGACCTTCTTCAACAAGACATTAACAAAGTATCAAAGTGGTGTGAATAAAACTGTTTACATTTAAATATATCTAAATGCAAGCTGATTTCTTTAACAAATAAATAAATACAAAATAAAGAGGACGGTCTAAAAGCCTACAATGTGGTACTCCGGAATTATCGTTAAGATTATTTGATACAAAACATTGAGAAGTACCCAATATGATATATTAAATAAATAAGATTGGAGCCACATTATAAAGTCTTCCTTAAATCACAGCTTCCTTAATTTAAATAGAAAAAAAATATGTGAGTGCCGGGACTCACGGTTAAATATGTGTAAACATCAACGTTTGTCCAAGTGCCTGATTTCTGTTACTGAACGTCATCAAAAGAAACATATTGAATAATTAACACCGAAATACCCAGTGGGGGAACCGCTGTAACGAAATTTCCAAGCACTAAAAGGCTGGTGGTGAAGTGTCCAACGAACGGTGAAGGTTCGGTACTGATAGGTCCTGCTTCGTAGTTCACTCTCAACTTTAAGATGACTAAACATGGTTATTGTTTATGGTAACCACTCTCTGAGCATCGACAAACAACAGCTGTCAGCGGAGAGCACTAAAATCGTGGTTTCAATTAAATGACACCGTACCCAAATTCCAAAGGAACTTTATGGTTTGACTGACAGGGGCCGAATTAAAATATCCAGTTAGAACTGTCAACGAACTTGCAACCCTTATGAAACTCCATCTTTCCATCGAGTAAAACTTACAAAAAGTTCAGTCTTAATTTTATACTGAACGAACCTCAAATGAATGTCACTATGAGATATCCGGCGATATATATCTTGAGTTTTTAGATTATTTAGTTGCAGTTGTTGTCAGTGGAAATCACTAAAATCGCAGTTTCAATCGATTGACACCATCAATCGCAATGAATGTTAACTTTGTGCAAGGTAGCCGATAACTCTGCAATTTGTTCAACCTCAGCTATTTTGTATATCACAGCCTAGAAATTGCAAGAAGAAATTGCATCGTTTAAACGCAGTTTACATAATAAACGTAGAATTTAAGTTGCACCCGATATCCTACCATACATATAGCCATTGGTCTACCATACCTACAGTCAATTGTCAATCCCTACAGCTGACTATTATTATTTTTGTTTTGATTTTGTTTTCTTTTTAATTACTAGTGTCGCGTCCATTTTGTTAGGGAATAATTAAAAATTAAAGAAAAAAATATAAAAATATAAGTGTTAAAATGATAAAATCGTCGGTCGCGCTAAAAACAATTTGCTTTCGTCGTTGGCAAAAACAATATAAATGAGTGGCCGCGATAAAGTATAATCTAATTGTCGGTCGCGTTAAAATCAATTTGTTTTGGTCGGGGCAAATCATATTTCGTAACGTAACGTGCTACAACGTAAAGTGCAGGACGTAATGTTGCATACGAACGTTCACGTTTTTTTTTTACTCTACCGCCAGCATAGATGTTTACACATCAAAAACTCGATGCAAGAGTTTGTCAAATACCTTACCGAAGTCTGTGAAGATCTCAATACAACTGTCTTTTACTATTAAATAAATTAATACAATTTTCAGCTTTTTTTAAATCCATTCTGGGTGGGCAACGTTTTGTCTGCCAATTTACGCATTATTTTAAGACCATTTAAAAAGCTACAAGTAGGGTGCCAATTATTCTATAAAATTCGTTTCATTTAGATTAAGTTCGCTACTTTCAGACTTATTTTAGCGGAAACTTTGACAACTTTAATAACAATTGCTTAGTTTGCGTCTAACTCAATACACTGATACGGTTAAGAATATATACAATAAATATAAGAAGTGAAAAGTTAATATTAAAGTCGGTTTGACTCTTTTGTCCTAGGGTTGTTCAGTGTTCGGTTGTCAAGTGGCGGTTTGTTGGTTTGGCGTTGGGGACAGGGTTGGCGTTAAGCCATGGTAGTGTGCTGACCCCGGGTCAGTGTAGAAGAGTACTGCTTCATAGTTGATTGATGGGATTATATCGTCGTCCAGGGTCTCCAAAGCGCTGAGGTACCTTAGTTTGGGATTGTCATCTTTCTCATCAATTGATTAGGGTAGTTTTGGTGATGTTTCTAACCATGCTTCTTTACATATAGCATTAGGTACTTGTACAGGGGATATAATATAATATAGGAATTTATATTAGTCAGATAAGAGAAAGGTTTCAAAACGTTAAGGCTAAACACATAAATACTGGAGGTGCGAGCAGAGCGGTGATGCGAGATTCAAGGAGACTGTCGATGAAAGAGGAAGTCGATCAAAGAGTACATAGGTATGACATACTGTATAGCGGTGATAGTCACTTTATGACTATGAGCGTATGCTGAAAACATGCATTTATACTATTTACTGCTTGCAAAAAGTTTTGCCCAGAGATTATCACCATGAAGATGAGAACCCTCGGCAGCCATTTCAGTGTGCCTTCAAGCCTGAAATGTAAGTTTGCAGATACAAAATGAGAATGTATATATGTATAAAATCCTCACACATTTAGATAGTAGGGATCTTCACCCACCTCGTTAAATTGTTTTTGCAACTCACATCTACTCATCGACACGAGATGAAATTACAAAAAACAATGCTGAAATATAACGTGGCACCTTCTTAAATCAACTAAAATTTTTATCAAAATAGTAAAGCACAAAGTTAACCATGAATATAATATCATTGAAATCTAGTAAGTTTCTGAGTTTTCTGCCACTGTATAAGTACATATATATGGGAAATGGTTAATTGTAGAAGTCATATACATACATGTAAATATGAATATTTCATGTGGAAAAGAGCAAATTCGTTCTGTCAAATTCGCTGTGCATTTCTTTCTGAGAAAAAAGTTTCTTTAGCAAAGAAAAGGAAGAGATATTGAAATAGTTTTTTTTTTAAATAAATAAGAATATCGTATTTTATATTTCGATCACTTTTCCAAATCTGAGAAGAAATTTCTTAAAAAATCGGGAAGATGATTCATGTACATATGATGACTACATATGTAAAAGTTGACTATTTCAGACTTTTTTCAAAAGGAATCTTTTTTCATTTTTGGATTCACAAAGAATAGAATTCTCAATAGGTTCTCATAATTTGGTGCATATTTTTATTAAACTGAAGCTTAATGCAACGGGAATTTTCTTCCATAAGGTATTGTTATAAAATGTTGCGATGACTAACTTGATAACGGTGTGCTTACACAAAATCTAAACAGCTACCCAAGATATACCTGCAGCAGCAGCTCTGCGTAACTGGCTTATAAGATAGAGTTACTTTGAAGGTGAAAAAATAATACCACATATGTACGAGTAGATATTAATTTATAGACATATTTTAATTTCCTTAAATATCTGTAAATACCTATATCGTATTCTTTTTACTTCTTTGTGATGCTATAATTCATATCAAAATATCAAACAATTTAATAAAACGCAATTTATAAAAGCTTAATACGCCATAATACTTCACTGCACTTAAGATCTACCACTTAACCACAGTTCCACAAAACTTGTTTAAATAATTTCAACAAATTTGTATTGCATTTAATTGGAGCAATTACCGCATTCTGTGCAGTTAAAAAAAATAAGACCAGGCCGGCCAGCCCGCATTCATTAAATCTATAAATGCTAATAAAGAAAATTATTTGATACAGCCATAATTGCAGCAAAACATCAAGCACAAGCACCAGCAGTAGCAGTAGCAGTAGCAAAACTATAGGTTGGAAAACGAGAAAAAAGAAACAATTTTAAATAATTTCCTTCGAAGAACATATATGTATGTACCTAACTCCTTTCTTCAGCAGAACGACCAGAGAAACAACCAACGACTTCCTTTTAGGCCACCATTTTGAATTGAAATTTTGAATTTTTTTGTTTGTGGGCAATTATAACTTATTCCGTTGGCGGCGGCGGCGACGCCGACGACCAGTTTCCTTCCAAATTCAAAACATTGTATGCAAAAAAAAAATGGAAAATAAAAAATCGTATTGCATATTTAGGTATTATTTGAACACTCCATCCCCTCTGCATTAAAAAGAAGGTTCGACGTATTCATATACCTATGTATGTATATACAGATACTTACACATCAAATGCTCTTGGCATAAATTAGCGTTTTACTGACAGGCAATCTAACAATTTACCTTCTGAGCAGCAGCTACCACCAAGACCCAAGACCAGCCACCACCTTAAAACCCTCAACAAAACGAAATATACAAATGGACACAAACACACTCGGTGGCTGCTACAAAATGGCAACAGTGCTCGATAGCCAACTTCTCTTCCATTGGAGGACGCCTGGCCGACACCGCCTTCCGATTCCGATGCTTATTACCTGGTGGCACGCCATGCGTATTATTTTTCCAAAGCATGCAAAGTGGTGAGCCATGCAACTGGAGAGCAAAGATATACAACCATCGACCAACCATCCAACCAACTTGCCGATCGACTTGGAATGGCAATGGCAACCTTTTGCCAAAGATAAAAACAAGTGCATACATATCTTAAGTGGACGATCGGAGGAGCCTGCATGATGTATACGATGTGGATCGGGGTATATAAAATGGCAAATCTGCCATGGAACTGGTTCTCCATCTATAGCCAGCCAACGGGCAATCCCCACTAGCTTCATTTAAAAACAGGATGGGTACCTAAATAATGATCAGTAGCTGCAATCCAATGTACTTAAAGTGGTTGGAATTGCAATTGTTAAGCCTCCACGGAATCGGAAAGGACAAAGGTACTCTTCTTCTGTCTAAGTTGTTAGGTAATTTAATAACAGTAGGCGCAAATGGGTTACAAAAAGTACGTATGAATTTCCTCTGCGTAGTTGTTGTTACAAATAAAGGCCTTGCAATTACATACCTTTTCGCATGCATGGCCAGGTGATGACTTCAACTACCTACATGTAACGCCGCCGTCGTCGTTGTCGAGCCTTAGGGTTAATAGGTCTTTCAATTTAGCGAACGGCGACAGGATTTCGATCTGCAATGTTATTTTTCCGGCATGAGGTCTCTTTATTCTAATGTTCTCAATAGCGCTGTGATTTTTTAATTTGGGTGCAAAATGCTATGGGTGCTGACTTGTCAAAAAAATCCATTCTTCTGTATGGACCCAATACCAATTGTAGGATATCTACCTATGGTGATAATTGTTGTAGTTTAATTCTAGAAACGTATAGCTCGTGCTACGAATTTTAATTTAAACTCATACTGCGTCATTAAGGATAATTATGTCTATTGTAGAAAATTAACGGTCGTTATATAGTTGAGGTACACGTGTTTCATTTCATAAGTCTATTAGTCATTCGAAAATAAGCTACTCCTTACACTTTGAAGAATTGTGAAAGTTGAAATTTAAAAGTCAACCATAAAAAATTGTGTTTCTTATAAATTAACAAAATTTAAATCCCCCACTATAACTCTTCAATATTGATCTAATTTTCATTCGTTTGCTTCAGACATCGATACGAATCGTAGAAATTGGACGAAAAAAAAACCTGCCTTTTCATAAAAGAAAACCATTATAGGATTAACTTAAAGATCCGACAGCTTATAAGAAATGAAGTTTTTGGAAACCAATGGGCACGGCTTCAGCAATTAATAGTTATATGGAAACCCTAAAAAAATCAGTTATTAGTACGTCGATATAAAAAAATACAAATAAAAATAAATACAAACTAAAATCTTTAATAAAGAAATCTTCATCTTTACTCTGAAAACATTTTCATTCAGAAATGAATCATAAATGGATCACAAAAGTGAAGAAATCTACCCAAAAAGAATTTGCTTATGATTCAATTTGAATCGTTTTACCTGGCCAATCAGACACAGATATTAATCATTTTACTTGCGACTCGTTTATGATCCAAAAATTCTTCATTTAAATTAACGTTTATAAGGCTTCTATATTACATTTTTTTAAAGATTTCCTTGTGCACACTCACCTTTATGAAAAATTTTACTAGATAAATGCATTTTTTTAACTAGAGCCCTAGAGCCTACACGGGTAAGCCGATGTGCTTCACGATTTATCTACATGATAGTTGTAAACAGTGTTACGGCAGACGAAATTATTTATGTGTCCCTGTGAATGAAAAAATGTATCCTTTTGAAAATAAATGAGTCCTTTTGAAAATAAATTCATAACATTTAAAAAAATACGAATTTAATTAGATAATACCTATCCAAATTTTTTTTTATTGTTTTATAACAGAAAAACTTAACCGAAACTTAAGAATAAAGTCAAAACATTTGAATGCATAATATTACACAATTTCATTAAAAAAAAAAAAAAATGTATAAATAACCTATTTATAACATATTTAATCTTCGTTCTTTGTTTTTAAATAAATTGAAATTTTCTTGAGGTTAAATGATCGTGAAAAAATGTGTCCTTTTTAAAAAAAAATGTGTCCCGAGTCCTCTAAAGAAAAAAAGAGTCCCCAGGCACACTATAGTATCCCAGTGGTAATACTGGTTGTAAACCACAAGAGCGAGTTCTTGCAATCCAGTCATCCATATTTTTTTTTATAAATACCGTATAACGACATTTTTGGTTTTATTACCAACATTATTTACAAGATTTGGATTTATTATGTATACGAAGACTTTAAGTTCTTATAAGCTGTACCCCAGCTTTCGACTCGTACTTATACACCAATGTCCACTAATGGTTTAGGTTTTTTTTTGCCTATATAAGGAAACTGACAGTCAAAACAATGTCCAAATTACATATTTCACTTTCTTGTAGTAAAGTCAATTGAAAAGAAAAATTACAAAACCTACAAAGACTCAACACAAAGTCTTAAATGAAATTAAACGGTTTGTGGTTTCAATGATTGTTCTTTCAATTTGTGGTCAGCAACACGTTTTCGAAAAATTACCATCTTACAGCAAAAAGTCTAAAAGAAGAAACTGACAGTTGAAAATTTGTCGCTTTGCACATATCCATATGTACGAGTATATGTATACAGGTGTTATTATATCTTGTGGTGAAGCAAATTTTCAAGGACACCTTGTAAAAATGCAAGGGATACATGAAGTGACCTTAGCAATACTAGTTGAATTAAACTATTTCTGGTTAATTGAATTTTCACATATAAGTTGCACTTAATAGTTTGTGGTTTCATGTGGATGAAGGTAAACATATGCCGTTTGTGAATTTGTTTTTAATGTGGTTTTCTTAAAACGTTGTCAAAGAAAAGATATTAAAAAATTGTTACGTATAGGTACCTGCATAAGACGAGTAAATACGCCGTGTGATCCATGATCCAAATTTATTTTTAACACAGGGTAGGTAAATTCTGCTGTTCCGCGTATTTCCACTGCGAAATGCGTATCTAATATTTATGCATACCAGTTGCAAGTTAAGATGATATTTTGTCAGACATCTTCCTACCTATCTCCGCAATTATTTAGTGCAAATTCTTTGGCAATCATTCATGGGCTATAGGACATTTTACTTTTCCTTCTATGTAGATCATGAGCGTGCCCTTTGTTGTTGTTGGGGTTGCTTATAAATTATGTTTTTATAAAACTCCTCCCTCAACCCCCAATCATTATAAAAAAATGCTTCATCAAAAATTTAGTCTCGGAACATGTGTTTGTGGAATAAATATACATTTATGTACATATTACAAGCTAAGGTTTGAATAGAAGCTGCTAAATATTTGCATGTACCTAAATATAACTTTATATTTTTTTTTATTTTTGATCTATTCCGGATGCCATATCTCAGTAAATGTAAGTCCAAAACATATGGTCTCGCCTCGGGATGCCGAACCATGAATCATTTGAGACGAGTCCGATAGTTTTCTCGTTTCGTGGCAACCCCAAGTTCCAGATATCAATAATTTTCAAATGAAGAAAAGTCGCCGTTTCTTTTCTAGCCAGTAAATTTCCCTTGAGGATGATGGCAAAAACCTTCGAAATATCGGGAAAAGAATCAAAAAAAGAAATTAGACTATCATTAAAAAATCATTACCCAAAAGTACGTTTGCACATTATCAAGAACACCATTTTCTGCGAAAACTCGTAGTTTTTTATGGGAAAGGAGTTCAATTTCCCCCCATTTATAGGTAAGAGAGGCAATTTCCTCAATAAAAATTCTATACCATGAAACAAAATTATTACAAAATCAACGGCAACACTTACAATAATACGCAATCATTTGGATCAAATATATTAACTATATGTCTGTACAAATAGCCCTTATAAAAATTTCTTTTAAATTGAAGAAACTAATTCATTAAAATGTTGATAAATGGTATTTATTAAATAAATAAATTTGAGCAACAGCTTGTGTAGAACCACGGCCTAGTGACTTCCAACTTAATCGTGACAGGAGATACTATAAGATCAATTATCAATTCCTCGCTAGAGGAGTTAGCCTTGAAGAAAAGTTTTTTTGCATTAAGGTGGAGAGGCAGGGAATCGAACCCACACCTCCAGCATGACATTCCTTCCCACTAACCATAACGCCACGGGGTGCGGTGCGGCGGCGCGGCGTACTTGGTTACCTTTAAATAATTGACAACTTTTTAATGATATCATGTATGTTTAAGTAAATAACGCGTAGCGTATATTAAGATTGAAAATTTGCTGATAAACATCTCTGATAATGGACCGAAATTAGAATAATTGATTGCTGAATCAAATAGTTATAGTTGAACAAGAGTTTTCCCGGCTAAGCGGTCCTCCTAGTAATTGTCCTTTTATGAAAGTTGTGACAAAGCTTCATTTTACGCTTATAATTTGCTAAGTATGAAGTTCGTATACAGAAAGCTAAACTTAAACTTTTAGTATTGTAAGATAAGACCCAAAAAAAAAAATACAAAGAATAACGAAACGCCCTCAATTGAAATAAAAAAAAAAAAAAATAATAAGAGAATATTGATTTAAATATCCTAACTAATTCCGTTTAAACATATCCATATTCCAGGATGATAAGGGAATATATACCTAAAGGAAGGAAGAGCAAGAGAAAATAATGTTTCCTGAATTTATTATCGTTTTATTTTTTTATGATTTTTGTATTATAAATGCTATTATGAAATAAATGAATGGGGTAGTGATCCTAGTGGGCTGGGCAGGATGTATTGTATGACAGAAAAATAGGTAGGACACGCCTCTGTAGGGATACGGTTGCACGCACCTTTTTCAATTCATTTTTTTTTTCGCCTTTTTTCATTCTTGTTTGAATTTATCATCATTATTTGAAAACCTGGTTGTATGAATGCAACGCGCCACATTGGAACGTGATGCCATCCGCCAGATGTATATCACACATGTGGATATTTTATATAAATGTATAGGAAGATTTAAATAGAAGCTACAATCTTATTTCAATTGTTCAAATTTGAATTAACATTTTTCTTAGGTAGGTATAGTCTCTTTATGAAAATATCCTTTTAGTTCGTAGGCTTTAAATGTACCTATATATATACATAGGCAGATATAAATTATCACCAGTTAAAGTCCAGAGTAAATATGTATTTGTTCGATGGTTAAATGTTAAGGGGATTATTGTATTTTTTTGTGTAATTGATGTAAATAAAGTGAGATTCTTTTATCTATTGAAGATTTAGGGTGGAAATATTAAATAAGGCATAACTACCTAGGTATGAAAAAATTCTTTTTATTTATGTCTAGCCCAGAATAAACTTTTTCATATAAACATATATGTACATGGCTTATGGCTACCTTATAGGGGGAATAAACCTATTTTTATGTATATTTTTGTATTTATTTAAACTTTGAATCCATGTAATCTTTCGATATTTAAGTTTATAGCTATATATAAATAATTAATATATAATTTGGGGGCGCGAAGATGGTGTAAACAATTTAAAGATAAGATGTTCGTCATTTAAATTGATTGATACAAAAATGTTATATAATTGTTTAATCTGTCATGGGCTTGAATTAAAGAAATTAGCCTAGCTCAACTTGCTCTTAGGGTTAGGATACAATATGAAAATACGACCGACTCATTTATCAAAATATACTCAAAAAGAGCTTAAATAAAGCCCATTTACATGTGTCCCTTTTTTGTCGCTTGCACCTGCCCCAGTCAGTCTTTTTTGTTTTTGAGTCGGTCTTTATAACAAAAACAAGCAATTTTACGAAAACCTATACCTACCAAAATAATATGAAACTGCTACCTATATTGAAGCTGCAATCATATGTTGATTTTTAGACTTTCTCTTAGCCCAAAAAAAATTCTTTCCAAATTGTGCATAAAGTGCCAAATTGACTACGAGGTTTTACCGTTATACTTATAACATAGATTTATCTGTCTTCATTTTTAAAAGTACTAACATTTACTTTTTGTTGCTACAAAGTAGAGTTTAGCAAAAATATGATGACGTTTACACTTGCCCCGCGTTTAGACCATGTCCATAGGCGCCCGGAGGTAGGGGCAAGGGGGACACTTGCCCCCCTGGCTCTGGACAATGCCACACAACTAACAAATTTTTCATTTCTTACAATGAATTTTGATAAATACTTGTCTTCTCCCCAGCACGATTTGCCCCCCCCCCCCTGGCTCTGGAACATGCCAAATGTATCTGAAAAATTATTTTCGATATTGTTGGAAAATATGTATATTTTCTACATATAGCTTCTTTATGGAGTTCATGGTTTGCCCTCCCCTAGCATTACCACGCAACTTACAATTTTTTTTAATTTTTTAACTATGAACTTTAACAAATATTTACTTGTCTTTTTTTGTCGGAGTTCATGATTTGCTATTTTTGAACGTCAAAAACACGAATGGACTTCTTCTGATGTAGGTATGTAATCATGAAGATACGAACCTGTTAAAAAGACGAAACGAACGAAAAGACAAATCGTGTAATCAGGTGTTTATTTTGCAAGCTCAGAGGAATCAGACGAAAAAAACGACATCGGGGCTTATTTGTTGTTGCATTTGACATGGAAATTGCTTAGCCGCGAAGTCGTTGTTCTCTCAAAGCCCATGGTATAAAATACAAGTTATATGTTGTAAATATATGAGATGAAGTGTAGCCTGATTTTGTTTTGTGTGACGTCACAGCAAGTGTCCCATAACACATAAATTTAACAAAATAAATTATTTATTGTTTTACTTTAAATTTAACAACACATAACTTCAAAATATAAATAATTTATTGTTTTTTATTGAAATTTAACAAAAAGTAGCCTCAAAACATAAGTAATTTATCAAAAATTTATCAAAACAAGTAATTTATTGTTTACTTTCTTTTCCATCACACAAACAATTGAGAGCATTCACTTTTCTATATATCTCCCTTTTAAACTGACTTAATAGCACGTTTTGAAAATATTTTTTCTTTTTTAATTCTGAAATCTTTCAAGGAACAATGAAGGCCAAGGGATTTCGAAACTTAATTTTATTTTAAATGAACCAAAAAATAAGATTCGCGATCGAATCAAAAATGAAATTTCCTTTTGAATTTTTCACAAGAGAACGAATGATATTTTATCGTTCTATGAACTTTGCTTTTTGTACAGAAACTTCCAAAAAATTCTGTGTGCTTAAGTAAGTAGGTACTGCCTACTATTTAATATAAAATAACTTTACGCTGGACAACTATTAACAGTAGGTACTTCCCAAAGAATGTTATTTTCAATTTTTTTTATTATTGGCTGAATGCAATTTAATTAAATTATTTATATTTAGAAACTTCCAAAAAGCTCAAATTATATTGCATGTCAACATTTTCAAAATTTTTAATACGCTTTTTCTCGGAAATTCGATATCTCAAAATTTGGTTTGGGTAAAAATGGATCGTGGTGGGTTCGGATGCTTAAAACTTGAAAACGACTGGACTTTTTTGTATACTTCCTTCCGCGGGTTTGTTCGTAATCGCTTCGCGAAGGTTTAGGAGAAAGAAAAGTCGGAACATTCTCAACAGGTGGCGCTGTAGGCACACATTTCGTTTTTTCAGTTCAATTCAAATACTGTTAAACAGGTGGCTCTATAGGCGGATATCCCAAATGGCTTTTTTGACATTATTTTCCAACTTATGTTATTTGTAGGGTGAAATGGGGCAAAAATAAAAAAAAAAATCGAGTTTAAGAAATTTTTGTTTTTTTTTAAAGTTTTTTCATGAGAAATGGCTTTGGGGATATTTTTCAAAATTTGAATATTTGTAAGGAGAAACGTGGTAAAAATAAAAAAAAACTCGTAGGAAATAGCCTTAGATAACCTTTTTCAACAAAAACAAATTAATTTTAAGAATACAAAAGATAAGTTTTAGCCCACTGAAAATTTAAATTAAGATTGTGTCATATCTTAATTTAAGAATGCATTGTTTTATTTTTCATACCGAAATATAAGGGCGGTCCATATTTTGACATTGTTTGAGTTTCTTTGCCTCCCCTGTAAGTGGTAAAGGCATGTACAAAAATGATGTACATTTTAGTTACCTCGAGCCAGCGAGTAGTTGAAATTTCTAATTCAAAATACAGCCTTTTTCTTAAAGTCTCGGGAAAAATTAAGGAAAGTCTTTAAACTTAGCACATATCTTGAGTACTAAAAGAAGTGTACCTTTACAATAACATTATTCCCAGTTTAAAAAAAAAAAATATTTACCTCGTCAAAAACAAATGAAAATTTAGTTGTTTTTGTGTACTTTTTTTATTTTTAATCTAAAAATTGTTTTTCTAGTACTTACCTCATACCTATACTTAAAATATAGGTACCTACTAAATAAAAAAATTAGCCGTAAAATTGACATTTTTCGAGAGCAATTTACAAAAACTGTGTTTAAAGATAAAAAATGTAGTAAGTAAATAATCGTTGTTAAAAATTATTATTGGGTTACACCTTTGCTTTGGTTGTAAGCTCAGGCAGGATGAATTTAAGTCTTTCATTTCGCGTTCCCAATCACTGTAGCGTGGTACAGGCGGAACTTTTGGCGTTAAAAGAAGTATTGTCATGGCTTAAAGAAAACTTGATATCTAATACAGATATCCTCATCTCTTCAGACAGCGCAGCCACCAACTCTATAACAGCCCTTAACTATACTATCTATTTTGCCAAAAAGGGCAAATATAGGTATGTACCCATTGTTACCTGCAAACTTATGTGTTCAAGCAAGATGCTCACCATACCTGTGTGGAGACAAAATATCAGATATGGCCAGAGTTTGATATCTCTAAGCTGACTGCACATATATTGGCTCCGTAATTGAGGTAATAGGAATAGGCCAGCTCGCAACGGAGCTTTGGGTATTTTCAAATGATGTTTGCAGAAGCTGTATGGATGAGGAAGAGGGACAATCGATTCCTCACCTTCACTGTAGGTACGTACAAGTCTCTAGAGGATATGTTTACGAGTTTTAAAAGTATTGTTAATGATGGCATAGAACGATTTGTTCCTACCTTAACTAGGAAGAAGTCGTTTAAGCCTCCATGGTATTTAGAGAATGGTAAGAATAAGGCATTTAAGCGTTTTAAAGTTACAAATCTTTCGGAAGATCGTGCAGTTGTTTTCAGTTAAGGAAAGAATTTGATTTTCTTAACAAGTTTTTGTATAGGCAATATATTATCAATACTGAATCAAATATCAAACATAATTCGAAATCTTTCTGGGTATTTTTGAATACTAAAAGAAAATGTTCAGCTTTTCCTCAAAGTATGGAATACGAGGATCTTAAATCCAATGATATTCAGTCCTCCTGTGATCTTTTTGCTCGTTTCTTTCAAACCTCTTATAATTGTGATATTTTAACAAATATTGATGGCTTGTACCCTGATATCACTCCTTTGATAGATTTTAAACTACAAAGTTTTTCAGAACAGGATGTTTTGTAAAGCTTAAAAGATATTGATGTTTCAAAAAAATCTGGCTTTGATATGATTCCTCCTATTATTTTGTCAAAATGTTCCTATTCACTTTGTAATGTTTTGACACTTATTTTTAATAAATCTTTACAAACTGGTGTTTTTCTTAAAGAATGGAAAATGTCATATATAGATCCCGTTTATAAGAGTGGTCTTAAGCATTGAGTGAAGAACTATAGACCAATCTAAAAACTTTCAGTTATACCAAAACTGTTTGAAAAAATGGTTACCCAAAGACTTTATTTTGCTGTCAAGAATTCGTTGTCTCAAAAAACAACATGGTTTTGTAAAGGGTAGATCAACTTGCACAAATTTAAGTCTATTTACAAATTATTGTTATAACCATGTGGAGATGGGTAGACAAGTTGATGTCCTGTATACTGATTTTGTTAAAGCTTTTGACAGCGTACATCACAGTCTTCTCCTACAAAAGCTTAAGATGTTGGGATTGGATGTTTCATTTTTACATTGGTTAGATTCATACCTGTCTGACAGAAAACAAGCTGTTAAGATAGATGAATGTGTCTCAAATCTTATAGATGTGGTGTCAGGTCTTCCACAAGGGAGTCATTTGGGCCCACTTCTTTTTATAATCTTCACAAATGATTTACCTTCCATTTTTAAATATTGTAACTGCTTGATGTATGCTGATGATGTGAAAGTATTTACAGCAATATCCTCACTTGAAGATTGCTTGTTTCTGCAAAAATGTTGATTACATTGTATCGAAAAGTAATTCACCCTTAGGTTTTTTGAAACGGAACTCCAAAGATTTTAAGGATGCCTATACTTTGAAGACCTTATTTATGACTATAGTTCTACCGGTTTTAGAATATTGTTGTGTCGTCTGGCCTCCATTTTATGAAAATCATATTTTGAGAATTGAAAGAGTTCAAAAAAAAATTCACTCTTTACGCACTACGCAAACTTAACTGGACTGAGTCTTTACCAGACTACAAATCAAGGTGTTCTCTTATTGATTTAAAAACGCTCAAATGTCGCAGGCAAGTTCAATGTATTTTGTTCATTAAAGATATTATTGATAATAGAATAACCTCTCTTGAACTGCTTTTATTAATTCCTTTCTATGTTCCAACACGAGTTTTTCGCAACAGAAATGAGTTATTTCATCCTCCTCTTCATAGAACTAATTATCGTCTAAATGAACCAATAACCCGTTCTCTAAATCTATTTAATATGGTTTATAGTGAAATTGACCTTTGTATGAATAGAGATTGTTTCAAGAAAAAAATTCTTCAAATGTGTAATAGATAAATTTTTTAATTAAATATCAATATAATTGGTTGTAAATATGTATGTATATATCTTATTATCTTTATTATTATTTTTTGTAATCAGCAGATCTTCGAGTCAATTGATGAAATAAATAAATAAATAAATAAAATAAATTCTAAATACTTATCCTCCTCTACCCCAACGACGTATAAACTCCATCTCGGAGATTACTATACTACAATGATCCTAGTGATCTGCAAAATGTTGACATAAGTAATCTCGCACGCTTCGTAGGGAGCTCCAACTCCAAGTGGTATAAAGAGTATGGGACAAAAGTTCTTAGATTCTTGTAGTATCACAATGGACCAACTATGGTCTAAGTGTGTCAAGCCTTCCTGCTTGACAGTCACCTTTACCTAATAACTTAACCTAACCCAACCTACTCTATACATATATATTTCTTCTAACATTATTCATAGTAATTTAATACATAATCAAAGTCCTGGTCAATTATTTTTTGGTGGAACATACAGGGTGTCCCGTAAGTCAACGTCAAGCGGGTACTGGGTGATAGGGTTGCTTGTACCTGTACTGGGAAAAAAAATAAAAAAAATCTATCTCGCTTGGCAATATAGCAATATTAAGAAAAATAATGAAAATCGATACCCTAGGCCACATTTTTAGATACTGTGGTCACAATTTTCCAAATTTTGCGGTGTTTTTATTTTGTACGTAATCCTTTTAATTGAAAACAAAATTTCTAAAATAAATATTGTCAGTTTCGTAAGAAAAATAAAGTTCGACTGAGCCATGGTTCAAAAAAATTTTGTAAACTAACTTTGACACTTCATATCTTAAAAAAAATGTACCGCTCTACACTCAGCAAGTTATTTTAAAAGTTGGCCCGTTTCATCAAGGTTTTAAAATGGTACAACACTTGCTACTTATTCCACCGTAAAAAATATTATCAACATTTAAAACGTTTTGGAGCATTTAAAATTCTGCCTAAAAAAATTTAAATTCACCCTATTGATGTATTCTGGAAAACTTTAATCATAATGAAACAAAAGAAAATATTTTAATACAGTTATTTTATTGATAAATTTAAAGCAAATGCTTAAATTGTCTACCCTCGGCACGAATACAAGCTCTGCAGCGTCGCAGAAAAGATCTGTTCATTAGGCTCCCGAATCTCCTTGAATTTATTTCTTCTCCTGCTTCAAAATTTTTTTTGGCGTAGTTCTTGTCTATTTTCGATTGGTTTGAAGTACACTTTTTCTTTTATACAGCCCCAGTAAAAGTAATCGAGAGGGTTTAGATCCGGGGAACGAGGGGGCCACAAAATTGATCCAAGGCGCCCAATCCACCTATCGGGATACTCCGTATTAAGGTAATCCCGTACACGATGAGCATAATGCGCTGGGCAACTATCTTGTTAAAACCACATGTCTCAGTAGATGTTGAGTGGTAGATCTTCTAATAAAGTCGGCAAATTATTTTGTAAAAAATACAGGTAGCTGTCGCCATTTAAATTTCCTGGCAGCTCAAATGGTCCAATTATTTGTCCATTTAAAATTCCGGTCCACATATTTACTTTAAATTGATATTGAGAGCGGTCTTCACGAATTAAATGCGGATTTTCTTGGTGCCACTCATGTTTGTTCAAATAACCGTCTTTTTTAAATGTTGTTGTTGTCGTCAGTCTATAAAATGTGGTTGAGAAGTTGCGGGTCTTCACTATTTTTCGCCAACATTGTTCTGCAAAAATCGACTCTGGTCCGAGGTAGCAAACTTTGTATACGTTAAACATGGTACGGGTGGTGATTATTTTGTTTTAAAATTCGATGAGAAATGCTTTTTGGTATTCCAGTGGATCTTTCAATCGCACCTACTGAAACTCACTTACAATTTCATTTGAAACTACTTCTTCGTTGTGTTCTCGAGGTCTCCCGGCGACGGTGCCGGCCGTACGAGTAGTAGACAATCGTCCTTGCAATATGAAAGGTGTCCATAGATGAACACACGGTGGTCTGGGTGACGCTCCACATTTGGGTACCTTCGCGATACAATCCGGCGGCGGCAGAGGCATTACGACGGCATTCACCATAGATAACATGCATGTTCGCATATTCTTGAGCTGTGTACAAATACGGCATTTCGCGAAAGTTTCTAGTATCTATTATTAGAAAATAACTTACACAATTTTCACTACACTAATCGAGTCTAAGGTAATCGAAAAACAAACGATTACGATAACGGTAACGGTAAAACAAAAGCTCAAGAAAAAGAGAAGCTGCGAGTAAAAGAAGGAACGTTGCGTACCATATGTAATGTAGATTTGTCTCCCTCTAATTTAAGGCAAACACTGTTTTATTATAAGTGTCCCTGAGCCTGTTTATCATACATATCGGTAAAACCGATGTTTGAGTACAAAAAAAATTCACCACAATCATTTTTACGTGAATAATACGCAAAAGTGACAGTACTGAATTGAGGTCCTTTTTGCAAATAAAAAATCAATAATATTTCTTATGATGGAATAAGTAGCAAGTGTTGTACCATTTTGAAATCTTGATGAAATGGGCCAACTTTTAAAATAACTTGCCGAGGGTAGAGTAGTACATTCTTTAAAAGATATGAAGTGTCAAAGTTAGGTTACAAAATTATTTTGAACCATGACTCAGTCGAACTTTATTTTTCTTACGAAACTGACAATATTTATTTTTGAATTTTTGATTGGATATAATAGCAAAATAAAAACACCGCAAAAATTGGAAAATTGTGACCCAATACCTACAAATGTGGCCTAGGGTATCGATTTTCATTATTTTTCTAAATATTGCTATTATTACTTAACCAAGCGAGATAGATTTTTTATTATTTTTCCCAGTACAGGTACAAGCTACCCTATCACCCAGTACCCGCTTGACGTTGACTTACGGGACACCCTGTATACAAATGTATATTTACATACAGGTACCATTTTATTTATTTAAAAATGTTGCGGGACTACAATTATGTCTTCATTACATTTTCTCCAATGTTGTTTCTATTTAAACTGCATATTTTGATAGTAGGGAGTCAAGTACACCTACACGGAATGGATGTTAGTAGGGGCCATCAGTGTTAAGTTTTACTTTGTTTGTATTCAAACAATCCATAATATTGGCATTATTCTGATTGTTAAGCAATTAACATCCAGGACATTCTTTTCACAGAGATTCGATTTAGAACAACAAAACTAATGGAATTCTTTCTTTCTTTTTTGTCAAACACTTAGCAAAGTATACTAGCATAATATGGATAATAATACAAAGCTGTGGTTTATTTAAATTTACACACAAAGATGTACTTCCAAAATCATGAATTGAAAACGCTTTTCAACTATGTATAAAAGGCAATTTTAATAACAAAGGAACATTAATCTGCATAAACAGCGCAGAGTAATTAGTTTAGGCAGATCGATTCAAGTTCACTCAATCGAAAGAACGAACCGTCAATCGCTAAAACAAATGCAGTTTGACGTCACATTCACTTTTCGGTCGGTTCGTGTACACTCAATTAAAAAGTTTTGCAAACAAGAACTTTGTCATTCAGGTGCGACCAACTGGAAGAAATAATTTGAATTTCACGCAAAAGGTGAAAGGAATCGGGCGCGAGTTTATAATTGCATAAACGTTCTTTAGACAAAAAACGATTTGTGTTCAATTACAATGGAACCCGTGCTATTAATTAATTTTCACTGCACAAAACAAATACGGTCAAAATGTGAAAGCGAATAAAAGAACCATATTATTATATTCAGCAATCCCACCTCAATTGATGGCAAATTTTCCCACAAGCCATTCATTTATGGGAAGTGACTTTGAGTAGGTACATTGGCGACAACAAAAATATTACAATCACTTTGGGGAAGCTGCAGTTCACCATTATGTCGAATATTAGTGGCATCAATTTGTCATTTATAAAAGTGGCCTTTGTTTCCTCTTCTCGGAGAACCGATTGACAGAAAGACACCAAATCCAAGTGATATATGCGAAACTCATGCTGTGATCCTGACAGAGCCCTTTAAAGGTGACCACAAAAAAAGCAAATTCAATGTGATGCTTCTGTTGAATCATAAATCTAACGATACAACAACAGGATTGCTACCCTATCTATAGCCAAAAGTAGCATTAGCACGGTGTGCAATTGTTATTGTTTCCTGTTTGTTCTATTCAATGTACACGTTGCACGGCAAGGAATGGAACCCTCTTCTGTTGGCGCAATGAATCTGTTTCCATTCGTACACTCGTTTATCGGAAAATTGCCAGTAGTCATTCGGCGAGGAAACAATAGGGCATCGGTTTGAAGTAAACATTTTCATTGCTTTCGGAATACTGCTGCTGATGGTGATGCTTACAAGAGAGCGCAACAAATCTGTTCCACAATAGGTTGACATAAATACATTATGTCCTTTTGGGATACAGTGAAGTGAACACATATAAAAAAGCAAAAAAAAAATAAATACAATTTTAGGGTGACAATTGCTTGGCAAACATTTTTGAACAATTGTGTCAGAGTTTTTATAATAAGGGACGAGGTATAACGTTAAGAAGATAGCTCGAATATTGCTGATCATTGAACTTAGTTTTTTTTTGTATGTTTTAGTTGACTTGTGTATAGGTTAGCTCATTCTGTCTTATGTAGGTATGTATGTCCAATAGACGTTTATTGTTTTCTTTTTGATGTATTTATGTATGAAGATTAAGTTTGAAATATTTTAGATATCTAAATGAGTTACTACTTGGTATGGATACGTTGAAATTGCGGTAAAATTTTACGTCATTAAAGATTAAAATCATGGTACCTACAGTAGGTGATACCATTTTTTAAAATGTGATTTCAATAATTATTATATATTTCACTTGATTTCAAGCTTAAAATTATTTAACTGATATGCTAGAGCCCAGCCTTGAAAATAAATCATGGATTAATGACATTTGGTGAGGAGTTCAAATATTTACTTATATTGGTGGTTGGTTCGAAAATGTAACCGCAATTCTTAATCGGTTTGTTATTTTTAACTTATTTCGCAAACCATATGCATCGTAAAACTCTCGAGAACAGAAAAACTCATTTTAACTGCGTATTCCAAAATATTTAAATTGCAAACATATTGGGGCGTATTCATAGTCATTTTTAAACTGTTGCTATTGTTAAGATAAAACTTAAAAATTGGTTTAATTGATTTTTTTGTGATTTGTTTTGATTGCTATGCTTTAGCGTATTAATATTTGAAGAAGAATAATCCAATCAACTTATATTCTTATCAACACAGAAGGTAATTCGGTTATGAATAGGTTCTGTAGTTTAGTAAAAAATGAGTTTAGCAAACGGCTATGAATACGCCCAATTGTTGATATTTACTTGATTTACTAACATACAAATACAAATTATATCTTCCTCAGAGTCTCATATCGAATTTTGAAAATAGAATGTTAGTTAATCTACAAGCTGCATAATAGCTGTTTACTTAATTTTAATTCCGAAGGACCTATCCCAATCGGATGAAAGTGGAAGTGTAAATGACAACAACTTGATGTGAAGTTTGTGTGTCCTTATATATTTGAGGTCAGAAGAGTTTATAACTACCTGAATTCACTTCCGGAATCTTTACTGTACTATGTATTGCACAGATTTTTTTGTTAGCCCTAATCATCACTTATCTCCTGATATTTATGAATTGATTCAAGAAAAAATTAAATTAATAACTTATCAAATGAACTCAAGCAAGTTGGCCCTTTGATTTGGACATTTAAATAATGTGACTGCTTTTGGTTTTGATTACCTATTACTATTATCAAATCACATTCAGAAGTACTTTTATCTAGACATTGTCGTCGTCCAATGGAAAACCCCTTACTCCAATTTTCTCGAAACAGAGATACCTTTCAAAGGTAATTGTTACCCAAATATCAAAATATACAGCCCTATGCTGCTAAAGGTTCACGTGAACATTTGCATTCTGCTGATTGTTCCATAATGCCTATAAATTACGATAAAAATAAAATTAAGAAAATTAGATTTTTAGATTTTTAAGGCTTGTTTCCCAATGTCTGATTAAAGTTTCAAATAGGCTACATGGAACTTACTCTTCAATAAACAACCTCAGTTGCGTTTCACAATATCTGATGAATAGTCAAACTTATAAGTAAAGTTCTAAGCCAGATGAAGTGTCGATTATCAAATTTACATGGCAACGAAAATATTTATTATTTTTTTAAAATTTTTCATTAATAAAAACAATTTTGTGTGGAAAACTAATTGACACATATATTTAATTTTAAGATAATTTGTGAAACGCAAAGCTTTTTACTGGAAGGATTTAATGTTCGAATAATTTAAATGTCGAGTAAGTTATGGGAACTTTACTGAGACATTGTGAAACAAACCCTTACGGCCAATTTCTTCACAGAGTCCTAATGCTACTACCGGTACTAGTCCTTAAATTAGAAGTCAAAACGGTATCAACTCATTTCTTCACACAAGTTCTCGTCCCAAGTCCTGTCAAGCTGGTACCGAGTACTATTTAGTACTCGGTATTAGCTAGAACTTTCAAATCGGCAGTCTAGTGGCACTAATACCTTATTCAGAGAAATGTCATTCATTTTCTTGAATGAATATTATTCGTTGGTGATTTTCGATAGTAATTATGTATTACTGCGTGGACGTTAATGCAGTCGTAAAAGTACACATTGCCACGGTTTATGGACATTATCAAGATACAACGTCATATCTAAAACGTAAACGATTAATAGTGTTGTAGACAGTTTCGACAAGCTATTAAAAAGGCCTTCCGTACACATCCCAAATTTTTTAGACATGCATTATTGTTTTTGCATTTTTTTTTCATAAGGGATTAAAAAAAACACAAAACCTATCCTGATGACAGCTCTGGATATTTCCCCGAACGTGACCAATGCATTGCATGAACCGAATACCAAACATAAAATGCACATAATAAAGGGCATTTCTCCAAGCCTGTCACACATACATATACCTACACAGAACAACCTGACACACAATCCATTCGAAACAAAAATTAAATAAAAATCGCTCAGTCAAATAAATATCAAAATTATTTTTGAAATGCCAAAATAGTGTCAAAACAGAACTAGAACAGTTTTAGACGTATGTATAAGTCCTAGTACCGCTTGTTGTATTTAGATCCGGTACTAGTGATGTGAAGAAATGCTCAGGTATGTACTTACTTTTCGTTAGGACCGAGTACCAGAGCTAGTACCTGGTCTAGCTGGACTGGGTACTCGGCTGACTTATTACTTCTGTGAAGAAATTGAGCTTTAGAATTTCAAAAACAAGCACTGGTTGAGATTTGCATTGAAAAGACATAAGTTTTAAATAAATAATTCAAGGCAAATTGAATGTAACATAAATAGGTAAATAATGTATATAGGAGAATAGGGTTAAGTTCTGATAACTCATTTGTTCAGGAGACGCTTTCTTGTCCTTGCGATTTCATATTAAGTTATTTCAAATGCATATTAGAGGTGCGAGTTTTTTTTAAAGAAAACTTTCGATTGTTTTTGTATATAGGTATATATGTAATACATATCTGAAAACCTTCTTTTATCTATAATTGTTTGCGGCTTAACCCCAAATACTGCTTTTAAAATGTTCATCATCATCCGGAAAATAGAAAAAAAAATTCAAATGAATTTATTTAACAACAACATAGGTAGTTATTATTATTATTTATTGTACTATTCATACTAGAATGTCAGTTTATTAGACTTAACCATTTTTAATTCCATCAATTTCATTGAATTTTTGAACAATTTTTGATTAAAACTCAGCACCACCACTAGGAGACTGATGATAGGCGACTTGGCACCCCTTGAAACAGCTGTATCTCTAGCCAAATAAACGAATTATAAATTAATGCGTAAACAAATTGGTGGTAGAACCTTTGAGTTAATATATGTAGATATGTAGTTGTTAATAAATTTCATACAAATATTTTTGACAACACCATGCAATTCTTTTAAAATCCCGATTGCCTGTGAAGTGTGTACAAGGTTGTTTTATTGAAACGTTTTTTCCTTCACTACCACAAACAACTTTTCTAAACGATGATCCGTTCAATCTACCCTTCCCTGTCACACAACTTTAAAATCCATCTATCTCTCACTCACACAATAATAAAACTTTCATACTGACTTTGAGAATATTTTTTGAAAATTTTGGATTTTAGTTTCTAAAACGAATTTTTGCGCGCTAGATTCCAATATCATCCCACAGTGCGTGGCACTGCTTTTTCAGCAGAAGCACATTAATTTTAATAAGAAATAAGCACTTCTAGATCAAGCTTTATACTAGCTGTAATATGTATACCTTCATGTATTTATAACGACAACGGATAGGTTGTGGTCAGTATATACGGCTGATCCCTTTGCCGTTAAGTCTGACCCGGGGTTCTTTTGCTTTATCCACCTTTTACTATCGCTCTATAGCTTTACCTCAACTTACAGGGATGGTGTATCGATTTTTTTAAAATTAATGTTTGTTTACTAAATATTTTTTTTTTACATTAACAAGGTAATACCTGGTATATAGGTTTTAACTATCTTTTTATAATAGATATTGTACACATTGAAAGTACTTTTTATTTGTCAATAAATAAAATCTTCTTCAAAACATATGATATATATGCTCGTAGACAAAAGGTATTGACGTGAATGCATATCAAGCCTGCGGTTTGTTTCAAATATTTATGATATAAAATTCAAAAAACATTGTGTATCTGCGGGTTGAATAAAAAATATATATTAAAATGAAAAGTTGCATGCGTGTTTCAGTTATGATTAACGCTGTCAATAAGCCCACGTCTATTTATTAAAATATTTTCTAAGGGATAGATTCCCCCATTTTATTCCTGCATATGGACATATCAAGCTATAAAAAACGTTTGAGTTTTTTGTTTTGAAAAATTTACCATGCCATAGATGTGTATTGTATATATTACTCACATCTGTAAGCATATTTAAGGTGCATACTTACCCTTTCTTAAAAATAAAAAAGGTAGTTCTGTATATACCAAAAAGTTTCAAACTGCAACACCTATGTACTGTACATAAACGGAAGCCAATTTTGCTCTTTAACAATCTTCGAATTGGGAATATAAAATATTTGTCTGTTAATTTAAACTTTCAAAGACAATATTGCAGGATCGTTGATAACGGAAACATTCACCTCTCTTGAGCACCGTCACCATGTTTCATCTCTATCATTATTTTACCGCTATTTCTATAAACAGTGTTCTAGTGCAATAGCCAGTTGCATTCCTCCCCTTAAAAAATTCAACCGTAATACTCGCGCTTCTAGGAATGCTCATCAGTTTACCCTTGAGCCCAACATCGGACTTACTGTTAAGTACATAAATTCTTTCCTTAGTCGCACTACACGAATGTGGAATGCTCTACCCAGCCCGGTTTTCCCCTCCCATTGTGATCTTCAGACATTTAAAACCAATTCGCATCGGTATCTCCTTTTCAATCCCCTCCAATCTACCTAATCGCTCGTGCTGTATATATTCACTTTAAGGGTAGTCACAACCCCTAAAGTGCGCGCTAAATATAAAAAAAAAACCTGCAAACAACTTGAAATTAAATAAAGATATCTATAACTCTTATTTATTTTTCTAAGTATATTTAGTGTACCTATATACCTAATGATAAATTTATGCCACAATGACATGTGTTCAAATTCAATCCTTTTTATATGTAAATAATAAATCCTCCATAACCCATTCACACCCCACACCAAATGTTCTCCAACTCTTTCTTTGAATATTGTGTGGTTGTTTGAATGTTGAATGACCCTTTTCCACAATCAGAAATCCAATGAAAATTGGAATGAGCTCCAAATTGACTCATTTTAGTAATTCCCAGTTTTTGGTTTGGAAAATGGCCATCAGAAATGAAAATTTAATGAAGAGCAGTTAGTGTTGTCAGTCTTTTCATAATGGAAATATTCTTCTTTGTAAATCATTTTATTATGCAATCGAACAATTTATGTACCTACAATCAATTGGATAAGTATAAGGTCTCACCATATAGAATCCAACATAAATGCGGCAGAAATCTATAATTTTATTATTAGATTATATAGAAGAATCCAACACAAATATTTTAATATAAATGGTTGTTCCTTTTGTTCCTAATTGCTTCAAACTGTGTGCGTCACCTCTATAGATACGTAGTCTACTTTTGTACACACTTTGAAATTTTATATTGCCTAACTGAAAGTAATATTAGATATGTAGTATAAATATATAGTCATATACAATGTTATACCCGAAACAAGGAGTCATTTCAGTTCAAAAACAATGACACAAAATATTGTTGGAATTGGAATCATCAAGCTTTGAAAAGCTCACATAAAAAGATTATGTATAAATTAGACAAAAAAGACCAAACATATAGAAGAAATTCCGACAAAGCTGAATTTTAGTGGAGAACTATATTTAATAGTTAAGCATTTTGTACTTTTAAGTCCAGTTTTTCAGTGCGAGATTAAATTTAAATCCGAGTTAACTCATCAAATTTGGTGAGTTAACTGAGGATTAACGGAACAGATGCTTTTGATGTTTTATCGACTAAGTTTGTTTAGTCGTTTTGCATGCATTCTCCACAGAAAAACTGCTTCTTCAGTTCACTGTGGCTTAATTTACTTTTAGAGTTAGTAAAATCTGGTTTAACTCACTGCTTTAAAACTAGGCCTTTTAGTAGCCTTAATATGGAACATGGGTTAAAAATCCGTCGTTTTTATTGTAATAATCTCACGAACTATCAGATTTTAATTTTGTTAATGGCAAAAAACATTTAATTTTAAATTTCGAAAAAAGCTTACGCAAACGTTACAATACGGCATGGTATATGTTTCACCAGAATTGTTGGGCAAATTAACGTTTTGCGGGGATTCACTTCGCCGTTTTTCATTTCACATTTTTACTTGCGATATTAGGTATATTATATGGCAGGTTATTGATTTGTAAAAATAATCGAACTCGAGATTTTGATCAAACTTATGACATTACGATGATAAAGAAAACGAAAAAAGTGGGTCTCACAAAAACGTCCCGTCTATGTGTCTGTCTGTTTGGCTACAGCCTAAAAGAATGGGTAAATTTTCTTCAAACTTGGTCTATCGGACATTCCCCAGACATGTTTTTTTTCATTTTTAAGGAACAAAAATACCAGTACGTGTCATTTTTTGGCCAATAAATAGAATCTTATTTTCCCCAAAATCGACTTCACAGATTTAAAAAAAAATTTCAATTAATGTACCAATATGGTCATAAGTTGCCGTTAAGTAAACAAAAATATTCCGGAATATGGCTATTAATGGCACCTTCCATAGAACCATTTTTTTCATTTTCGCTTTTGAAAACGGTTCCACTGATGATACTTATTACATAATGTTTTTTTTAAAAAAAGTTAAAATTTTGTTTTTGAAAACTCAATATTCCAGAAACGACTCAGTCCATTTTTATTTAACTTTTCAAAAATTAGTGTTTAACATTATCTAGAAGATTCTTAACAAAAATTATTCTAATAACCAAAAATAACGGTACGTCTCTTACAAATATTTAAAAACTGTTAACTAAAATCTTTTTTCGTTCAAAAACGACTTCTACGATGTATGTATTATTATAATAGTAGGTATACCTCTCAAAGAACTGTTTTTAAGATTTTCGAAAATCTCATTATGTGATTAACCGATTAAAACAATATTTTTTATACAGAATTGTAATTAATAGGTAAAAATAATATTGTAAAGGTATCAAAATTTTTCCAAAAAAATATTTTTGAATTTAAAAAAAAATTTAAATATTAAAAAAAATAATATTATTATTATATTATATTATTATATTTAATTTTAAATTTTCCTTTGAGAGAGTCACATTAAAATGGTCTGTACCGAATTCTAAGCAAATCGGCGCACGCGTATGCTCTAGCTAAAATTACAGTTGATGCACAGGCTCACCGACGCGACGCACAGAAGCGCAGACCGACGGGCAGCATGACGAAATCACGAAACACACTTTTTCGGACTTCTCGATCATCGTAGTGATAGTTTTGATTACAACCTCGAAATTTCTTTTTACACGAAACCAATGCTTGCTCTAAAGAGCAAGTAAAAATGTAAACAAAACAAAAGTCTATCACCTTACAAGAAAAAAAAGTAGGTATCTACATAAATACATGAATCATATTACTACATAAACAAAGACGAAACTAATCAATCTAACTTAATATGGAAGAATTCTTAACAAAATTGGTATTCCAAAGCATTAACTACATATTATTTTTATTTATAACCTCACTAAAAATAATATTAACAATGGTGCCCTTTAAAGCCTGCCAAAGCTTAAGAAACAAGCCGTAGGTATTCAAATTTGTCCATCCCAACAATTTGTTTTAATACGGTTCTTTATTTATCTATCACTTTTATACCAACAGTTTCAAAGCATTTCCATGAACACAAGATTAATCAGAATACTAATTTCATTCACCTGGCATCTGGTTCCATTTATTATAATTAAACTTGTCGTTCCATAATAATTATTACCAATATCTGAAGTGGTACTACATTCTTTGAAAATCGACAGTGCGTGCTAGCTACCTCCTTATAATTTCAATTGTTCTTTGTTATAATTACCCCCAATGTGCTGAAAGCCTTTAATTAATTTGTTTCAATTAGTTTTGAAACAATTGTTCAATTCTGAATCAGAAACAAATGCAGGTAAATATTATTTGACCAAAATTAAGTGACAGTTTTAAGAACTTTTTAACAATGGCATTTAAAGCTATATTTAGAAGCAAGGACCGAAAAAAGGGTTAAGCAATCCTTCCATATGTTTTATTGAACCCTATAACCGAAAGAAATGTCTAAAGCCTCTAATTTACTGACTTACTGTATACACCTATGCAATGCACCTCTCGTGGCAGGTTATTAAATGCAATCAACCAATCCAAACACGATATTCTTTCTTCCTAAAATGTCATTCAGCTGATGTATATCCTCGACTCTAGGTTTGGCTTCAAATAGTGTGGGGGCATCGAAATTTAACAATGCAAAAGTAGTAGTCCGACAAAGGGTTTTGGATTCGGGTATCATGCAATTTTACAATTGCTCTCTTGGTAGTCCACTTAAAATCAAATTATCGTAGGTTATACTGATGGTACACATGTTGCATGATAGGCAATCCAGACGAAAATAATAATAATAAAACAAAAAAAAATGAAGGTAACAATACTTTCATTCAATTTAATGACAGACAATGGTCCCAAAGGGTAACTTCCTATATAGAAATCGTTCGGTTCGCAGACCACCTTTAGCATCCCCGAGACCGAAGCCGAAGGTTCTGAATTCCTTGTGTGAAATGCAGACCCGATTCATCTCACGTATCAAATCGGTTCAATAGACACCCAAGGGAAGGCAACAACGGCAGGTTGCCCTGCCAACGCACCTTATATATCAGACAGCCGTGCGATGGGATAAATACGATAGCAAGTGATTATCCTTATTATCCTTTTTGAAGTGGTGTCATATTCCCTACGGACTACAGAGTTTCGCATGGCGCAATCGCTCCCACGATGTGAATAGTTTCAAATGATTTCAAAACTTTGACATCGTGTTCTGACATTGGAGTGAAGCACCTTTGCAAGTGAAATTGTAAAATAAGTATGTATTGGGGCAGGAAGTGGCATTTTTTTATAGCCGACAATAAACCAAAGGATTCCATTGATAAGCTGACAAAATTATCTCACTGTGCTATTTGGTTGTGAATGAAAAGTAGTCGTCTTGAATTTCAAATGGAGAGATATGATGGTATTTTTAAAGATTGGGAAACACATATTATTTTCGAATCATTATTCTAAATGTGTATATGGTTTCTAGATTGTAGATGTATTTAATGTACCCAATAATAATTGTTTTCAAATATTTTCTCTAGAGAAGTTGATAATATTGTCACTTTTATTAAAATGTTACTGCGCTGAGAGTAGACAAAAATTTCCCCAAATCAGGTATGTACGACTGCCCAAATATGTAGCTACAAGTCTTATAATAAGATTTCTTAATTAAAATCTTTTGTAGGTATGCACGCATTTATAGGTATATTTTTACTTGCGATATAGGTACTATATGGGAAGTTATGGATTCGTACAAAAAATCGAACTCGAGATTTGGATCAAACTTTACATTACGATGATAGAGAAGTCAAAAAAAGTGGGTCTCGCAAAAACGTCCGTCTGTCTGTCTGTCTGTCTGTCTGTCTGTCGGTTCGACTACAGCCTTAACGGATGGGTCGATTTTCTTTAAACTTGGTACCTAGCGTTTTTTGGACATTCCCCCCACCCGTTTTTTTTCTCTTTTTTCTTAGGACCAAAGCATACAGTAGCTGTCATACAAAATTTCTTGGCCAAAAAGGAAAAACTTAT
The DNA here is from genome assembly GCA_932273885.2 of Leucozona laternaria. Classification (NCBI taxonomy): domain Eukaryota; kingdom Metazoa; phylum Arthropoda; class Insecta; order Diptera; family Syrphidae; genus Leucozona; species Leucozona laternaria. The sequence continues at coordinate 306,185 of OW026367.1, forward strand.
TTTTCTCAAATCCAGCGCTACCGAATTTGTTTTTAAGAACTCAATAAATTTAAATAGTTATAAGTTGCCGTTTAATAAAAAACATGGTGCCGAAAAATGGTTATTAATGGTACCTCCCAAAGAACCATTTTTTTGATTTTCGCTTTTCTCGAAAAAGGTTAAACTGATTCTGATCAATTTTTTTTGAAGAAGTATTGACACATTCTAAATAATATTGTTTACCAAAATTTTCAAAAAAAATATTTTTTAGATTTTTAAAAAAAGTTTTAATATATTTTTTTGAAAACTCAATATTTCAAAACCGACTTGGTCGATTTTTATTAAACTTGGTAAATAGCAGTTTTTTAACTTTATCTAGAAGATTTTTGACAAAAATTATTCCAATACCCAAAAATAACGGTGCCTCCCATACAAATGTTAAAAAAACTGTTAAGAAAAATATTTTGTTTCTCAAAAACGACTCCTACGATTTCCATAAAAGTTTTTCTGTGTGTTAAAATTAGTACGATCTACCATTTAAAATTTTTAAAGTTTATATTTAAGGTTTATTAACAGTACCTCTCATAGAACGGTTTCTTTGATTTTCGACTATCTCAACATCTGATCAACCGAATAAAATTAGATATTTTATACAGAAGCTTGTAACAAATATAAATAAAAGTGCCTATCAAAATTTTCTAAAAAATGATTTTTGGATTTTAAAAAAAAAAATCAAAATTATTTTTTGAAAATTCGATATTTCGAAAACTGGTAGCAGATATTTTTATGAAGTTCAATTTTTAACGCAACATTAATAAATGCTTTAAATTGGCGTACCAATTATTTTTCTCAAAAATGGTATAGAAGTTTTATATATAAAAAATTAATTATTTTTAAAACCGCTCCTACGATTTTCAAATTTTTTTTCTCATAAATAAAGAATTATATAAGAAATCAGATGGTGTACATCGCGTTGTGTTAAAACAGATTTAAGGTATTTTAATCAATTTCTTTTTAATTTTGTTGATTTAAAACAATTTACCAGTTTAAATAATATAATCTCCTTTTATGCATATTGCATATTTGCAACACTAGGCTATATTGTTAATATTTTTGTATACTAACATAATACCACCTGCAACTCAACTAAGTTTTGGCAAATGGATAAAATATAGGCTCCCATAGCTAATTTATTTCAGACTATAGAACCACAATGTGATCGCGCATAAGAGCAAGTTCGTGCGACCCAGTCGTGCATATTTTTTTTTTAACGTGAACGTTAATACAGAAATGTTCATATTTAATCTACAGACCGCTGTAATATTAAAGCCAGTTTTACTTAACAGAATGCATATATTTTCTATATGATTTCTCAAATGAGCTTGTCATTCCTTTTTGCATAATGTTGCTTTGACGTCTATATGACTTTCAATTTGGTTTACTAAAAATTAACTCCATATTCTTACTTTTATTTTAATTGCATTTTTGTTACAATGCTGAGCACAGGTACAAAAAATTTCCACTGTTTTCAATGCCAGAAAAAATATAAAAAGCACATAAGATGACTTCTAAAATGGAATTAACTGCAATCCTAATATCAAAAAAGCCATATGATTTTTCTTCTGAGAAGTCATATGAGTTTTATGAATGCCTTCAGATGATTTGATGTAATTTTTTTACGGACGAGATTAAGTAATAAGGAAATGCCAATTTATAATTATCTATTTGTGCACTTTTTTCTAATCTTTTATTCCCGTTAATTTTGTTCGCAAAATATTTTCCTACAGGCGTGTAATACCTGCAATAGAGCATCTCAAGCAAAGATATTCAATATTCAATGAGAACGCTTTTTACGTTTCACCCTCCAAAACCCATACATTGTTATTTTTGTAATTTCATTTCGTGTTGATAAATAGATGTGAATTGCAACAACAATTTGACAGAGTGTGTAAAGATCCCTACTGTTTATGTGTAAGGTTTTTAGACAACATATACCTTCTTTTTATATGCAAATTGACATTTCGATATTGTAGGCAAATTGAAAAGACTGCTGAGGATCTGGATAATCTCTGCTCTCAAGTCTCAGATACAGCTGTCATCCTAGCGCAGCATCAAAAGCAGTGAAAAAGCTTCAAAGAATTTCTTAGCCTAACGCACGAATAAAATTTCTTCTCCAATATTTCAAATTGCTACCGACAACACTCATTCAGCGGCAATAATAACAATGGCGCACAATTCTGGACGATTTAGTACAATGTTAAAGCTTTCTTAGTATGATGCTGGGTTATAACGATTATTTTCCAAATTATTAACGGAAGGCTATCGCATTTTTTTTTAACATTTTTTAAAAGTTTAAATCACCTCTCTCTTTTTAGTACCTATGGGCCATCACACACTGGCTCATAATTTTGAACGAGGCTAACTTATGGTTCAATCGAACACGGAATGAAGAAAGCTGGGAGAACATTTTGTGTACATGAAACGGTGTATTTGTATGCGTATTTTGTGTTTCAATTTTAAAATTTGAACTTCAAAAAATCCTTTGCTTTTACAAAGAAAAAAATAAGTTGTCATGACAACCGATTGTTTTTTTTCGCTTAGAAACAAACAACTTGTGTGTATTAGTAGTTAAACTTTCTTATTCCACTCGAATTAAGGAAGAACATATTGTGCGTTTCATTCCGAACTCTTCACCTCTCTCGCCAACAAACTTCGCTTTCCCCAGGCTCAATTGAGCCAGTGTGTGATGGCCCTATCATACTACATAACTCCATACGTCACTTTGAAAATTACAAATTTAAAAAAGGTATGTTTGCCTCATTTTTTGCACGAACTGTCACTGTTTTAGGCGTTCATCTGAAGTTTATTTAGAAAATAGTACCTAGTAGTTAAAAATTGTTAAGAACTAAGACATTTTAGTAAATTGGTTTAAAGTTAGAAAATTGTAAAGTAGTATCATGCTAATACACGTTAACATCAGGCTGTGTAAAATTTTGCGCCAAATATTTTGACTATATGTTTGTAAGACCTAATGTCTTTCACATACAATCTGAATTGCACGGCACTATAGTTAAGGAAAAGATAGATAGGAAAAGTGTTTGTTGGCGTAGTGAACTGAGAAATACCGCGGTATTTTTGAAATTCTTAATCAATTGAAACTGGGGGTATATAATAATAATATTGCCTATAACGGGTGCTCGAATCCAAACCTCTAAGTAAATATTCAAGCATACTACATCCACTATATAAAGGGTGGTTAAATTTTAAGGGCCGATGTTGAATGTGAACCACACCTAAACGTCAAGTTTTTTTCTGCATTTCATTTGATATTTCTCAATTTCAGACTAACTCAATTTGAACCATGGAAAGATACACGATCGAGCAATGCGTTAAAGTTATTCAGGCTTATTTTGAAAATGGGCGTTCAAATCAAAATGCATATCGTGCACTTCGCTATTTTTTCGGTCAATTTAATCGTCCAAATGTGCGTACAATCGGAAAAATCGTGCAAAAATTTGAGCAAACCGGGTCAGTTTATGAGATGTGAAAACACCTGTGTAACCGGTTTATGGGCTGGCGGCGTCATCGGGCCGTATTTTATCCAAAATGAGGCCGGTCAGGCAATTACTGTGAATGGTGTTCGCTATCGTGAGATGATAACGAACTTTTTATGGCCCGAATTGGAAAATATGGATGGGGACGATATGTGGTTTCAACAGGACGGGGCCACTTGCCACACAGCTAACGAAACAATGGCTCTTTTGCGCGACAAATTCAATGGCCGTGTTATCTCACGTGGTGGCGATGTCAATTGGCCACCAAGATCATGTGATTTGACACCGTTGGACTTCTTTTTTGGGGTTATTTGAAAGAAAAGGTGTACGTTGATAAGTCAGCAACAATAATTCAAGAGCTAAAGGATGAGATAATTCGGCATAGAACCTCAATTATGCCTCAGCGTCATCGAAAATTTGGAAAATCGGATAGAGGTGTGCCGCCGAGGTCGCGGCGGCTATTTGGCCGATATTTTGTTCGATACATAATTGAACCATACCAATATTATCATAATAAAAAGAAATGACAATATAATTTCCTAAATAATTTGTGTTTTATTCAAAATCAACATCGGCCCTTAACCAATCTTAGTAAATTGAACTCTATCATCTTAATGAAAAGACATACTTCCTTAACTATGCTCTTCTGTGGACAAAATTAGTACGATCTTTAGATTGAGAGGTGAGATAGTAAATTTAAATTTTTATCTACCAACACTCTGCGAACTTTGCAATATATTCCATTCCATTTCCTTGCAGTCTGTCCAATTTTGAAGGAACTTCGTGTTATGGTGTTTTCAAAAAATATTGTGGATGAAGGAGAAACATTAAGCATTTTAAATGGTGAGAAAGGATGGGATGTTTTATTACAACTTTAAAATAGCTGAATTTAGATACAGAAAGCGGAATTTAGAGGGAGATTTTTAATAATTTTTTAATATGTGTTTCGATTAATTTTTGTTTTGTAAATAAATTCAGAATTTAATTATATTGTCAGCCTGGTAGACGGCGTTAGGCCAAACCAATTAGGCTTAGTTTAACTAAACATTGTTAATTATTTATCTGAAATAAAAGTCTTTTTTAACTAACTAACTAACTACTACATCCACTGTGTCAATATGCCACCCGGAAATTCGACTAAAGATAATTAACTTGGTTTGATATGTCTTGAATTTCTTATATCTTTCTAATATCTAACAATATATTCACAAGATTATTCGTGGTGTTTCGAATTTTCATAATATTTTCAGCCGACGAATATTAGAGCACTGTGAAGTCGTTTATGTTGTTTACTATACGTACTCGGATCTAAAACGGGATACAATGAAAAAGATTGGTCTTGAATTGGAACTGCTGTGTTAATTTACATTAACCTTGGCACTTAGCGTGGTTTGTCTTTCACTATTACGTTTTTGAAATTTGTTCAAAACTAAAAAAACGGAATTTTACCAAAGACATAGTAACGTTACCGTTAACAATGGCTCATTTTCTAAAATACGGCTCCTATGCCGTTTTGCTAAAATGCTTTGAACATTTCCACATCGACTTCAAATCAAATTCTGATGACTAAGTTATAATTCTTTTTTCAATATTATGTTTAAAAAAAAAAATCCCGCTTATTATAATCTCCCAATACATTTCACACGGCAAAGGGTAGCAGTTATCAACCGCAATCTCGCTTTTTTTTATTTTTAACTGATTAATTGTAAAACGCAAAAATCGACAGAGAGACTGGTAAAACAAAACCCGTTTTTTATTGTTTGTTATTTGTGCTTCATTTTGATAATGACTATATAAGTGTATATAGTACTTTATAGCTACACAATGATTAGAAACAATACAATTGGTTCCTTTTATTGGTTTTTAAAACTTCTATCATTCGGCACGCTAAATCTGTTCATTGCAATTCAAATTTGTAAAGATGTGGTAGATCTAAAGGGTGATTTCTTAGCTGGTTTGGTTTTGGCAACACTGGTTTTGACAGCTGACGTGTGTTTAGTACCTTGTGTCACTGTCAAACAACTTCAATTTGGTTTGCAATTTAACCATGAATCGTCTTACAAATGAGCAACGCTTGGAAATTATTGAATTTTACTATCAAAATTCGTGCTCGGTTCGAAATGTTCATCGCGCGCTGCTTCCATTTTATGATCGGCATTCTCTACCTTCTGAGCAGTCTATTCGGAAGATTGTGACCAAATTTCGCACCAAATTTACTTTGTTGGACATTAAACCACCAACACGTTTACGTACTGTGCGTAGTGAAGAAAATATTGCGGCCGTATCAGCTAGTGTGACAGAAGACCGCGAAATGTCGATTCGGCGCCGTTCCCAGCAGTTAGGCCTTTGTTACAGCACTACTTGGAAAATTTTGCGGAAGGATTTGGGCGTAAAGCCTTTTAAGATACAGCTGGTGCAAGAACTAAAGCCAGCCGACCTAACACAACGCCGAATTTTTGGTGAATGGGCTCTTGGAAAGCTGGCCGAGGATCCGCTTTTTTTATCGAAAAATTGTGTTCAGCGATGAGGCTCATTTTTGGTTGAATGGGTACGTAAATAAGCAAAATTGCCGCATTTGGAGTGAAGATCAGCCAGAAGCATTGCAACAGATACCAATGCATCCCGAAAAAGCCACTGTTTGGTGCGGTTTATGGGCCGGCGGCATTATTGGGCCATATTTCTTCAAAGATGATGCGAATCGCAGCGTTACTGTCAATGGTGAACGCTACCGAGCGATGATAACAAACTTTTTTTTGCCCGAAATGGAAGTTCTTGACTTGCATGATATGTGGTTTCAACAAGACGGTGCCACATGCCACACAGCACGCGAAACAATGGCGCAATTGCGAGGCGAGTTTGGTGAACAGTTAATTTCACGTTTCGGGCCGGTCAATTGGCCGCCTAGATCGTGCGATTTGACACCATTAGATTATTTTTTGTGGGGGTATGTCAAGGCTAATGTCTATAGGGACAAGCCCGCTTCGATCGACGCACTGGAAGCCAACATCCATGCATTCATTCGTGAGATACCGGCCGATATGTGTGAAAGAGTATGCCAAAATTGGACTCAGCGGATGGGCTACCTGAGACGCAGCCGCGGTCAACATTTGCATGAAATTATCTTTAAACATTAAATTGCAAGGTTCAAACTATCGATTCAAATAAATATTTCATTCATTTTTTCGAATTTTTTGTGTTTTTTTTTTTAAAAAGTTCTAAGCCTCTTAAAAAATCACCCATTATAATAAAGACAGCGCCATTACGTCAAAGAACCGCAAGATCAACCGAAAACATCGTCGCTGTCTGTGAGAGTCCGTAGTTATTCGAAAACGACGATGTCATTGCCATCAGCATCAACGGATGGCGCTACCGATCAATGACAACTAATTTTTGCTATAGTTCCAATTGGATGATATAGATGTAAACGACATTATTTAGTTCCAAAAGAATGGCGGTCGGCGCTACGTGCCACACAGCAAACGCTACAATGTTCCATTTAAACATATATACCGGCCCTTATTGAAAAACCCTATATATAAGACCACAGTTCTCAATCAATTCTCATAAATTTTTTAAAATGTCTCGTCGGTTATGTTTTCATGTTTTGAAAACTGAGCTTAATTTTTTCGTGTCATATGGCTGACATATTGATGCATAAAAGGAAATTATGCTGTTTTCACTAAAAGATAGAGTATCTAAATGGTTAGTACATATATAGGAATGTCATGTCATAAATATCAAATATCAAATAAATGTCGGAGGGGTTGGTTCGATTCCCAACCTCTTCCATCTAAATACAATTTTTTTTGCACGGTCTCGTGCGACGAAGTGACAAATCCTCCACGAGTATTTCTTTTCTTGAAAAAGTGCATTTCACCTAAGCTGTTCAAATTTGGTCAGTCCACTCCATTCCTGTCGATACCACATACCAACAGTATTGGTTGAGAGCTGTATGCGTCACTAGAACCTGGTTTTACATGAGCTGCCGCGTCATCAAATTTATTTGTTTTATTTTTTTACCTGAAAAAATATTTCCTGATCGCGTAGACTTTTCGAAAAAAAAAAAAAATTAAAATTTATTTGTATACCCACGTAAAATGTATGCAGTCGCAAAATTCCTACTATAATTCGGCATTTCATAACGCAAATCACCCCCACCCAGAGATACCTACAAAGATAACCTCCGTGGCGCCCCTGTATACTTACATTAAGTCATCACTATATTTTGCTTAAATTTGTAATAATTTTTAAATAATGAGACACATTCTTTTGACGAAGCTAAAAATGTAAACATCATCATTTATTAAACACAATAAACTACATCTGTAAAAGGGGCCTCAGTATATTGCTTCTCAAATACCTATCTGAACTGAATGCATCTGTGACTATTTACAACCTATTATAATACAGTTTGATACCCAATAGCTCCAACCCCTATACCCTGCTCGCTCCATCAGGGTGTATGCTCCTCTACGCATCACGGTAATACTCCAACAAAAATCCAACTATAAATAAATTAACTAAAATAGTTAATTAATTAATTTGCTCGAAAACCCGATGTTTACAATATGTGATGAATGCTTTGAGAGTTTTCATGAGTCCCAAGTCGATGAGGCACTTTATCGTCATTATCATCTGGTGTTGATGTTTTAATTATGTGACACATTGTTTTATTTTTTGTTGATCTTCCGCCACGCATTCTGAGCACAGATGTACGTAAATTCTGTTGACTCCCTGGTGTTTGGTGAATGGTATTTAACTCTTCAAGATACCAGAAATTTCAAGGGGACATAAATAACGTGAAGACAATAAATCTGCGTGAAAATAATCTGAATAAGGTTATCTATACATATACAGCGTTCAAGGACCACAAACAAAAAATGAGCATTTCCGGGACCGAAATTTTGTTGTGATGTCTCTTATTCCTTATGGTGTCTTAGTATCATTAATCAGAACCGTCCTTAGCATGCAAGCAAAAAAATTACTTACGTATTTATATTTTTCTCTACGAAAGCCAAAATTGTTGTAGGACATAGTTTTCCTGATTGAGTTTTACATTCGAATGTGCGGTTTCGAACAGCGGGTGGTTTATGTACCGATGACACCCACAAACATTTTCTTGTTCCATTGTTATGTCCTATTAAGCAATAAATTTTATTTTCATTAAAATATTTGTCAGCATCCGTGCGGTGTATTCAGAGACGGTATAATTAAATGTGGTCGCGACTAGCAATGCGGCTATGAGCTGGAATGAAGCTCAATAATAAGAACAAAATTTCCTTTACCGTCAGTCATCATTACGCTAAACAGGTGTTAATCTAAGCCGGTGGTGGCGTAGGGCCGCATTAACTTTAATCCTATCCATATAGCTCGACGTTTAACACTTCACTTTAACTAAAGATGATGTTAAAAGTCAAATAAAGACATACTCCCACGTCTGGGATTTCGCAGTCAAAACAGAAACGAGGGTTATCTGGAATAACACCCCAGTGATTCACCCTCGTCACAATAAATTCCCAAAGCGTATAAACAAATCCCAGTAATGAAATCTAAATCCAGTCGGCGGCGTCACAGTTTAGTCGCTTAAATAACTTCCACTTCACCATCCGAATCCACATCGTAATTCGAAGCATATTTCATAAAACCACCCTCTTTTAGAGTTTGATGTTCGATGAACACATTCACCCTCTAATGGCATCACAATGAATGATTGTGGGTGGCTGGGAATGGGCACGTTCCTATATAGATAATATTTGGAATCGCCGCAAAATTTCAATTTTTATGGGGCCATCAGAAAAGTTCGTATACATCGTCTCGCAGGGATGAAATGCAATTTCTTGTTTATCATTAGGAAGAATAAATATTTAATTGAAGACAGATTGAACGATAAAATCCAATAGGGGGTGGTTTGTTTGACAGTTTTACGTCGTCAAAAAAATATAGATGGAAGCAAAACATTTTCACGACATGACATAAGCACGTACCTATAAGTAAATTTTTGAATCTGGGATTGGTGATTTATCTTTTGACTCTTAAGCGAGTGAGTGAATGGTTTTCTCATTTGAAAGAAGATATACATAAATAGCATGGTGTTGGTGAGCTCAGAAGGGAGGAATTTAATGGATACATTTTCATTAAATACTATCAATTTTTAATATAATTACCACAGAAAATTAAATTTAATGATAATTAAATCCAAGAGCGGTTTTACACTTCACTATGCGTTGTAGGAATACCTCGTTATATCTTCGAATTTCTCGAACAAGGTTTTTTGCAGTTTCGATCATTATTTGCAGATGCTGTTTAAATAAATATTCCTATAATGTAGATAAATAGACATAGCTAATTTTATTTAAACAATTATTTTTTTTATTTTTTTTAGCATTAATTTTTTTTTTGAAAAAATCAATACCTTTTACAATATGTTTAGATTTATTTCAAAAGTGAATTTGCAGATTTCTTAAAGCTTGCAGTTCTAGACACTTTCAAAAAGGACAAAACAACAAGGTAAACAAATGGGATAACCACTGACGAAGCGTCAATTAGACATTTTAGACAATGTCTACCCAAATCATTCAACGACAAAACAATATCCAGAAAGTATTTTTCATGCAAAACATACATACAAATACATAACATAACATAACAAGACAATCTTCAAAAATTTAGGAACTATATTTTCTTTTGATTTCGTTTATATTTAATGTCCTTCTTACTACCCCAATATCATATTTAAGAAGCTGTACTAAATATTTGCTTTGCTTTGGTTCACGCACGCTATGAACCAACACGTAAACGCTATGCACACACTCAATACTCAAACCTATGAGAAACAACGATCGGAATACTTACGACGAGTAAAGCCGAAGGCAGTGTCTTCGTTTTCAACGAAACTATAGTAAGAAAAAACTTATATTGTACTGTATTGTGTCGTATTTTATATGGAGCAAATAGACAAAATTGAAAATGTCTTACCGTTCGTTTACTTTAAGTTAAACTCTTTTCGGATAGTTGAGGCTTTGACTGGGACTGTGGTGAGGATGAAAACAATAAATAAAAGAAGAAATATTACAATTTTTTTACTGTCCGATGCCAGCAGAGTTGGTCGAAGTCGATATTGTTTTCCTTTGGATTTTTTAATTTTCTGATCTGATGTAATGCGATGGGTTTGTAGCTTATGTCGAATTGCTTACAACCGAAAATTCGGTTCTGTTTTGAAAAAAATCGATTGGTTTAGAAAAAAAATCGATTTTTCTAGATAAATGAAATCTTTAATTTTTAGGAAGATTTACACGAATTTGCACACACACTAAGAAGATTTGACATTTCTCATCAAGTTGAAAGTTTTTTTTTGGTACCGTCAAAAGAAAACAATTATCCAGAGTGTTTAGTTCCACAATTTCAGTGAATAATAATGCAAATAAATAAACAAAAATATTTGTTGGTTGGCTTATAATTAATTAGAAATAGCCGAGCTTCGATTCCATATCTTTAAAGACGATTAATTCTATCTATCTAATCAAAGTGACGCAATAAATTAAACAAATAAAAATCACATACAAAAATCGATTTGTTCACAAATTCCTTACAACCAAAATAAATAATCGATCTGAAATGGTTGTAAGGAATTAAACATTAGTTTAAAATGTTGGTCATTTTAAAGAAAGCGATTTGATATGCTTCAATTTATGCAACAGAACAGAAAACCGTTGATGTTGTTAAACAGTCTGACAACAACTGTCAGAAATTTTCATTTTTTTAAATTTCACCTACATGTAAGATAAAATGTAAAATGCACGAACTTTCTCTTGTGACTCAAACGGATTAATATACACCATAGTTTCCAAAAAAAAAAACCCTTTTTCAAAATATTAATTTTTTTCTAAAAAAAATGGAAAGTTGTTTTAAATCAACAAAATTAGAAAGAAATTGATTAAAATACTTCTGGAAACTGTTTTGAAGCCAAAACCATCTGATTTCTTATATAAATCTTAATTTATGAGAAAAAAGTTTAAAATCTTATAGAAGCGGTTTAAGAAATAATTAATTTTTTGTATATAAAAAATTTCGTTAACATTTCAAGAAAAAGAAACTGCCAATTTTAAGTATTTATTAATGTGGAGCTTAAAATGAATTTTACAAAAAACATTCCAAGTTTTCGAAATATCGAATTTTCAAAAAATATTTTTGAAATATTTTTTAAAAATCCAAAAATAATTTTCTTGAAAGGTTTGACATGCAATACTATTTAAACTTAATACAAGCTTCTGCATACCAAATTTAGTTTTAATCGGTAAGTCAGATGATGAGATAGTCGAAAATCAAAAAAAAAAATATGCACGACTGGGTCGCACGAACTTGCTCTTATGCGCGATCACATTGTGGTTCTATAGTCTGAAATAAATTAGCTATAGGAGTATATATTTTATCCATTTACCAAATCTTAGTTTAGTTTCAGGTGGTATTATGTGAGTATACAAAAATTAACAATATAGCCTAGTGTTGCACATATGCAATATGCATAAAAGGAAATTATACTATTTAAACTGGTAAATTGTTTTAAATCAACAAAATTAGAAAGAAATTGATTAAAATACTTTGAATCCGTTTTAACCCAACGCGATGTACACCATCTGATTTCTTATATAAATCTTTATTTATGAGAAAAAAAATTTGAAAATCGTAGGAGCGGTTTTAAAAATATTTAATTTTTTATATATAAAATTTCGTTAACATTTTTGAGAAAAATAATTGGTACGCCAATTTAAAGCATTTATTAATGTTGCGTTATAAATTGAACTTCACAAAAAAATCTGCTACCAGTTTTCGAAATATCGAATTTTCAAAAAATAATTTTGATTTTTTTTTTAAAAATCCAAAAATCATTTTTTAGAAAATTTTGATATGCACTTTTATTTATATTTGTTACAAGCTTCTGTATAAAAAATCTAATTTTATTCGGTTGATCAAATGTTGAGATAGTCGAAAATCAAAGAAAACGTTCTATGAGAGGTACTGTTAATAAACCTAAAATATAAACTTTAAAAATTTTAAATGGTAGATCGTACTAATTTTAACACAAAAAAAAACTTTTATGAAAATCTTAGGAGTCGTTTTTGAGAAACAAAATATTTTTCTTAACGGTTTTTTAACATTTGTATGAGAGGCACCGTTATTTTTGGGTATTAGAATAATTTTTGTCAAAAATCTTCTAGATAAAGTTAAAAAACTGCTATTTACCAAGTTTAATAAAAATCGACCAAGTCGTTTTTGAAATGTTGAGTTTTCAAAAAAAAAATATTAAAACTTTTTTTAAAAATCTAAAAAATATTTTTTTGAAAATTTTGGTACACAATATTATTTAGAATGTGTCAATACTTCTTCATAAAAAAATTGATCAGAATCAGTTTAACCGTTTTCGAGAAAAGCGAAAATCAAAAAAATGGTTCTTTGGGAGGTACCATTAATAACCATTTTTCGGAACCATTTTTTTTATTAAACGGCAACTTATAACTATTTAAATTTATTGAGTTCTTAAAAACAAATTCGGTAGCGCTGGATTTGAGAAAAATAAGTTTTTCCTTTTTGGCCAAGAAATTTTGTATGACTGCTACTGTTAATTTTGGTCCTAAAAAAAAAGAGAAAAAAACGGGTGGGGGGAATGTCCAAAAAACGCTAGGTACCAAGTTTAAAGAAAATCGACCCATCCGTTTAGGCTGTAGTCGAACCGACAGACAGACAGACAGACAGACAGACAGACGGACGTTTTTGCGAGACCCACTTTTTTCGACTTCTCTATCATCGTAATGTAAAGTTTGATCAAAATCTCGAGTTCGATTTTTTGTACGAATCCATAACTTCCCATATAGTACCTATATCGCAAGTAAAAATCGACCAAATCGTTTTTAAAATAACGAGTTTTCAAAAAAAAAATTTCAAAGTTTTTTAGTACACAATATTATTTAAAATGTATGACTCATTCTTCATAAAAAATTGATCAAAATCAGTAGAACCGTTTTTGAGAAAAGCGAAAATCAAAAATCACGGTTCTGTGGAGATAGTTTTGAGAAATGTAAGGTTTTCCTTTTTCACCAAAAAATTTTGTATGACAGGTACCGTGATATTTGGTCCTAAAAAAATGAATACAAAGTCGGGGGAATGTCCGAAAAACGCTAGATACACTTTTTCCGTCTTCTCTATCAAATATATAGTGATGTCAAGTTTGATCAAAATCTCTAGTCCAATTTTTTGCACGAATCCATAACTTGTCATATGGTAGGTACCTATCTACATATATATCGCAAGTAAGAATATTTTTTTAATCCAAAAGTATATATTTTTTTGAAAATTTTTGTATGTTGTATATTTTTTAAATTTCATGATATATTTTGAACGAAACAACCACAAAACGTTAACGAGAAAGCCTAAAATAAAAAAAAAAACCGTTGTATGACAGGTACCGTTAAAATATTAGTTATTGGTAAACAAAATTGCATATCAAAATGCATACTTTACCTACAATAGTGCACACAATTTTAGTTTTTGGAGCTAAAAGAAAAAATCAATTAATTAATTAACCTTAAGTTCAAAATTTCAAAAAAATAGTTTCAAGGGTCTATACTGGAGGTCGAGTCAAAGACAGACAGACAGAAGAATTATTTTCTATTTATGATTTGTTTTGCGATATAGAATATTATTTTAAGTTTAAAGAAGCGTCTGCATAACAGCTTTGGTTCATATCGGTTAAGCCTTGAAAGATAAAATCGGAAATACAAAATAGTTAAATTTCCAATGCTTTTGGTAAAATTGTTTTCTAACAAAAGTTAGACCGTATACCTTACCTACTTTAATAATTATATACACACAAATTTATAAAATCGTTCTAAAGGGGCTTAGTTTAAAAAAATAGACGACAACCTTTCTGGTGTAGGTATTGAGTTTTTAAAAAATGATGTACCTACCTACATATTTCATTTAAATTCAAAAATATGATATTTGAATAACTTTATTTGGGAACATGCTACCATACTTCCAAAACTTTAAAGAATCTTTTAGTAGATAACTATTAAAAACCGTTACTTTAAAAGCAAAAAATATACAAAAGTTGTTTGGTAGGTAATGATATTAACGGTAATGTAAAAATGATGTTTTGAGTCCTAAATATTTTTCAAAAACACAAAGCCTAAAAACGCAAAGTCCAAATTTTAATGACAATCGCTATCCAGCTGTTAAGATTGTAGCAGGGAAACATAACGCATAACTTGTGAAATATAGTTCCTAACCTATATCTATAGGAAGTAAAAATCTTAGAAGAATCAAGGACAAAAAAAAATTGTTAAATAAAAATAATTATTTGTTGTCTAATTTTGGCAAAAAAAATAAAACTAAAACTAAAACATACACACATATACCTCGTACCTACTTCAATAAGCCTTATAAAACTTTTTTGTATAAAATAATGCAGTAAGTCGAATAAATTAAGTTTTTCTCTATTATGTAAGCAAATTAGCTACTTCATTTTTATTGAATTTTGTTTTTCCGTTCTATCACATTCAGATTACAGAACTTTACAAAACCTTGGAATGTAGAACAATGAATTGACAGAATTTGCTAAGAAATTATTTTCTTACAGAATTTACCATTTAGATATGCTTGAAGTTCAAACCTTTGGAACAGATACAGAATAAGCGCGTGGACATAACCAAAGAAGATTAAGCTATAACTTATAAATCATGGAAGAAAAATATTCATCACATAAGATAATAACCTTTTTCATTTTATTTGTTTTGTTCAACATTATGCACAATAAAGAATTTTATAATTACACTTATATAATTTATTCTACTTATCTGTGGATAAAAATGAATTTAGTTATATTTTGCTTTTATTATTTTATTCGCTCAACATTTAATCGCTTATTTGCTTATAACAAACATCGAATGCAGTTCATTCGGGATAAATTTTTTCGCTCATTTTTCTTGTATTTAAATATTGATCAAACGCTATTAAATAAATAATATTATAGTAAATTTAGTGTTCTAGAATTTTTTAAAATTATTATTAGCTTTGTGTTAGTTATTTTTTTACTTTTAATTTATTTACACAAGAAATTTGTTGAAAATTAAAATTTTAAATAATAAAATATAGCTAAATTTAAAGTTACTTTAGTTTTTATTTGAGATAATTTAAGAACAAAGCCCTTGTATAAATAGATATTTATTTTACAATGCTTTATATTTACAATTAAAACCGATAAATTTTTTTAATAAAAATTTTGGTTTAGCTAAATGATATTGACATTTATATTTTACTTTGTTTAAATATTTACATAGGCAGACAAATACCTATTTTTTTGTTTTTTTTTTTTGTTTTAAATACCCTGAATTTTTGTAATTTTTGTGATTTTGGGATGGGGATAATTACGATTTGTGATTTTTTGTGTTAAAATAAGGATCGGACATTTGAAAGAAGCCGCTCTAAAAGGACCCTACTCCACTACTTTGGTTTGTAGCAAAGATGAAGGGCCCAATTGAACCTCAAGCCATGGGGGGTGGTGGCTTAACATCCATCTGATTGTGATGATCCATGTTGGGACTTGGTGCGTGATGGTGATGCTGGGAGGGGTGCTGTTGCATCACTGGTGATCCGCCCATGTGATGCGGCATCCCGGTGTTCATCGTTTGATGGGTAGGGGTGCCTGGATGACTGCTATGGTGCATTACTTCGGATTGGTTAGTTTCTTCTGAGTCACTACAGGATTCTGAAGAGCCTTTCTTTATGTTATTATTTGGACCGTTGTGTGTCTTAACATGCTTTGCGAGATGATCGCTACGCATAAACCGTTTGTTGCACACGGGACAAGCAAATCGTTTCTCACCTGTATGTGTCCGAAGATGACGTTGCAGCTCATCGGACCTCGTGAATCTTTTTCCACAGAACAGCCAATTGCACACGAATGGCCGTTCGCCAGTGTGCCACCTTAGATGGGCTTTTAAGTGACTAGTTTTTCCGTAGACCTTGCCACATCCGGGAATATGACATGAATGGATATTCTTCTTGCGTAGGTGAACGCCAGCGGGGCCGAGGCGTTCTGCTTCCTGGCAGTTGGGACAATCGCACGTGGCGCGTCCCGCATATCTTCGTTGTGAGCGAGGAGAGGGTGTTGATGGGGTTGCCGCCTGACCGGAAGCAGTGGCTGGCGATGAATGAGGTAGAGTAAAACCACCAACTCCCTGCCCTGGCAGCATGCTTTTGTATGTATCTTGCAGCAAGTGCTGACCAGAGCCCAAGAGGTGGGCTGTGTTCGATAGCGAATGTGTCAACGACGAGTAGTCAGAACCTGCGGTTGCATAATTTGCCATGGTAGAATGCATGCCGGCGCCACCCATATCCAACCAACTGCCTGCTGCACTGTGCATGTCCCACCAGCCCGAATTAACGCCCTCGGTAGCAGCTTTGTGTGATGCGGTGACCGCATTAAATGGCCAATCATATGGATGCCTAGAATAAACGGATCCGAAAGTGGTACCTTCAACTTTGCCCAGTAGTCCCTGGTGCATGTGATGATTTTCTGCCACACTGGGCGAAGTGGTAGCACTTGGAAAGTACAGATCACTGCCGTATGAAGGGTTAGTGACTGCTGAACAAGACGATGTAATCGGTCGACTATAAGGATAAAGGCTGAAATTAATTTTCCGATTTGTAACCGGGACCAATTGAATTTGGGAATTTTGCACAGAAATTTACCTGGCTGTAATATTGACCATTGTGTTTATTGTGCTGGACGGGAGGCTTCTGGCGACAGATGTTCCTATACTTGACGTCACTGTTGGTGATGTAGAGATACTGCAGGGCGAGTGCTGGCCAGTACCGATGCTTGGTGTATTTCCTCCTCCGCCCGATGAAGACGTTGGGCTTTTCTTCCATGGATGGAACCCTTTTCCAACAGCAGCATCAGCCAATGGTGGAGGTGACTTATTAGATAATTTGTTGCACTGGGCAGCCAACATAGCTAGAGGTGTTCCACGCAATCCAGGATGATCCTAGCAAAAAAAAAGAAAAATACATGATTTAGCTAAATTAAAAAAAAAATTTTTTTGTTTAAGTAGCTATATAATAATATGCTATAACCTATAACATAAGTACTAAGAATATTGGAGATTCTTTTTAAATTGGCGCTTATATTTTGATTGATACCATCTCTCTAAAATTACAATATAAACTGTGAAAATCTCACAGCAGAATCAAGAAAAAAAAGTGAAGTCGGCTGTCATAAGTTCATCTAAAATAAACATTCGCAAAAGTGTTGGTTAATTTTTCGCGAAAATGTTTTTACAATTTCAAAGTAAAATTAATCTAAAGTATCTTTAGGTTTCAGCCAACAATATATTATTAATAAGCAAAACTTGCCAACCTCGTATCATAAGGTGCATCAGCATCACAAATAACACAAATAAGTTATGCCTATATCTTCGTCGTTTGTCAGTTCTTCTTTGAATGTTTTAATAGACAGTTTCAAAAGAAACTTCAATATTTATTCGAGTTAGTTGATGAATGTTTTATGAAATCGAATTAAAATGCCCAATTTTTAAATAAAAGTTTACCCTTTGTATAGACCGTATCCGAGATCATAGCGCCAGGTTTTTGATCTAAATCCACACACACTTTTATATAATCCCAAACTTACCTAAACGAAACGGAGTTCATGGGAACATCCAATAAAGACGGACAGGTAATTAATTCATTCTGTTCGAATGTAATTACGAACCAAAACTAATCGAACCATCTTCCATCCATGAAGACGGTGTCGGCTACTCTTTTGGTAGGAAGCCTTATCTCATCCAGAGTGTCGGCGATGTTGTTTAGATATGATACACCTGACCACACGAGGTAATGGAAAATGTCTTTTTTGTGATTTATACCTATTTGGGTGCAGGCAGGCGCTTTGCTAATTTACTCGAGTGTCCCGAATCCCGTCCCGAACCAAAACTCAGCCGCTTAGATGGACCACATCAACAAAGCTATAGTGCCGAAAATCTCACATGTATGTAACCGAATCGAAGAGATATGAAAAAGATCAAATGTGCCGTGAGGACTGAAGGTATTGGTGGTCCCTCGGCGGCCATGTATACAACAATAGACGAGTTGTCATCATTTTCACAGCAGGCCCCAGCTAAGCAGGTCAGTTAATGAGCACAGTATAAGCTTTGGAAAATCTATATCATCATCTATTGACCAATTTGGATCGGAGGAGCGTGTTTTTTTTAAAGATTTATCACACAATAGAACAAGGGCGCGGTGTGTTTGACTCGAACAAAAATGTATCGCCATAGCCAGACAGTCAAGCGAATATGGTGGCGCCGGTGCTCGTTTAAGCTGCATGTGCACTCTGCAGCAAGTAACCTTGATCGATTAATCAAATGAAACGGGTGTAGTACGACTTTAGTCTACTACCGACCAAGCTAGAACCGGCAATATAATTGGACCAATTAAATAGCCTTAACCACTCACTGAGTTCGTGCACGATTTCGTGAATGATAGAATAGAGCACCATTGGGATGCGTTATTAAACCTGGGGGAGCAACCTGCTTCGTCTATCTTTGTTGCATATACCTACAGTTGGCCATCTGCATATAGGTACTCGTAGTAATTCAAGTTAATAGATATAAATGCAACGAGATTGGTTAGTTGCTTTGGAGGGCATAGAATTTGGTGCACCAGTACGGTGCGGCTTATCAGAGTGCATATTAGTATAAAGGTAGTAGTGGATATCAATATAATGTCAGTCGCTCAGCTACCAAATGATTATGTGCTATGCGGCAGTTAAATATTATAAAATAAAAAAGGACATAAACAATTGAAATGAGTTCGAATTTAAGCACCTACCCCCGTTTTACATGTATTCCCGTTTCAAGAAAAGGCACGCAAATATTAATCGTATCTAGGACTATAGGATAATCAAGCATATTATTTCTTTTGCAATTATTTAAATTGAAAGCTATCAAAATGGCGACAAAACTTAAAAGTATTCCTAACCTATATGTATATTCTTAGACCCATTTTCTGAAACGAAACTTAAATATTTAAGTTCAACATAAACGCTTATGTTTTACTTTTTCCTTAGCGAAAATTGTCTCATAATCTCTATGTTGAACATAAATTCTTAAGTTTCGTTTCAGAAAATGGCCCTAAGCTTAATCCTCTTAATTCTCAATGTGCGTGAAGTTAGCATCGCCATTTTTGATTTTCAAAAAAAAAGTTGTGCTGTAATATGCGCAACTTGTGCTGCGTTGTGGCGTAAATCTTTTTGCAAAGTTCACAACTTTGCAAATTTTACGGATACATTTTTTTGCAAAATTACGATTTTCTTAAAAGGCAAAGTTGTGCTGTTTTGTGCTTTGTTTGTGCTATAAAAACCGAAAAGATAAAAAATAAATTTGCATATTTGCAACTTTTACGACAAAAAATTAATTTTGCGAAGCGTGAAATCATAGATAGGTAGGCCCTTTTATAAACTTTTCTTTAAGCATAGGCAAGAGGTTTTTTGTATGTGACAGAAGCAAATACATATCCAAATCAGCTTTTTGTATGAATTTTTTGAAAATGTTACTTGAACGAACGGTTTTATTTCTTAAAATGGGGCAAAATTTTCAACAGCCTGATGTTAAGACAGACACATGAATATGGTTGAGAGTTGTAAGTTGGTAAGTCCTGTTGGTTCTTCACGAGCCGTCAAGCTGGTTTTAATTTTAGTATTTCATACAAAGTGTCATTTTAAGCAAATTGTTCAGTAGCTTAGCTAAACTAAGAAGTTAGATTCGAGAAAGTTTTTAAATCTACCGAAACAACAAGTTAAACACGAAAAGTCCTCGAATTTTTAACTTCCCACCACGCATTGCGCAAATTTAAAAATATTATTGTACGTGAATACGTTTTCGACAGCACTGGCACAATGAAATGCAGCTTGCGTGCATGAACAGCACCGAGATACATGCAGGTAAAATATAGTATTAAAAAATCCTTCAAATAAAATTCTTACACACATGAAACGAAACATGGTGAGCCATCAAATTGAAAGAGTTAATACAAATATTTATTATCTATATTTCAAGGGTGTTTCCTTGGGTATGGGTAGGGGGGCGGTGAGTGAAGATCTATTACTCTGCATGACACATGACTTCAAAGTAGGTATAGTTATAGTCATTCTTATGTCGTTTTCGTTTGGATGTTCGGATTACTCCTTTTGCACTCCTTTTTCACTCCTACTACTCCAAAAGTCTTCGATTGGCTGTCCTGAGTAATGTTTTCGGAGTGTTCTTCTGTTCTCAATTTCATATTGGAGTAGACGAGGAACACACACATACACATAAAGTTTTTTGTTGGATTAATTGTCAAAAGTAGTTAATAATTGCAGAAGCAATTTTGTTAAATGGCGTCTTTACGTAGTGTGCGTGTAAATTTAGGAAAGTCGGTGTTTTCATATTCGATTGGAATTAAAACCGAAAATCCAATCGAAAACGACATTAATATCTGTGCGTCCACTTTCATTTAAGCTAGAGCCGAAAAGGGCGGCTGATTTGCTTCAAATATGGTACAGAGCATTTTTATGAGGATTCCCTTTAGGGGAAACTAGAATTTTTGTTTTAGGTCACCTAGGAAGGGTAGCTGCCATACAAATATTTCGTTTTTTTTTTCAAATTATATCGAAAACGGCTGTAAAGATTTTGATAAAAATTCGAAATTGTATGAAAACTTAATTTTAGGTTTTTGGCAAAAAGTTTACAATACGGAAATACAAATGTAGGCATATCACACGGTTTTTGAAAAAAAATCTTATTCTTATTCACCTATATATTTTCAATGGTTTGACCAATTTTGTTCTTATTTTGCAATCTGGTGCCTCTAACTAGTTCAAACAGTACTGTTTTTAAAAATGTTCAAACATATTTTTTTAAAACAGACAAAAATCAAACAAAAAAATGTGTTTTTATAGTCTTCCTAGGTTAGGTTAACCTACCTACCTACTTTTGAGTTTTTTACCATTTTCTCATTAAAGTTGGGTATGATAATATTAGGTGTGTTTTTTCTGCTCGCTTGTCCACGTACATTAAAGTGCACGAAAACACCCCATCACCGCTTACGTACTACCTCCCTATCCAGTTATTTTATAAGCGGAGGAGGTTTATCACCACTAACTAAGCGCAGTAGTTGTTGTATCTATTTTACACGGAAATTTTTGTAAGCGGCTATACATTCGTTTCGTTCATATTTTTTTTTTTCATCTATGTGGATCATTTATGATTTATTTCGGAAATGTTTGTTGGGTTCTATTTGTCGATTGGCGATTCACCAATACAATTTCAGCATTTAGTATCCGAGTGAAACCAAAGAAAAATGACAAAACCTCAGATGTGGTATAGATTTGATAACATCTAATACTTTAAACAGATCTTTGTAGTGAAATTAGAATAAAAAGGTACTCACTATCATAGTATAGGTACTTCTATTCTAAATTTTGTACTACTATAATGTATTAAATCAAATCGAAAAGAAGAAGATTCATTTACCTAAATATCTACATTACTAACTATCTTATTTCTTTTTTTCGTCATTATTTAATTCGAATCTTTTCAATACCCTACCTATATACTTCTTTTTAATGTTGAAGTTCACCGCAAAGAACAGAAGGCGGGCCAGAGTTGTTGAAAAATATGGTGTGTTTCTTCTTGTGTGTGCAAAGGTATCATTACACGAACAATTCATTGTGGGTTGCGGTTGCCATATTATTTATTCCATTTAAGGAAAAGTCAACAAAAAACAAAAAAAAAACACCCTCGTTAAAAAATTCGAAATGCGAAGCCAAAGCCAGTAGTCGCGGTCTCATTCGTCGTCGTTCCCGTCGTCGCGAGTTCAACATGAGCACACTCATTTCCAAAATGTAGGTAGTACTAGCTATAACGACCGGGAAACATGTTTAGCGAACCATAAAGCTGCACTTGCCCAAGTCACAGCCTAAGCAAAGGCATGCGGAGAAGGGTGTATCAAGAGTGGGAATCCCGTCGGCAATCGAACAAAGTTCAAATGGGCCAGAACAATTTGTGCGAAAGTACTTTGCACATTGGCCCTGTACATGTATGTACACATGCATATTTGTATATGCATTTTAATTGCTTGTACGCCGGTCGGCCGACATTTAAGTTTAACCCCCAAAAACTTCAAGCCCTAAGCACTTTATTCAAGCCTCTGAACCACACATCATCATTGCATAAAATGACTCCATTTGGTGGTCTCTCTATGGTACCTATACCTATACTGGAACGACTATGGAGCTGAAGGTTTGTTAACTTACCCGAAGCTGCTCCCCAATCACATTCCGATCCAAACAATCTGCATAAACGATTTTTCATTTGATCATTCTTGGTTGCTTGATGAGAGGCACTTCGAGGGGGACATATTGGGCAGGAGGAAATGTTGGTGTATAAGGTATACCATTCACAACCACCTTGTATTTTAAGTTCTATAGTACAAAGGGAGTTTCTTCAATTAGCGCTCCGCTCCCAGTTATTAACTTCTCGTCAGTTTTAATTAAGCACCCACTTTTGAACAGCCGAGTCGCATGGTATGGTGGGTGCATGGTGGTGAAAGATATTTTGCAGCGCCAATGCCCCCTGTATATGTTGTCATCCAGTCCAGAGTAATTGCAAAGACTTGCATGGGGTAGCAATTGGAATGTGCCCCACTTGAAATAGTTGCATTTGAGAAAGGGTGTGTTTTCAAATACTCTATACAAACTTATATGAGTGCCTACTGCCTACCGTTAATAAAACATGTACATAGATATGTATAAAAGTTCATATACCGCAGTTATAAGAAAAAAAAAAAAAAACACAAAAATAACCCGCACATGAAAGAGTGTTTCAACGAGTTTTAAAGTAGCCGCTATAAAATTCGTTAGCCCGTCTTTGCTTAAAAGCCAAACACTGGCGTGGGAAATTCTCCAAAGACGAATTACCGGCTGCCCCAGCAAAATCAATGATATTGCAGATTGACTCTGGCCACAATGAAGATAGCTCTATATATACATATGTATCTATAGGTTCATATATCATATAATGATGTTCATGATGGGTTCTGGCTTGGAACTGACGCGACGATGGCGCAGCGCAGAAGGAATGAGGACGGTGGAAGGTTCTTTTTAATTTTCTCTTCCTTGGAAAAACGTATACGAGCCGAAATTAAAAACACACTCACACACAAAACTCATTAAGAACGCGAAAAAGTTCATTTAGTTGAGTGAGGTTTTTCGAAAAACGTTAATGGAGCTTGCTGTTATAGTGTTGTTTGGTTGTTGGTTGTTAGCTCCTTCCATCATAAATATTAAACTGACTGAAAGTTAGCAGATAATTACGCGAAGCTACTCCAACTAACACCGACTGATATTGCCGAAAAAACCGCACAAAATAAAAATATATTAAATAATAAAAAAAAAAACACATAAATATGATGAAGAGCAAAGAACGGACGAGAGCGCTGTTTCGTGAAAATATTATTACCAGGCTTAATAGCGGCAGATGATCCTATTGGATCCGTTAAAGTCCGTGCTGAACGGCTGAATGTATCTGAAGGACATATTAAGTGATTGCATTAATTGGATTTCGGCATCTCACGTTGCGTAATTTTGTCTGGCAGTTAAAGATACCAATACAATTATATAGCTATAGATATATATGTAAGTTCAGACTTGATAGTCATTATTTTAATGTATCTACAATCTACCGCAGATAACTCTATCCAAGTTGTAACTTGCTACTTTAGTTAGGGTTGAGCGGGCAGTTCTCGGTTTCTGTGCAATTATATAGAAAAAAGGAATTTAGGTCATTCTGGTTGGTGACTGGGGTCATATAACTTGATATTAGATATATGTACATGCATCTATATGTACAAACCCCATTCCTGATGGTGGTTAAAACTAGTGAAACTTGTTTGCAACAACACAACAAGCCTAGTTCGGATACATTTACTTATAATTGATTTTTGCTTCAAGTAGATTGCCTTTTTCGACTGATTAATTCAACATGAGAATATTAAAATTTATTCACTGTAATTTAAGCATAAATAATTCACCGTTGTGACTCGTGAGTCAGTATAGATACATGTATGTTTGTATGAAAAGATATTCTCGCCCCAACCAACATACTGCTTCGATGGAAAGTGTTAAGAAAACTTGTGAGCCTCTGCTGTTGTTGGGGAGCCCGTGAAGGATACTTAATGCTGGCGCCGAAATAAGATATTTTTAATGGAGATGGTGCAAACGCACCATAAACTGTATAGTTATGGTGTATTCTATACCTATAGGAACAAAAAAAAATCTTTAACTTGTGGACTGTGAAGTATAGGAACCAAATGGAATTTTTTTAAAAGGAGTGTTCTTTCAATTCTTTTGTTAGTTCTTTTTATTTCTTTATGGCGGCGGGTAAAAATACAATAATTTTATTTTAATCTGTGTAGGTATAGGAATATTTTTGCACTGTCTATTTGTTTATCTTTAACCAATTATTAATATGTTTATTTCTTATATATGTACCTACATATTATTGTCTTTTTATTTTTTCGTATTTATCTTCAATTAATTACATACTTAGTTGTTTAAACCTAGGCATTATACCTTTATTTTGGTTTACAAGAATATGTTTCTCGGATTGTAATCTTCTGTTAGAAGAATTAGGGAGATTGGTTGATTGGTGGATATGGTAAAGTATCTCCACTTAAATGTCCCAAAATGCCAAATCCTTTCATGCTTCAGGATTCTTAATCTAATTATTTTTGACTACGATATTAATAATAAGAACCTTGAGAGAGTAAATAAAAAAAAAAGACTTAGGAGTTATCCTAGACGTCAGTCTTTCTTTCCTTCCCCACTATGATTTCATGATCAACAAATCATATAAGATGCTTGGTTTTATAAAAAGAAATACCAAATAGTTTACTGATTCCTACAATTTACTTTTTTTTTTTTTTTTAATTTAGCGCGCACTAAAGGGGTTGTGACTACCCTTAATATGGTATACACAACACGAGCGATTGGAGGGGATTGAAAAGGAGATACCGATGCACATTGGTTTTAAATGTCTGAAGATCACAATGGGAGGGGAAAATCGGGCTGGGTAGAGCATTTCACATTCGTGTAGTGCGACTAAGGAAAGAATCTCTGTACTTAACAGTACGTCCGAAGTTGGGCTCAAGGGTAAACTGATGGGCATTCCTAGAAGCGCGAGTATTACGGTTGAATTGTTTAAGGGGAGAAATGCAACTGGCTATTTCACTAGAACACTGTTTATAGAAATAGCGGTAAAATAATGATAGACAACTTTGTAATTCTCTGGTTATATCCGCACTTGAATATTTCTGTACAGTCTAGAATCCTTATTATGCTAATTCATCTGAAAGAATTGAAAGGATGCAGAGAAATTTTACGCGATATCCTTTTTTTAAGTTAAATTGGAGAATAGTAACACCTTCTTATGAAACCAGGAGTGAAATCGGCTAAGGTGATAGTTGATTATCAATCTTTTGATTGTCGCTTTCACGATAGCTGTCTCTATCCTATCTATAGGGAAGGATAGAGTGAGCAATCGTAAAAACGACAATCACTTAATAAAGCGATCACTTTAGTTTTACGCGATACGGCCCCAGATGTCTTCTATTTGGATTGAAATCGTTGCAAACTCGCCGTAAATACTTCAAGGAAGGTAAATCAAGGAAGGTAATGCGCCTGGAAGAGTAACACGAAAACGGTTTGTAATTTATGAGCAGTGTCATTATAGTAACTACGGTCGCAATGAGCACATCTCCCGTTGCATCCGATAAAGTAATTTATTTTGCTCCGGAGTAGATTTTTATATGGTTTGCACCAGAGAAACTTTTAGGCCCATTTGCTGATACTGTTCTTAAATCTGTGTCATAGCTAAGTACATCTTAAATTTTAAGAACAACATAATTAATTTGTTGTTGTCAGAAAATTTTTATGATGCACTTTACTAAGTTACGCATAAAATTAAACGCATCTAACTTCGTATCAATGTCAAATGTCAAACACACTTCAAACTTACGTCAAAGTATGCGCAATCTTATAAAAACGGTAAATTTAATTTTGTTTGTGAGAAAATTTGTGAAGATTTTGTGTTCAAAATAGATAATGGCTGACAAAAAAAGGGCAAGAAATCCCAATTTTTCAGTAAAAGAAAAGCGAACACTTTTAGAATGTGCTTTTCATGAAAAATTAATAATAGAAAACAAAAAAACAGATGGAGTCACGTGGAAAGAAAAAGAAGCGGCTTGGGAGAGAATCACTGCGAACTTTAATTCCCATTCTGATTCATCATGCTACAGGACCGTTGAAGCACTAAAAAAATTCTACATGGGCTATAAAAAGGAAATTAGGAAGATGGCTGCAGAAGAAAAAATGTCAAGGATTCAGACTGGAGGTGGCAAGCCGGTAAATGTTAGCGATGAAAATTTTGATCTCGCCATATCCATTATGAATCCAAAGACCATAACTGGGCTTGAAAACAATTTTGATGGCGATGGTACGGATGAGGTATTCGAAGATGAACCCAGAAGCAGTACGAATATAGTAAGATGAATTATATTGTTGTCTTATTTACCTTATTTTGTATCCTATAAATTTCCAGATTGAAGAAAAACGCGATGAAACAACTATAGATTGGGGAAAATACAAACCTAGCCAATTGAGAAACCCGGTCCATCCAAAACTAAAGAGAAGCCACGGTTATGTATCAGATGAGCAGGACGGTGACGGTACATCTTTTGGCAATTTTGATGAAAATGTTCCCAAAACAAACATCCCTATGTCCAAAGGATTCAAAAAGCAGTTCAGCAGTTCCGCCACGGAAAACGAAAGTAAATGGTGCGGAAGGCGCCGACCAGTTGCTTCAACGCTGCCTAGCAGCAAAATAACGGAGCAATATTCGCAGCTATCAGCAATTAAAATTGAGCTTGCTAAGCTCCAATACGATACCCAAAAAGAGGAAGCAACTCAGAGAAAATATTCCAGTTCTATTGAACATGAGTTAAGAAAACGGTCAATAGAATTGGACATAGAAATAAAATCAGAATTTCTTAAAAAAATAAAAAGAGATTCGTTCAGAATCTGTGAGACGTGCAGTGTGCTTAAGAATTTGGAAAACCTAAATCCTTAATAACAAATATGTATTATATAGTGCCTGAAGACTGAACTCGGAAAAAAAGTTCCTGATATGAATATGAAGTATCAAATTTCAAAGATAATACATACATACATATTTTTTTAATTTTTATTTTGGTTTATAAACGAATTTTGTTTGTTTTATGCAACAATTGCTTGTATTTTATTTCTTTTTGTTATGTTAAGTTGTGTTTTAATAAAATGAAGTTTTGAATTACATATGTAATTATTTCTTTTTTCAAGTTACATGCATATATCTTTTTCTAACATTTTACAGCCTTCTAAAATAGTTATTTATTAGGTCTTTTCGTTTTTGCATCCCTCCGCTTGACGAAGTTCGGTTAACGTTTCCATTCTGCGAATCATTAATGCGTGGGATCTGCCCTGAGTTTATTGCGTTCTGAAGGTCTTCTGGGTCAAAATCCAAGCTTTCAGGAGGTTCTAATGACACACCATTACTTCTTAGTATATTGTGCAAAATACATGTTGCCACAATAACTATTAATGTCGTCTTTAATTGTAGACGACAGCCGTATGCCAGCACAGGAAATCGTCTTTTCAATATTCCGAAAGCCTTTTCTATAGGACCTCTTGTTCGTATCTGTGACTCGTTATAAAGTTGCTCTGCAGCCCCACGGGGACTGAGCAATGGTGTCATCAAATATGTTTTTTGCGGGTAAGCGGAATCGCCTGGGATTATATATATATAGTAAATATATATATGTATATTATAGTAAATAGTATAAAATAATTATAAATCAAGTTCTTTACCCAGAATAACGCAATCTGTATAATCACGACTTTCCATCTTGGCTCTTATTCTACTGCCATTAAAAATTGTTGCATCATGAGCAGAACCAGGCCACCTTGCAACCACATCAGTAAACACCATTTTTGCAGTACATACTCCCTGCACATTTATTGAAAAATAGTTTTTTCTATTCCTAAAAATTTCCGCGTCGGATCCTCCTGAGGAAAACGTGAATTTCGGGTGAAATAAAACCATATTTTATCTTACCAGGAGACTGAATTTTAACATGAGTTCCGTCAACAGCACCAATAACAGAAGGAAAAGATGCTATATCGAAAAAATCCCGTTTAACCTGCGAAACTTCGGATGGTGTAGATGGATAATTTACATATTTTCTATAAAGTTTTGCAATTTCTATTGCAACTCTTGAAACGATTCTTGAAACAGTGGACACATGCATCCCTCCAAAGTCAGCAATACTTAGAAGATGATTTCCTGTGGCAAAGAATCGTAGAGCCACCAAAAGTTGGTTTATAGGTGCAATTGAATTATTTCTGGAAGACGGATAATTTTGTTCATCAATTTTTGGTTAAAAAAGTTATATTATACCTGTTATAAGGCCGTTCTAGCTGTTTGTCGATTTGTTCTAAAACATGGATAGTCATATTTTTAGTCAATCGAAATCGTTTGTAGAAGGCCAATTCATCGAAGCTAAAAAAATACTCGTTTCTTTCATAAACTTGTCGGGGAACACCAACTTCGATCAATTCAAGAACCTCAACATCATCTTCCAACAAATCGAGCAATTCAAAGTTCATTTTTGGTAATTTTCTTTTAGTTCGTAACAAGAACAACAATAATTTACTGAAATGTCAGCAAAGAACATAACCTTATAAATTGCCTAAGTTGAACTTAAGAGCTTTATACCCTACTATTTCTTCCCCTTAAAATAAGTTTCACTTAGCGTCATTTATGACCAACTTTGAGTTTGGTGCAAACCATTAAGTAGAACTTAGTTACTTATGTGGAACTTAAATGGTTATGAGTCGTATCAGCAAACGGGCCTTAGAGCCATAATTCTTAAAAATATATAAACGATGTAAAGTCAATATCTTATCCTAGCTAATTAAGATTAATAATTTTGTTAATAATATTTTATTTTCTATAACTTACCCACCTATAAAAATGTAAATATCTTAGGCCCATTTGCTGAAATGAAACAGTATACGACAGTATACGCTGAGGAAAAAGTAGAACATAAGTGTTTAAGTAGAACATAAATATTTATGTTTCGTATCAGCAAACGGCTCTTAGTCTGTAAGAGTATGTTATACTTTGATTGATGAAATAAACTAAACTTAACTAAGTTTTAAAATGTGAGTTTACTGATTTTTTTGGAAATTCTATTACTAAATAAATAAAAGATTTAAATATTATAGGTTGGATCTGGGGTTGTTATGTTTAGTTAAGGTAGAAATAGAATAGGCGGGAGCTGTCGGAAGCTTATGTCAAAACCGACCGGTAAGGAGCTTTCCGAAACGTCAATTTCACAAGTAACCCACAATGCACTTAAATGGTTGAAAGAGAAAACAAATTAAATAATTGTTTGTTCAATGTCAGTAATTTTCATAGCAGAGAGGCTTTTAATTATTTACTTTGCGAAACCACTAACATTCGATGTGATATAAATTAATTAAAAGAAAACTTAAAATTTTACTTTACTCATTCATAAATCAGAAAAAAAGTCGAAATCTAAGCACCAAACGCCAAATTCTTTTTAGTTTGCTTTCACCATTTTGATTTTTGCATCCATTCACTTACGAATGAGCGGTCGATGAGCGCTCTTCACGTCCGACAGCAAAAGTTAACGAAAACTAGACGAACAGTACCAAATCGCAATTATTGGCACAAGATATGAAGTCTTTGTATTCGCTCTGTTTCGTACGACCACTTGCGTGGCCTTCCGACTATTCTAGATCTACCTTTAAGCTGACCACCTCTTAATTTTTTGTATAAGATTTGATGATTTGATTCTAAACTTTAATGAATATTGAATATATCAATTCTTTGTGAAAAAAACATTGGTAAGAGTTGCCGAAGTTTGCTTTATGCCAAGTATTTTGAAATTCTTATTTATTGATACTAAATAGACCACTTGTTGCGAGCATTCTGTATAAAGTTGTACCCATAGAAAAGGTAAGTTGAGGTTTTAATACCATATTAGTATTTATAAAAAAACTTGATATTTTGCATCTTTTTATTCGTACAGTCACATTGGTTTCCAATGCTAATTAAAACACCGCGATTAGACGTCAACCTATCTTATTATTTTGTGTATAGATATAATTCCTACCTATATTAGTCCAGTCAGTGGGTTGTTTCCCTCTCAAAGGGAAGTGTATAGTAAATAGTAATTTTGTTATTTGGGTATTGGACCTTACAAAAAAAAATCAATTTTTGCGACTTAGAAGTTCCGTCGCTTGATCCGCTATTTTTGATAATTATTTTTCCTACTTTTTGAGAAAATTGTTATAATGCAAAACATGTAGAAGATAAAATAACGTACATTTTTCGAACATTTTGCAGTTGAATTGCCAAAATAAAGTTGTTTTAATATTTTATTGTTTTATACCGATTTCAATACGGAAGACTATATGCGGTGAACTTTAATACAATAATAATTAGAGGCATTCTTGAATCTTTTATCGTATTCCCAGAAAAAAAATTTGGCAACACGTAAACAAATTCTAAAATTATAACACAGGTTCACTTACTACCCCATTGTTTCAGCTTCTTCTGTTTTCTATAAAGACACCCCTCTGAGAAATAAATTGATACAAAATTCGTCCCCGCAAAATATTTTCAAATCCATTATGTATACATACCAACATTTTTAATATTCGGATGCTATTTTAGCGAGCTTGTCATATAGGAACAATGAGAAAAAAAACACATTCATAAGTGAGCAGCATCCATTGTTCATTTATGATCGCATATAAACACATATGCTATATTATTATCTCTACGGGACACTGCGAGGATAGAAAGCGATTACGATTATGCGACCTAACCTATTCACTTTTGTATATTTTCAATGGAAAGGACGCTTACACATACCTACTACTTGCACTCGTATACTTATATCCAAAAGAGATTACCATGCGTTTAAAAACAACAACCCTTCGTTGTAATAATAAAGAATTAACTAACATTTCGGCAAAAATAAATACAAAACACAGAGCCTTAAGTGCGCCCAGGACATTATTTATGTTATTTTAAGGGATTTACAGATTATTGGTCTATGTCACCATTGTAGGCCTACTTCAAATTGATCCAAATACCTGACCAGAATAATGCTAATGGGTCGTAATCACCGAGAATTAGGACCTATTTATTTACCTAGCAAAATTAAGCAAAAACCGGAATATGTTTTCTTTTCAACAATAAAACCAAAAAAAAACTTCTGTGTAGATTTCTTCGAACATTAGGAAAAACAAATTAAAGTGAAAAACTGTATATTATTGTAAAATACAAAAAGTAGTACATATACAACATACATATATGTAGATAGTTATAAATGCATCCATCGAAACAAACGAACGAATTTAGAAGATAGATTTAAAAAACCAAACAGAGTGTACATTGCGGTTCAATGGGGTAGATGCACTTAAAATATTCTTATTTAAACACTCTTCGTTCTTCTTGAACAGTGATAGGTAGGTTCTTAAGAGCAAAATGAAACTTTAAGTTGAACTAAATTGGGTTATTGTGAAATGAGCATTAAAAGCATTTAATTTTGATTAACTTGAACTTGGTATTGTTGCACCCGCAGTCTTCTTTCTCAAGCTGATTGAAGTGCCTTGAATATTTAGTACTTTTAATGACGAAAAACTGTTATAACTGTTATAAGTTGGCATTTCTCTAAAGTTTCGTCTTTAATTAAACGTCTAATTATTGGTAGGTACTATATATACTATACCTAAAATAACAATGGTGAACAAAGCGATTGGTCTCTGTCTAAATTCAACCACTTTTAAAAAAACGAATACATATTGGGAATTGGGAATATTTGTACCTTGTTTTACTCATATGTATATGTCATCTTTAACATAACACTAAAAAACTTTCGTAATATACAAAAATTCCATTAGATACCAGCTCTAAGGCCCCAAGTTATATCTGATAACTTTGATAACTTTTGGCCTTTGGGCAAAATCTTAGACGTTTAAAATAATTTTAGTATCATGCTAGGTTAAAAAAACGATTTTTCAAATTTTAAACGAGCAATTGTGATATCTGACTAACTACATATGCCACTTTGACAGTTTCAAATGTAAAAAATTCATGTTTGCTTACTTTTTTGCAATCATTATACCTACATATGTATATACTTTCTTAAAAAAAAGTCTAAGAAATTATTCCGCGTACTTTAGATATAAAATACACGTCAAAATGACCTGAATCCACTAAACCTACACCCCTAAAAAACGCGGCATACTTGTTTCGATTGGTTTGCCGAATAATACATCGGTGCGTGTGTTCAACTTTTGCTTCGGGTGACAACTTTTTCGCCATGGTGCGCGCCACCTTCTCTAACCGACTTGTCAAGCAAAATTCTAACGTTCCACTGATATGAGTTTTACTTTAAATGGAGGTTTTCAATCATAACTACAACCGTCTCTTAAAGACCGGTAATAATCAAGTCAACCGCACTGTATATCCTACAACATGCAAAAAAAGCGGCCAACCGCATAATGGAAAACTATGGCGTGACTAAAATAGACAATTCAAAGAGAGATAAAAATATCGTTTTCAAGCAATTTGTTGAGAGCCTATACAAGTTATAAAGAGTAACCTTTTTTCTCGCTGTTTATCTGCATTTTTACACGTTCGTGTTCCTAATTATTATGATCAATTTTGTGAGAATAACTTAACTGAAATCAACGAATAGTATGAATTTTTTTTTGGGGCATTTTGATAAACCTTTTAACTTGTTGGTAAGGTACTTTATTCAGTTTTTTTTTATTTTATAGTTTTTTTTTACATATTATAGTTGATTAACGTTTCAAAGTGATTTCAAATAACCTAATGGATTAGTAGTTTTAAGTATGGAAAGACAACTAGAAGTATATACTAGAAATCTGTGAATTCTTGAAACACCCACATGTATGAAAACAAATATCAAAAATTCTTTGAACGGTATTCTTCAAAAATTATATTTTATCGTTATTAAATCCTTAGTCCCGTTTTCGAGATAAATAGGTAAACTCTGGCAAAGGTATCTACCTATCGGTTGTATGATATGTAGGTACTGTTATTTGGATCAAAAAAAAATTCAATTCCCCCTTAGGGGATATATTTATATATACATGCATAAAGACAGACGGAATTGCGGGACTCCTTTTTTGTTTAGCATCTAATTAGACAATTTTAAATTTTAAAAACTTATTGAGATGTTAAACTTTTTCTTCAATCATAAGATAAAATACCTTAGGTATAGGTAAGCTATACTTACATGTATAGGTATACAAAAAAAATGTTTCAAAATTAATAAGAATAAGGATTTGTATACTTTCAAATACGTTCCAAAATTAGAGTATTTATATACAAATATACTAATCTCATTTATATATGCTTATGTTAGTTTGTCGCGTTTGTCGAAATCCTGCATATGCCCTTGAAAAAAATGGAGGGCCAATATCATGTATGCCCGGAGGGATTTGGTTGAAAAAAACCACAACGGGGATTAGCGACGCCATTACAGAAAAAAATGGAGTTTCACTACACACTATTGATAACTAGTGTAACACAGTTTTTATCCGTGCTATGTGCCTACTTAAGCCCGAAAGGGATTAGTTGTTGTTGCATGTAACATGTGCTTAGCCCCGATGTCGTTTTTTTCGACTTATTTTCTCCGGGCTTGCAAAAAAACATGCCGAACTTATCCTTCGATAAAATAAATTTTTAAATACATATAAAGATTTTTGATACAAAATAATGGGCTGACTTATGTATGTGTGTTGCATGATGATGATGATGATGTCCCGCATGATAACTCCTTATTCACTTTCAGCAATTGACACATTTTATTTAAGCCATCAATACTGTTTTTCACCCAGTCATAATTGTAATCATTTTACAGAAAACAAATTTACAATAACTTAAGACTGGATCAAATATTCTGTATAATCATTTATTATATTTTTTACATTAAAGTATACAAGTGATTCCCACATTCATCACGATTTTCCACTTTTTAAGTCTGCACACAAATTAAATTATTTCCTTGGCAACAATGTAAGGCTCGTTTTTTTTTATAAAAAAAAAAGATAGATATAAAATTCCCAATTCAGGTGCCAGGATTAGAAAAATGCCACTTTATATTACATAGTTATACAACAGTATATTGCAATTAAAAGAAGGTGTGCGCATTAACGAGCTTTGCGCAAATTCCGGTGCCCAAAGTATAATTCCACCGGCGCGTGGCACGCGCTGGGCCCTGGTCCTGTGGAGGCATATAAACAGGTATACCTTTATGAACAAAAATGTTATAAATTGGCATTACTTTAGTGACTCCCAAACCAAAAAAAAATAGAATGCAAACGTATAGTTAAAAAAATTATAAAATTAATAACTATTTGGCAACTTATGGAATCGTACAAAAACTCGACCTCGAGATTTCGATAAAACTTTACATTTCGATGATAGAGAAGACGAAAAAAGTGGTTTGTCTGTCTGTCTTACCAGTTAAGTCAATTTTCTTTAAATTTGGTAACTAGCGATTTCTGAGCCTTCCCCCCACACGTTATTTTCATTTTTTTTTTAAATACAAATTTTTTTGGCCAAAAAGGAAAATCATATTTTTCAATCAATTTTATTACTTATAAAGCTGGTTATTAATGGCACCTCCCAAAGAACCATTTTTTATTCTAGCTTTTCTCGAAAACAGTTCAACTGATTTTGATCAATTTTTGTACGAAGAATGATTGATACATTCTTAATAATATTGTATACAAAAATTTAAAAAAAAAATATTTTTTGGATTTTTAAAAAAAGTATGAAATTTATTTTTTGAAAACTCAATATTTCCAAAACGACTATTAAAATTATTTTAATATCCAAAAATAGCGGTACCTCCCATACAAATGTTTAAAAACCGTTAAGGAAAATCTTTTTTTGCTCAAAAACAACCATTATGATTTTGATAAAATTTGTTTGTGTATAAAAATTAGTAGGTACGTTCTAGAATTTAAAATTTTTAAATTTTACAAATTTTGTTAATTTTCTTTTTCTTCTTCTTTTCTAATATCTATCATTTTAGCTCAAGAAAAAAGTGAATTAAAACTTAACTTCAGTTTAAATTAAGCTCATTTTGTAAATGATTTTTTTTTATAGCCGTCGCGTCGGCGTGTTTCTTTGTCCAAATAATATTACTGTACATATGTAATACAAAATAAAAAGCACGAAGTTTTAAGCCTGCCGGCCATTATTCAAGCCCTGTAGTTTATCAACTCTAGACACTATAAGGTTGGATTATACATGTTTCTATACAAAATGCATGTTATTTTTGTGTTCAATTATATATTTATGAGCCGTCGATAGATAGAGCTGTTCATAATGTTCTTGGAGGCTGCAAGTGTTGAAAGCTCACTGAGACTTTTAAAAGGTGAGACCTTAATTATAAGATACCCAGGCTTACTGTAGTTTTCTCGTTAACTATCTAACAAACAGGTAGGTAGCGAGTGGAATTGGAATATATGTATAATAAAAAACAAGAATAATAATTACAGCTCTTTGGAGTGTACCTATCGACATCTTTGTGCATTGAAATATACAATGTTTATGTTTAATTGTTTATTTTTGCAATTAAATAATTCTTTATTAAGCTGTTGGAATTAATATAATCATTTTTGTTTCCATATTGCAAAGCACTAGAATAACACTGCGGTTCACTTTGTTAGACAAAAGTATTTTTTTTTTAATTTGCCGAAATTGACTCAGTGTCGTTTTGAGTAGGACTGCTTATTTTGTACTTAATATACCAGGACGTATAGATAATCTGAAAAACATAGAGGAACTGAGCAACTTTTAACTCAAACTGTTCCTTAGGGCCCTTTATTTGGGCATGAAAATATACAAAACGAACAAAATTGTTGTGAGTCGAAATAGGATTGACCACACCACCAACAATGTCCTATAATATCCAAAGAGATTTTAATTTAATTATGTTTGAGGTTTTTAGCAAAAAATTCACATTGTGCGGAAATAGAGTTTTGAAGTTTTTTGAAAAATTACCTGATTTGTCGACTATTCCCGTAAACTAACCTCTTTAATGGCTCAATTCATTTTGTTTACATTTTGATCACAGATATACCTCTACAAAGTTAGAGACCGGTTATAGCGATCAGGAAAACGCATCACGAAAAAATTTTCTTTTGGATAAATTAGGCCCAGTTTTTCATTGGTGAGTTAAACCAGAGTTAGCTAACTCTAGAAGTAAATTAACCCACAGTGAACTGAGGAAGCAGTTTTTCGGTATGGAAATTGCATGCAGCAGACGGAAGGACTTAATAAACTCGGAGGATTAAACATCAAAAGCCTCTGCTCAGTTAATCCTGAGTTAACTCACCAAATTGATGAGTTAAAGTAAACCTTAATGTGTTTACTTACAATTTGAAAAATAAAAGGGATACGAATCTATGAGAAATCATTTGAAATAATTGATATTGATGGTAATACTTTTAATGAAACATTTTTTTCACTACCATCGCGACCTATGATGAGTTCTGAAACTGCAATTTCTTTTGTAGGGGGAAAGCAGTGGTTTTACTTTTAAAACAGTGGATAGTATTGATGTTGTCGAAAGCATACTCTCTATAAAGTCAAATGCTGTTGGGCTTGATGAAATTCATCCTTCATTTTCAAAAATCACCTTTATCTTCACCTTTATTTTCAATATACTCGTAATGTCAGGTGAATTTCCTGAACTATTGAAAGTGGCAAAAATTTTACCTCTTCCTAAAAATGTAAAAATTAGGCCTATCTCAATTTTACCTTTTTGTCAATCTTGCTGCTAAAAATATGCTCACTCCCAAACAATCGGGATTTCGTGAAAAACATATAGTTGTGTCACTGCTTTACTCAATGTAACTGATGACATTAGACAGGCGTTATATAGGGATGAAGTTATTTTTTTGGTGTTGCTTGACTTTTCGAAGGCTTTCGACACAGTCAAGCATTCCAACTTAAGTAAAAAGCTTATGCAGCACTATAATTTTTTGCAGGATCTACTACAAAGTTAGTTTATTCCTTTTTAGCAAACATGAAGCAAGCGGTCCTAGTTGGTGACAAATTATCTGACTGTTTGCCAATTCCATCCGGTGCCCCCCAAGGTTCCATTCTTGGCCCCCTTCTGCTTCTGTTCTCAATGTACGTCTATGAGCTTCCATCTAACGTTTTATTTTTCAACTAGTGCTTATTTCGTGAATGGTAACACTTAGCTCATGCCTGATTTGACAGATAATTAGTTTTATCCTTCCGCTGAACGAATATGGTTGTGTATACGCTTCGCTAAGTGGGCCTGCGATCGACTTAGAGAAGATGCCGATTTTGCCAAAAAAATCATCTTTTCAGATGAAGCTCATTTTGATCTTGGCGGGTAGTAAACAAGCAAAATTGTCGCACTTGGGGCACAGAAAACCCGCACGCATACATTGAAAAGCCGATACACCCAAAACGAGTCACTGTTTGGTGCGGATTTTGGTCCAGAGGCATAATTGGGCCATTTTTCCCAAGGCAAAGAGTGGCCGTTACAGTCAATGGCGACCGTTATCGGGCCATGTTGAACGAATTTTTGTTCACAAAAATTGAAGAGGAGGATATTGGCAACATTTGGTTTCAACAGGACGGGCGGCGCTACGTGCCACACAGCCGAAGCTACACTCGATGTTTTGCGCCATTTTCAAAAAAAAAAAGAAGTTATTTGGCGGACGCTTTATAACTAAAAATTGTTCTTCCCATATGTACGCAGATGACGTCCAATTGTACTTGAACTGCCCTCTCGGGCTTATTGAGCATTGTGCTTCTTGTGTCATTAAAGACTTGGAGAGAATTGAATATTGGTCTCATTCAAATGGTCTAATTTTAAATCCAAAAAGTCAAAGTGTTTGGTGATATCAAGGAATGAACTAGATCTTTCTTTTTTTCCTCCGATAGTGTTGAACAGTGCTGCCATCGAATATGTCGAAACGGCGGCGGCGAGAAACCTCGGTGTCATATTTAACTGCTTTTTGACTTGGGATAATCGTATTAATTCCCTCGTCAGAAAAGTATATGGCGTGCTGCGTACCTTGTGGGTAACATAGTCATTTACGCCGGCTAACACCCGTTTTTTACTTGCAAGGACCCTTATTATACCGATATTAATTTATGGATGCGAAAGTTTTTGCAACGCAACTACAACTCTGTAAGCAAAAAAAGCTCAACGTCGCTTTCAATAGCATTGTGTGCTATGAAGATACGACAGATTGTCTGGTCTTCGCTCTCGTCTGCTTGGTATGCCCTTTGAAAATTACATTCAATTTCCGAGTTTGACATTGCTTTCAGATATTTTGCTAACTCGCCAACCACAATACTGTTATGACAGAATTATAATAGCATCATCGCAAAGATCTCGTCAATTCTTGACCGCGTTACATAAAAGAAATACAGAACACAACAAGCACAAAAAAGGATTGAGAAATTACTTTTCAGAAAACTTATAAATTAAACAATAACTTATAGATTGAAACATGTATCTTTTTCTTATTAAATTAATTTCAATTGTATTGAACTGAAACCTGAAACTATTATAAGCTCTATTTTTGTACAATTAGCTTAAGACTAACTAACTTATAAGATATTGTATCTTACAGTTTTCAAGCAATCATCAATAAATAAATCATTTACTGCTCAGATGCAGCGCTGACTGAATTTTAGGCAGTTAATTAAAAAACATATTTAAAAATTTAACAAGAAAAAATTTAAAACAAAGTATAGGCTTTCGGTGTTTAAAATTTTCCAATAGCATTGTTACCTATCGAGTTATCCTATCCTATAAAAGAAAAGAAAATTTCAGATGCAGCGATCTTCAGCTTCAACAAATCTTCACTTAATACAAATTGGATTTTAAAAGAGAAACATTTATTAAAAAAATAAAAAAAAAAAAAACAATTAAAACCAAAATTTTCGATAAAAAATCAATTTTACAGTGAAAACAAATTTCTTGGTGCGACAGAAATAAAAAAAAAACCTTTTATGTTTTTTTCCCATTTATTAAATTGAGTTTGCAAATCATGTTCTTCAGCTCGAAGCTAGCCATATGCTTGATAGTGTTTGGAGAAACCCACTACCGATGTCCGCTTGTTCTGGTTCTGGTTCCATCACATCGCAGCAAGGTTCCATCTCCGATCCGATGCTGCATGCAGTATATCATTTGTCGACCGCAAATGAAAAGAGCAACGCATTCAAATTAGCGAATTCGAAATGAAATGAACTTCCACGTCGTCATCGTCGACTCCAGCTGTGCTGCGGAAGCCACACACTCAGCGACCGAGGTAAACGTGTAAGCCGAACCGAAACAGAGAACACCGGTAGCCGATTGAAAGGAAAGG
This sequence comes from Leucozona laternaria, assembly GCA_932273885.2. NCBI lineage: Eukaryota > Metazoa > Arthropoda > Insecta > Diptera > Syrphidae > Leucozona > Leucozona laternaria. The sequence continues at coordinate 346,343 of OW026367.1, forward strand.
AAGTATGTTAGGTACCTACCTTCGTTCGCCTTGTCAGAGTAATAAATATACTTCGAGAATTGATTTGTTTATTGTGGAATTTATTTTGCATTTGACTTCTGATCTTTTTTGTATGAATGTACATATGTTTGAGTTGAGAATGCAGCTCCTTGAGGCCTCGGTAACTTGGGAGATATGAATGAATCGATGTTATGCCGACATTTTAAAGGACCAGCTCAAATCATCAGTCACATGTAAGATGTAAAACGTTTCACAGACTGGCGCTACCATAAGCTACCAGCGCATTTTAAAGTCCTGCTCGGAGCTCAGCAGTTATTTGATTTGCTACGCCTACTTAAATTCAAGGGGCTTGATTTTTTCCCAAGAATAATGGTATTCCTACACACCACACCGCAATGTTAAAAATTTACTGGGATATAGAAAAAGCCGTTTGTAGTTTTAAGGTCTATAAATCGATATTCTTTTGAGTGCTTTTGATGCGCATCGAATGAAATTTGACACAAATCAATTGTTTACAGTCTTGTTTCTGACAAATAATGGCTGCACTTCATTAATCATTGAGTTTAGCATTTAAATGTGCCAAATGGTTTGGTACCTGGATCTGGTTACTTTTAGAGTGAGAGACGGCTTCAGCATGAATGTTGCCCAAGGTGTTATAAAGTTAAGATGAGGGCACCGTATAGGGTTTCGTCAGCTTCGTGGTGTTGTTATTATGTTGATTCAAATTATCGTCAATAAACCGATTTGCAAAAAATACAGGGACATCCGCAGCCTCAAAAGACCCAGGGTAGTAAGGGATCATTCCAATTTCGATGAATGAATAAAATGTTGCAACTTTTATGTGAACTTTTATTTGATTTGTTGCAGGTTATGATTCTTGTTAAAAGAAGAAATCCGCGCGCCGCGCCGTTTATGAAGTTTATTTATATTTATATAAGATATGTCGACACGATTTGCAAGTTTGTTAAAAAAGAAAAAAACCTGTGCTATCGTCCAGCAAACGAGATACGAGAGTAGTTTGTCCTTCAGCAGAATAATCACTCGGTGTCGATCGATTCAACGGAATGTTATTATTTTTTGCTGTTGTGTGCATTTTATAAATAAAAATCCGCAAATCAATCAATTTTCCCCTGTTGATGATGTAAACTGCCGGGATAATCGCTCTCGACTCTCGTTGAAGCTGAGCTAAAGGTGGAAAGATATTGTATCTATAATGTGACTTTATCCAGCGTATGGGTATGGGTATGGGTACACAAAGTAATGCCAATGGATCTCGTATAAGCAAAAAAGCACTTCTGGCTGGTTTTGGTTTCTTGTTAATGGAAGTTGGGTATGGCTATATCATGGGCTTTGTCGATGTTAGAGCTATGGCTCGCTAAGCCTCAGTACTTGAACGCTTATTGCGCTGAATGCAAATGTGGCTGTTTAAGTCTTTTTGCTGCGAGCGCTATTTGTCGTTTCTGACCTTAGCTGAAGTGCGCATATATTTATGCTCGCACGACTGAGGGGGAATATCTCTGTAGTACCTATATATGAACCTCTATAGATATACAAACAATTACTGCGAGATTGTTTTCAATAATTTTGAACAGATTAAGTAACTGCACACAAGTCGAATTGACTTTTCGAACTGTTTTTCGTTTATCCTTAGTTGAGCTTAACTGTACAGTACCTACGTATACAGAGTGCCTATACACATACAAATACTTATATGCATATGTGCGGAGTTTATATCAAGTGTCAAGGGCAAATAAATTATATTTACCTACATACATTATTATTAAGTTATTTGCAATCAACTAAACAAAAAGAGTTGTTGATTCATAAGACCTTACTGTTCTCAATTTATCTATATATGAATAAGGCTTTTTTTAAATTAATTTGGGTGGTGCTTTGAGGTAAAGCCGCAACCGTTTAAACTAACCTTTGTTTGCTTTTCAAAATTTCAACTCAAGTTTTACAAATAGATATGTATTGAACTATGTTCATATTAAAATATAAATTTTATAAAAATAACTATTTAAATTAAACCGGAAGATTTGCTGAAAATTACCAAGACTGAGTTTACCTACTTATAAAAAATAAAGTTGCATATTTGTTTGTAAATTAAAGATTATATAGACGGTGATAGGTTATAGTTAGGAATTGATATTCACACTCAAAATTTTGAAAAATAGTTTTTCAAATTTTGTTCAATATTTTAATTTTTAATACAATTATAATCTTATTAATTTTTGTCAAACACCAAAAACCATCAGATGTTAAAATCAAAAATTCAAAATAACAGAAATAAAATTGCCTTAATTTGACTCCAATCCGTTGCTTAAGTTGCTCTAAAGATACTATTTCCACTACGTATAGGAAGTAAAGGCATTAGTTTGCTTTTTTTTTGATTTAGGCGTTATTTCCAATTTTTTAATTTTTTTTAAGAAAAAAAACTCCCAAAATAAAAATTTTAAAAGTGAAATGGGAAATAACGCCCAAAATTGTAAATATCGCCCAAAAAATACCAGAAAAAGGAAATAACTCCCAAACCTTAGGAAATAACGCCCAAATGCTCGGAAAAAACGCCCAAATCAAAATCTTGTCAATACTATCATTAACTATATGGATATTTGAAAATTGAAACTGCGTATAAACAGTGAGGTGAGCAACCCCCCTGCTTGGGCACACTATAGGATTTGAGGTGGGTGAGAGGCTGGATGCATGCAGTTTCTTTGAATCCACATTCTTTAAATGAAAAAGAGACTTTGCTTACACCCCCTCCTCGCACCTATCCCAAATCCTATAGTGTGTCCAAGCAGGGGGTCGCAGGGGGGGGGGCAGCATATATACCTTACTGTTTATGCTCCGCTATTTTTTAAGATTATCTTTATTATAAAACATACCTTTCACAGATATTCGTAAAAACTTTGCGTATGCCGCTTGAAGAATTCGGATCACTAAGCAGCACTTTGGACCTTGACCAGTGTTTTTTTATGTCACCCAAGGCTTCCAATTCCTTGAACAAGCCTTCTTGGTTGCCATAATTATGCTCAAAGTTTTTTGTTTGTCAACAAGTTTTATTGAAATTTCACTTTGGAAATATCGCCCAAAATTGAGGAAATAACGCCCAAATTTTACAAAAACAATTTATATTGAAAATATTTGGGCAATATTTCCAACTTGAGATTTGGAAAAATGTGAATTTGGGCGATATTTCCAAATCGATTTGGGCGTTATACCCTTGGGCGTTATTGCCTTACGCCGGAAGTAAAGCACATTTAGCTATTTTCAATTTTCTCAAAGAGTACAAGACAATTTAGCAACCGGTTTTCTGATTTTGACTAAAAACTAATAGGAGCATTGAATTTTTCAAACAAAATTAGAACTTAAGCACGTAAAATTTTGAAAAAAACTAGATATGAAGAAAACTTCTTCGTATACATTTTTTTTTTTATTAAAAGAAGATTGCTATGCTTTTGTATTTTTCAGACCATTAAGTTTAACTAGGGGGAATGCAACCGTGGGAGTGCAATTCGCATTCAAAACCTCGCAGTTACAAAATCCTACTTCTCATAATTTTGAAATTAAAAAATCCTGCTTTTTACAAACTCGCAAGTAAAAAAACCGAAAATTTAAATCTCACATTTGAAAAAAATAACAATACATATATCCTCAAGTAAAGGTTGTATTATAATGTATGTTGCCATATGGAATTAAGTGCAATAAAATAAAGTTGGACTTTGTTGCACTTTTGAGAGTTAGGAAGGCACCTATTTCAACAGATTTCTTGGACAACAGTACCTACCTAATCGGGTGACCCGCTGCACGGGTTCCAACGCTTTTAACTCAGTATAACCTTTCTTTGTATAGAAGTTCAAAACAATATTTTCAAACTCGACTGTTTTTCTTACCTCCTGTAAATTTAATAAAGTTTATCATCAAGAATAAAATATCATGTATACCTACCTACTTTAAGTATCAAACAAAGGAGATATTTAATATACATAGTAGATAGTAAAACAAAAGAAAATTGATTTTCACCAAAGTGCTTGACTATTTTCTCAAATAAATGTATCTTTAAATAGCACACATTATATCATTGTTCATTGACAATACCATTCTATAAAAAAAGAAAAATGGGAAATTCATTTCTTATTGAACTTTGACAAGAAACCGAAATAAGATTTTTTTTATTCTCTAACTTTTCTGTGGATATCTATATACATACGTAGATACATAAGGGATACTAACAGAAAAAAATACATCATTTACGTTCAAATGCGAACACGCCCATTTTTTTGTTGAAATCGGAATATTTCAGGAATGCTGCTGAGTTGACAATCCATTTAAATAGTCTAACAAAAGGAAAACAGAAAAGTATCCGAGTTCTCTGTGATGAAATTTGCATTCGAAGATTGGATTCCAATTCCAGTAGGTATCTACCTATACTGAGTACTGAATGAATTTTTTTTCTGCCCATATATTTTCATTCACTATATTAAAAAAAAAAAAAAGGCTGACGATTGATGCTCAATTCATGTGGTACTTCCATGAAGGGAGTTTCAACCAAGTTGTAAAATCAAGTTCCTTCGGGAAACGCATAAAACATTGAATTGCGCTGGGAATTTTGTGTTTAAATTTATTCTGACATCGAGACCAAGAGTTGTCCCGAATTTGTCAACAAAGAATTTGGTGCGTCCCCTTTTCACGCGTTTCGAATTGATAAAATGTTGTCAGTTTAGTTGATTGTAGTAAAAAAATACAATTGGATTAATCCATGGTTGCCACCGTGTTTTATATAGTCTAAATTGCTTTTTTTCGAACTTTTTATAAATTAATTAAAGATAAATTAATGAAATTATACATAACATTTTGAAAAATCAGAATAAAAGGTTCCTTAATTGTATGTTGTTGATTTAGTTATCAAATAAAGGAATGATTTGCGGCTTTAGAGAAATGGTTTCTTTTACTAAAACTAAATCTATTTCTCATATGATTATGAGCTCTACTTACCGTTCTAAGATAAGTTACACAAAAATTCATATACCATCTATATACGTCTATAGGAAATTGCATAAAAATACTATTCAGATGCTGTATTACAATGTTCCAGGTGGAGACAAGGACCTACTAAAGCAACGGGAGATAAAAAATTCATGTTTTCGTTTCGCCAATATCGTAATGTCAGCTGAATGTTTGCTTGAAACTTGAAATCTCAACATTTTTGTTTGACAAGAAGCTGTAACTTCCCCTGTCAAGCAAAATTCCTTAAGATTATGTTTGTATTTCACCAAATGTTTGTCGTAGTTTAATTTATGGCTTATTTGTTTGCAGAACGAAAAACAGAACGTAATTATTCGTTGTGTCATTTAAGTATGGGATTCCTCGTTTCACATCCGCAGTGTATGTATACCTACTATAGGCAATTGGCTTTAGAATCTAAGATAGTTAAACAATCAGAATAGATGATAATTTGGTATAAGATTTAGGGTTTATTAAGTTCTATAATTGTTTTGCCAAAACAAAGATTTTATTTAAGTTTCCCTTTGTTTTCTTTTATTCATTTCACTTTTATTTAAGTAAACGAAATGATTGACAATTAAAAGCTGCGTGGAGTTTCCACAAAGTGTAAGTGTAAGTTCTTCATTATTCACAGTCTTCAATCAACTTTCAAAGCTGACTGCCCCATATCTATAGTTCAATGTAAAAACTCTTTTAAAAAGTTGGCAACCCTTTATAGAAAAGACTATACACAATTACTATTGGAAATATTATGCAGTAATTGTTTGGACTTGCCAATTTTCTTTAATTTTTGCACTGTAAAAAAAAACACCGGTGTATAACTTATTTGCACCCTGTAAAATGAGTGATTCGATTTTGTATACTTCATCCGCCGCTGCCGGCCGTTCTCACTCGCTAAAACTTTAAGAACTGAAAACACAGCAATACTATGGTATAGACACAATACACTATATATACGCCAGTGTAGTTGATTGTGAATCTGTCGTAATTGTAACAGACCCGTCTGCAGACCTATTATATTTCCAGTGAACGCTTAATGAGGATAATTACGGTCTAATTTGATATCTGAATCTTCCACAAGAGAGGTGTAGCCCTTGATGCACGAATATTATGTGTGGGTGCAGATGAAAGTTAGTGTAGCGTAGTACATGATGAGTAATGACGGTTGCAATTGAGATGCCGTCATGTCAACTTCAAAGTTAGGTCTCTCTTTCTAATTTACAGAAGCTCGCGTTAACAATTTCGTCATACCTATACTTAATACTTATACTTATAATAAAGTTATCAAAACCCATCATATATACCTATGTATATACATATACCCAAGTCTAATAAAGGACATGTTGTAATATATAGCTATATAGGTACCTATAAGTATCATATGTGTTTAAATTAATAGATGATTAATCTTTAACCGACTCGAAAATTGAAATTGACCCCGACTTATAAAAAAACTGATTTCAATCTTTCAGATACACCTATTTGCTGAGAATAATAAAACAATTATTATAATTAAAACGTGATGATACATAATTTAAGTCATCATGAACATACTCGTTCAATTACCTATATAAATGCCAGATTGCATCGTTTATATGTATGTGTGTATTCTGATGTCACTTGTTCATTAGAGAGATGTGGTTAGGCTTTTCCCGTTTGGATTCGCACTTATAAGAGGCTTATTACGGTTGGAATCAAGAGGTAGCTATTGTCGGCTCCCTATTTGCGCATTGTTTATCTCAAGAACGCATGCTCTCTTAATGTCCGTCCCTTAATGGTATATGTATCTTAGTTATGGTCTTGATGCGTGTGTTCATTTATTTATTTTTGAAGATTATTTGGGCTTGTAACAAAAGGACAAAAAACCTAAATATGAATAAATCGGAGAAGTACTTGAACAATGGCCCACCTTTGTCCATTTCTTTTATAAACGTTTGTCTTTATACGAGTATGTATGACCAGAAAGTCCATTAGAATAATGTAGGTGCCTACATACTATACATTATATTTCTAAAGAAACAAGGAAGATTAAAGTGGTACGTATTTTTTTCTATATAATATATGTAAAGAATTACTTGAGAAAAATGTTCATAAAAAAGGATAAGGCAATGCATACATTTTGTAAATATCTTGGGAACAATTGTGGGGACCAAAGTCGGCGGGAATGCATAATTCTCTAGCTGGAAACCAAAAATGGCTTTTCTAGGTCAAAAGAAGGGGAAAAAAGGAATTTTTTTAAATGCTAGAAAGCTTAAAATTTGTGGAACCATCATCGTCAAAAGTTAAAATTGTATATACTTACATACAGTCGACTCCGCTTCGCTAAAATGGAAATTCAACACAATCTTGTTTACGTAAGCTGTATTTTTTTTTTAGGTAAGACCTCTCCCGGCAAATATTATGTGTATGAAACTGTATGTGAAATACATATATACAACGCACTAAGCGGAAACTGAACTGCATGGGTAGTAGCCATACAGCAACACGGTGGCAGCCTGGGATTGGCACTAAGTGAAAAAGTTGATAATATGGACAACTTCGTCACATTTTGTACAGATCCGTTGTGGCTATTGTGAGTGACATAAATAGATATTAGATATGTATTTATTTTTTAGTTTAAAGCTTACAAAAAGAAAGTATTATATAGGTACATTTATTTTAAGACATGACTTAAAGCAGTCTTCACGAGCTTGAGCAAGCTTATAAAAGTATGTACCTCCCTATTTGAAATGATTCTTATTGAATTATAGCTTTAATATATTTAAACGCTTTTCGACAGTAGTTATGCAGTTTATTCTAGTCAGAATCGTTTTAATTTCTGATTCCTCGAATACTAGCTTGCCGAAAAACTGAATCCTGAACTCTCTTAATACGGGACACCTTCCTAAGAATTGATAAATGTTTATACCATTTCACGGAGATAACACATAGTAGGGGAGAGTGGGTACGAACGTAACGGTGGGTCGGTTGTAACATTTAATTTTTACGAAAAAACTAGAACTGTATGCGTTAATTTTGTAATGCATAATTCTTTGCAAATAGGTCTTGAATGTACCCACAAAAATTCAAAAGTAAGTACAGTTGAATGTTCCAACAAAAGCAAAAAATGTGGAATTTTAGTGAAACCGTAATTTTTTCGGTCTTGATTTTTTTTTCAGTATTTTTCGTGAAAAAAAAAAAAAAAAACAATTAATTGAATGGATGCAACCTTACCGTGCTCCAATATTTCTAAAATCGAATAGATTAAATATTTTTACGATAGGCACACCTGTTCTTACTTTGATTTTTAATAAAAAAAGCATGGGGTGGACGGTTGTAACAATTTCTGTGTGGACGTTTGTAACATAATACAAGCACAAATTACTGTATAATTATTTGTGTTACAACCGTCCACACACAGTTTTTGGTGACTTTGTTTATTCAACAGCTGGAGATAGAGATCAGAATAGTTTTTTTTTTAATTAATTCGAAATAATGTTTTACTACATAAATCCATTTATTATATCAACACTCAATTAGAATGCCTTTTTACTGGCATAAATTAATACATAATAATTAATACATAATAATACAAAAGTAATTTATGGTATCTATTGGCTTAGAATTAAATTCTAAGTCTAGGCACCATTTTTGATCTTTTCTTCATACATTTATATCGTTTTACAACCGTCCTTTCACCGTGTTACAATCGACACACCGAAAAGGACGATTTTAACATTTGACCTTGCCTTGGTTTTTGAAGTCATACATTTAAATCAAATACAAAGTTGCAATCCAAATTAGTATTTAACGGTAGCTAATTGCTCATGTTTATTGGTTATCAAATTATGGCACGAAATGTCAAAAATTTTCGTACCCACTCTCCCCTACAAATTTTTGGGAAATCGTCTCTGAGCGGTATGAAGTTTAAGCCAACAATTTCTCTTCTTGACTTAAAAATAGTGGATATTCTGTCATTTGAGTACCTACTTTTCATTAAAATAGTTATGGATTATGGATGGGTTGAACTTTGCACTTTTTCAATGCTGGCTGTTAGAATTTTTTCAACGACTGCCGTTTTTAAACTACTTAACCCTTCTCTCCATTGGGGGACATTATCATTTATCAATGGTATTGTAATTCTCATAAACTGTATCCATAGAACTCTGCCAGTGATTGCTAAATCAGCTAAAAGTGCAGCTTGGGAAAACTGTCTAGACTTGATAATAAACATATATGCATCGACAGAGGGACATATATCACTGAATCTGTTCTTTTTTATTATATTTTTTGCTGAACACAGAAATATTTATATGAAATATTTTGAGTTTACTTACAAAATTTATTTTATCTGCACACGAAGAGCACAAGAAAATTAAAATTTTGGAGGAATTCGCCTGTGATTATTAATTGCCTCCATTTTTTTTTTAATTATAACCTGATATGCCAAGTAGGCACTGTCGAACCACTGCAGTTCTCGTCTGAAACAATTTAGCTCAGATCAAAGTAGAATCATATTTAAATAAAATAAGTAAATAAACAAGGACGCTATTGAACTAAAAAATAACTCTAGATACCAATTTGAATTGGAAGGCACATACAAGCAATGTGAGAAAGATTACCTAAGTAACTATGAGCAAGTTTTACCATTTGAGAAAATTAGTTCTCTCAAAACTTCTTACCACAATCTAGTATGCACTATAGTGAACTCGCGACTCGCGAAAATGGTATCTCTTGTTGTGGTAGTTCTTATACCTATCCAACCTGCAGCCCCTAATTATTTCCTAAAAGAAAATCATCAGAATTATGAAATTTAAACCGAAGTGGAGCCAACACTACCACTTTTCAGGACTTATAGCACAAAGCCTCTGCGATGTATGTGGATATGTATACCTACAAAGTATTGAAATTGTTCTTTCTGCGAAGTGGTTTTTCAAATATAAGAAGACATGAAATCTCTTCACTGAGACACAGAACAAATTTACCAGTAAAAAGAGTAAACAAAAAACAGTAGCGGTGTTTTTTTTGCAAGCCCGGAGGTATTTGTTTGAAAAAAAAAAATGACAACGGGAATTAAGGACACCATTACAGAAACAAAATGGAGTTTCCATACAAACTATCGATAACAAGTATCTGTGCAATTCACGCAGTGCCGGTAACACAGTTTTTCTCCATGCTTAAGTTAAGGCCCGAGAATTCTCCGCGCTTAGCTAAGCCCGAAGGTGATTAGTTGCTGTTGCATTCAACATGTAAATTGCTCAGCCCCGGCGCGGCGTCGTTTTTTTCGAACAATTTCCAAAAACACGGCTATTATAGACGCTTTGTTACAGTAGTTATTGCTCCCTACATCTTAAATAGACTTCGGGAGACTATTCATTGCGATGTAGAACCTCTTCCAAGGCTCTTAAAAAGTCTTCAAAATTGTTTAATGTCATAAAAATCTTAAAATTGAAATTTTCATTGCTATACAATTACAAATAAAATCTTTTAATCATAATACAAACTTCCATTTTCATCATTTTCCTTTTTGTTTGTTTTTGTATCCTTTTTACAATTTCCCGCAGCTTTTCTTGTCGCAATATTCTAGCCTTCACTCTTAATTGCGGCTCAGAAATAAGAATTAATAATTTAATTTCATAAAAAACCTATAAACACTTGCTACTGGTATTTATATCACAAAAAGTGTTTAAGCATTTTCAAACAAACCATGACTTAGTATCAAATGTGTAAAATATTTTGAAAATTCTTTTGAGAATTATGTTTATAAATATAAGCTTATTTAATAATTGTTCATATCGTATTTATATCTAAGAGAATGTACTTATGTTAGTATTTTGAATTGGTAAATAAAAATTTTAATTTTGGAACCAAGGACTAAGGTATAAATATCAAAGTCTGACTTGTATTTTGGTATATAATTCAAAGACATGCTAGTATAGTTACATTTAAATTCTGTATTCAAAATTCACGAGACTAGAGACATGCCAATTTATAACAGTTGTAACAGTATTTGCCCACGGGCGTAGGGCCCTGGCCTTGCGGGGCAGCATAAACAGTGCTTTTATAAACCGAAACTGTTATAATTGGCATGTCTAGAGTCACTTCCATTTTAAATACATCAAAGCAAATTCCGTTGAACTAACTAATAAACAATTTATTTTAAAGTAACTTTATTCAGAGACGGACGGCTTTAATTTTAATAATTTAATAATTATCAAGTTTGGGCCAAAATTGTCGCGATTTTATTTTGATTTAAGTACATTTTTTTCTTATTTTATAGGAAATGTAATTTGGCTCAGTGTACAACCCCTGTTTAAGGTTTTACCTTGCTAAATTCAGAAAAATTATTCAGTTTGAATTTCTGAAAATAGAGTTTCATTTATGGAACCTTAAGAATAAAATCCAAAAAAATATCCGATATGAATTTTAAAAAAACATTGAATTTCAAAAAGCATTTTAAAAACCAGCCAATTTAAGTGAAGTTGTTTGAGTTATTTTAAGAAAGTTATTCAGAACTGTTGAAGTATCAATCAATTATTATTGTCGTTATTAAATTTTTGCACTTAAGTGGAACTTTAAGTACCTTCCTCATACGAAACATTAAGTATATGATGAAGATGAAGAACCTTGTATGATAGACTTTTGTATTTGTACCCATTTAGGTTTTTTTCGTAAAACACAGTTCAAATAAGCGGAGTTGACTGTATATTTCTTGGTGCGAACATTGGCAATATACCGTGGATGAAATTGAAATGAGTCGTTTCGTAATTTTGGAGCTCTTTTATAGTTTTCCGTCCCGGAAAGACAGAAGTTCGGTTCGTTAATTTTCCAACCATAATCAGCATTGAGTGAATGCATTAAATCCACACTTCGCCACATCAAGACATTTAGTATTTGATTTATGTCCACAATGCATACACGAAAAGGGATGTTCATTTCATCACTCTAATCAAAATGAAGTCGTAAACTGTCTCCAAAGACCGAATCGTCCGTTTTCAGTCCCTTGACATCTAATTTAAATGATGTACAACAGTGCAACAGCATCTTCAAAGCCTTATCATGGTGCGAACTAAATCCGTAAACATATTTTGTTGTCTCTTTATAGATGCGATTTTTTTTTTTTTAGTTGTTAATGGTTTGAAAAATAGTCTTTAAATTCGAGACGCATATTTTGAAAGACATTCATAATAAGAGTGTTTTAAAAAATTGAAATTGGTAGAAATGGATGTGGTATTAATTATTAAAACACCTTTTCAAGCTTTTGAGATTTTTTGTTTCTTCATAAATCATCCAAATGAAGCGGGTAAGATCAAAGATTCGATTTGGTTTAGAGCCTAATTTTTGGACTTTCCCTTGCATATATAACCGTAACGACAAGGAATTGGATCTTTTTATGACTTTACAAAATTTTGATAAATCACCACTAAAATTAACATATCTAAGACTATAGCTGGGGAAATTATGTTCAGAATTTACCATAATTGACCATCGTGATTCGTGACCATTGGAGTCTATTGATTGTGAATTGGTGAGGTAGTTGATGCATTAGATTAACTGTTCTTGGTTCAGCTTAAACTATTAATTTTTTTTTAATAAACTCAGCTAAAACCGGATTTAATAACTTTTTGATCAAAAAGAATTCATGCGGTACAAAAGCAGCGACCCCAGCGTTGGCAGCGGCCGTCGGCGGCAGCAGCGGTGACATGAAATGACAAAGGTGCGTCTTAGCAGCGGGTGGCCACACCGACACCGCGGCAGCAGGTCACATGTGGCGCTTGTTTTACTGCCTATATTTCGACGAATTCAATGCATTTGTTACAATAAGTGGGGAACTATAGTTTTTTATGTTCTATATATATAGATACAGAACAACCTAAAATTGTGTGACTCTCCGCGAGGAATAATTTGCATCCGAAATGAGGTACTTATTTATAAAGATACCTACATATGGTTTAATTTTGAAGAAGGGCCAAAATCAAATTATTGGTTACTCATCTTCTCAGCGATAAAAGATTTATTAGGTAACTAGTTTTGTTTCTCAACTTTATTTAAGATACATTTCATTATTGGTGGAACTGTTATGTATTTCAAACTTAGAGAATCCTTTTATATTAACAGTATAAAATCAGTCAGAAGATAAATAGAGACAACACTTTTGCCACAAAAAATAATTTTGTTTCTTAATTCACAATATTGGCAGGGGGGTAATTTCATCAAAGCAGCTCTAGGTAAGATATCTTACTTTATACGAGAGTTTTTGGATAGGTATATAATAGGTACCCATTAAATGAAATATTCATTAATTTGAATATTTAAGACCAATGACGGAAATTTTGCTCTACCTACTGTTCTGTTTAGTCAGCCACTAGTGTTATAATTTTTGTTTCATATAAAAAAAAACTGGATAGAAAATCATAATTTAATAACATTACATATGTAAGTGGTCCACCCGTTTAAGACCCATCATATCCAACTTGCCTTGCCTAATCAAACACATGACGTCAAGAGCCCAGATAGGTAAATTGAAGTGTATTTCTTCTTTGAAAAAGTTTCAAGAACTTCAAATTAAATGGGAATCCCTTTCGATGCAACTATTGTGTTTTTGTTTCGTATATTTCGTTTAAAAATTATATCCAAAAACATTTTGGCACCACGAATATTGTGACTACTTAGGGTGTCTCATTAGTCTAAATAACGCAGATATGATGTCTTTTTTGTCAAAAATCAAACGTGATGAATTATTGATATCTATGGAAAAAAATCTGCCGTAGATTCTGCCATGAGGGTTTTATTTGCTATACAAACTATGATTGAAAGCATTCGCTATATATTTCCCCTGAATTGTTTAAGAAACACACCTGAGCAATGAATTGTTATGTTTCGTCTGCAACTTCAATTTATTTTTATACTTTTCTTCTTTTTTTCTCCTTCTGTCAGAAATGTTCTATTGAAATCGTAGAGGTTGCTCTGAACATGTTCCTAAACAAGAAGCTCTGAGTGTGCCTGTGCAGTAGGCTTGAGGAAGAAGCAGTAGTTCCTCGTACATTGGGTCAGCCAGCAGCTGATGTTCAAGTGCATACATAATCAATTGATAAAGTTCTTATAGCAACAGTTGTACAAGACTATAGGGACATGTCCATAAAACTGAAGTAGTTAGTTAGTAGTAGAAAGTTAAAGTAAATACAAGTACTTTTAGTAGAAGATTTATAGTTTGTATTTCATTTGGTATGCATAACATACAATTAAGTTTATAGGAACCTACTATTAGTAAGTAAACACTATACATATTCATCCGAAATCGCTATATTTTATACATAAGAAATGTGTTTATGTGAATTGGAAGCTGTAGTTTTAATTTCTATCGTAATTTACATTAAACATTTTTGTTTTGGGCTTTGTAAGAGTTGTTGGTATTAATAACACAAAAATATTACTATCAAAAATGTTCTAGTTGGTTTTTAAAAACTTGAAAAAATTGCAGTGAACTTACTTACCAACTGGTTTTTATGCATAGGTATCATATAAAGTATTTACTACCTAAATTCATCAAAAACCAGTAAATACTATTTCCTCTAGTACCTGAATACAAGGCAATTTTAGTATGATGCTAAATTAAAAAGACGATTTTCCAAATTTTAAATGAGTTAGCATCGTACCTACTATCTTTTTAACAGTTTTGATCACCAAATGGCAATTTTATCTTTTTAGTATCATAATAACTCCATAAGTAATTTTGACAATACCAAATGTATGTTTGCTTACTTTTTTGCACGAAATTTCACTGTTTTAGGTGTTCACCTGAAGTTTATTAAGAAAATAGGCTTAGTACAATACTATAGTTAGAAATTGTTTAAAACTAAGAACATTTTAGTAAAGGGCTTCCAAGCCAGAGTGGCTTCCGATTCTGATAAGGATGGGTTTGCTTGTTTCGATAATAATTCAAAAGGTAATTGGGTTTTTTCATCAGGATCAGTCGTGGAAGCCATCAAACATCAATATTGTACAAGAAATAAGAACAGATTGTTCACCGATCACGTGTTTGTAGACCGATTTTGACTATAGGCATCACTTTGTGACTGTATAATGAGATATTTCGCCCTTTACTTTTGTCATGCATCAACATCAACATATCTCTGTGTTCAATTTTATATTCGATCGTCTTTTTCTATTACACTATATGTATACCGTCGCTTTTTCATAGCTTTTACCTACCCGAAAACGATATCTTCAATCTCATTTATCTCGAAACATCAATATTTTGAATTATGCCGATCTTGTTGGTTTTCTTCCTTTAAAGAAATACTTTAGCTCACGATAAAGATACAAAGACTATAAAGAATCTTTTTAGCATATATCTGTCAAAATAGCGTTCATATAACTGATGATTGAAAAGAAGACATTAGGCGCTTATTAATTGTTATTAATATGTGTTCAGAGAATATTAACAATCTTTAAGAACTTTGTCATATTATAACAAATATGACAGGAATTGATCCAACCCAACAAACAACGTCTACAGCATACTTTAAATCAAATAGCATATCTAGATAGGAGTATGTAAGATATCTACTTATATCTATTTATTTGCTTTACATTTTTGAATGCGAAACTGAAACTTGAATATTTTTTTGTTCATTGAAATATTTGTGCCTTCAAAAAGTACAAAGTCTACCTTTCCTCTCGTTGACTATAACCTGATACAGGTAGTTATTTTCGAAACAAATCGAAATCCCAATATTTACCACAAACACATATCCAATAAGGATTATATTTGTAAACATAGCACGTACGTAAGTGTGGGTGTGAAATGGAAAACTGACGGTCATATGGAATAATCCCAATAAGAGTTTTACGGGGTCTTTGATTAAGCGGTTTAATATTTTCGGAATCTGATACGAAATTGTTTCCGAGTCAATAGTTTTCTCGAAGAGGCCAAAGGTTAAATTAAATTGGCACTTTCTATTTAATTAGTATTCTCAAACGAACAGTCTATTCATCTATCAATAAGTGTGTTTTTTATGTAGGTTTATGGGTAGGTACTTACCGGATTAACTTGTGGTTTCTGTAGATGCGATGCGATATTAGATATATTCATTCCCATTGCCGGGATCTGGGATCCGTAGAGTTGGCCAGCCGTCGGCGTCATATCAGTCAGCATCTTTTATGTATTTTCTATACGTTCCTTTTCTATGGGTAACCTATCGGTGCTTTTTGTTTTGTTTTGAATCTTTTCAATTGATTATTGTCACTTTTGCAAAAATAATAAAAACGATGAAATTCTTCCTTTTTTGTTTCGTCTTAAGTTTTCAATTCATTTAACAGGGATGATGTTTTTTGCATTTGGATGAGGGAATATTGTTATAAGAGCACTCCCGGTTACTCAATCGCTTGTCGTAGTTTTACCAGTCAAAAAAATGATTGACAACACAAAAATAGGAACGAACAAAATTCACAAATCCACACCTCAGGATAGCTATAGGGTATCTATCTAGATATACGTTACAGACCTCCGGTGAGGCTGCCACTTTCCATTAGCCAACACGAATTTCAACAACAAAGGGGAAGCCTTTGTGTTAGTTTTTGACAACAAGGTACAAAAAAAAGGATCAAGGATCCTCGTAATCCGTCAAATTATCGGACGCAACGCACAAAGAATCTGAACATTAGCCTTTTCATCTATTGTCTCGGTGTTAATTGGATTTTATTATTATTATTTTTTTGTTAGGTATTGGATGTGCCAAAAAGTTTTGATCTATCTCATAATTCCAAAATGAATGAGGTAGGTAAACGCCTGATGCGAAATTGCAATCGCACAAACGATCCAGCGAGATGCAAATCTGTCACTCGAGTTTGAAAGATAACCGAAAGATTGGTTGTTAGATTCCGGTCATAAATTTGAAGCCCGTAGATTGCAGTTTTTTTTTATTTAGAATTACAAAAGTATCTATCAGAAGGTATAGGCGACGGCGACGAAAGCAGAACAAGCGACGATAAAACAAACCACCAAGCGCAGTTGTATCAATGAGACAACTAACGAACTAAACAGAAAACCAGAAAATGCTTTTTTGCCTCGGTTCTCAAATGTGCGCAAAGATACTCGTAGATAGGTGTTGGCTTGCCTTCTCGTTTCTTCTGCTGGCAGGGGTCATGTTTGCTCGTGTGCTGCTGCTGCTGTAGCAAGCCGTCATGTTGTTCTTCTGTGCACCACCATAACGATAAATAACAGATTGTGTATCTAGATACTCTAGGAGGTTGGCCATGATTGTAGGTAGCATTCTGACCAATCAGAGGGTTGTAAAATTTCATTTAGCAGGAAACATGTTATTAGAGTGAATGGAATGGGGATAGTCAAATGAGAGGTGCAGCATAGAAGCACGCGCGCTCTTCGCAGGGGTTAGCTGTGCGGGCGCCGGTCGCCGTATCCTGCGTTTTAATATGAAAAAGGGGTGTTCGTTGTTTTTTGCTCAATCTTTTCGGTAGGTATGTCTTCTATTCTATATTGCAGAGCGGCACGCATTTTAAGATACATGCGTAGATATACTTAATATGAAAGAAACAATTTTATGTCTTGTGGAACAACTTTTGAGACTGCGATGGCGATTCTCGATTGAGTTTCATGAATGAAAAATATAAAATGCCTGTCTTCAGGATGATTTGAATTTTTTTTTGAGGTGTTGAAATTGATTTCAGTGGGAATTTGTTTTGAATATAGGTATGCGCCTTTATAGGTCTGATATTTTAAATACGATAGTAAGTAGTTATAGGTAAGGTACCTATCTATGTACATATTATAACAATCTATTAATTTTTTTTTGCACACAAAGAGAAAAATCTACAGGAACTTTTATATAAGTAGGTGGGTAGACACCTAAGTATAATTTTTAGAGAATAGTCATCATTATTTTAAATAGAAACCTGATAAGTAGGTATCTACACGATAGTATAGTATAGTATAGGAAAAAGGACGAATATTTAGACTGATCGAACATAATTATGAATGAGAATACTTTATATAGGGTAGGATATGGAATAGGAGTGCGCATTTTAGACAAAACACCAAATAAAACAAAAACAAAGAATACTTAAACATATATTTTTTGTTTACGTTTTTAGTTTATTATTTCAGTAACGAAAAAATCTTAAAACTAACAACAAAAACCACAAATCGAGAATTGCGCACTCTTATAAACCGTACCTATCGTGTAAGAGTATACGCAACTTAGTTTGTAAGAGTGCGTAGAAGTTGTTTGAAACAAAAGTCGTAAGTGAATATGACTGTATCAAAATAAGCACTGCACTTTTCGTGTCACCACTCGTTATATGACGATCACCCTATCCGGTCTTCTATTAACGCGTTCCGAGTTAATTTCATGCCATCCTGGAAAGTTCTTTTCCGTTCTAGTGGGGGTTTTGATTAGCCTTTTATTTTGTGTAGAGCTTGTCTTTGGTATCCTAAATATAGGAATTACTTCTTCCAAGTTGCTGTTTGAATGGAGAACTGCGATCTCTTTTTCTTATAGGTATCTACTATTTATTTGATTTTGTGTGTTTACCACAGGGTAGGGGTGCTACATCGAAGACCTACAAAAATTATTCATTTAGTGATTGGGACTCATTTGTAAATAGGCCAGCATCAGTGACTAATTCTGACACTAGATCCAAAAGATCAATTAATAGATAAAACACCAGGCTCCGAGACTAACGCAGAAGCCCCTGCCTTAGCTGAATCCAGAATAGGTGAAGAAATGTTAATCAAATATCATGTCGTACAACAGTGCGCACGCGCATTTTTATACTTACTTCTTCTTGGTGCGCACTCAGACATTTCAAGAATATATATATTTACGGCACCATATTTATTAACAAATTACCCAATCACTCAAATGTTTTGTTTTTGTTCAACTTTTCAATATCCTGTACTATGCTTATTTATTTGCTTTGTAGGTTTCCTAAAAAAAAAACAATTTGTTAAATAAGGAAAACTAAAAATTAAAGCGCTAAAAAATAAAAACAAACCTAGCACCTCCGTTTACCATCCCATTTTCAAGAAATTTTGACAGATATATAAACTCACTAAGGTGTTTCCAAAATGAGTCCATTCAGTCTTCTATATGCCCTTTCAAATTGTATAGTAGATCGGTATGCGTGCTCTTATCGACCGCGCAGTCTTACACCATCCTACCCTTATGAATAGAATATACAAACTAAGGTACCTACATAGGTTTACTTTCTTAACCTAGGTATGTGTAGGTATAGGTGAGGTGCTTTCATACAAATAAGGAAAACTATATCTACCTACTTACTTATATGTTAAGTGGACTTTTACACTACCTACTTAAAACGGCGCTACAGTCCGGTGTGGACTCATCATCTAAGTAGGTACTTACCTCTGCAGGAGGGATCATCAAAAATCACCCGTCGAATTTTGCCCTCAAAACAGCCAAAAGCCGTTCTCATCCACCTTTCAATAGATATTCTGATGGACCATAAAGGATGGTACAAACATGCTCATCGTTTAAACAGCTTCAAGAGTAGCGTTGAACCTGAAATCCCAACGTCTATATAGTAAAATGAATGAAGTAAAGTAATGCCCATCATAATAATCAAATTTAGAGATTAATTAAATATTTAAGTGGGTTCTAATAATGAAAATCAATTAAATATACCTAGCAAGCTTACATATATAACACACAAATCAAATCTTTTAAGTTTAAACTTTAAAGTCGCATTTATCTAAACTCGTGTTTATATAGCGATTGTTTAATAGCAGTAAATGTTATTTATTATCCTCATGGATGTTAGCATATTAACTAGGATTCCAAAAGGTTTTTCAATTGGCTCGGGTAGATTTTAGCGGCATGTTTTGGTGACATCTTCTGTAAAATCTGCTGTTTGTTATTCAGTTTTTCTGATGCCAATTCACCATGGCAAGTTTCACGATTGAACAGCGCGTCCAACTGATAAAAATTTACTATCAAAATCTTTTGGGGCAACGATACGTGATGCGTTGCTCCCATTTTACGGCTTACATGGTTGTCCTTCCAAGTAGGTTACCCATCAAAGACAGCCTTGCGTCAACGAAACGCAAGATCAACCGAAAACATCGTCGCTGTCTGATGTGTTAGTCGTCGTTTTCGTAGAACTACGGGTTATTCGAAAATGACGATGTCATTGCCATCACCATCAACGGATAGCGCTACCGATCGATGATAACCAATATTTGCTGGCTCCAATTAGATAATATGGATGTGAACGACATGTGATTCCAACAGAACCGTGCTACGTGCCACATAGCGAACGTAACAATGCTTCATTCCAACATCTACCCGCCCTTATAGAAAACCCCTATATAGTAATAGCAGGTAGATATACCTTGAACAAAACATAACATTGACTTGTTTAACAATTACAGCTTTATAAAGAATAAGTTTCGCAAATTCATAGGTACATGGTAGGTACATTAGTTTATTTTAAAATAAATAGGAACTTTTTGTTTCATTCAATTCAATTCAATTTAATTCAATTCAATTAAATTGTATTCTCCTCTAAAGGATATAAATATTGATACTATAATGCTTTGGAAATTGTGATTAAAATTTAATCAGTTTTGTAAGACGTAGCGCTCCGAAGCATATTTAAATTTACAAAAATATCGTATTATTTGCTTATAAGGTTCAAAATCGTCCAGCCCAGCCACAAACTCTCTGATAAGTAAAAGGGAAGAAGCGGTCCTTATATCAAGATTATTTCTTTTTTGTTTTAATATTGTTTTAATCTGAAAATCATCTTTCGGCTGCTACACTGCTATTCTGTAGATTAGCTAGTGTAAGCATATAATCAATCAGGCAACACCTTAAACATATCTTCTTCCAAAATGTTTTTCTGATAGCATAAACGCAACCAAAAGCCAAAAACATCTTCATCGTCCTTCATTTTTATATTTTTAGCAAAAATTTGCGTTCTATATCTAAGCACCGAGTTCAGAGATTCTATATTTTCAATGTTTTTATCATAATAAGGAAAACTATTAAAAAGTGGAAGGATTGTCGGATATTTTACAGTTTGTATTTCTTTTGGATGCAAAAGTTTTAACAATTCTAACTTTTTGTCAGTTAAATCAAACCAAAGTTTCAGTTGATCACCCAATTCAACATAGTCTGAAACAAATCTACTTGCGTTTTCGTATTCCGATTTAACTCTTCCTCATATACTTCAATCCAAAAAACATTTGTTTTAGATCTAAATAATTGGATTTTTCTTTATACTCCACTAATAGTATTAAAGAGTCATCGAGTACTTCTGCCTTAACACAATTCGATAAAATGGTTTTAAAGACCATGACCACACGTTTACGCAAAATATGTATCTATCATCTATGTATCATAAATTAAAGGAAATATTGATTGTTATATAAAAATGCGTCAAAAAAAGTAGAAATAAGTTGCTAATACGTATAGCAGATGCATACAAACAAAATTATTTATACTTATTTGAAGTATAATGAAGTAGATCTACTAGATATGAAGTACATTGGCAGCCCTGCTTGAAATATATACTCCCAACATAATTCAACCGAAAATGGTCTTAACAATCCTTTGAACAATTTTCTATTTATACGAAAAGCGCTTCAACTTTAGCCTTTAATTCTTACTTGCCGTATTTACATATCCTTGACTTTTGGAGAAATTGTACTAAATTTCATTTGAAATTCCACAAAAAACTAACTTAGTGTAAGCCACTGCAAAGATTATATTGGTTTTAAATTATCCTTAAATTACCCTGAGAAATTAGGTAGGTCAGAATGATGTGTCATAAAATATTTTAGAAAAAACTGATGGCTAATAAATCATCGGCTGGGAACATAACAAAAACAATGCTTGAGGTGTCTGTAATTAGCAACATTATTTAGTATAGGTATGCAAATTTAAATTTATATAGTATACCTAACCTTTTAATATTAATTTTTGTTCTCATTGCAACATCAATTGAAGGGAATAAAATTCATACATAAATCAACTTACTTTTAATATCTTCCATTAAGAAAAAAAGCAATTTAATATACTTCCCTACCTAAAAAGAAAATCATTCAAAGAGACAAACTCTTCAAACTTTAGAACTACAAATCATTTGAGTTCATTTTTCCACTTCCCATCATACAAATTAGGTCCGCGCGTCTGTGGAATTTTGGCTTCTTCGCAGTTTCACTCACCGACCCTGATGATAGTAAATAATATCCCCTTAAGTGGTGGAAAACTGTTGGCTTTGTGGGTGGATATTTTTTTAATTGCGCTCTGTGTTTGGTTTTTGGTCGAAACATTTTGATAAATGCATTCTCCACAAGCCCTAATGCTTCTGTTAATTGGGACATTAATTGGGTATTTATTCCAGTAGATCAAGCATCATGCTATAACTTTTAATGACTGTTTCTATGTAAATTAGATGGATGGAAGGCATTGTATTAATTCAATAAACTGGGATATTTTAAATTAATTTTTTTTTTTGTTAAAGTTGTTATTTTTTTGTTTGATTAAAAATATTAGTTTCGAATGCTATTATACATATTTCTTTTCAAAACAGTTATTAATACCTTAAGATAAAAGGTCTCCAAAAATATCTAATTTAGTTTTGAGAAGTCTGACTCTGACAGACGTCAGCAATCTCGGAAATCTGAATGCGATTCCTCAGCAAAATTCTTTATTCGCTGTTAAAAAGCTGTAGATAACTAAATTTGTTATTTTAACACTTTGACAAAAAAAATTTGTTGTACCCCCAGTACATATAGGTACATTATTTAAGTGTATAGAGGAGAGTGGGTACGAAAGTAACATTTTTGATATTTCGTTCCATAATTTGGTAACCAATAAAGATAACAAAATGAAACCCATCAGTGCATATATAAATTACAGAACATTTATAGCTTTATCCTTGATCCGAATGTATGACTTGAAAAAAGGAAGCAGAGTCAAGTGTTACAATCGTCATTCCCGGTGTATCGATTGTAACACGGTGAAAGGATGGTTGTAACACCATATAAATGTATGAAGAAAAAATCAAAAACACTTTTTCACTAAAATTTCACATTTTTTACATTTGTTGGCGTATTTTTGGCGGCCCCGAAGATATTTTAAAATCCGTTCAGTTATTTAATCTGATTTGTTTTTACTAAATTTAATCTTATTTATTAAAGTGGCATTTTTTTTGTTCTTGTTTAAAAAATTCTTCAAAGTGTTTAATTCTCAGTCCCCTTACGTGTCCCCTTCTCGTTTTTTGCAACGAACTATCATTACCATTCTTTTATATCAGGTACCACACTAAAATGAATCTCACCGTTGTGAACTTAAAAAATAAATCCTCGGTATACAGTAGATAAATATTTTTCAACAATTGATTTTATTTTATAGAGTCTCGTTAAAATAAAATCTTGTCTGTGACGCGGTTCTGTTTGTTATGTCAGTTGTGAAGCAGACATTTGTGCGAGAGGTGCTGGACTGTCCGTTTAGTTTATCAGTTCTTTGGTAATTATTTACAAAACAAATTTGTATATTAGCAGGCATATTTGTTAGTATTAAGGTATAGGCTAGATAAAACTATATTAATATTAAATACATAATATTTCTTACGTAAACCCTAAATATGTTTTTTTTTGCCCAAAAAATATGAAAATACTCAGTCCCCTGGAAAAAAACTCAGTCCCCTGAACATCTTCTTCAAAAATGTCCTAAAAATTTTCATTTTCATTTTTTTGACTGGCCATTTTCAATAACGTAAAGAGACGTTCTAACGTTTAAGTAGAACTACTTTGTACGTCTTTTAGCTTCTAAAAATGTCGTGCGGAATTTTTCACCATTTTATTCCATTGTTTGTAGAATCACCCGAACACATATCTAGTTTTCGAAAAATTGAGTGTTCCAACCGACCCACCGTTACTTTCGTATACCCACTCTCCCTTACCATCTGATAAACACATACATACATAGGTATACAGTAATACAGTGTATACATCAGGTCAATGTGGGTAAATATAAACACAGTTCAAATTCCATAAAAATAATGCAGTCTTAAACGCACCGACTGAATAAACCTTCGGACGCATTCATTATCTGTCACATATATGTCACTCATTTATGTGTGTAAAGTTTTCAGTTGGTAGTTGTTTTTTTTATGAAATGCTCAATTTAAAAGTGTTATACAAGTCTGTAGGCTTCGGGAAATGTTAATATTTTTTAAACAGAATTTAAAGATAAGTTTTTGATGTGTAAACATCTATGCTGGCGGTAGAGTGAAAAAAATAACGTGAACGTTCGTGTGCAACGTTACGTCGTGCAACGTTACGGTGTGCAACGTTACGATCTGCATACTAGGATGGGTGCGTTCAGTGAAAAAAATCTTAAGATCCCCTTCAAGCAAACACAAGTCCGTTTTGGATCCGCATACGTTGATGTTTACACATATTAACCGTGAGTCCCGGCACTCACACAATTTTGTTTTTTTGTTTTTTTTAATACAGGTACTTTTTATTTATACAATTTTATTGGCATTAAAGAAAAAAATTCCAAAATCTCGAAGCGATTTATCTTTTTTTTCTTGTTTAAGTTTACCCTAAATAATATTATGATGAGGCTTAAAGTAAACAAATTTTTGAGAACTGGGTAAATGTATAAACATAAACCGTTATTTTAAAATTTTTTTTTTATAATCTTTAATATAGAATTGTTGTATTTTCGCTTGGTCAATTATAATTTTTGGTTAAATTTATTACAAAAACTAAAAAATTCAAAAAATTAAAAAAACTCAAATTTTTCAAAAAAAAATATATTTTTTTACAATTACCCACATTGACCTACATATAGATATACAATCCTGTTTATAAACCTATTCTAAAATATGCCAACAGGAATTTTTGACAAGCACTCTTGAAATGAATGAACAAAAATGTTGATTGAACGTACCCAAATTTCATTAATTCGTTCAAGATTGACAGATTACCAGATATGTATAGATACCTGTGAATTAAATTAAAACTTCAAGTCACTTTTAATTGAATTATATTCAATCGCTCCACTTAAACTGAAGTAATTATGTCCTTTCTAGTTGTATTCATTTTCTTTGGGTATGTATATAATATAATAATATGGGGACACATTATGACAATTATTGGATCAACTACTGACAGTATTTAAAATTCTGCTTTCCTCGATTCAAACCAGTTGAATATGAGTTCAGCTGATTTTAAGATTTTATAATTTTCTTTTCATATTTTCATCCCCACATGCAACACTGAACAGGGAGAGCAACACTGAATTGGAGTTTACGTTGGGTTGCGGGAAGAGGGGTGAACAACCTAACAATGATTGAAAAACAGTTTTTAAAATTATATTGTCGGAATGCCTAGATCTTCAAAATGTTTGCTTGATCTCTTCCGTTTGTACCTTGTTCGTTTTTTAGTGTGTCGATGACCAATAGTAGTCAGAGTTTGCATTTGCAGGTTGTTGGAGCCACACCGTACCAGTTTGGTCATTTGTGACCAAATTTGGTCATTATTTTTTCACTTGGCCCCATTGAAATTTTGTATTCCATTTGATCATTTTTTAAGATGAAAAAAGAAACTCGGCTTTAGTTTTGATGCAACCTAGAGCTTCAAGATGAAAAAAAGAACAATAGCGTTAGACTTAAATATCGATCTTAAATATAAACATATTGGGGCGTATTCATAGTCATTTTTAAACTGTTACTAAGTTAAACCTATGGGTTAAATTGTATTTTCTATTTATTAATTTTTATTGCTATGGATTAGATTTTTAATATTTGAAGTTGAATAATTCAATATACTTATATTTGAATCAACAAAGGAGGTAATTCGGTTAAAAATAGAAGCTGCATTCGTTGATCCATTTGATTTTAACCAATAGTTTAGTAAAACATGAGTTTAGCAAAAGACTATGAATACGCCCCATTATATTTGCTTTTATTAAGATTATACTGTGATCTCATTTTAAAATGCTGTGAGAAGTTAATATTTTTATGTTTTCTTATTTATGATTCGTTACTTTTATTTATTTATGATAATCTAATTTAATTAAGTTTGTTAGGTACCTACTTTGTGAATTTGTTTGTACCTATTTTTTTGACTTGTTTTTGTTTATTATTGATAATTAAGAAAATAATATATCATCTGTGTAATATGAAGAATATGTTGATAAATAAAAATAAATTTGATGAATGATGATAAATAAAAATAAATTTGATGAATTCATTGCTCTGTGCTTACAAATATTTCGGGCTTAAATTATTTTGGTCATTTTTAGCTACAGTTGGTTCTTTTTATTTTTTATTTTGGACACAAACTTTATTTTCAAGTGGCAACCGTGGTTGGAGCCCCTTTCCTTAAAAATATTTAGCAATGCCTTCTATTTCCTGGGGAATCGTTTTCCTTGTTCGTCACTCACTCTTGAGGTTCCAACTGTGAATTCAGGAAATTTATAACGCAAAATGCAGGACATTCTTGTTGCTGCAAAAGTTCTTCTTTTCATCTTTCGCACAGTTGAAATCAGATGCAAAGTTGCGGTGTCGCACAGTGACATGTGCATTGTACATAGGTATATAGCAAGGTAGTTTCAGAAATCAGACTAGTGCCGTATAATTTCAAATTCCTCTTTTATACCTATTTCATTTCTTTTTTTCCATCACCTTTAGCTTTTAGAAAGGTCATTTGAAAGATTTCGACAATCAACTTATTGATTTAAACAGTGAGCACATTGAGTGAACTATATATTTTCTAAAAGGAAGAAGAGAAATGTTTTTTTTTTAAACCATATATTTTTCTAAATAAAAACAAAATTTCTTATAGTTCAATTTTCACTAGTTTAGAAAGTAATTAAGTTTGATCAAAATACCATAGAAAGAGCCGGTTTTATAGCGATCAGGCTCATGCATCTGGAAAAATATTCTTTTTGATAATTTAGAGCCGTTTGCTGATACGAAACATAAATACTTATTTATATGTTACTTAAGCACCTATCAGGGACAGAGGACAGAGAGAGGCGAATCCTTGGCCAAAACCCTGACAATGTCAAATGCCAAAGCAACCTCGACTCCAAAAAGACCTGGCAAAAGTGAACCAACCGAAGTCTGCGCGGATCGCGCAGGGTGTTCCAGCGCCCTGCTGCATACCATCTCCGAAGATCGATGCCCGCATGGGCCAAACCCGATCAAGGACAAATTGGCTGATCCAAATAAGCAGAATAAGGAAGGGAATCAGAACCCAGAGTTAAAGAAGTTTGAGAATGCAAGAAGAGCCGTTCGTAGGTATGGCCAAACTGACCCAAAAAAGCTGTGTCTGAGGGACTGGAAGCGGTTGAGCTGGGCCCAAAAGCTACTTGCCAAGCTTGAGGCCAAAAGCAAGACCCCAGCAGTTCCCAAAATTGACGAGGCGAAAAAAACAGACAAAAAACCAGAGACATCTAAGAAGCAGGGTGCCTCTTCCTCTAAA
Source organism: Leucozona laternaria (assembly GCA_932273885.2). NCBI lineage: Eukaryota > Metazoa > Arthropoda > Insecta > Diptera > Syrphidae > Leucozona > Leucozona laternaria. The sequence goes on from OW026367.1 coordinate 373,818, forward strand.
ATGACGAAAGACAGTAACCCACAAGTGAGACCGATCTCGGAAAGGTTAATTTTCAACGGTCCAAAGCACTTAAGGGTCGATGATGCTGGTCCAAGTAGTCAAAGAAAGAGAAACAGGCATAACGACTCGACACCCCCTCCGAGCACAGCCAACAAGAAACCTAAAACGACAAACAGCACAGGTACGTTGGCTGATTTGGTAAAAGAGAGCCTTCAGGTGGCCGTTATCAATGAAGGGAGCTCCGAAAGACGGCTAAGCGAAGAGCAGTGGGCTCAAGTGGAGGGACAGCTACTCGACCGAGTTAACGACGAAGTGCTCTCCTCCACTGATACCTTGCCAAAATTCGGGCCTTTGTCGACGTTTAAGGGATTCAAAGTTCTCACGTGCCGTGATGAATACACCCTTACCTGGCTTAGAGCGAAAATAGCTGAAATGAAAGAGCTTTTCGCTGGAGCAACATTGAAAGTTGCATTTAAAAAAGACCTCCCCACCAGACCCAAAGTCCGTATCAATGTTCCGGGCCCACGCATGACGAAGGAAAGGCTTGAGAACTTCTTGCGAAGACTCAATCCCGACTTTCCGAATGCGGACTGGCAAGTCATGGAGATGGAAGAGCCCACAAAATCGGGCCAGGAGGCCATTATCATGCTCAACCATGAGACAATGGCTCTACTTCCATCGAGAGGGTACAAACTTTGCATCGGCATCAATGAGGTTAAGGTGCGACCGCTAGCGGCAGCCAACTCACAACAGAAAAACAAAAATAATGATGAAAGTGCTACAACAAAACCTTCAGCACAGTAAGTTGGCCTCAGCCACCTTAACCTCTTTTTTTGTCGAAAGAACAATACGATATCGCCCTCATACAGGAGCCATGGGTCAACAGTGGCAATATCTGCGGACTTAAGTCCAAAGATTACATCCTGTACTTCTACAAAGGGCCTACAGAAGGTAATTATCGGACATGTATAGTGGCAAAAAAACATATAAATCTTTTCATACTTTCTCCCCATTGTAGTAGAGACATGACAACTGTGAAGTGCGAAAGGAAAGGGGCCCCGCCCCTGATCTTAGCCTCCATATACATGCCAGGTGACGAACCGGGCCTTCCGCCATCAGCGGCAGTTGAGGATCTTGTGGCAGCAGCAGGTAAGAACGGTTGGGACCTCCTGGCAGGCTGCGATGCAAATGCCCATAATCTACAGTGGGGAAGCACTGACACAAATTTAAGAGGTGAGTCACTATTTGAATTTATTATTAAAAATAACATGTTGATCCTAAATATTGGTAATGAACCTACCTTCATTACCAAGAATAGAAGAGAAGTGCTCGATGTTACACTGTCCACTAATTCTGATTCCATAGCAATCAGAAATTGGAAAGTCGCAAGCAATGTGACATTCTCAGACCATAGAATGATAACATTCCAAATAGAGCATGGAGTTGAAAATCAAAAACCCTATAGAAACCCCAGGAAAACAGACTGGGAAGCCTTCAATACAAGATTGGCCTCATCTTTAGGTCAATATGATAACCAACCTTTGTTAGACCGCTCGGATATTGAAAAACATGTAAATAAACTTACGGCATCTATAAACGATGCATATGTAAGTTCATGCCCCATGACCAAAGGAAAAGGTAAGCTCAACCCCGTATGGTGGTCCAAAGAGCTATCAGTTCTTAGGAAAAACTCAAGGAGGCTTTTCAATAGAGCAAAACACACTAATGAACCAGCTGACTGGGATCTTTTCAAGATCAGCAAGAACTTATATAAAAACCGAACCACTTACGCAAAAAGAGCAGCCTGGCGGAAATTCTGTACAGACATTGAGTCTACAAATGATGCCGCTAGGCTCAGGAAAGTCATGTCAAAGGTCAACACTCCTCCGGGCTTTTTAAAAAGACCCGATAATACCTGGACTGACACCTGCTCAGAAACTTTAGAGTCACTTATGAACACTCACTTCCCAGGATGTGTGGTTGATCCATCTCCTGTTGACAGTGAATCGACCACTAGTGCAATCTCTAATATTAGCAATCAAATCGTAGATAGTAGGAAGGTGGCTTGGGCCATTGACTCTTTCTCAGCATACAAGTCTGCAGGACCTGATGGCATAATGCCGATTATGCTTCAAAGTTCTAAAGACATAATTGTTCCAATTCTAGTGGACATTTTTAGACAATGTCTGAACATGACCTACATTCCACCTAGTTGGAGAGAAGTCAATGTTGTCTTCATTCCGAAAGCAGGCAAGCCCACTCATACTGAAGCGAAAGACTTCAGGCCGATTAGCCTTTCCTCATTTCTTCTGAAGACCTTAGAAAGACTAATAGAAACGCACATTCGCCTAAAACTTAATGTCAGTGTCCTCTCACAGGCCCAACATGCGTATATGAAGGGCAAATCTGTTGAGACGGCACTTCATGAAGTGGTCGGCACGATTGAAAAATCAATCCAATTCAATGAATTTACCCTGGGAGCATTCCTGGACATAGAAGGGGCCTTTAACAACGTGGAAAACAGCGCAATCCTACGAGCCCTAGACTCCTTTAATATTGATCCGATGCTTTCGAACTGGATTGACTCTATGCTTCAAACGAGACTTGTAAGTGCAGAAATGGGTCACAGCAAGCTAAAAGTTAGGACATGCAGAGGTACTCCGCAAGGAGGGGTGTTATCCCCCTTGCTTTGGCTTTTAGTTGTTAATGAGATTCTAGTTAAACTCAGTTTAAGCGGTGTGAAGGTCGTTGCTTACGCCGACGACATCGTGATAATGGCATCAGGTAAATTTATACCTACACTGTGTGAGCTTTTACAAACATCTCTTGACAAGCTCAGTAATTGGGCCAGTTATTGCGGACTAAATGTCAACCCACTTAAGACAGAACTAGTTTTGTTTACAAGAAAACATGTTATTCCGAACATAGATCCTCCCACCATAAATGGGACTCCGCTCCAGATCACTGGTACGGCAAAATATCTTGGTTTGGTAATAGACCGTAAGTTAAACTGGAAAGAAAATATTAAAGAACGAAAGAGGAAAGCCTCAGTAGCATTCTATACCTGTAGTCGAATTTTTGGAAAAAGATGGGGTCCCAGCCCCAGAACCATTCATTGGATGTACACAGCCATAATAAGGCCAATTTTGACGTACGCATGTCTGGTTTGGTGGCCAGCCCTAGAAAAGGCAACCAATCTAAATACTATAACAAAAATTCAAAGACTCGCATGTATTGGAACTACTAGTGCCATGAAAACTACTCCTACCGCAGCCTTGGAAACGTTTCTTTCACTAGCCCCACTTGATTTATTTACGAAGGAAGTGGCGGCCATCAGTGCTCTAAGACTAAACCAATGTAATAACTGGGTAGGAGGCCATTTTGGGCACAAAACCATAATGACTTTCATGGACAAAGACATTCAAACGGACTATACTGCACCGCACATTGATTTCAACCCAGTGGCCTTAACAGATGTACCCTCAAGGGATCTCTGGGCGGCCAACCAGGTCATAAACACTAATCATGTTTCGGTTTTTACAGATGGTTCCAAGATGGCTGATGGGGTAGGGTCAGGCATCTACTCAGATAACCCACCCCTAAGTAGATCAATAAAACTTCCAGATTTTTGCAGTGTCTTCCAAGCGGAAGTGCTTGCAATTTACGAGGCGGCAAAAAGTCTTACCACTTTTGAACTTGTAAATAGAAACATTGACATCTTCATTGATAATCAGGCGGCAATTAAATCAATTCCCTCAATCGTCACAAAGTCTAAACTGGTAGAATGTTGCCGAAATGAGTTAAAACTACTCAATGCATCAAATACAGTTACCCTTCGATGGGTCCCAGGACATCGTGACATATATGGAAACGAAATGGCGGATAAACTGGCCAAAATAGGATCTTCTCTTGATCCAAGCCAAACTGATTCCTCCGTTTCTATGCCACTAGAACAAGAAAAAGGCAGAATTCGCAAATGTTTCCTCGAAGCCGCAAACGATAGATGGTCAGCTCTTGATACTTGTCGGGTCTCGAGGAATCTATGGCCAGACATCTCAAAGAAAAAAACAGACTTCCTTCTCAAACTAAGCAGACCTCAACTATCCCTTTTTGTTGGAATCCTAACGGGTCACAACTCAATGGGAACCCACATGCGCAGAATGGGCATCAGCTCATCCGACTTGTGCAGAGGGTGTCAAGATGAAGAGGCGGAGGAGGGCTCCTATCACTTCCTTTGTGAATGCCCCAGCTTAGTAAGAACTAGAAAAAAGGCCCTCGGAGATTACTTCTTTGATGAACTGAGCGACATCTCGTTTTTGCCACTAAGAAACATCCTGAAATTTATTCAATGTTCGGGTTGGTTCAAGGAGGCCCTTCATGCCCACACCTAAACTCCTCTAACTCCTTCCCACCCTTCCTCTTCCTTCACCTCATCTATTTCCTGGGGACCACAATGGATCCATTGAGATCCGAGTGCGATGATGCGGCTTGCCGTATTTTCACCCCACCTAACCTAACCTAACCTAAGCACCTATCTTCATAAGTTTCGTTTCAGCTAATGGGCATTAATGTGTTAACTTACAATTTGAAAAATAAAAAGGATATGAATCTGGGAGAAATCACTTGAAATAAGTTTTAATAATAATTAATAATAATTATTGATTAAATTTCGCGATGCAAATTTGTTTTCTCTACTGAATTTTCATCAGGAAAATTAATAAATTTTTTTTTGAGAAAAAATATCCCGTCTTATCCCGCTAAGCCCGTTTTTTAGAATGTATATGATTTAAACTTATTAATTTCATGTTGGTTAGTTTCGACGTTTCTATATACTTTTCAAATGTTAACCAAGCAAGATCTATGAATAACTCGACTAACAATTAACAAAAACTAAATTATATTTCTTCTTCAAAAATTATTGTAGTACATGGTAATGGCTAACGGTTTTACTGTTATCATTTATTTTAGTAACAAGTGGTTGACGCAAATCATATTGTTTATTGTTAAGATTGAGTGAGCACCAAACAACTGCCCGCGATGATTTATACCCAAGTAACAATCTACCTTCTTTAAGGTCCAATTTTTAGAATTTGGTAAGCTATAGCTCGCATAGAATTATCAAAAGGCTTACTTATGCAAGTCAATCATTTATTTATATATTTTTTTGTAAAATAGCTTGTTTCTTGCCTTCATAAAATAGTTCTATGCGAGTCTGTTTAATTATGCCTTTTTAAGGCCTGTATCTCAAAATTAATGCTTGAAGTGCGAAAAATAATAGCTTTAGTAAAGCATTCTGCTGAAAGTCATAACAAACATCTTCTATATGGCTTCTTTAATGAAGCCAAATATGTTTACGAAAATTTCGATTGTAGTCTGTTATATTTATGTAATTTCGGAAAACCGAATTTTTATTAATTTGAAATAATTGTGACTGAAACTTTTATACTTGCACAGCTTTTGCATTTCCTTTTTTTTAAATCAAAAAATTGTGTACAGCTTATGTGTTTTCATAATAACATCTTGATTAGTCAAGCAAACGCATAAAAGTGTATTTTCAGTTTGTTTATAGCAAACTTATGCAAGTGTATAGAGCCTATGCATTTTGTTAATAGCTTATTTATGCAAGTTGTGCAATTTCAAATAGCAAACGTATGCAAGTGTATAGCCTATGTATTTTGTTAATACAAACTAATATATAATAAGCTCAAATTCTGAAGTTTATACTGAAAGTATCAAGTCATTAAAATTTGAACAACCTGTTCTATGTTGCAGATTAGCGTCGTTGGTTGAGTGCTCGATAAGTAATCAGAACAACGTGAGTTCAAATCCCGATCGGAAAATTCATGTAAGTAAAAGTTGTTTTTTTTTTCTAATTAAATTAAATTCCATACATTTCACAACAAACAGAACAGCAGTCAAGAAGCCCCCCAAATAAAAGGTGTATAAAGTACAGAAACAAAAATAATAAAAATTAAATTGAGACCAAGACATATTTTTCTTTTACAATTTAATTTAGTAGGCTTGTATAAAGCCTGAATGGAAAATCCTATGCAAGCTATTTCTCGGCCTGCAAGTGAAGGTCTTATAGGAGTCAAATAACTTTTATAGTGAAGCAAAAGCATTTATAAACAGATTATTGCTTTCTGTATTTTGTTTTCATAAGGCTTGTTTACACTGTTCATGGAAAGCTATTTACTTGCATAGCACTTGTGATTTAAAGTGTTAAAGGGATAATTAAATAGCTTCGGTAATGTGCTCCAAAATGGTTTGTATAGGGCCTTATGTTTTTATTATACAAGCCAAAAAATAGCTTGTATTGAACCTAAATCAAGCTAAATTGTTAGTTGGGTAGGTATAAGTGAAATAAAATCAAATAAAGGTGGCAAAATTAAGAGTTGATTTTTGTTACATTGTAATATTTGTTATATTGTAATATTTGTTATATCTTAAAATTAAATTAAATTTACTTAATCTCTCTTTATTTCATTTATAAAAAAAAACGGGATTATAACAAAAAGGGATAATACAAAAAACAGGATTATAAAAGCGGGATATCGTATCCAACCCAGATAATGATGACAGAAGCTTATTCTCAATTAGGTATACTTATTAGCAATTTGCAATTGGACAGTAAAATCCGTTTAGTGGTTAATAAAAACAAAAGTCAATCTACTTATATAATATATAACTTTGTATCGACTTCAATTCAAAGGAACTGAAACTAATACCTAACTGATTTCTTTAAAAACCAAATTATATTTATTAAACAAAATTATTTCTAATGCAAAGATATTTTCCTTCTACATCTATATACACACACATATTAAAAAAAATTATTAATTCAACACTCGCTCCTTCAACAAAATAATTTAATACAACTTTTAAGAAGGATTTTTAGCCCTAGTGGAGTTTTAATAAACCGTTTCTATTTATTCACTCTCAATAACCATTGACTGTCAGGTTTTTATTTGATTATAATTTTTGTAGTCTCAAAAAGCACAAAATCGACTGTTAACGCTAATGGAGAGTGATATAACAGAAATTCAAACCACCGTTATAGATAAAATAACTTTTCATTAATCAATAAGGTATCCAACAAAAAAATCCCTAAGAATATTCTTAAACAGCATTCAAATTTAAAGGCGCAGTTAAAGTTAAACTAAATGGAGTGTTTTTGATGACACCATTAACATTAGCTTAAAAGCGGGTTTAGTTTAATCAACAAAATTCAGTTTTTAATGGAGGAACAAATTTGCCTATACATATAATATTTTGGTACTATTATTTGGTTAGGAGTGACCACTCCATTTTCACTGCAAAATTTTCCAACGCCATCTATTGATTATTCGGAGTGGTGTGTTTTGCTTCCTGATTTCTTTTAGGAGTGTGCTCCGATCATAAATTTTTTTCGTCGGATTAGATATATACTTATATGTTTAAAATCAAAAAGTGGTAACGTTCGGTAGTGCGTGTGCATGTTTGGGAAGACGAATAAAATATGAGTTCCATTTTTCAAATTATTTTTATAATCATAAATAGGTACGAAAACTCTGACTTCTTTATACCTATGTATATAAATACCTCGTCAGTCAACGCACGCCGTATCCTCTTTTCAGATCAGTATATTATATTCATTTATTCTGCTGTTATTCCAAGTACGATTTGTGACATGTCATGAATAAGTTTGGTACATTTTTCACCACAACATTTTCCACAAAAGGTATATTATATGTCAATCATGAACTACTTTAGTATAACATATATCTCCAGCTTTCAGTTTATTTTGCTCGAAGAGTAGCAATACTTAAATACTTTTCTTCTTTGTCCACAATGGGTATAAGGCCCTGGGGGGTTGGATCCTTATACATAGCCACGTATTTCTTTCTCTGGCAGTTGTTGGGGTAAAACGAAGAAATTGGCTGACGAAAATCCCTATACCATGACGAAACCTCTGTGGAGAGTGAGTGGTTGGTGCCTCACTTTAGTTACACAACATTACGACATAAAATGAAGCAGGACGAAGACGAGTGAAAGCGCTTTCATGATTACAAATGAAATCCAACTGGGCGTGGGGAGCTGTGGCTAGTATCTAACAAAACCAACACACACAACTCCACGCACAGGACGAATACTAAATAAAGGGATACTTACCAGCTACAGCTGAACTCAAAATGTCTGGCTAAATTGCTAGGCGAAGGCGTTGCCAGATCGTAAATCACTTTGAAGTGTGCACCACTTTGTATAGCAAGGCATGAGGAGCAGAGTGGTGTTCTTTTGGTCTATAGGAATACGACCCTCATTATCGAACCACTGGCACTTGGACTTTCGTTTTCTTCCTCGGACAATGAACACAATCTTTGTGCTAATAAAAAACGTACTATTGAGATTGTTAATAGTATATTTTCCATTTTCCCGAAGCAAAAATATGTGTTCCAGAATATTCATCACATCGTTCGTCCGAAATTCACAAAGTGGCGCCTTCTCATTCCATCCGGCCGCCCGACCTACCGACCGAAGACGACACCGACACGATCCGATAGTCAGCAATCCATCATCATTTGATGAGTGCCAGAGTGAACCACATAATAATTGTTATTAAGCTAATTAAGTCAAAGTGCAACGTATATTTATGTCAGAGCTGCGATTGAAGTTGATTCGATCGATGGCTCGATGAATGGATGTATATGTACCTCTCTACGTTGAATATACGTTTCCGTGGCGGAGCCTCTGCTATTTAAGCAAAATTTCGTATGCGCTCTTGCCGCTACTCAATGCCCACGGGGCAATATGTGTGATGATTGGGCTAAGGAGTCCCAATCCCAAGTCCTGAATACCTCTACTTGAGGCTCCTTAAAAGAATTTATGCAAACAGCTTTTAATAGGACAATGCATTTAAGAAAGTGTTAACAAGGGCGTGTGCGTGAATTACAAGCGTTACGCAAGCCTTAATTATTGTAATTTCGTAATTTGACTCTTGATATATTTTTATAGATTTTTATAGTTTATAGTCTTCGAAATTTAAAGGCCTTTAACTCCACGGATTGTCAGTTTGTTCACACAATCGGGAAAAAAACGTGTTTTAAGTTCACACTCGAACCTGTTCCAAAAAATTTTAAAGGATTTTAGGTATAGTGCTCTGCTAATAGCATAAAATTAATGCAATATAGAACTGTTAAGTTTATCGTTGAATTTAAAAATAATAATTGCGTAGCGCCAAAACTGCTAGAAGTTATAGGTTTTCAGCAGATTTTCGGATAGATAATAGATAAAAATATACCTTGATACCTTACCGCTAATATCTATATTAATTTTAATGATATTTTGTCTTTAAATTTTACAAACGGGAACGTTTAGATAGATAGACAGGTATTGTTTAGATATCAAACAAAAAGTATCAAACCGAGAGATATCAAACAAAAAATATCAAACCGAGAAAAAACTTAACAGCTTAAATTGATCTGTTAAAAGAAGCTAGTGGTCGAACTATGTAGCTTTTTATAGGAGCCATAAATAAATGGACCTCCACCTTCCCGCCCTGCTGGTGCAAGAAAATTTATTCCACTGGAATCTGCTTCCACGTGGTAATTTATTCCACTTTTGGTGAGAATCTATTCAACTTTTCAAAATAGATTGAGTTTTAGTGAGAAAAAACATCACTTTAGAAAGTGGAGTTATTTCCCACTTAGTCTAAAAATTTGATTTTTCGTGATTTGTCCAAGGATTTTAACTCTTTTTTTTCGGGTGTTCATCCCGCTTATGCAACTCCGTTGCTCCGGTGAGGGTATGTTCAGTCGTCCAGGCAGGCGCATTTATCAACATTTTTTCTTGGTAAACAGTATACCCTGGGTGGCCCGCTGCCCGGGTTCTTAAAAATGTTAACTCCCTTTTTCGGGCACTCAACCCACATGTAACTCATATGCAACTCCAGTGCTTCGGTTAGGATAAGAAAAGGGTATGTTCTATGTCAACAGGTTTCTTATTGAACAACAGTACCTTTTGGGTTGCCCGATTTTCATTATAGGAATCGATAATCCCTCGAATTTTATGTGGGAAACCATTCCACAAAATTTAAGGTATATTAATTATTATCTTTCTGGGTGGAAATTAACTCCACTTTTGATAGTAGAAAAGATTCCCACTAAAAGTTGAATAAATTCCCATTTGGAGCTGATTCCCGTGGAAAAAATTCCCTGCATCCGCCCTGCTCCCCCGGCTATAAGAGAACGCTTAAGAGTGTAACTATGACTCTCGGGAGATGATATACGGATGCTACACAAGAAATCAAATACATAGACTATTCAAAAGTTACCCATCTCAAGTTTACATGGGGAGGGTGTTGTTGATTTAGCATATGACTGAACACCGATTGGATCTACGGAATTTCTCAGGGATTTCTGAGTAAAGTATAGTTTGCCTATTCAAATGATGAGTAGAATCGTATATGCGCTATAACTTTTCTTAAGAATTTCACGCATAAGTTCCACATGACATCAAAATTATTCTACTGACAACACAGTGTCTGGGGTATTTCATTGACAGGAACTGTTTACCATACAATTTGATGGGTAGTTCATCTTAATCTCCCTAAAAATGCATGAATCTACCCCATTCCTATAGTAAGTCCCTTGGACACCGGTAAATGAAAAAGGATAAGAGTCAATGTCGTAAACTACTGACCGAGGATACTTGCTTCTCCATATTAAATTCCTATAGTTATTTGAATACAAATGCATGTATGTATATAAACACTTTGAAAAATATCTAATTTCAATATGTAATGGATTTAGCGTTGATTCAGTTGGATTATTGAACTCCACGCATATTTTATGATGGCACCAGATCCCTTCTGATCCATCATCAACATACTTTTTTTATAAAATTAGAAAAAAAAAAAACATAAAACTTCTTCTGAGTTAAAAAGACATGAACGGAACTCAGTTCGGTCGTCCTCAAATGTGTTGTTGGGGTAATAAAACATAATCTATGTCGACGGAGTCAACACCCCCGTGTTAACAAATACGTCCCAAAACCACAAGTGATGATTTAAAACCCCCGACCAATAATTCCATACAGAAAAGGGGAAGTTCATATAAGTTATGATATGAGTCTCGTTACAAGCACAACGTACAATATGCAGGTGAAGATTTTATTAAATTTTAATGATGTGATTATTTCTTTTTCCTATGAGCTCAGCCCCTTAACTCGTGCATTGAAAAAAAAACTTGCGTATTGTAAATTATTTAAATTCTTTAGTTTTAAAAAAGAGGCCATGTGGCGTCTTTTCCAGGAAAATAAAAAATGAATGCAAGTTTTTGTTACTCTTTCTTTTCTAGAAAATGTTTGAATTTTTTTTTAATTTTTTTGTGGCAAGAATTGGTAATATAATATTCATATACCTTTGCCTTGCAAATGCTTATAAGGAAACACAGTATTTGTGGTTTTCTTTTAATATTAATTTATGCAAGTTCTTTCCCTCATGAGATGTTTAGCCTTTTCTATTTACACAATTAAACCCTTGTTATATAAGATTATTGGTATAGATTACGAAAAAACGTTACTTGCTGTGGCATTTCTTAATAATGTGAGACTCGAAGTCGTTCGAGAACTCAAATATTTAGGAGTAACTTTCACGTCAAACTTGAAATGGAATAGCCATATTAAGCCAAGTGTTCAGCGGCGAAAATTGCCATAAATACGTAGTGGAAAAAAAAAATTTTACGGCAACACCAAAATTTGCACATCAGCAAAATATAAAGTTTTTGATGCCACTATAAACTCTTGCTTATGCTACTGTAGTGAAGTTTATGGTTGGTTGTTACCTAGTAGAAGAGTTTGAGAAGCTGCAAAGATGTGTCTTTAAACGCTTGTTCCGACTTCCTAACACCACTCCAACGTACGCTTTCTTTCTTTCTTCGTAATTTAAAAGCCAATTCCGGCTACATAGAACGGAAAGTACAGAAGAAAAAATGATAATCTGCAAAAACACATAATACTATCACTACTAAGATCAAGAAAAGGGATCTTTAAAGATTGGTTTAGACTAGCAGAAGAACATAACTACTCGCTTAACCTAACTCATAATTTTGAAGAATGGCAAGGGAGGTTCTACGGATTGATTGCAGTTGTTGACGAACGGATCTATTTTTTGGAAAATATTCACAGAGCATCTTCGTCAGAATCCCGCTCTACTTACAAAGAGCTTAACCACAGATTAAGTAGTGGTAATTATTTTACAGATGATTTAAGAACAGAAAATATAAGTTTAATCCTACAGTCTAGAACAGAAATCCTTAGACTTAATTTTATTCCTTACAGGGAAGATCTTTCAGGAAATTGTGGTCTGTGTAATCTTAATGAAGGTGAGGATGTACTAAATTTCCTGGGTGTTGGTCCAATTCTCCAAGGGATTAGAAGACTTTATTACGAAAAGACCAGACTGACAAGAAACGAATGTCTTGGAATCCTTAATGGTGACAAGTCATGGAAAACTTTATCTAATTTTTGTAAACATGCTTTCAACTACAGAAATAGCTTCATATAAATTTTATATTTAATTTTTGTTTGCCTTATAATAAATTATAACAATATGAATATTAATTAAATCAAAAAGAGCGGATTGTTAAGAGGCGACAGCAACGAGCGAATAGGGGCGCTTGGAGTGAATAAAACCCACTTATGCTTCGAGTGCAATCCATAATTTTAAATTTCTTTAAATGCCCTTTTGCTATGCAAATATGTAAGGAAAAATATTTTATATGTGTATGTACTTAAAAATTAAATTTTCAACGTCCACTCTGGCAGACGGTACATTAACCATGCCATATTCATTATACTTAACTAAATACTTATGTACAATCAATTTAAAAACAGTAAATAATAATACTGTGCATTATTAAATTATCTTTGTAATGTTTGGCTAGATCGTTCCATTTTATGGATTTCATCCCAATTTAGTACAAAACTTCATTTAAAGGTAGGTATACACTATAAACTAACCCCCTTATTAATAAACTCGAGTGAGCGACGATTTATCTTTAACTCGTGGATTAAAAAAAAGCGACGAAAAGCATTCTCACCAAGTTTCATGAGTGTAACAATTTGTTTGTATAGACTTATGTCCTAATTTTTCTTTACCTATATACTTTAATAAGAATTAAAATATTTTTATTTATTAGAAAAAATAAGATTTTTTAACTTAAAATTCATGTTTCAAAAGATACATAGTTGAATTATGACCTTTTCGATAAATTTTGGTTATATATATACATTTAAATTCTGTGTTTCAAAAAATTTTAGTAGCCTGATTCCAATTCATAATAAAAAAAATGCACGACAATCACAACGTGGTTCTAAACTCTGAATTAAATTGGTCATGGGAGCCTACATTGTACCCATTTGTCAAAACCAAAATTAAGTTGCAGCTTGCAGGTAGTTTTATGTGAGTATACAAATATTAACACATATGTTGTACAAGCGCATATGCAATATGCATGCAAGGAAATTTTATTATTTAAACTGGAAAATTGCTTCAAATCCACAAAATTAGAAATAAATTGATTAAGATACTTCTGAAACTGTTTTGAGCCAAATCGTAAGAGCGGTTTTAAAAATAATTAATTTTTTATGTATCTACATATAAAATTCTTTAAACATTTTTGAAAAAAAAAATTGGTAAGCCAATTTTAAGTATTTATAAATGTGGAATTTAAAATTGGATCTTGCAAAAAAATCATCCGTTTTTAAAATTCCTTTTTGCTAAGTTTAGTTAAAATCTCCTAAGTCGTTTTTGAAACATCGAGTTTTCAAAAAAAAATTCAAATTTTTTTTAAAAATCCAAAAATTATCTTTTTGACAATTTAGCCACCTACACAATATTATTTAAAATGTATTGAACCATTCTTCATAAAAAAATAATCAGAATCAATAGAACAATTATGGAGAAAACCGAAAATAAAGAAAATGGTTCTTTGGGAGGTGCCATTAATAACAATTTTTCTGAACCATTTTTTTTTACTAAACGGCAGTTAATAACTTTTTTAAATTTATACAATTTTTGTAAAAAAAATCTGTGAAGCCGATTTTCAAAAAAAATTGGATTTTACCTTATGGCCTTTATTTTGCACGACAGGTACCGTTTTTTGGTCCTAAAAAAATGAAAAAAAAAACGTGTCGGGGGAATGTCCAATGATGATCAAAATCTCGAGTTCGATTTTTTTCACGAAACCATAACTTGCCAATCTTGCCATTTACCTTGTACCTATGTTTATCAAAAGAAAAAAGGGTATTTACACACTTGATAATAGAAACAAAGTTTTACAAAGCAGCAAACGAGGTCACTTTTAGAAAAATGTGCAAAGAAGTTCCTAAAATTCCATATTCGATAGATACCTAACCTATATTAGAAGTTTTGGTGAAGTCGCAATGTATTTTCTGAAACCCATTTAAGTTTTTATAGCTTTAGCTTCATCTATCAAAAAACTTGAAAATCTTTGTTTAATTGCATTTCTCATTTCATACCAAATATATTATGTAAGTTTCAGCTCAATCTGATGGTTAATTTTTGATTTGAAAGAGCATAAACGAGCACACATTTTTACATATTTTAATATAGTGTATAGATATCGATACATAATATTCTACATCTATCACAAATAATAACAAATTGTTAATGAATTTGCTCATTAATTATTTTGCATGTTTTTTGTCAATAAAACTCCATGGGGTGTAGGGACGTACGGCCTCTTTCCCACTTTCAGTGTTAGTTGCACATTGAAGGACGAAATATGCATTTCTAAACACACAACACGTGAACTTCTTAATGGCCCTGATGTAGCTTGTGAACCAGCTGGTTCAAGCGTTCAAGTATATAGAACTCTGCCGTTGGAATGCAGCAGTAGTGTAGCAGCAAACAAACAGCAGATATGTATATGTTTGGAACGTTCAAAGGTAATTACAGTGAAGCTCACTCAGTAATTTGATAATTGACTTAAAGAACGCTCTTGCCAAATAGAAGAATATTGTGATAGACCCCGACTTGGCTACCGATGCGATGCGATGCGATGGGGTCGGGCTGGCTGGCCGTCCCATATTACCTGTCGCTGTCGTGCGTTGTGCCTCATACGGAAGTACTCGCTAATCTCTTTTCGGGTTTAATTATTATTATTATACGGTTAGTTAGGCAGCTCCCAACTTCAAATGCAGATCGGGGTTATGGTGGTCAATAAGCCCTGTGATTATACCTATGGCAGGTTTAACTACTCGGTGCATCAGTTTAAAATGAAAACCGATTTCCGAACTGGATCGGGCCTCTACGAATGCAATGGTGCACATACTCGTACTTAATTCAAGAATTAAATGTAGCTGGGTCTCCTTTCGTGTGTTTTGTATGTTCAAATGATGTGGATGGCGGAGCATTTCTTTGGCAATAGTTTTTGCACATTTCGCAGCAAATAAGCTGAAGCTCCTCCATTGGAAACGATGGCGATGGGCAGACATCGCTTCGACCAACATTAATTATAAATCGGTTGGCTTGAAAACGTGTAATTATCCGTCGATACAAATCAAAAGACATAAATTTCCCGATTGATGCTATCTGTGTGTTGTTGGAGAAACTGAAACTTCTTTTTGAATTGCATTTCGTGTTTTATTTGCGTCTGTACAGTTGCGATTATTATTATGGAGAAACGAGACGATTGAAAACAAGTTCACAGAATCTACCTTTTTTAAATTGATGATATTTTTCCCTTTTCGGTTCAGAAATAAGTTGTTTTTTATTAACCTCGCATTTTATTCGCCGAAACGCACATTGTTTTTTTTTTTTTTTTGTTGTCGAACTACCTATATTTTCACGGATAGTTGTGCCGTTGCGGCAAGCGTTGTTACCTCTTTTGTGTATGGATAGGGGGAAAGCGGGAAACTTAACCATCATAATGGCAGGCATGAATCACTCGCAATATTTCACTCATATTACACTTAAATTCTATAAGTATATAATATGTTCACTGCATACTCAGCTGAAAGCGACATTTTATTAACTATAACAAAAAGATTTTAAGATCGACATTTGGTTATGGTACCTGGCGATTAAATAATTTTTCGATTTACATATACAAATTGGGAAACTTTAACATTAATTCATTCAAAATAATGTGTTTTTGAATTGTCTGCAAATAAATTTAAGAGATTTCAAAGCTTCAAAGAGAATTTTCATCAACGTTTTAGTTGATTACTTTCTATATAGGCATTTTTATTAATGCAAAGTACTTTAATTCTAGTAGGTACATCATTTTTCATTTTTATCTAACTTACCTATTGCTATATGCTTTTCATCTAGCAGTTTTCCTTATAAGCCTTTGCTATCGTTCGAAGTAAAGTGAAGAAAGGATTTAATATACAAGTTCCAAATTAAAGCATATCAAAGATCAAAGAAACCGCAACACTTTGCCATCATGCAAGGTAAATATAAAAAGTATAGATATATTTTTAGATACCTAAGTATTTTGCCATTATAAAATAAATAAAAGACTTCCAGATACGGATTTATTTTATATGCAGTCCCACATAGGGGTAGTTACAAATAAAACGTGGCCAAAACACGATGTATAAAAATGATAAGTAGTTTCGAAAATGTTGACTCTCTTTTAACTCTCTCATTCAGCAATCGAACAAGCAGATATTTTTTCAAGTTTTTAAGATTGTATAAAAATTGAAAACAAATAAACTATCAATATAATTTTCATTTTGTCTATATAACAATATCATTTTTATATAAAATCTAATTCCTGTGGAAAAATGTGTTCACCATGTTTTATAACTTATTATAGAAAAGTACGTATTAAACATGTGGATATATATTCTTCAAATGTTGTTTATCTTAACTTACCTATATAAACTTATTTGCGGACCGCCACCAGAAGTATTCAACCATCTCCGCTCAGAGATAGTTCCGTATACCTACTCTTTTTCACCATATGAATTTTAAGTTTTAAAATGAACATGGAATTTTATAACTATAAAAGACCGGCGTCGGCATAACTCGAAAATTGGCGATTTTGAACTAAGTATAACATTGTGACTAATGCCCATTGGCTGAAAGGAAACTTTAAGAATTTATGTTCAACATAAGAGCTTTATGTGAAAGCTTACGTTGAGGAAAAAGTAGAACATAAGTGTTTAAGTTGAACATAAATAATTTAAGTTTCGTATCAGCAAACTGCTCTTAATGTTTTACTCTATTTTGTAATACAAAATTTCTCTCCTCAATTTCGTATACGAGGATCTTATTCCATGCAATTAACTCGTTTTTTTCATAGTTTTTTTCAAATTTTTAAAAAAATATTCGCAGCACAAACAGCACAAATTGAACACATTACGGCACAACTTTTTTTTTTTGAAAATCGAAAAAGGCGATGCTAACTTCACGCTAAAAAAAAATTTAATTACGTCACATGACAGCACAAGTTGACCACTTTACAGCACAACTTTTTGTTTTTGAAAATCAAAAATGGCGATGCTAACTTCACGCACATCTTATTGTTACTGTAAGACTGTTACTGTAAATCTAAAAAATATAGAAATTCTAGAATTTACCCGTAAAAATTATAACTTTTCAGCAACATTATTGTTAAAGCATGAAATATTCTGTTTTTATGATTAATTCCGGACTTTTGTCAAGAGTTTTTTTAAACAGCAGATAATAGGTGGCTTTTAAATACTTTTACCAATGTGGCTGAAAAATTCTCTCAGTTTTTTTTGGTATATTTTAGAATTTTCACATTTTGGAGTTTTACAGTAACATATACATAGGTATACATATCTACACTTTTTAAAAAGTTAGTTTTTTCCCAATCTCGGGCTTTTGCAGTGCTACCGAACTATATTTAATTTTGATTTGCCTCATCTTAAAGACTCGCAGTGTAACTTCTCTATTTTAATGGAAGAGCTGTCCAATGAGTTATTTGCAAAGCTTGTAACCTATAGATACCTCTGAAAATATACTTGTCAATCTTCAAAAGGTATATATATCGGGTTTTTAAATAAGAGCGCTACAAAAGTTTTTTTTAAATAAAACAAAAACGGTTTTGGATTTCGTGAGATAACACGTTCTCCAAACTTGGTTTATAATAAATTGATTGTGACATTCGCTGTGTGGCTTGTGGCGCCATCCTCCAAGTCCATATCATCCAATTGGGGCCAAAAATATTCGGTTATCATTGAACGGTAGCGATCCCCATTCACAGTAACGTGCCGGTCTTGAACATCACGGAAGAAGCACGGCCCATTGACGCCGCCGGCCCATAAACCACACCAAACCGTAATTTTGTTCGAGATGCAATGATGACTCATGGAGTACGTGTGGATTGCTGCCTGACCAATACCGCATATTTTGTTTATTGACGAAGCCATTTAGCCAGAAATGAGCCTCATCGCTGAAGATGATTTTTCGATGAAAATCCGAATCATTTTCAAGTTGTTGCTCGGCCCAATTCACGAACATACGACGCTTCTGGTGGTCAAGCGGCTTCAGTTCTTGCGTCAATTTAATCTTGTAAGGATGCAAGCCAAGATCATTTCGCAAAATTCGCCACAACGACGTCACAGAGATGCCCAACGCTTGGGAACGACGTGTGAGAGACACATTTGGGCTTTCTGCAACTGAAGCCTCAGCGGCAGCAATATTCTCGACACTACGGGCACTGCTTTGTCTCACTGGCACGGGAACATTTTGTACTGTGCCTGTGGATTCAAATTTTTCCACTAGATGCTCAATTGTTGATCTGCTAGGACGATTATGACGACCATAAATTGGACGTAGCGCTCTTAACGGTGAGGCCACTGACTCCGAATTTCGGTAGTAATTTTAATAATTTCGACTCGTTGTTGGCTCGTATACCATTATGAAATGGCAAACCTTACTGAAGGGAAATGTCAAAGGAACGGCAAGAAATATGGCGTCGTTTGCTGTCTCTGTTGCTCTACTTTTGAAGCGTCCTTGTTGAAAAACCCTTTAGAAGAAAATTGATTGGAAATAGCGTACTCGCCCGCACACAATTTTTAAACGTTCTTAACTCCTATACTTAAATCTCCAAGTCTTTGAATGCTTCTATGAAATATATTGATACATATATATGTATCGGATTATGTAATTTATAAAATTCACCAAACTAAATTTTATACTGCACATTTTTTTAACCTGGACACTGGGCAGGCAACTCCAACTTTCTGTTATTGCTATAAATAATTTTATACCAGCGTGAAAATAAAATTATAAATAGGTACCTATATCTTATATCTATCTATTAAATTTAAAGTAATAAAAAGTTTTATCCACCTTTTTGGTACAAATACCCCTATGTGATTCCACAATACGAGTGTAACATGGGTCCCGGCGAATTTTATATAAGCGACGCGATGGGAGAAGAGATGTGAAAACTAAAAACATTTTAATGCATATACATATACAAACGTGTAGGTACTCCCCAAAGATGGTGCACCAAAAAACATTGAATACCTGTTTAGCTGCTTCGAAAAACCTATCCCTTCTTAGGTGTCTCCATCACCATGCGCTTGTGTTCTTATTTTTATCCAACCGACACGGAAAATTAAAAATTTTATCCGCATAATTTTTGAATTATTCTTGCTCGCCTTCACCCCCTTTGTCCCAAGTCCTGGGTCCCAGGCAAAATGTGCTTTGGGCATACGACCCGATTAGATGCTTATGCATTTTTCAATTATTTATCTCCACAATGGGCGGCTTGGAAAAATTGCTGCAAAGTCATGTCGCTATGTACTGTTTGGCTTGAAGTCTCTCTAAGTGTGCTGGCTTCATTCTGGGCGCGGAGTGACAAGACAAGCAGTCGAGGAGAGATGGTATAGAGCTGGGTATAGGTATTTGAGACAACGACCACGATGGGGAGGACGACGACGACGATGACGATGACGACGGAAAGTTGGCTAAAAACGATTTATCGATTTGAGGCGGAACTGTGGGCTCCACAAAAATACTATGCGCGCTCTTATCACATTTTTTCTCATCTATTTGCTGCATGCAGTATGAAATTTGACTATTCCACAATAACTTCCACAAATCATGTTTAAATAAATGCACAGGTCCCATCGAAAGTTTATATAAATACTATAGAACATTTTCATACACACCTAGATATACATATTTATTTTGGGTTCTTTCACATATTAAAGCTCTGGCACCTACATTTTTTTCATACCAATAATACATTACATACTTAGGCATGTATGTATGTATATTTTGTACATTGTATATACATACGTATATGTACCTATGTATATCTCTATAACCAAGGAAATGAAAACTTTATTTATCACAGCAGTATAAATTAATTAGGTTTAACATGAGCAAACGTCCAAACAACAACTTATTTCCACCCACCAAACAGTGTCAGCGAAATTTTATGGTAATTTATGAGTTATTTTTATTCTTTTTTTATTCTCAAAACATTGACATTTATCCCCCCGAAAAAAATCAGATTTTCAAATAGATTTACAAAGCATTGCCATTATTACCTGGTTAGAGTCAAAAATAATGCTTATCGAACCGAAAAGGGGAAAAAAGACATTTCATTAAATTGAACTCAAAAGGGGCGGACCTGGTGTTTACCATGAATGGGGTTGAAAACAGAAGTGATTTTTTTGCTGGATTGTTTATTATTCTATACTTTCTTCTTTTTTTTTCTACATAAATGAGTATAACATTATTTGAATGAGATCAAAATAGCTTTAAAAAGAATGAATTCGAAAATAATAAATGAATTTCATCTACATCGACCAAGTTTTGACGCCATATGTTGACATACCTACCTGCTATACATTTATATTTACAATAGTTTTTTGGGAGTAAATGATGAGTTTAAAGTTTGTTTCCTTAATCCAAAACTCAAAACATACAATTGGAAATATAATAATTTTTCAGGTTTTGCTAGGAGTAAAAACCTTTAAAGCATACCTGCAGCGCCGTTAGGGGGGGGGGGGGGGTAAAGGGTGGAATCCCAACGGGCCCGGGATTTTTTAGGGGCCCGGGATTTTTTAGGGGCCCGGAAATTTGAAGCTATAAGTTCAATCGATATTTTTTTTTTAATTTTAGAAAGATTTTTCATACAACCTCTGGGGCCCAGTTCCGCATCAAGCATTAACATATTTTCGTGATTTTCTAGGGGACCGGAAATTTGAAAAATCATCTGTCAAGAAAAACTCACACTTGCCGCTTTGGGCCCTAATGTACTAATGTAATCGACCCACTCCGGCGATTTATCAAAGAAAATGATAGAAAATCGCTTCGCTTTTTTTGCCAGCACAAACACAAACTTTCCGACACAAGATGGTCAACTAAAATTGAGACAGTGAAACCATTTGGAAATCATCTCAAGAAACTAAGAAAATCATAAGAAGGCTTAAGTTATTTCACTTTAACTGCTGAACAGCTCGAAGAGATGTAAATGGCGTATTAAAATATATGAATAGATTTGAATATGTCCTGAATCCTGATGTCTTCGATTTGGTGCAAGGTTCTGAGCGCTATAAATGAAAGAAGCGTCATTCTTCAAGCCAGATACATCACTATTGCCGTTGATATTTGCAGCTGATTCGTAACCAATGAGATCGCATTTTATTGGAATGCAAAGCAGTTGCGGCTGGCTGAATTGGGAAATATTTCAGAATCGGTCTCGTCGCGTCGACTCAAAAAAGGCAATTGAAGAGATACATAGGAGAAAATCAAGGCGTAGAACTAACTGAAACAGCCGAAGAAACAAAGTTCAAAAGAAAAACCTTTTACGTAACAGTTGATTCGAGTATATCCGGAATTTCTCCTCTTCGGTTCGATGCCATGAAAAATTTGACGGCAACATTTTCATTTTTATGGCAGTTTTCAACAATGGACGAATGTGAGATTCGAAATTTCGCTACAAGCTTTATCCAAAAGTATAAAGCGCATATGTATCTCAAGAGTTGGAGGAAGAATTTATTCATATAGCTTTTAAAATAAAGACAAATTTCTAATTGAATGTGTTTTATTTTCAAAGTGAAAGATCTTCATGCAAATTTTGTAATCAATTATACGACCATATTTTTCCTTTAGGTAGGTACATACTTACAAAAATGCGGTTGGCAATAGCGCACTGAATGTATAGAGCTTGAATGCTAACTTAGAGGTGTGGGTTCGACCTCCCATCTACTCGTAAGCAGAATCATTTTCTATACATCCCCCGTTTCAACTGGGCGATATACCCGTGGGATTGATTAGATAATGAACACCTTTTTTCGGTCCACTCTGATAACAAAAAATATTTCATTTTTTCTTTTCATTCTAACTAGTGCCATGCTATTAGCAGTAGGCATTTGAGCGCAGCAGCACGTGCAGGAATGTACTTAGTTTAAAAAAAAAAACTGATAGATGGGGGTCCCGTGCCTGGGATTCCTCTCGACAGCCCTGCTTATATATTATGTACATAACATAAGCACTGGAGAACTGGAGTAATAACAAGCTTTTATAGGTCATGTAGCACTTATTTGATTTTTAAAAAAAACCGCGATGGAAAAAATTAAATTAGACCGAAACGATATTTTATTTCGGTGAAAATTGCGAGACCCACGTTTCTGAACGAGTTTAATTTTTGTAAGAAAGCATTTATAGCTTGACATACATATTATGTAATAGGTAATAATTGAAAATTGAAAGGACGCCATTCAAAACCATCCACAACCTTATTTCCATCCACCAACTACAAAAAAATAGGCTATGATAGTAAAGGACAGTGCCTTAAGAGACTTTTTTTCGTGTATTTTTACTTTGGTTGTGGTAGAGATTAAGCCCAACTTTGAAATTAATTTCGTTTTAAATTTTGCAAAAGTAATTATAAGTATTTATTCACCCATAAAATTAGTTTTAGGCTAAGGGCCAGTTTCACAGTCAGAAAAGTGGCACTTAAGTGGGCAATGTGAAAAATTAATGAGCAATATCACAGGCAGTGCATACTTAGCCGAACAAGTGGCACTTAAGTCTCCGATGATGGTCACTTAAGTTCCACTTACGCTGGCTATAAAACTAAGCTTTAAGTCCTAATATGGGAAACTTAAGTGCCACTTATTCCGGTAAGTGTCGACTGTGAAACTGGCCCTGAGTCTTTAAACATTTCCTGTCCCAATCCGAAAACGGATTTCTGAAGGTAACTGCAACTTATGAAGAGTCTTTGAATCCAACCCTAAAGGAATGGTGCAGTAGAAGATGACCCCAAGTGGAAGATGACCTCAACCAACTTGGCCTGCGAAACTGGAGACAGCTAGCTATGTAAACGAACCGAGATGGCTGAGAGAACCTTGTTGGTACAGAGACCCTGGTTCACTCCGGACTGTATCTAGCGCCACCATAAGAGTACCTTAGTAAGAAAGTAACTGCAAGTTACTGCATTAAAATCTTTTATGATAGTAGATAACTATCTACCTTGGATTTTACGTATTCATAAATATATTACGTATACCATCATGACTGTTGACCAAACTTTCAAAGAAAAATTAACTATTTGGATCCATACTTTTCATAGGCTAAGTGGCAATACTATAATATCTACTAATACCTACACCCAGACGATCAATGACTTAGCTAATTACTTTTTTATTCTAAACCTCACCCAAAACATCACTCACGAAAAATCTAGTTATCATTGACAAATACTGTGTCCCACTAGGCGTTTCGTTTTGATTACAAATTCCCCATTAAGACATCACACCTTTTGGGACACAGGGAGCGTTTTACAGAATACATTCATTCTCTGGGGAATCAATCAACCCTTGCAAACAATACAACAACTATACACACTTCAGGTCATTGATTTCACGGCACATAAGCTAGAAATTTTCCCGCTATTTGTTTGGTTCATTTTTATTCATCTTGGTTATGGGTTCCGGCTGATTGAGATGGAGAGTCATGGAAATTCTGTCAAATCCCGATGAAAGTAGAGAGCCAAGGTGGGCGTTTGGATATGCATTAGGTATAGGCGCACCAGCACCATCGTCGACCGTAGCCGATACCCGATCTTTTAACAATCGTCACATATGTCAGAGTGGTTTTCTTTTTCTTCCTACGTAACAACATAATAATTCATAATATATTCTTAGGTTCGAATTCCCGAACAACCACCACAGCACAGCGACTGCGACACATTGCATTGCCCGAGTGAGAGAAAGAGCTGTTTATCGATTTTCTGACCTTTCCTTCCATAGATTTGGGATCGAATCGGCTGCTCTTAGAAGATAACTTCTGCGGAACGATATGCGGCACGAGATCGGAGCATAGATGTTATTTGCTTTTGCTTCGGCTACACCATAGAGGAACTTGGCCATATGTCGGTGTAATTTTCAATTGCCGATGGCATCCAAAACATGAGGCAACGCCTCCTGGTCACGCCGCCTAGTTGAGCCATCATAATCAACCACATGATCATGGCTATGGTTCTATTTGTTTTCTGGTCAGTCATAGTCGAGTTTTCCGGAAATTTTTTGGTTGCCTGGTTATGGAAAATCTGCTTAATTTTTTATAATTTATCGATAGCCAGCTTAAAAAAAAAAAAAACATTTGTCTAAATTAAGCGGTACACTCAGGTACTCGTACTGCAGTGACGGAATTAACAGTATAGCTATTTGAGTTATCCAAACATAAGAATCTATTTGCATACAAAACTGGCAGAAGTTATTTAATAAGTCCTTATGTTTGAGTAAAATTTTATAAACCTTTTCTAATTTTATCTTTAAACTGTGATGTCAACATTAAGTGATGTTAGTTTGATGGATTTTTCTATTCACACATAATGCTTACATAGACTTTCCCTAAACGATTTGCAATACGTGTAATGTTTCGCTTATCTACTACATTATGTATGAACAATTAAAAATATAACCGAACATTTCCCATTAATGCTTAGTAATTAGAAAGAAATTTCGATAAAAATCGTACGATTAATTGAAGAAAGATCTTATCATTAGATTAAAGATTTAAAGGAATGTATAAATAAAAGTAATAATATAAGTACAAAAATAACAAATCTATACATCGCGAAACACAATTCTGAACGGCTGTGCCTTTTGGCTGCGAAAATTAATAAATTATCAAATTTGAATTTTCTGGTGTGCCACAAGGAAGTCACCTTGGGCCGCTTTTGTTTAATATTCCTCTATTATTAAAAAATGTGTCTTGTCTAATTTATGCCGATGATATAAAATTATTTATGCGAATAAAAAGTTCATAAGATTGTTTTAATCTTAAAATTGATTTAAATGTTTTAGCCGACTGGACAAATAAACTTCCACTTAATATACATATGTAGGTATACCTACTTTTCTTCCTTATAAGTCAAGGAAAAATATACGTTTCTCTAGAACCACAATTTTTATAAAATGGTCTGTGTGGACATGGTATACCTTATGCTGTATTTCTTTTTTTTTTTAATTTTGAAGTGAAATGTAAATGAGGTATTTTTAAAATTGCAGAGCATGGAATTAAAAAAAAGTAAATATGTAAGTGGAGAACCAGGGCCTAGTGACTTCTTACACTCTCCTCCATTCCTACAAATAGACCTACACATTGACATTTCTATTGAATCCGAATGGGTAAGATGAGAAGTGCTTTTTTTATGACAAGAAGTACCAACTCTCGGAATGTATATACAAATTTTGCAATTATGGAGATGTGACATGTGAGAGTCCTGTAGCCAGAACCAGGCCCTATTTCATAAGGATTCACAAGTACAATAAGTGACAATTTTAAACGTGTCAATAATGTTTATATATTTTGTAAATATAAGAGTAAATATTTTTTGAAATATCCAGAATTTCCTGACAAATTTATAGAAATTTAAATTTTTTATTTGAGACAAAAGAATTAAAAAACCAACTACTATCTATATTGTCATTTTTTGATTGAAAATGTTGTTGCCAGGCGATTGTATTTAGGTCAAGTTTTGATCATCATCATCGTCGGCTCGACAACCGGGGTCCGGTCCTGGCCTCCTTCAACAAGTCTCTCCACCCATCCCGGTCTCGAGCCGCCGCCATCCAGTTGCGCACCCCAAGGCTCCGGGCGTCCTGGTCTACGCCATCTCTCCAGCGCAAGCATGGTCTACCACGCTGTCGTCTACCATAGAATGTACCACAAAAAACTTTCCGAGCAGGTTCCTCTTCGCTCATGCGAGCTAGGTGCCCTGCCCACCGGAGTCTACCGAGCTTAATTTTTGTCACGATATCTGCTTCAAGGTAGATTGCGTACAATTCATGATTGTACCGTCTCCGGAATCGTCCTTCCTCACAATATGGGGCCAACAATTCTCCTTAAGACTTTTCTCTCGAACGCGGCTAAGAGGTCGGAGTGCCTTTTGCTAAGCACCCAAGTCTCGGATCCATATGTGAGTACTGGCAGGACCATGGTCCTGTACAGCAGCAGTTTTGAAGTTATGGTGAGATTTCTGGATTTGAAGAGCTTTGACAGACTATAGTAGGCTCTGTTGGATTTGAGAAGCCGCCCGCGTATTTCTTCTTCTATATTGTTATCGGCTGCTACTATTGACCCAAGGTATTTAAAGGATTGCACCACTTCAAATTCGTGCTCCGCTACCTTGATTGTTTGACCAACTGTTCCTCTCGCATTCGACGCCACCATGTACTTTGTTTTACCTTCACTAATGTGCAGCCCCAGATTTTGTGCCGCCGGCTCGATCTGGATGAAGGAATCATGTACAGCTTGCTCAGTTCTTTTGATGATGTCGATGTCGTCTGCGTAAGCCAGTATCTGGCTGGACCTGTTGACGATGGTCCCTCTTGTTGCCGTGCCAGAGTCACGGATTGCTTTCTCCAACGCCAGGTTGAAGAGGAGGCAGGCCAAACCATCCCCTTGTCGGAGTCCATTAAAGATGTTGATTGGTTTGGATAGCAATCCGGCTATTTTTACTTGGCTTGTTACGTTGGTCATGGTCAACCTGCATAGTCATGTCAATTTATTTGGGATGCCGAATTCTCTTCTCGAGTTTGGTAGACAAGTGCTACAAATTTGTTAAATTTTCAACTGTAAATTTTTGTGAAATAAAACGCTGAACAGATATCAGGTTGATTCTTTCTATCCGGGAACAGTTACCTTTTCCTCGACTTAAATAAAAGGATTTCTGATGATTTGATTTTCCTTTAAAAAATTATAATACACATCCGAAAATTGCTTAAATAAGGTATAGCTCACCATTATTTACTTTTACCCGATTCCTTTATCCTTCCACTGATAATGTGCTCGGGTTTTCATTATTTCATTCATGAATATATTTCTATAAAGGGTCCGCCAAATAACTTTCTTTTTTTTTTTAAATGGCGCAAAACATCGAGTGTAGCTTCGGCTGTGTGGCACGTAGCGCCGTCCTGTTGAAACCAAATGTTGCCAATATCCTCCTCTTTAATTTTTGTGAACAAAAATTCGTTTAACATGGCCCGATAACGATTGCCATTGACTGTAACGGCCACTCCTTGCTCATTTTCGAAAAATGGCCCAATTATGCCTCTGGACCGAAATCCGCACCAAGCAGTGACTCGTTTTGGCTGTATCGGCTTTTCAATGTATGCGTGCGGGTTTTCTGTGCCCCAAATGCGACAATTTTGCTTGTTTACTACCCGCCAAGATCAAAATGAGCTTCATCTGAAAAGATGATTTTTTTGGCAAAATCGGCATCTTCTCTAAGTCGATCGCAGGCCCACTTAACGAACCGTATACACAACCATATTTGTTCAGCGGAAGGATAAAACTAATTATCTGTCAAATCAGACATGAGCTAAGTGTTACCATTCACGAAATAAGCACTAGTTGAAAAAAAAACGTTAGATGGCGGACCCTTTACATAGGACCCGCAATTTGTGCGACTTTTTAAAATTGACCTTTGTGTTATAAAAAACAAATTGTACTCTACCCTATTGATTAAAGTATATTATTATTATTATTCACTAATATATACTTCGATAGACTATAGACCTCATGTACCTACCTACTTTTAGCTTGTTCCTTAATAATTTCGTTGTTCTTAATTGATACGAAATGATACTTTGTTTGAATTTAATTAACTCCTAACGCAATGACAATCAGACCAATTGATAGTTTTTTTTTTTGGTACGTCCGATAAGCGCGATGTGGTGCATCAAATTAGGAAGCATAGTCAAGTCCATTATCTTCATTAAATGTGAATATTCCTATAGGAAGGCATGGAGGAAAATTTCCTTCCACACCTTGTTAATATGAAAATAATGACTGCATTATGGGTTGAGGTTGAAGTTAAGGTTGACGTACAAAACAGCAATCATTTTTATGAACAGAAAGACAGCCACTTAGCCGAGTACTAAACATGAACCCTGGCTACAATGACAAATTAACAATGCGTGGATTTCTTGTTTAGCGCTCGTGTGACAATGGCACTCGTTTTAATGCGTCTCAGTGGCATTTACTTACATTAAAACAACCCCAAGGCCCTCAACGTGTAAATTGATTGCTGCCGACTAGCTGCCCCGGATCGGGGTAGTAGTGGATTTGATAATGTTTTATTTACGTGCTTCTTTGGCAGACCTATAGAGGTAGTTAACCTATAGCTGTGCTGCTGCTGCGGCTATATCCTTTGTACAAAAAGAAAACAAAAAAGTCATTCTTTATATGGAATTCTAGGACACGTTTTTGGAACACAAAAATTAGTTGTTTTTTGTTAACATTTTTCATCATCGATAATGACGAAACACAAAAAAGCAAACAATATGTCAGTGCTTAGTGGTAAAGGGCGACAATTTATTTGTAAATAAATATGTTTGGCTTAATTTTCTGTTTGCCTGATGACAATGCTGTAATTTTTTTTTTTGTTGTTAACTTAATAAAACATGAATGCCAATGTATGTTTGTATGTAGTTTAATTTGATGGAGTAGTAGGTATAGTTATCGATTGAATCTTATATTATGGTGAATCAACTTTTTGAATTTCAATTTGCAGGATTTTTGGTTTTGTTAAAATATATTTATTTATTCACATAGCTAAAGACTAGCTCAAAATGCTTAGGTATAATACAAATTATTATATTGCAAACCGCAGAAATCATTTTTTTACACGTTCTAGTCTTGATATATGGCACTCATATTAGGATGACCAAGCCTGGCAAGAATATGCAAGAATAGGTCAAATAAATGTTATATTTGCGGTGATTCTCTCTTTATCCATCCAAGAAGTGAATTAGCTCTATTTGATATTGAGTTGATGTGTTGAACGAAATCAAGGTTATATACGATCAAATAAGACAATAAGGACAGATACATTTTGCACACATGGCAAGGAAACTCCATTCAAAAAATTATTAAAAGAAGTTTCTTGTAAAGCTCACAAAACTACGTTTACTGATATTAAGAGACAAACTGTTACGTAGACACCAGTCAAAATATGAATTAAGGTAACATTGTTATAAATTTCACAATCACGAATACTGGAAATAGTCTTAAAAATTGTTACATGCTCTGCATTAATGAGAAAATTAGAATGACATATGATATGTCATTAATAAATAAAATAAATAAAAGAGGGCCTAAATGGCTGCCCTGTTGTATTCCAGATATTAAAAATTAAAATTTGATGGACAGCCGTTAAACAACACTGAGTAAGATCTGTTTGATTAATAAAATTGAAGCCACAAAATAAAAATTTTCCTTTAAACCCAGATTACTAAGCTTATTTAGCAAGATCTTATGCGAGAGTTTATCAAATGCCTTATTAAAATCTGCAAAGACGCATTATACTTCTTTCTTTTTCTCAAATGCATCAATGGTTAACTCCATAAGAGTATAGAGCGACCTTTCGTGGAGCCATGTTGATTCGGGACAGTGACTGATTTAACATAGAAACAGGGAGACTCACAAATAATAGCCTCGAAAAGCTTCGGAAAAACCGATAATATAGCTATGGGCCTATAATTTTGAATGTCGTTCTTTCTACCCTTTTTATATAGGGAGATTATAGAAGACTTTTTTAAAACAGTGTGAGGCACTTTGAAAAAAAGTCTGAAAATAGTTGTGTAATAATACGAGGATCATGATTAGATATTTCATTTGATTTAAGAACAGACGGATATTGACAAGATTTTACTATTTATTAATTTCCAAAAGTATTTCGGATTCATTTCTAGATCTCTTTGTACGTTCTGCAGATAGTTCAGATTTTTAGAAACAAGAGGTACACATTTAAGAAAAATTCAAAAACTCTCTTATTAACATTTAAACAATTATTCAGATATGACCAGGTGATAAAAGGTTGTTTAATTTGTTAAAATCTGTCTGTGTCAAAGTGTAAAAGTTACTATCAGCAAGAAACTATTCGCACGGGAAATGGTAACACATATGTACATGCACATTTGTAGGTTAATGAACAATTAATGTATTTATTAATATTATTTCATTTGAAACATAAATGCCTTAAAGCTGTTATAACACGAGTTGCCTGATTTAAAAAAAAATATCTCCAGTCGATTTTTACGTGATTGCATGTACATAAGTACCTGTTAACAAAACAAAAATCGGTATACTAACGAGAAAGAACGAAAAGAAAAAGAACAAAGACGAAAATATGTACACATATCTATAGAATGAGAATCAACAAGAACGAAGAATAACCATGAATTTTATTTATTTATTCATCTACAGACTATTAAGTTTTACCTACAGTCTACTTACAAATATTTACAAAACATAATTTATTATGAGTATAACTTAACAAATAAATGATTTTAGATTTAATATCCATTCTATTTATTATGATAAATCGATTTCATTTGAATAAATATTAAATAAATGTATACACCTAGTGAAAGGTTCATTTCAACCATAATTAGACCTATGTCTTGGAAAGTTTAAGAAATCTCGCTGGCACATTCTTCTTTTTGGGACATATGTTTCACAAATTTAATATTACTGGGCTTTTGATTCTGTAAGAAAAAACGTCATGAACAAACAATAAACAGTGAACAGATCGTCTTTTTTGTAGGGAATCAAGACCGATTAAAGTGCATCTTGAATAATATGATGGAGTATCAATATTCCAGCGTATTTGTTTTACAAAGAACCTGGTAAAAGCTTTTTGAACTCTTTCAATTCGATTAATGCCAACAGAAGTAGATGGACTCCAAACGATTGAACAGTACCCTTAAAAAGGACGGACTTAATACATATAAAAAGGTTTCAAAGCGTAAGGATTTGTAAATTCATTACAGTTCTTTTAAGAAAACCAAGCATAGAGTTTGCTTTCGCAACAACATAACCTAAATTTCAACTTTGGATCAAAAATGACACCCAGATCACGAATCTCAGGCTTACGCTCAAGATATTGATCATAAATACGATTGTTGTGAATACGATGAGCAGTAAAAACGAAATATTTTTGCAGGTACCTATAACATAAAAAAAAAGTTATGAGGGCTTTTTTTAACTTGGCTGAAAGAGAATCTTATAGGATTATATAGTTGGTATTTCTCATTGCTCCTTTTATTTTTAATGACTTTACTCAACCAAAATATTTCATCTGTATACATTATTATTATTTGTCTAAATTGATCCACAGAATTACACCCTCATATCACTTTGATAGTTCGCTTCAATAATATTCTTTGCTATATTTTCTATACTCAATACTCAAAACGATCATTGAACTATTTACATTATGTGGTTCATATGTCAGCACTTGACTTTTGACTGACTTCTGTCTGCAACTAATTGACAACCTGATCAAAAGAGCATTTGTATATTATGCTCATCGTTACATATACCTAAGCAGAACGTGACGAAGCTAGAATTGCGCTTAAAAGCCGTAATTTACTTGGGCACTTCTAAGCGCCGCAGTCCCTTTGGCAACCAAACATTAGCGTATTTTTTCCTGACTGACTGACTGACTGAATGTCTGCTGTTGGCTACTCCGCACACTGCAAGTAGTGAGTAAAGTGGAAAAGATTGAATGTAACTTTTGTTCGCTTCTTACCTTCAATTAACCTATCAAGGTTGGATATATTGATTGACTTCCCTCGTGAATGGTTAAACGCCGCGCCGCAACCCGCCGCTACTGCGCGCCGCTGCTGTGCTGTACAATCTATATAGCAAATGTAGGTAGGTATAAGTACTGTTCATCGTCAAAATATAGTCGTATGTATATTGTGTCTTGTATAGTGTGTAAGACTTTGCATTACGTAGTTGTTCCTGTATTTGGAAGGGGTTCTAATTTTTGAATAAATACATGATTTTAAAATAAAAATATGAACAATTCTAACTTTTTTCAGAACTTTGTAAATCATGATATATAGATTTTCAAAAATTGAAATTTTGTATAGCGATGTTGTACATACAAACATGTTTTCATACTACAAAGGCGAACATAAATTTATTACAGAATTATTCAAATATTATCCACAAAATCAATAAATTAAGATACGGCATGGCCTTGTTCCGAATTATGTTCTGATTTTTTAAATAGCAGACTGGATTTTAGAAGAAGAAAAAACACAAACAATAGAAATGCATTGTTTTGTTTTAGTATATGGACTGTACTGAATTAGATTCAATTGACAGTTTTTTTGCGACCTTTAGTCCAAATGCGTTTCGTGCAGAAAGATATAATTAACTTATGCCCGATTTCATAAAAATACACTAAAATCCCATTTATCTAAAGTCCTCTTAAATTTTATCAGACCTTTAAATATTTCCAGTTTCGACATCTAAAAAAAGGAAATTTTAGGGAAATTTTAGTGAAAATTGGGTTTGCCTCACATCCCTGGATATGGAAATAGGTTGTTTCCCTCTCACATTCGAAATGCACGTGAAAAAGCATTATATGTAGATAAAAATGCTACGAAAAAAATTATATTTGAAGAACGGATTCCAATATGAACTCGGAATATTCTTGGACGTCTTACTTTATGTTGCTCTTCATCCTCAGATGAACAATCAATTATTCTAAAAACAAACAAATTATGAAGGCTTTCCGAAACCAACGCGAAACATTCGGAACGAATATGCGATGACTGAACAATGTTTGAAGATTCACATCGCGCCAATGTGGGTGCACTCATTTATCTCCATGTAAATAAATTAAGAAAGGCGAAAGTCTTGTCGTCGCGTTGGATTGGGAGAGCCTTAAAAGATTATTATTTACACACAAACTATATTTTTGTTTCGACCTATTCACAATTTATATTTTTGCAAGAAATTAAATAAAAAAGTGAGAGCAAAATATCATCTATAATTTTCTTACTCGTCGGCTGACATCTGCCATATTAGACTTCACAAATCACACTTTTAAAATTTATTGAATCGAAAATGGGCTTTTAGTTTATAAGGGCATTTGAAAGCATTTTAAATTTAAAAGCTTTTGGTGAAACCAAAAAATCAAATTTTAACTCTAAATTTTCTTTTAAATATTTAAAAGTCCTTTATGAAATCGGGCATTAAGCTCGCAAAAATACTTTCAATTGGAAAATTTAATGATAATGTGGAAAAATGATTATTTTTTTTTATGGCATCCATATATCCAACGTATGAAAATCTTATATGATATGGGATAATGAATTGCGATTTTTCAATTTTGTTTTATGAATATTTCAACATCAAATTCAAATAAATAAAATTGTGATAAAAAGAATTTAAATAGAACCCTTTAAGAACCCTATGAGAACCCTATAAAGACTATTAAGAACCCTTTAATAATGTAATAGTTTTCAAAAAGAAAACAGAATTACACCTTTACTTACTATTTTTTACTCTGTTTGTAAAAAAAATTGTCGAGGTTTATAGCCAACTTACAATTAGATGGAGGAGTACAAAAAAGTGGTTTTCGTTATACCTATACCTAGACACTACTATAGTCTGTCAAAGCTCTTCAAATCCAGAAATCGCACCATAACTTCAAAACTGCTGCTGTACAGGACCATGGTCCTGCCAGTACTCACATATGGATCCGAGACTTGGGTGCTTAGCAAAAGGCACTCCGACCTCTTAGCCGCGTTCGAGACAAAAGTCTTACGGAGAATTGTTGGCCCCATATGTGAGGAAGGACGATTCCGGAGACGGTACAATCATGAATCGTATGCAATCTACCTTGAAGCAGATATCGTGACAAAAATTAAGCTCGGTAGACTCCGGTGGGCAGGGCACCTAGCTCGCATGAGCGAAGAGGAACCTGCTCGGAAAGTTCTTTGTGGTACATTCTATGGTAGACGACAGCGTGGTAGACCATGCTTGCGCTGGAGAGATGGCGTAGACCAGGACGCCCGGAGCCTTGGGGTGCGCAACTGGATGGCGGCGGCTCGAGACCGGGATGGGTGGAGAGACTTGTTGAAGGAGGCCAGGACCGGACCCCGGTTGTCAAGGATACGATGATGATGATGATACCGTTTCGATCGGGTAAACTAGTTTGCTTCAAATCTTTTGGCAAATCGTGTTTTTATGTGATTCCTCAGTAAAGAAATTCGTATTTTTGTGCTCCGATAAAAATAGTTTGTTGTTTTTTTGTTATTCTCAAAAAAGGATATAACGATTTTGATTAAACTTCGTATACCAACTTGTACCTATAACGTGCAAAATGATAGTAAAAAACTGCGTCTTTTCGCCAATTGACATCCAGCCAAAAAAAAACATTTCCCTTATATTTTTTGCACCAAATTTTAATTTTACGTTTCCTTCAGAAATAATTTAATACGCTTTGACAAACAAATTGTTTGTTAAAGCATTCATATTATGTAAAAGCATTAGTAAAAAGACAACATCATTTTCGGTCAACTTCCTCTAAAAGCCTGAAAAACATAGCCCACTTAATAGATAATAGATTATAGGTAATAAATTATTGATGAAACATATCGACAACTTCCGAAACGGAAAAATTCACGGCAATAAATAACAAACACAGTATTCCCTTTAAAAGTGCAAAAGAAGAATAAACATAAGCTTTCCCTCAATGCCACTTATTCTGTGATAAAAAAAAACATAAAAAAACTCGAATTATTTACCATACATAATAGGCCAAAAAACATCACTGGATGGCTATTCAGATGAGAGCTGTTGAATTTTTATTAACTACTGTTCACTTCGTTGAAGGACTACAACTCCACTCCAGTCGACGAGTATCTAGAGGAAAGAAAAAAAAAGCAGAATAAACAAAAATGATAAAAACAACAAACATCCTTTGTCAGAGAGTATCCTTTTGAATTGATTGTTCTCGGTGCGCTGATGTATGCGGGAAGGAACATTTTCGATATGTCGATGTATCATATACAGTTCTTTGGTGGTACATGGAATTGCTTTCTTTTTCCGTTGTTTGTTGTCGTTTGGAGTTATTTGAAACTTTGGAGGATATCCTTGACATATCCTGTCGATTATTCTACTCATAGTCCTTGTTGATGGGATGAATGAAATTTGAGTATTTTTGTTTTTTTTTTGGTTTTATTACATTTGAAGATCGAAACATTGTATCATTGCATTGTTAAGTTTGGTGCGCTCCACAGGCACTATACATAGAGCTTCGTTTCAAGATTCAAGTTACCTTTTTCATTTCAAAAAGATAACATAAGTCGCAAGTTAAGACACCTGACGGAAATAGGTGTTTATTGTGCTAAGAATAATAAAATAAAAATTCACGATGGTCTTTAAAATGTGGAAATGGAAATAATGTTTACCTATACTCAGAAAGGTAAAGAGGAGCTAGTTTTCGTTAAAAAATATATAACATTTACTTATCCTTGATGATATTGTTATTAAAAATGGAGCTCATCATTCTTCTCAATACCAATAAATTATCATCAGATTTTATTTCAACTTTAGAATTTCCAGGACTAGTAATACTCCTGAATTCCAATTAACCAGAACTTTTAATACAAAACTATAACAAGAAAGGTCATTTAGATCGCATATAGCAAATATACAAAAATTAATAGGTATTGAACACTACCCAATAATGGGTTTTAAATGGAGATTTTCTATATGCAATTTAGATGTCCTTTCCTATTTAAGATAACCCATTGAATACCTCTTTTTGAAAAAATAAGTTTTTATGTGACTTTTGGATCGACCAGTGCTGTCGCTTCACTAATTTGTTGACTCGTTTCCTCAATTTTTGCAGATATCTTATTTTAAATTTAAATTTTAACTATGTATGTATTACAATTTTTTTTAATGTTTTATAAATTGAATTTTCATTTTGGGAAGCCTTTTTGAGACATATACATATATGGGTATAAGAAACTATCCGCAGCAACCAAATCCTCGTATATATGAGCAGGAGGAGCCACTTTGACAGCAGTGATGGGCTTGAGACATGAATGTATGTGGGTCAATAATTGTATATGTATCCCCACCACACATACTTCAAACTTCCCCTGCCCTTCTTTTTGGGAAATTATAAAGTAATGAAACCACAATTATTTGTGCCGATCTTTAACTGACTTTTATTTCTAATTTAGTTGAACCTTGAAAGGTTAAAGATTTCTAGTGCAATTATCCAAATTTTGGTGTAGGTACATAGCTATCCAAAGCTTAGCCTTGCACAATTTCAATAAAAACAAAACCCATCTTTGGAAAACTAATTTTATAATTGTAAAATTTACAATTTTTAAAAATTTTACTCAAGAATAAAGGCACACTTTGGTAGGTTGTGAGTTACTTGTTTGCGCTAGGCCCATTAAATAGCTGTTAGTCAACAAGGAACAGTATTTTCTGGAAGAAACACTCATGGAAGAAAAACTCTTTGATTTTTAACATCTTTCTTTTAAATTACGAATGTAAACTCACAAAACATGACTACATGAAATTTTTGTATGCACAAGTATTATTACGAAAACTTTATTGCAGCTTTTGGTAATTGGCCTTCTAAAAACTTGTTTGCATTTATTCAAGTATTTCCATTTTTAATGAAAGCTTTCAAATTTTCAAACATTTATAGAACCATTAATTATAAATATATTATATTACATTTTCTTTCTTTTACCCGTCAATTTTATAAAAGAATAACTCGGATATGAAAATGAGTTACTAATAATATCGTTATCGAAATAAAAATTTTAAAATAAATTTAAAAACAAGTACATTTTTAAAGACCTGAAAGCAAAATGTTGCCATCTAACCTTTTATTTTTGAAAAAACATCTCGGGTAAAATTAAATTCATGCCATTTGTATCAAATAAATGAAAAAATGATTAACGGAGGCTTAAAATCCAAATATGAGTAGACCAAAGTTTAAACAATGCAGACAACTGACAAGTTAAGCTCGCGCCATAAAAAAGATGTTAGCCATAAATTATTCATAAATCTTAATTATACTTACAACATATTTGAGCAATTTATTAAAATTCAAACTTTCCTCTAACTCAATTCACTTTGGGCATCAAGTTTTTCTAAATAAAAATAGATATCCCAATTTAATACGACATCAATGAAGTGTAAGAAATTGCCATTAACTGCAATAAAAAACATTCAATTTTTCAAAAACCATACATATATATTCTACACACACACACACACACCACACAGTTTGCTTAGAATTGCAAAAGTTGCTTAAGCATTAAGCCTGGGCCTGCAATTAAGTGTGCGCACTGGTACAACACATCACGCATGTACGGTTGGATATTTTGCTTCCCCTTCGTTTTGTTTTTATTTGCAGTGTCCTCCATGGGAGTTAATTAAAAATTCCAATCATCGTACAATTAATTTTTATACGGAACCTATTTCAGATGTGCGGCATACAACAAAAGCTGCTGCAGATATGGCTATAGCTGCTGCTGCTGCTGCAAAGAGCTCGCTCATGAGTTCGGAAAAACTTGTTACTCAACTGGTCGTAGATGATTTCTTGACTCGGATTTTTCACTTTTCGATAAGATTCCAGGCAGGTACTTGTTTTTTGTTCAGATTTTACGTTGTCACACTTGCTAGATAATAATCAGAGATTTTCTTTTTTAATTTTTATTTTTGCTTGATCGAACGAACAACCCACTACATTTAATAATAATATAACGTTGGAAGTATAGGAACGCAGAAAAATGTTTGTGTAGGCATAGGCAATCAACTTTTTGTTTTTTTTTTTTTAATAAATTGCTTTTAAATTTGTACAGATTTTGTTATCTCATGATTAATAATAAATTTTTACTTGAAGACTTTGACTTAGATGACACATAATAAAAATTTACCATGGATATGGAGTTTGTTTACAGCATAAATGTTTTAAGTGTAACTTGGTTTACAGGCATATTAAACAAAATCGATTTACTCAAATCAAAGAAAACATTTTTTTGATTCCAAGTTTCATACATACATCATAGTCGTATATATATATCAAGAAAAATGTTCGTGTTTTAGAAAAATATTCGAAATCATGTTAAACTTTCCTATGTTTTTTTTTCAATTAGGTAATGTTTACTTTTAAATTGAATCGGTCAGTGAAGGCACGGTATACTTTGTTGAAAGTTGATGCCAAAATAAAGCCTATGACCAAAATAAAGCTATAAACTACAATACGGGATCAAATCGCAAGATCTTGGCGGCCATAATTCACGTCACCTCCGCGAGATTTAGCTGTTAGTTTTATCAATTGGATGTGCTGTTGAATCATGTTACTTATTGCCATGGTAATTTGGCATTATGAACTGAATATAAACAACAGATTTGATAGATGTAGCCTAAGAAACATGGCCGCCACAGGCCGCCACAGGCCGCCAAATCTACCAGCGCCAATTATTGAAAACCCCTTGCCGGTGTTCACAGTGGACTGACTCATCCGATTTTTTTTGACGTGAATCCCACTTGTTTTGTTCAGACACAAACTAATGTGAATATATCGGACTTAAGGTAGAACTAGAATAGTCGGAAGGCCACGCAAGTGGTCGTACGAAACCGAGCGAATACAAAGAATTCATATCTTGTGCCCATCATTGCGATTTGGTACTGTTCGTTTAGTTTTCGTTAACTTTTGCCGTCGGACGTGAAGAGCGCTCATCGACCGTTCATTCGTAAGTGGATGGATGCAAAAATCAAAATGGTGAAAGCAAACTAAAAAGAATTTGGCGTTTGGTGCTTAGATTTCGACTTTTTTTCTGATTTATAAATGAGTGAATTAAAATTTTAAGTTTTCTTTTTATTAATTTATATCAAATCGAATTTTAGTGATTTCGAAAAGTAAATAATTAAAAGCCTCTCTGCTATGCAAATTGACATTGAACAAAAAATTATTTAATTTGTTTTCTCTTTCAACCATTTAAGTTCATTATGGGTTACTTGTGAAATTGACGTTTCGGAAAGCTTCTTTTCGGTCGGTTTTGACATAAGCTTCCGACATCTCCCGCCTATTCTAGTTCTACCTTTACTTTGACGTTTAGCAGTCATTAAAACAAAACAAAAATCTGTGTAGTTTGAACGATTAATTACAAATTTTTCACCTACAAAATGTAAACCTTCTCAAATAAATATGTTTGCAATTGAAAAAATTGGATTCTGTAAGATTTAAGTGCCAAAGATAAATCACAGACAGAAAAAACAGATGTCACAAAAGAAGACGTTAAAAAAAATCCACAGATTTTTAATTTTTTTTTTAAATCCTGACTTTCCTGGCCATCTCTGTCTCACTATGATGTAGAAGTGAGCCAAAGCACAGAGACGTCAACAAAAATCGGAGGAGTCAGTCCAATGTGAACACCGTCGTTTATAAAACAA
This sequence comes from Leucozona laternaria, assembly GCA_932273885.2. Lineage (NCBI taxonomy): Eukaryota > Metazoa > Arthropoda > Insecta > Diptera > Syrphidae > Leucozona > Leucozona laternaria. Next base: position 413,566 of record OW026367.1, read on the forward strand.
ATTATGCGATTCTTTACTTCTTCACAGACAGTTGACAAAATGAAAGTGGGATGGAATTTCATAAGTGACTGTATATTAAAAATAAAACTGTCAAGTTGTGTGAGATAGATAAAAGTACCTTACTTGCGTTTCTTCACTCAATTTTGGCATATATGTATTTATATTCTCTATGTAAGATAGTTTCGAATGACTTTTACATATAAAAATACATATACATATACTTTTATATATATTATTTATAGAAATATTTGTTAAAGATGAGGAACAACACTGGAACTTACATGTCTGTCCCATATTACGACCAGTGGGATTTTTAAGGGGCCCATACACACGAAACTTGTACACAAACTTAAGTCGATAAATTTGCGTGCACAAAAATCAAAATATTTTGATTTTTATGACACCTCTTGTCGGACACTGGTGCACGCTTGTGTTGTATGTATGGGCCGCCTCTGTCCATAATTCTGTTTGGGTCTCATGTCTATCATCATCATCATCGTCGGCTCGACAACCGGGGTCCGGTCCTGGCCTCCTTCAACAAGTCTCTCCACCCATCCCGGTCTCGAGCCGCCGCCATCCAGTGGCGCACCCCAAGGCTCCGGGCGTCCTGGTCTACGCCATCTCTCCAGCGCAAGCATGGTCTACCACGCTGTCGTCTACCATAGAATGTACCACAAAGAACTTTCCGAGCAGGTTCCTCTTCGCTCATGCGAGCTAGGTGCCCTGCCCACCGGAGTCTACCGAGCTTAATTTTTGTCACGATATCTGCTTCAAGGTAGATTGCGTACAATTCATGATTGTACCGTCTCCGGAATCGTCCTTCCTCACATATGGGGCCAACAATTCTCCTTAAGACTTTTCTCTCGAACGCGGCTAAGAGGTCGGAGTGCCTTTTGCTAAGCACCCAAGTCTCGGATCCATATGTGAGTACTGGCAGGACCATGGTCCTGTACAGCAGCAGTTTTGAAGTTATGGTGAGATTTCTGGATTTGAAGAGCTTTGACAGACTATAGTAGGCTCTGTTGGATTTGAGAAGCCGCCCGCGTATTTCTTCTTCTATATTGTTATCGGCTGCTACTATTGACCCAAAGTATTTAAAGGATTGCACCACTTCAAATTCGTGCTCCACTACCTTGATTGTTTGACCAACTGTTCCTCTCGCATTCGACGCCACCATGTACTTTGTTTTACCTTCACTAATGTGCAGCCCCAGATTTTGTGCCGCCGGCTCGATCTGGATGAAGGAATCATGTACAGCTTGCTCAGTTCTTTTGATGATGTCGATGTCGTCTGCGTAAGCCAGTATCTGGCTGGACCTGTTGACGATGGTCCCTCTTGTTGCCGTGCCAGAGTCACGGATTGCTTTCTCCAACGCCAGGTTGAAGAGGAGGCAGGCCAAACCATCCCCTTGTCCATTAAAGATGTTGATTGGTTTGGATAGCAATCCGGCTATTTTTACTTGGCTTGTTACGTTGGTCATGGTCAACCTACATAGTCGTGTCAATTTATTTGGGATGCCGAATTCTCTCATGGCTTTGTAAAGTTCTACCCTGGCTATGCTATCGTAGGCGGCCTTAAAGTCTATAAACAGGTGGTATGTTGGGATGTTAAATTCTAGACATTTTTCCATCGCCTGCCTAAGGGTAAAGATCTGATCAGTTGTTGATTCGCCTGGAATGAAACCACACTGATATTGTCCGATGATGGTTTTAGCGTATGGGGTTATCCGGTCTTGTAGGATAGAGGAGAGTATCTTATAGGCGGTACTCAACAACGTGATACCTCTATAATTGCTGCACGTTGTGACATCTCCCTTCTTATGTATGGGGCAAATTATACCTTTTCGCCAGTCTTCTGGAATTTCTTCATGCTCCCACACGTGCACTATAATCTCATGAATTGCTTGACGTAAAGCTGGCCCACCGTGTTGAAATAGTTCGGCTGGTATACCATCGGCTCCCGGGGCTTTGTTTTTCTTTAGCCGGCCTATAGCCTTCTCAACCTCTTCTATGCTTGGTGGCGGCAACATAGGGTACTCTTCTTGAAGTAGTGGAGCCTCCACTTCTGCAGTGAGCTGACCATTTAGCAATTCATTGAAGTACACTTCCCATCGCTCCAGTATGCTTTGAGGATCGGTGATCAGATTTCCCTCTCCGTCCTTGCAGTATGTGCAGCGTGGTGTGTACTGCGTCATGTTTCGGACGGATTGGTAGAACTTCCGCGCCTGGTGCGGACCTCGCTCTCGGCTTTTCTCTATTTCACAGATTATGTTCTTCTCCCAGGCTGATTTTTTCTGTCTGTGAAGCCGTTTTTCAATTCTTCTGAGCTCTTTATATTCGTCTTCGCGTGCCCGCGTTCTATGAGATTGTTGCATTGCTCGGTACGCAACATTCTTACGTTCAGTCGCTAGCTTGCATTCATCATCAAACCAGTCGTTCCGATTTCTACGACTGCTGCCTAAGATGGAGTTGGCAGTACTAATGACAGTATTCTTAAGGCGTGTCCACTTCTCATCTACGCCCAGCATACTGGCTCCAGGACTTACTCTACCCAGTTCTAGGGCGAGTCCTAACGCATTACCAAAGGTGTTACTGGTGTTTTCATTGCGTAGAGCAGACGTGTTGATTCGAACCTGATCGGCGGATGCAATACGTCTTCGCAAGGCAATCCGCCCTCGGAAAACCGTACCAACAAGATAGTGATCCGAGTCAATATTTGCACCTCGGTACGTTCGTACCGTCATCAAGTTCGAGTAGTGGCGACGGTCTATCAACACGTGGTCAATTTGGTTACGAGTGACTCCATCAGGTGATACCCAGGTGGCTTTGTAGATATCTTTACGCGGGTACCTTACGCTGGTACTCGCAACGACCATGTTTTTCGATGCTGCCAATTCTAAGACTCGAAGTCCATTGTCATTAGTGTTCTCATGCAAACTATGGGTGCCTGCGTAATGCCTGAATACCGGCTCCCGACCTATTTTTGCATTCAAATCCCCAAGGATGATTTTTACGTCATACCTTGGACAGGCATTGAGGGCCCTCTCGACTTGTTCGTAGTAAGTCTCTTTTTCTTCGTCTGAGGACTCCTCCGTAGGTCCGTGAACGTTAATGAGGCTGATGTTCTTAAATTTGCCTCGCACGCGAAGGGTGCATAGCCTTTCGCTTATAGCGTTAAAGCCGATGATGGCAGACTTCATTTTTTCGCCGACTAGGAAGCCTACCCCGAGCACATGGTGTTTTGTATGACAGCTGTAGTATAAGTCATAATCTTTCTTCTGTAGAACACCATTCCCTGTCCATCTTATTTCTTGGAGTGCTGTTATGTCAGCTTTATATTTTGACAGGGCATCGGCTAGCTGCTGAGCAGCTCGAGCTCTGTAGAGCGATCGTACGTTCCATAAGAAAATTCGTAAATCGTTATTCCGTTTTCTTTGCGTGGGTTGTCGTCGTGAGATCAGTCCGTTTCCGAGGCTTGTTGTTGGTCTCGTAATTCTTCTTCTTTATTTACGGAACAGGGAATTAACCTGTTGCCAACCTGTGGAAATAGCCTGATCATATTAGCCAAACCTTTTTAAAGGCTTGTTTCTAGCGGCCGCCGCGAAGAGGCTATGATCACACTTCCACCAGTCCGAATAGTTACGGCACGTGCATGTTTTCGTATGCTACATGTTATTCCCCCTATTCGGCTGATGGCTGACCTCATGTCTATACTATTTTCTATACCACACCGCTTCTTAGACCGGTACAACACACAACACACAACACACTTGTGTTGTTTGAATGGGCCGCTGTACTCCATAACTCTATTAGGGTCTCATGTCTCGAAAAAATAATATTTTTGTACAATTATTTGTCATGCCTAGATTTTTGTAATCACTTTTTATCCTAAATTTCAATGGAATATTATATTAGGTAATATATAAGATAATATGAATACGTTATAGTTCCTTTGTATTGCCTAAATGTAGACCCCTGTATAGCAGAAGTGAATTTAATCATCTCTAATGTATTTCGTAAAAACTTTTATAAACTCTCAGTCGTAATTTTCATTAGAATCAACTATAGCTACATAATATACATATATAGTATATACAAAAAAAAAAAAGATCAATCAGATTGTAGATCTATGGCTAACTTTAAAAAAGTTCTCACAGAGTTGCTTAATGGGACTTTTATCATCGGCGAAGATGCTCGTCTAGACCACATTCGAGACGTTAATTTATTTTTTTTTTCACGCTCGCTCTCGGCCCGAAAAAGTCAAATTTTTCTTCGCAAGCATCGACACTGAAGAAGTCGAAGAGAAAATATTTCCACTATACATGATACATACATACAACCTACCAAACAATTTGTTTCTTTTATTCCGTTTTGTTTTAACCAGAACGCGAGATGCGAACTTATACATTATAATGAACGGAACGGATATAGGTATGTATATATCATCGATTTCGTGCAAACGAAACGAAAAGTTGCTGTGTTGAGCCGTGGACTGGACACGTCTGCTTTAAGATAGAAACTCATGCATATGTGTGTTTTTGTTATTTTAGTTTGCACTAATTATATGTTGCAAATCTGCAACAAATCCATCCAACATTTTATATATTTCATTTGACCAATTCCCATAGAAGAGCAGATAAGGCTGATGCGCTGTGCACTTACCGATGCGATGGCGCGGTAAAACTGCATTCTGAAAGATTTAACTTCAGGCGCGGCGGCGGGCATGTATTTCGTTGCAAGAGACAATTGATTAATTTATTTATTTGGTGGTGCATTGCCTAATTGATTTTGGTCCAATGGAACAATGAATCGATTTTAATTGCTCCCAACTAGAAGACGATGGCGCCATCATCGGCATCATTAAACAACCAACTCCCACGAACTCTCATCGTTTGCTGGGTACCTTCTCGCTCAGATCACGGACAGCGTGTGCACTATAACTCGATTTGGACGTTGCAGTAAGCGCACCCTATATGGAAGCTGCTATTGTTTTGTCTACGGATTGAATTCGGTTTGCTTTGATGTGAGCTTCTTCCACCATTTCTGACATCTCCGGTTGCCTGGCCTTTCCGAAATCAGAAAAAAAAAATTACAAAAAATGATGAGCGACCCATCAAAGAGCAGACAGTGTAATTATGATGATCTACTCCGTTCGGCCTCCTCAATGAGTTCTCACACAGGGTCATTTGTTGCGTTTCCTTTTTGAAAACCTGGCTGGCTCTCTCTCTTCATGGTGTCTCTGGCTCTGGCTCTGGGTTTTGTTAATTCGTAAACATAAAGGCTCTGCTGCGTCAGCCATCAGCATCAGTATCAGCATCCTTGTGCCGCTGCAGTCAACCTTTGAGGTTAGGAAAGAATCGTCAAACATCAAACAGGTGTCAAAAGGCTTTTCATTCACCAGATAATGAGTGCACAAAGGTAACATCAAGGAAAACACATGTAAAGAGGACTGCCCGCTCGAATCTAGAGCAGCATCATGTAGGTACCTGCCTTCTTTACCTGCTCTGCCCTGCCCAGTGCCCACTCCTATTGTTTGCTATCGAATCAATTCAGGACCATCATAGTAATAGTCTCATGTGGATTCATTATTCATTGTATACGTACACATAATCGGAAAAATTACTCCCAGACAAGAGCAATTAGTTTGACTCAAATGAGTCGGTAACGATGAGTCCCCGAAATGAAAAATTAACTTGCTAATAGATATTCACTTAAACTTGCCCAAAGGAATTTTATGTATGGCTTTAGTTCCAAACCAATGACGATGATTGTTCCTTATTTGCTTAGGGGCATCAGCTTTTTATATTTATTTTTATATTTTGTTAAACGTAAACCGCGAATCGACAGCGACTCATCAAAATGCCACGCTTCGATTTTTAGCGACGAGGCAGAGCGCAGAGGTGGTGATGTGTGGGAACTGGGAAAGTCAAAACAGTATCAATAATCATTAGTCACCCATTTCAAGCGCATTCCTTTCGTGAAAGCAGTTCCATAGGTATACACTGATAGAAAAAAAAACACTCAAATTGAAACTTTTTTAAAATTTATCGATTTTTGTAAACGAATAGGAATAGCATTAATTTTAGTTTTCAAATCGGCGCGCACTAATTAGTAGGCCCAGTTTTTTAGTGTTCAATTTAACCAGAGTTACCTATAGCTCTGTTTATGAATTTATCAACAGTTAACTAAAGAACCTTTTTGTAGTAAAGGTGATGCAAGCATTAACGACCTAACAAACTTGGAAGATAAAACATCAAACATCAAAGGAATCTGCAAAATTTGGTGGGTAAACTCGGGTTAATCTTTAATTTCTAACTAAACAACTGGGCCTTAGAGTGTTTTGCTGCTTGATTTCTATGTATGGCATCTGAATTTTGTTGGCTACAGAAAGTAAAAATAGTAACAATAGGAAATTAATAATCAAGAAATCATTCAAGAAAAATAAAGAAATAAATAAAATCCTTTTCTAAGGCTCCATTCTGCATTTCACGTTAAAAGAGACCAACACAAATAATATTAATTTATATGAACGAGTGTTAGTTTTCAGCATACCAAAAGTAATTATGAATTCGCAAATCTAAGCAAATGCTCAATAACAAGTAACTATAGGGTTTAAGCAAGATACATATAAAGAAGTTAAAAGTATTTATAACTCTCAAATTCTATAACCAATTGAACCATTCTTGATCAAATTTTTATCAGTGTAAGATGTCAGCCGTATTTTAAAATTTCCTTCCGCGAACTGACATCAAGGACACCAAGGCAAGAACCAACGAGCGTAAAACCTAATTTGATCTCGTTATACGTGGTTGTGATTGTGATTGTGATTGTCCCTTTTGAATCTGGAAATTATGTTTTGAATTCAATCAACGTGTGTGTCATTAGATGTAATTTACGACTCCTACAATTGTTGTCACCATCATTCTCGTCCTCATCATCGACCTCGTTACCGTTATCCTTGTATAGTCATCGTCAGTTTGGCCATCAACATCATCACCGCATCATCACCAGCACCATCATACTTATAACAAATGGATGACATTATCCCCCCGCAGTGGCAGGCAGAAGTCAGTTGAGATTCCAACCCCAACTATATAACACCGCTTAATCTAAGGCATATTTTAAAATTTCGCTTCGTACGCATGCAGGCGATGCGTGCTGTCAGAGGTCACGTGCCAATTTCCCAATTTTACAAATTTAACAATCGTCTCTGTTCACTTTGAAATAGTAGCACATCAGCAACAAAGGTTGATCCGAAAATTACTCTGGAAAATTCAAATTCTCTCATAGATTTTATTTTTTTTTTTTTTGATGACACAGTCGTGGCATTTTGACTCAGTTTTCAATTTATCGTATATTGTTCTTTTGTGAGGTTTATTTGCCTTTCTTTTCAACTGTGAATAGAATATATAGAGGAATAAGATAAAAAGCTGTATATTAGGTATAGATAGATATATACATTGGAAACCCCATCAATTGGCTTCAAAGGAAAGGCTTGAATAAATTTTCCACTTGTATTGGCTTGGCACACAACCCTTTTTGTTCTATTAGTTGATATTTGAACATTCAAATATAAAATACACATCGCATCTAGATACACTTTTGTCCTTCAATATTCTTCTTCTGTGAACTGCATGAGCTTATTTAAATTTTCAGCAAAGCTTTCACATTTTATTGGGCGTGTCCGATTGTTTGCTTTTGTAAAGAGAAACATTTAGAAATGTCCTTAATACATACATGCATACATATATATGTACATACAAATTTACATGTCAAGCAGAGAAAAATGCGAGAGAAATGATTTCAGTTAGCTCTGTAGTCTGTAAAATCTTTGATATCTATTATTTGTTATATTTTTTCGTGAGCATTCAATAATGTTAAAAGAATTTGTTTGTTTCTGCAACTCACTAAATTAACATAAACTTTCTGAAGAGTCCAAAAATTATCATATAGAACTTATCACACTAAGATCCAGTTTTTCAGTTTATGAGTTAACTCCGAGTTAAATCAGAGTTAGTTAATCCTACAAATACCTTAATCCCGAGTTAACTCAAAAGTTATTTTTCAGTGGACAGTTTAATTTAACTCCTGGTTGTCAAAAATCTATAGAAATCGAAGTGCGACAGTATGGAAATGAATGTTTCTGTATTGAATTCGAGATGATAGATTTTTGACACGCATCATTCAGAAATACGTACTCAGCTAATCCAGAGTTAACTCACCAAATTTGTTGAGTTAACTCAGGATCTAAATTGACTAAAAAAAAAACATGTTTCAGGAGTTAACTCGGGTTTAACTTCAAGATTAGGATAATCTCGCACTGAAATACTGGGCCTTAGTTTTCATATATTAATTGATGTTGTATGACTTTTAATGCAAGAAAAATAGTATTGATGATGGGAAGTTTATAGTACGATAACAATACGCGCAGTTTGCATAGCTTAAGCATCAATCAAAATTTAAAGTTTGGACTGAAATCAACCTCAACAACTTTAGTTCGCTACCATCAGTCTTAACTTAGTGAAGTTATATTATTTATGCACTGCATATTGCCAAATTTATTTTTTATTTTTCGAATTGACTTCTATTCTCAAAGCATAAGGTAGAAATTATCAATCCTGAACAATAGGTACTCTTGCCCACGTTAGATAGTTTATCGTCTGCTTGGCCTAGTATAGTTTTTCAAACAGGTTTTTCATGCAACAAGAAAAATTTGACAACTTTCCGCCAGGCATTTGCAGGAACGCCCCTTAAAAAAAAACACTCGTATAAGTGGGTTTCTGCGAGGATAAAAATTATCTGGGGCCGAATTACCGCATCAGTTATCGAGTAATACGTGACTGAATTATGCGTGTTTGGCATTACCGTTCACGTTATGGAGTCATCATCCCCATAGGTTTTACTTGTTCATTCGATCACTGATGGCACTCACTCGATCAGTCACTGATGCCGTAATTTGGCCCCTGGTTTCTAAGGTTAATCAGGGTTTTCCGCCGTCGTCGCATGAATTAGAATCATATACTAACACCGTATGTCACTTTGACAATAACAAATGTGAAAAAAGTATGTTTTACTTTCTTTTTTGAAATGAATAAAACAAGCTGTGTATGAAGTGTTAGCGCTATCCGCTGATGCTGATGGCAATGAAATCGTCGTTTTCGAAGAACTATTCGGATTCTCATAGACAGCGAGTATGTTTCCGGTCGATCCTGCGTTTCGTTGTTGATAATTGTTCACTGAATCGGTCGACTCAAATTTGGTCACCAAACTTTAGATAATCGATGAGGCCAACCAAGTAAACCGTAAAATGGATGCAACGCACGTATCGTTGCCCCAAAAGATTTTGATATTGAAGTTTTATCATTTAGACGTGCTGTTCAATCGTTTTACTTGCCATGGTGATTTGGCACCAGTATAACTGAATAGTGAACATTAGATTTGACAGATGTCACCAAAACAACATGGCCGCCACAGGCCGCCAAAATCTACCAGCGCCAATTGAAAACCCCCTTATTAACATACATATGCCTACCCCTTTTTTAACTTGACGCCTCGGTCGCGGCATGGCAGCGTACTTCCCATGGAGTTGCAAAAGATAATATCTAACTGTGCCAAGTAAAATGTTTCCAATCCTTCTATTCCTTTTAACTAAATTTTCGTTCAGGTTAGATATTAGAAGACCTTATAAGTCTTTTATTATAAATATGTACATTTAAAATGCTTTACAAATTAAAGGACTAAAATTTTAATAAAAATGAATTTTAAAAGGTTTTATTATGCTATTCATATCCATATATCAAACCAAATGACGTTTCCTATCAATCAAACAAAATAATTAAAATATAATTTAATAAGAGTTTTCGAAATTACGGAGTTATCGAAATAATCTAAAAAATATAACTCTTCACCATAATCTATGTTCATACCGATAAATGTTAACCTACTATAATATACCCACCTTTTTGTATGTATATGGAACATACCATATATTATATATGTATGTATAAATGGACGTATATAACTCACGAATAGTATACCTATGTATGTTTGTAACATTTCTTAAAAAATAAATCACTGGATTCAAAAAATTACAAAAAAAAAGTGAACAAGAGAGGGCGAAAGTCCTCGCCATGATTCGGATACGATAAATCAGTTCCCATTACGCCTTGGGCTGTGAATTTTTCATTTTTCGATAATTATAGTTTGTATGCACGTAACTTACACATATTTTTCTCTTTGTTAATTCTTTATTTTTGTTTTGTTCGTTTAGTTTTAATTTAATAAAAAAAAAAAAAAAAACACCAAAAGACCAAAAGATACGCGTCATGTTGGCTTAGAAACGCTGGAGGATGCGTGCCTCGTCGTTGTCGGTGAGATATTCCTTTGCTAAATTACTGCTGTAGAGCAAAAATGTCCTGCATCTTCAAAGTTATCATCGTTCAAATGGTTGCCGTGAAGCCTTTAGAGCGCTGGAAAAGATCGTGGTTTGGATGATGGGCTGCGAAGCGAGGCGATGCGGCGATTTAATCACAGCCCTCTATCATGATTCGAGGTTGTCAGGCGACCACATGTGAAAATTATACTCAAACAGACAGCTAAGTGAAATATGGTCCTCAGCAACTAGCTTCGAGAAATGTGCACTAGAGAAGACGAAGATTTTATTTCTTTTATTAAATCGCTCAGAGGCATTTTCCTCTTTTCCAAAAGGCCTCTTCGTCTTCAGGCCAGCCACCACCATACTCCTTGTATTGTCATCGTAGGAAGAGTGATGTTGAAAGTAGGAAGTAAAGCAATTCATGATATTTTGGCCAAGTTTAGAGCTTGCTCGTAAATCAATAGTGTTAGCCGTGAGCCACAGAGTGGTCTACTGCAAAAAATAAACTCTGCTTTTGGTTTATGGAGCAGAGATCATGGGCATCTGTCAGTCTTGATTGAGCGAACACTCTGTGGTGATGGCTGATGGGATGGGTGTTTGCGTGGCTGTTGCAATATTGCTGGTTAAGATCTTTTTCCTGCTGCAAAAGGGTGTTTGACTCGATTCAAGATCGAGACTAAGAAAATCAGTAGCTAATAGCTTTCTATAACCTGCAATTGAGTTCATAACGTGATATCTGGTTTCTTGTTAAAGTGTATTTCAAGTCGACCTACCCCGAAGGTGAATGCTTATTGTGAATTTAATACGGGGAAAGTTATATATAAGTTCTATATACTTTTTCAAGGTAAGAAATAGCAGTTTCGAGTTTGAGTCATAAAAGAGGTTTGCTATAAATATTAAAATGTTGAGTTGAAACCGAAAATACAAATAAAAATCATACCTTTGCACACGTTGAACCACCGTTATTTTGCAAAATGTATCTTAGCAAGAAACTTGTAAGAATTAAATTAAAATTTGCGGTTTAACTTAAAAACTTTATATACGATTGAAAGTTTCTTAAAAAATTACTTAATCCCCTTTTTGACCAGAAGTTACTCTATCTCTCTTTGAATGTTGTTGTTAGTCAAATGCAAATAATAAATTCACCGAAATGGATGGAAACACAAGTAAAGTAGTTAAAAAACAAACGCTTATAACGGGTGATTTTTTAGCTGGTTTGGTTTTGGCAACACTGGTTTTGACAGCTGACGTGTGTTTAGTACCTTGTGTCACTGTCAAACAGCTTCAGTTTGGTTTGCAATTTAACCATGGATCGTCTTACAAATGAACAACGCTTGCAAATTATTGAATTTTACTATCGAAATTCGTGCTCGGTTCGAAATGTTCATCGCGCGCTGCTTGTGTTCAGCGATGAGGCTCATTTTTGGTTGAATGGGTACGTAAATAAGCAAAATTGCCGCATTTGGAGTGAAGATCAGCCAGAAGCACTGCAACAGCTACCAATGCATCCCGAAAAAGCCACTGTTTGGTGCGGTTTATGGGCCGGCGGCATTATTGGGCCTATTTCTTCAAAGATGATGCGAATCGCAGCGTTACTGTCAATGGTGAACGCTACCGAGCGATGATAACAAACTTTTTTTTGCCCGAAATGGAAGTTCTTGACTTGCATGATATGTGGTTTCAACAAGACGGTGCCATATGCCACACAGCACGCGAAACAATGGCGCAATTGCGAGGCGAGTTTGGTGAACAGTTAATTTCACGTTTCGGGCCGGTCAATTGGCCGCCTAGATCGTGCGATTTGACACCATTAGATTATTTTTTGTGGGGGTATGTCAAGGCTAATGTCTATAGGGACAAGCCCGCTTCGATTGACGCACTGGAAGCCAACATCCATGCATTCATTCGTGAGATACCGGCCGATATGTGTGAAAGAGTATGCCAAAATTGGACTCAGCGGATGGGCTACCTGAGACGCAGCCGCGGTCAACATTTGCATGAAATTATCTTTAAACATTAAATTGCAAGGTTCAAACTATCGATTCAAATAAATATTTCATTCATTTTTTCGAATTTTTTGTGTTTTTTTTTAAAAAAAGTTCTAAACCTCTTAAAAAATCACCCATTATAATATAAAGATACCTATATGTATCCAATGTGGCAAATTTTTAATTGAATTTAATAATTTATTTTCATGTTAAGTGATATTAATCTAATAAGTGTATATCAAGGTTGTAAATACAAAAGACCTGAGGTTCAAACTTGTCCATGCGCAATTTTGTTAACTTAAACACACATTCACGAATTTTTGCTTTGCAAATCTTATAATTACATACACATACCTAAGAAAATATTTATATATATCATATACATAAAATGATATATAAATATATTGATTGAAATTGTATGGCAAAAATTGTACAACATAATGCTGATCGAGTTGAAAAATGTTAATGAAACTTAAAAATTGTAGGTGCAACAAAAATGCAATTTATAATTTTACATTCTCAAATTTGGGAAATAAATAAACAAGAGAATGTATAATAAGTCCAAGAAATTCAAAACAAATATTTTTAAATCGATGTCATGGTTCTCAAGATGGTCCTGTTTGTAAATAGTAAAGCATTTTGGTGGTGACCTCGTTATAAAACACAAAGTATGTAACCTAGACACAGGAATGCCATATTGAGGGATTTTTCCCGTTTTTCGGGATTTTTCGACCGAGGGAAACCAACCCAGAAAACAGAAAAATAGCCAGCTCAAAAACTTTCACATTTTAATACCAAAACTTCTTCAACGTGATAGATGATAAATTCCGAAAGACCACAATTTTATGGAATTTGAAATAGACAAAATGTATACGTTTACATACAATAAGTGTGTACAAGGATGAAAAAAAATAATGTTCAATGAACAAAAGGGAATCGACATGCCAAAAGTCTGCCAACGCTCCCAATCTCTGGAAAAGTACGTACATAACCCCAATACATAAAAAGGGACTGAAAACTGAGATCATAAACTACCGGCCGATCGCCAAATTATCTGTAATTCCAAAATTATTCGAATCCATTGTTTGTAATGTTCTATCGTTTCATTGTAATTCAATTTTGTGTATTAGTCAACACGGTTTGTCAAAAAAAAGTCTACTGTGAAAAATTTATTTGCCTTTTCATCATTTTGTTTAGACGCTTTTGAAGACCGTGATCAAGTTGACTGCAACTTCACCGATTTCAGTAAGGCATTTGACAAGTTGTTTCACAAAACCCTTATAAATAAATTAAATAACCTAGGATTTAGTACTAATTTTCTTAAATGGATAACTTCGTATCTACTTAACAGACATTATAGTGTAGCTTTTCGCAATGTATGTTCTAATCACTTTATTGTTAATTTAGGGGTACCTCAGGGTAGCCATTTAGGGCCTATTTTGTTTATCCTTTTTATAAATGATATCGTCTCAATTGTCCAAACTTCTTGCATCCTTATTTATGCTGATGACATTAAACTTTACAAAAGAATAAAATCTGAAACAGACTGTTTACTACTAAAATACGATCTTTTAAGCTTCAGGGACTGGTGCAGTAGAAAAAGACAAATCCTAAACGTTGACAAGTGTTAGGTTATGAGCTTTACACGCAAAAAAAAAACCATTCACGTATAACTACTCATTTAAACCGGACCTTTTGAACAACGTTTCAGTGTTTTCAGATCTAGGAATTATTTTAGATTCAAAATTGACTTTTAACGATCACTAAGTTCACATTATTAAAAAAGCCAATAAAACATTACGATTTATTAAACGATTCTCACGTGACTTTAGAGATCCCTATGTTCTCAAGCTTCTATTTATTTCGTTCCATTTCGACCCATTCTTGAGTACGGTTGTGTGGTCTGGGCACCTCACTATTCACAAATCGAGACTTGAAGCAGTTCAACGAAGCTTTTAGCGATTCTGTCTCCGTTTTCTTCCTTGGTCTCAGAAATCAGCACTTCCCTTGTATTCACATAGGTTGGTTTTGATAAATCTGCCTTCACTTGAAAACCATCGAAAATATATCCAATTCTGTTTCATTACTGGTTTAATAAATGGAATCTCGTCTTCGTCAGTTTTTTGCAGACTGAATTTTAACTTTTGCCAAACAAGTTTAAGATTGCGGCAACCTTTGAGCCAAATTTTTGGTAAGTCAAACTATGGTGCTAATAGTCCTTTGAACCAATTGATTGCAATATATAATAAATTTTGTATTCTCATATGTTTTGTAAATGACAATTTGAAAAGTTTACAATTCAAGACTGTATTTCTAAGAGCTTTGGATTATAACTAGATTTAAGTGATAATTTATGTAACGTTAGTATTTAACGGTCTCGAATAAATAAATAAATAAACGCTGCCTAGGCATTACATATTAAATCAAGTCTACTAATACTCAAATATGTTTTTCATTAATAATGAAAGTTTTGAAAAAGGGGCGGTGATTTTTCAATGTTTTGTTTAAGATAAGATTATTTCTTACTTTAAATTGGTAACCGCCTTTATTTAATTTTAATTCATTAAATTTTGGACAATTCTGATTTTCAGCATTAAAATAAAGAAGGTATGGTTCGATTTAGAAGCCTTTATCTTGAATTCTAAACAACAAACCAACACATATTTACACACTGACTGTTTTTAAAGTTCTAATTTGTCTATTGGTAAAGGTACCGCCCGTGTTTCTTTCTAAGTTAACACATAAAGGTGGCTCTGAATTTCTAGCAGAAAGTTACAGTTTCCTCAACTTATGTACTACAATATACTTTTAAGCCGCCCGCCATCCCACCAACGGCCGAGAAAAAAATGATGTTATCAAATTTTTGCTTTATGAACTCTTCATGATGGATCAAGACTCCCAGAAGAAGATAAAAAGATTATAAAACGGTTCCAGAAATACATGATTTTGTCCAAATTTTCTTGAACCATACGACTTAGCTTATGGATATAAAAGTGTCAGTATAAGGTGAGTTAATTTGTACTAGATACACTATACCTTTATACTCGTAGATAATTATACTTTCAACTATCTAAGTGTATACAATATATTTTTTTTTAAATAACTCGTTTCATTGGATACCGCAAAACTATACATTGCATCAGTGTTTGAATTAAATTTTCAGATATTTTTTTTTACATTTTCCTTAAATAAAAAAAAATGACGTGATACTAAGTTTTCTTTTTATTTAAAGAAACAGTTGTTCAGCTCTGGTTCTGGCGATTTGTTCGTAGTACAAAGTTAAAGTGAAAGTATAATACAATAAAGTAGCCAAATGCTAATCCTGTAAACTGAATTCAATTATGTAAATATATGTATTTACTCATTTTTACTCGTCGTATATGCGTATTAAGAATGTACTAGGTACTATAAGATAGAAATACGTATATAAAGTAAGTCCCGCGATACTGCCTGTACTTCAGCCTAAACCTCTTGAGCGGTTCTCTTAAAACTTTGAACTTAAGGTTTTTTCATGAAAATTGGATACCTAGCTATTTAAAAAAAAATCAAAAGTTTATTTTCACATTAATACAGCTGTCAGAAGTCATCTGAATTTTCAGAACTTTTTCTGACAGCTGGCCAATCAAGAGCTTCAAAAATTCAGATGTGCGTTGAACTCGCCCAATATGATATTATGTACCGTCATCAGAGGAGGGAATGTTGGGTCAGATACGCCCATACATTATATGGCAGCATCTTTTTTGTTAAGACTTAAAAATAGATTATAGTTTTTAAAAACTAAAGCTCTAATAGAGAACCGAACTAAAGAGCAGTGATGCCACATGAAAACAAAAGAAGTACCTGCAACATAGACAACAAATCCCTACATTTTCCCCACACCCGCAGCAAATGCATAAAATAAATAAAAATAACAAAATGAAGATATTTTTTTTTTTTGTTTATTTTTCTCCTTTTTTTATTTTATTTATGGATTTATATATGCGCAAATTAATAATAATAAAGTTAACAAATACTTAATAGTATTAAAAAACAATTGTATAAATTCATCACTGTGTAGGTTAGGTATTATGTTTATAATCTGTTGGTGCAAGTATATTGGGGAAGCACAGACATATTATGTGGCTACATTATGTAGGAATAGAATAGGGTGAACTTGAATTTTTTTAAAAATCTACAATTTCAAATCTGCCAAATAATCTTAAAAAAATTCTGGGTGTCAAGTAGTTTTTAAATTAATTAATTCTCAACAAAAAAAAAATCAATTTAAATAAAAAACAAATTAAAATTTTTGTATACAATTCATTTACAACTTTTTGTAACATTCTCCATAAAAAATGATCAAAATCAGTTGATATGTTTTTGAGAAAGTCGGAAATAAAAAAAAAAACTGATCTATGGGGGTAACTATTGCATTTTTCGTATTTTTTTTTTATAAAATGGTAAAAATTGTAAAAAATCACAGAATTTTTTTAGTTGTGGGCATGTTTTTCAAAAAATGATATTTTTATTATTTGCTAAAAAAAACGGCAGATACCGTTATTTGAGGTTAACAAAAAATGAAAAAAAAACCTGTGGGGGAATGCAAAAAAAAAGCAAGATGTTTAAAGAAAATCGACCCACTCGTTTAGGCTGCAATATAAAGGACAAACAGACGGACAGAATTGCTAGACCCATTTTGTTCGATTTTGCTATAATCGTAATGTCAAGTTTGATTAAAATCTCGAGTTCGATTTTTTTAACTGATCAATAATTTGCCATAATGTATCTACATATGAAGGGTTTTTTTTTTTAGACGTGTGGTTTCCAAGAAGAAATAAAACGCATATACTGTAATGTTATGGCCAAGAATTTAGCTTTATTATAAAGGTAAGGGTTTGCCATTATGTTTTAAAAATGATTCCGGGCGAGTGGCCGCCACGGCTGGCTCGAATAAATTGCAGCCGAGAGGCCCAATTTCCGACAGATCTAATTGTTGCGCGCGATGGCGGATGGACTCATTCGGGTCTTCTTCGATACTCTGCTCCACAGCAGTAATAGCGTCTTCGGTGCGCACTGTACGGCGTCTTTGAGGATGCGCATTATCCACTGGAGTAAACGTGGTGCGAAACCGATCCATGGTTGCTCAAATTTATGCGATTTTGCGATTATGTCGACCGAATATTGTACGCAGCACGTGATTCATCCCGCGAACCGAACCATTATTTTGGTAATAAATTTGCACAATTTGCAAACGTTGTGCAGGAGTAAGTCCATTTTTTATAAAATGGCAAACCAAACTGAGCATAAATCAAGTAACAGCTGTCAAAAAGACTATTTCCGAAAAAAGTATGCCAGATTGAAAACCACACGTCTAAAAAAAACACCCTTTATATGTACATATCACAAGTAAAAATATTCTTACATGCAATGGGTTTTTTCTTACATGTTCATACTGCTTAGGGATGGAAGTTGCAAAAGAAAAAAAAATGTATGTAACACTAGAAAAAATATATAAAAGTACATACCTATCGCGTTTTTTGTAAAAAAACGCAAAACAGGCCTTTTTTCTAAAATTTAAATAGGAAAACCTATGAATATATTATAGTTTTTATTATTGAATCTAATAATAAAAACGCTCAAAAAATTCATTTAAATAAATAAAAGTTGTGTAGGCTCGCACTTTATCACAACGACTTTTTACATGTTGATACATTAAAGATCAAACCCAATTCGTTTGTTGTCCACTTTGAGAATCAATTATTTTTCAGCACCCCAAAGAAATAGATATTATTTTTTCGTTTTTTCAATAAAATTGAACTTTCTCAACAAATTATCCAAAGTCCTCCTTAACTTCTTTATTTCCAACACAAAATATTCTCAGGTCTGTTGCCGCCCTCCTGCGGCCCACTACCGCCGACAGGCATCATCGCTTTGAGAATCAATTATTTTTTTGCGCCCCCAAAGATGTTGCCGCCCTAGGCCCGGGCCTCACGGGCCTAAGCCTAAATTCAGCACTGATCCAAAGTATCCAGTTAAGAATTTGAATGCGGTAAGTTGCTTGAATCTGTAAAGCAAAATGCATTTTTAAAAATAAGAATTAATTTTAAATGAGCTCACAACTTAAATTTATTCAGATTGATCTTTGTTTTTTTTTTTGTAATTTCCTGCTTCAGTGGTGGAGGTAAACAATAGGAGAAAAAAATAAAATCCGAAGGGGAATATAGAGCTGATTATTTTGTTTCAGTTGGCTAGCTTTCTCCCTTAAAGAGCCGTGATTTTAAGAGTTTTGAAAAAGCGCATAACTGGACATCAATTGTTTAGTTTTTTCTGTTATATTTTTTTTGATATATGTATCAATGGATTTAATATAATGACAATAAGCGTTGTTCTTTCGTTTTTCTGTTTATTTTCATTCTTATAAATCCACAAGCAAATGTAAATATGTACTTACCTTTAATATTTTTTTTATATTTTTTGTGACGAACACATTATTTGGAAACACCAACACTCTAAATCTCATAAAAAACTCATGAAAACAAAAATAAGAAAAACCGAAGACTGCAAATTACTATTGACAACTGGGTGTCAGAGGATCTACCAGAGAGAAAAGTTAAAAGTTCAGCTGGTTTTTGAGTGTATTTAATCGAGCTGTCAGTTGTTTACGTCGACGCAAGCATACGACGGATCCTATAGGGCCCCAATGTTTGGTTTGAAAAGTTATTTTTAAAAACATGCCAACATACGTTTTCACATAGAACAGAGTTTTTCACCAAACAATTTCACATTTTCCCAAACTCATGAAATCCATCTCCAACTTGTTGGTTGAAAATTATTAATATTAAAAACAAAACCATTTTCTATATAAATGTTTAATTTATAAATGTATTAACGTTTTAATAAAATATACATACTAACGAGCTATATAATTCGTATTTTAAATGAATATTATTTATAGTTAAAAATAAAATCTATTACATAATTAATAGTTACTATTTACAAAAGAAACTGCACTGACAAAGTTAAGTTTTACATAAATAATAAAAAACAGTATTCATTTTTTTTGTTAGAAGACTTAGTTGAGCATTTTGTATGGCAACATTCAAAGGATTCGAAGAAAAGAAAAGCTTAATTCTGATAGCTGTGAGCGTTCCAAGGATGATGATGATGATGATGGTGCATGGAAACGGGATAATTCGCTACTGTCGATGAGGGCGCTGGCATCATACTGTTGCTGATGAATTCAGGGTAAGATGGATAATTATCGCTCTTCATGGGGTAGCTGCTGGCGGATTGGCTCATTGCTTGCAATGGATCGTATTGCATATGCGGTAGGGTATGAGTGTATGGTGTTGCTGAGCCTTCGCCCATGTTCATTGTGGGATAATAGCTGGAAGAATTGGACTGCTGACTTTGTATACTTGATTCTGTAGGTTGTTGGTGTTGCGGAAATAAAGAAGAACTCTGATAAAAACTCTGGTAAGGATTATAACCGGAAGGAACTTCGGGTGAGGAGGCAGTTGTTGCTGGTTCAAGTTTCAATGTTGGCGGCTGTAAGGAAGTCGATATAGTTGTAGGAGTTGGCTTAACATCTCCAACTGTGGACGCATCATCGTCGGTCTTTTTTGCAAGGCTCTTGTCTTCAGCAGCCACTGTTTTCTTGCTCTTTTTGTCCTTGAAATGTGTTTTTTTATGTTTGCTGAGATGATCACTGCGTGAAAACTTTTTCGAGCAAATCGGACAACTATATGGACGGTAGTTTGTATGAGTACGTCCATGTCGCTGAAGTTCATCTGATCTCGAGAACCGTTTACCACAGGTAAGACATAAAAACGGACGTTCACCAGTGTGCCAGCGCAAGTGCGTCTTCAAGTGACTCGCCTTTCCATATAGACGCTCGCATCCAGGAATATGACAAATATGTTGCTTACGTCCACGTTCGTCAGGCCCGACAATTGGTGGTAGACCGGACATTTCATTTGTACAATTAGGACACGTGCACCTTACACTTCTTCGTTGTAATTGTGTTTGAAAAGCTATGTCGTCAAATGCATTCCCAAATCCGTAGGAATTCGGGGTCCATGCTTGATGTGGGAACCAAGGTGCTCCCGCCGACATACTCATATTTCCATAGTAATCTGGTGTCGCATACTGTGCATATGGGAATTGGCTTCTACAATAAACCAATACAAAATAGTTAGCAACGAAAGTTATTGAATATTTAATTAATATGAACAAAAATATAGATTTTTCGGTTATTTTGTGGGATAGTTTTTCTGATGCTTACCTTGTGTACGCATTCCAAGTGTAACTACTACTCAAGTCTACATTTTGAGTTGGAGGACTTGAAGAAAAAGAAGTCGGCGATGGAAAAGCACTCGGTGAAACGCTCGCCGAAAGACTCGAGTTCGGAGAAGCAGATCCCGTTGATGAAGTTTGCGGAGGATATTGAGGTTGTAGCAAAGTTTGAACTTTAGCTGTAGATCCATTGTTAGGCTTGTGCATTATTCCCTTAGGTGCCATGAGTGAACCAGTGGATATCGCAGTGACAGGATGAACGTACATATTTGCCGATCCATGTGTTGGAACAACTTGTGGTTTCAACTGAAAATACAACAAAAGGAAAAACATACATAGAGTAAATATATAAAGAATGGATTATTTACGCTAATTATCTAGAGCCATTTATGGTAACCTTATATGCATATAAAAAAAGTTCCTCCAGGTAGATTCACCATAAACGTCAACATAAAGATTATATATATGAGAAACGCAATTCTTGTCAGCAGAATTTCGTCAACAGAACAGGCGTTTAAAATTGAAAAGCCGATTAGGCAAAAAATATATACAATACATATTATACAAAGTATATTATCATTTGACCTTTTGTGGTTTTTGTTTTTCTAGGAAAGGAGATAAAGGTCAATTCAAGGAGCCTCGCATAAATTTATATACCTACAGTATACTTACATATTTCGATACATTTTACAGAAAAAAAATCATTTCGATATCTACTTTCAAAGAAGTAAACAAATTTA
Source organism: Leucozona laternaria (assembly GCA_932273885.2). Lineage (NCBI taxonomy): Eukaryota > Metazoa > Arthropoda > Insecta > Diptera > Syrphidae > Leucozona > Leucozona laternaria. The sequence continues at coordinate 434,942 of OW026367.1, forward strand.
CATCGATTTTTCATCGTGAAACATTTCCGTGAAAACTAGAAGGTTAAAAAATTGTATAAAATCAATAAAGCAAGAATTGTATAAAGGTATATTGGTCATCATCAATAATCAACGAATCCCGAAAACAATACGGCAGGACTTCGATCTTTACACGTAGGTACTATCAATAGGTATTGAAAAACTTAGTATATTTTTTCCAATACGGACAGGATTAAGGATAACTTAGCGTAAGTCCAATATCAATGAAAATATATAACATTGAATAATATATTTCACATTAGATTTTGTGTTACTAACAAGTCAAACTACCGAAATGATAAATTCAATGATTTCCATTGCGAACAGACCTGTGATGGAACAAAATGGCATTGCAAACTTATTTTTGAATAAATAAAAATTTAATAAAAAACATAACTTTTATAAGTAGATTTTAAATACATTGTAGGTACATGCATCCGTTAAGTGGAACATTAAAATGTTCGAAAAACTTTATATGTCATATTTTTCCATTCCGTATTTTTTGGAATACAAGGGAAATATAGTTAAAGAGTGATCTGAAGAACTTAAACAATCAATAATTTTTAATATCTATGCTGCAAAGGTACCTAATTCTTTTCACTTAAACAAATTTTAAAACAGAAATAAATTCGGGAAAATCATTTTTTACTCAAATAACGTAATTGCAGAAGCAGTATTTCATATACGACGGAGTCTGTTATCACTATTTTATATAATATATAGTACTTTTCTATCAAAATGATTTTTTAAATTATTTAGTTGAGTATAAATACATGTTGTAAAAAAACAAAAATTCTAGTGTTAAACAAGAGAAACTACCTATTCCTAAATACCTAATCTGAGTAAACCATTTGATTTATTTTCCTCATTGTTTCGTTAAATTTTAATTTGTATAAAGTGATTTTTATATACCTATACAAAATTAGAGAAAACTGTAGATACCTTTAAAAACTAAACAGCTATATAGGTTATTCAATCATGCTTAAAACTGTCTTTAAATCAAGTTTATTAAAATAAAAAATCTTAATTCAATCAGCTTTTATTTAAAACAAATTTTAATCATTTGTTTAAAACAAATGATATATACAATATAAAATAAAACATTTTTATTTAAACTTACCTCATCATCGGACAAGCTAATCCTTTCGTTAGAACTCGGAAACTTTGTTGCAGTGTAGGGATTCACGTAATTACAAGTTGCATCAATCATTTTGAAAAGTTTTTTTTTTTTTTTAATTGAAGTTGATGTACTTTTATCTTGAATAGGTTTAGACAAATTTAAAATAAAATTCATATAAATTGTTCACACTGTCATAAAAAAATATTATGCAATCACATTAATCAAAGGATAACAACACAGCAGCAGTACAAAATTTATTAAAAAAAAAAATCCAAATTGCGTATTTTATTCGCACTCTTTATTTGCACATGCAGTAAGTATGTAATTTAGTATTTTACATGTGCGAGACGGTACCAAGTTAAAGTAGTGAACTTGTTTTTATTTTATTTGTGTTTTTTTTTTTAGTTTTGTTGGTTTTTGTATAGCTTATACTTGCACGGTGCTAAGGTAAAACGTTTAACTTCCGATAATTACAGTTCAAAAAGGAAGAGCACGAAATGCAATAATTGTTCTCGTTCGCGTCGGATCTTGGAGGAGAATGAATGTAGGTAGTGCACTGAAAGTGGCACTATAGTATCTATAGATGGATAAAAAAATCGCACTTCACGGATCCAAACTATAGCTCAAGATAAAGAACAAAACCACATAAGAAATATGAAACAAGATGAAATGAAGACGAGATGATGGTGCAAAAGACACACGTCGGACGATTCGGTCGGCCGTGTCCACTCTCTCTTGGTTTTTAGGAAGCAAAATTTATAATTATTGGTCTGAGTTGCTGCTGCTCTCCCAAACAACCACCGGTAATTATCGTTTTCGACTGAGCCTCTTACATCTGTACACGGTGCACATAAGTTGTGCGGAAGAGAGTGAATTTGAAGAACATTAGGTAAGGTTGCTAGAAATGATGGGTAGGGGAACAAGGAGCAGAAAAACTATACGACTTTCTCTTTTCCTCGCTCAGGGATTGGGTAGCTGATAAACAGAGAGGACACGATTAGCTGCCATTCTTCTCATCGTTTCTCTCTGTTTTGGTATTTTACTAGCCCGAGCCCCTCAGCAAATTCAGGTATCGGAATTCAAAATGCTTTGATATTTTTGTCCAAAGCAAACAAAAGGTTAAAGAGGAAAAAATCAAAATATACATGAAAAACAGTACAATAAGGCACAATTTGTGTGCGTTTCTTTTTATCACACGCAGTATTGTGTATCGTTAACCTTCTCGCTCTTAGTGGTCCATTTTGGATGCTGGGCATTGTTGGCTGATGTTGGTGCTGAGTGAGAGCAAGATTTATCGAAATTTGAATCTGTGCACTGTGCTTCGTTTGCCAGGAGCGAAGTGGGCAAATAACATTCATTAGGGGCGCACAGGAATATGTGGCATGCGGTCCAATGAAATAACTGTATTTAAGTGGGCGTGACTCAACACCCGGTTGACAAGCAAGCGAGAGAGCAAATACAAGGAGAGTCATATGTATTGTGTATTAAAGGTAAGGTACCTACATTCAGAAGAGAAAGGAGCTTACTTATAGGGAAAATCATCCTTTGAGTTCGAGTCTTTGGAACGATACGACGAGCAAGTAAGTAATAATTGAATGTGTGTATGCGCGTATCACGCGAGTATCTACAATAAAACTGTAGGAATATATACCTACCTATACCTACATACCTATTGATTTGCTTTTCCTTGTCGAAGAAGAAAAGTCCCCAATTGTTTTTATTGCGGGCGTGAGTTTAGGGAGCAGCCTTAATTATAGATCCTTTTTTTCCATTAAATTAAGGACCACAATTTGTTTATTTTATTTTTTTTATTTTACATAAACAACATATTTTACTAACGCTTTTTCCTTACGTATTAGGTAGGAAGAAGGTTCCTACATACCTGAATATTTATTTAAAGCAGAGAATCTTTTTCAATTCAAATTTTTGCTCAGGGAGTGTACTTAGAGGTCGCCTTCTCCATGATTTTTTTATAGGTCGGTAACTCGGTATACGTATTCCTGTAGCGGAAGGGCGGTACCGGGAGGAAAGTTGTATTTATTTCTGGCACGAGTTCTTGCGATGTTGAATAGTTCAGGAGGAATGAGTGATGTAATGAAATCGAGAGCGCGCGCAATTGGATACGTATCGCACAATGGATTTCATACCGACGGGGATGGTTTTTGGTGGATTATTTTAATCAAATCAATAAATACTGATATGGGGCGTTGGAGGTTTAATAGATACATCATAATGATAGTTTATTGGAAAATATTTGTTTGATGTTAATTTTAATAAAATAAAATAAAATTTAAGGAATTGTATTCAAAAACATTAGTATTCTATTTTTGGTGAACAAAAGTTATTATAGGTAGTTATCCTTATGTGTTAGGAGTGTAGGAAGGTATACGTATAGTTGCATATATTTACATAATATGTAGGTAGGTACCTTCGTATCAAAAGTTTAATTTTGAATATTCAAATTGAATTGAAAAAAAAATTAAATCGTTAAACTATTTTTTAAAATGTATGTTATAAATAAGATATTGGTACCTATATACCTATGTAGTCGAGAGGCATTCGCCTTGGTTTTAATGAATTTACTTATAGATATAAATAAAATAGATACCTACTTGCTTTGCGAGCTTTGAAACAATGGAAACAGCATTTTTTTTTTAAATTGAAGTCAACCTTGTACAAAACATCGAGACAGAAGATATATGTACATATCTATGATTTTCATAGGTAAGTAGTTGTTAAATTTATAAAAATGAATGCAAAATTATGTTGTACAAAATAAAATATTTTTGGTAAAGAACACCTTTTCTACATAAGTTTTACGAAGGCGATCCTTTGCCATCTACCACCTTTTTAATATTGGGTGATGGCAAAAGTAGTCGACCCTTTATTTTTATGTTTTACTGGTCCTTAAGAAGCCGATATTCAACTCTTGAATATATAGAGATTTTAAAATTCTATGCTTAACTATTCAGCTAATTTTATAACAAACATTAATTATTATTAACACAAATTGAGATGCAGGTGATGTAATTCTTCCCCACTTTTTTCGAGATTTTTCGAAATTTCAGTACCTGCTTCTCAGAAAAGCTTAGAAATTTTCAATCTCATACACATACAAAATGTTTTTTTTATTTTTCATTTTAATGATAAAATGATAGAGGAAGTGCTGCGAATATGACCCCCCCCCCCCCCCTTTGTTTTTCTGGAATAACTCAAAAACTTTTATTTGTATTTCAAGTTTATATTTGCGAGCAGCATCTGGATCCTATTTGGAACAAAATATAGTACTTAAAATAAAAAAATTGAAAACATTTTTTTTTTTTTGAAGAAAAATTATTTTATGAAAAAGGAAAAAAAAACAGAGATTTTTTAAAAGTGTTGGTAAAATAGCCCTGGGGGCCATATTAAAAACTAATATAGATTCAACGACAGAAATCCCATATATATTGGTCCATTTCAGCACCAGCGCAATCATAATGGGCCCATTTTCTGCACACTTGACATATAATCCAAGTTTCACCTCTCTGGTCTTCAGAAAATTTTATATCGCAGAAAAAGCAAATTGCATCTTCCCCGTTGGAAGTTTCATCCCCTTGGAAACTTAAAACTGAAGCCGATGGCTTTGCTTCGGACTGCTTCAACAGCTTTTCTCATTTTATCTGAGTCCCAGGCCTTTCTTTATATTTTGTCATTGCTCCGCGGCATCTTTAATTAAACAAGGAACACTTTTTCTTATGTTTAATACAAATTAGATTTGTATTTGGTCGCTGCATTTAATATGGCCCCCGGGGCCATAATACCAACATGTACAGGAAGCCAAATTAGCTGCATGACAATGTTTTTATAAAAGTAAGGGTTTTTTGACTTTTGAGCAACTGTTTGCTGATTTATTTATCAATCTTTTCAAGTTTCAGTGTTGAATCAAAATGAGAAAAAAAAATTTAAAATTGCGCAAATACAGAAAGTGTCACCAAAAGAATAAAAATTAAAAGAGAATTCAACTCAGGCCAACCGCTTTACTCAATTGGAAATTTGTTGTGTGACCTTATGTTGGGCAGCGACGTCAATACTATAACACAGTACGGTCACATACTCTGGTGTGAGGAAATCGCCCGAATTTTCAATGCCTTGGCAGTTAACAGTAAGTTGTATATTCTTGTATTTGTCTTTCATCTCTATTTTTGTTTGTTCTTTCCCTCTATCAGCAATAAACGGATCTTGAATCGAACATTTGGATGGTGAGAAGCAACATGTCCATTTTGTTCATGTGGTGAACGCTAATATAACTAACGACAAATAAAAATGCATTTATTTTCGAATTGTCATTGTATATTTAAATAAAATTAATTCATTCGTGTCACACACACAAATACACATTAGAAATGTTGTTGATGCTGGGCAAAAATGTCAAACGTCCAACGCATAGGGTTTTCCAGACATTCCTTGCAGGATTTGTTGCGAATTGAATTCTTCTTGATCTGGTTGAAGCGCCCGGTAGTAACTTCGGCAATGGTATATTGTTGACGCCTAAGCCTCCATATCTATACATATATTATGCAAGACGGCAAACACTACGATGGCACTCGATTTTCGCACGTTGCATTGTTCGATATGGACGCCAAATTCGCACTTCTCTCAGGCCTACCTTTGCATCTTTGTCGCTTGACGACGAGGATGATGATGACAATAAAACTATTTTTTTATGTAAAATAAACACTGCTAGACTGAATATTTGCACTGACTGAACAAACAATAAAATGTTGAATATTAGCTTAAACTATTTAAACACTACCTAAACGACACGAAAATGTCTCGTTTAAGTTGGAGTTGGTTTATCGCAGTTAAACCAATCATTCGGTTTAAAATTTTGTATAGCGTCAGTTTAAGTGAGTGAATATTACCGTTTAGTCGGTTTAAAAAATTTAAACCGTCTACTGAATTTAAACAGATTTTAAACGGCGTGAATATTACGGCCGTTATTGTTTTTTTTTTTGTGTTTTTATAATACTCTAGAATCTAGACTTACTGAACTAATAAATGAGTAAGGTATGTATATATGTAGGTATATGTAGTAAGTATATACAATTTAATTTGTTGTATTATAATTTTGTAAATCTATTTTTGAATACAAAATTGATAAAATATTTATTTTCAACAAAGTTTGCTTATATCTCTCCAAAAAATACATATTTTTTCTGAAAGGTGTGCCATAAACTTTTTTACTGGTTATCAGTGTTGTCGTAATGGCTACTATATAGAAGCATTTGGCTACTTTGCTGCAGAAAGGGCTACTGTGGTACCCATACCTCAAATCTCAAAATGGCTCCCCAAGTCACCACATTAAAAACATTAAAACAAATGTGGACAAAAATGAAAATGATATGAAAAACACAAATTTATATTTTTTCACATCCCTGTTTTAACAAAAGATTGCACATCTCTGTTAAATTTCAGAAGAGGATAGTGATATAATAAGTCTGTTCGCGTACTAGTCCGAAACCACCCAAAACTGCTTGATTTTACCAGATTTGGTCCAATCCTGTTCGCGTACTTCCATTTCGTGTCATTTTGGGCAGAAGAGAGTGCTCACGAGAGAGAAAACTTTTTCCCCTTCTTGCCAGTTTTTACCCGAGAAATTTCTTCGGGCAGAATCTGGTAAGTTCTGTTTTCTGTCAAAAGCCAGTTAAAGAACAACAAAAAATACAAAATGGCTGTTGTTTACTTTTACTTTAAGTTTAATTTTCAAGGGTAGAAGTGAATTTTGTTTTAAATTAGTGAAATAAATCCCCAAAAAATTTCTTGAATAAATAATATCTATTAAAAACCTGTATTTATTGTGTATTGTGCAGTGCTTTTTGTTTTAAAAAATATATTGAATTTAAAATATTAATTTAAAGAAATTTTGTTTTGATGAAATTTAATGAGTGATTTCAAATGTAATTTTGCTTAAATTACGATTTTTCAAAATTAAATTGCATTAAATTGCTTGAATCGTATTGAACTACGTTCACTTCTGTTGTTTTTCCGCCATTAAATTCAATAAAGAAAGTAAAATAACAAATGTAATTCCAATTTTGTCGCTATGGGGTTCTTTTTTGTTTATTTTTGGTTGACGTTTAAAAAGTGGACAACATTTTAGGTTCAAACCGTTCGTGTACTTTTTGGCAATTTTACTTCCCCCCGAGAGAATTTCATCCCCTCTCCATTGAATGTGACAAATTGCCATTTTAAGTCCGGAAAGTACCCGAACAAACCTAATGGGTACGTTCAATCAGAAATCTGAACATTCAGATATGAATTTATAAAAAAAAAAGTTTCAGTCGAAAGTTGCAGTGTCAAATTCTTGCATTCACCTATAGGATTTACGTTAAAACAAAATAACATAGTAGGTACTTTAATTATATTCGTAAATGAAAAATTCAGCGTGAGTAGTTTTGGGGATGGTATCATAAATAAATAAATCAGCAACAAGTTTTCTTAAATTTATTTAAAGTGCTTTCTTGTAAGCAGTAAATTCTGTTTCTGTTTTAAAATCTATTTATTGAGACGCATATGTAAAGTTCAATGACAAAAAAAAGGTTCCACAACATTGCGATGGAGAATGCTCGCAACATTTTTCTAAGAATAGTCAATCTCTTTAATAATAAACAATAAATTAAATTCAATAACAATAAATAAATTCTTTCAAATAAATAAGTATTAATTTGTTAGTGATGAAATTTAATTAACACAAATCAAGCACCGTCCATCAGTGCAAAAATCATAAAGTTCAACTTCCAACATTTCCTCCAGCCCCCACCGCAATCACTTTATTCGGAATTTTCAGATGAGAATTTTTGTTTGAAAATTCAAATGGATCGTAACCAAACGTAATTAAAAGTCACGAAAAGCCATCTTACTTTTTATGACTAGTCTTTTAGGTTGTTCTCAAAATAATAATAATTATTTATATTAACATATGTAAGTATGTTTGTATGCACATCTATTTATTTTTAAACGTTTAAATTGTTTTCCGAAATATTTTTTAATATTAACAATGAATGTTTTATATTATTTTTTTGTTAAAGATGAATTAAAATTGTTATGTTGTATGAATATTTTGAATTTTTGAAGGGCTCCTCAACTTCTAAAAATGCTCCCGAAATTTTCTGACAAGTGCTACTCTCAGAATTTGCGAAACGACAACACTGTTGGTTACATGCAAACTTTCAATGGTTTTGAATGTCCTTATTATTTAAGACATTATAAAAATAACTGCAATAGGGGAAAGTTTATCAAAAACGGTTCAAAATTCGAATAAATCAATTCTAAATCTGTTTTCTAATTTTTCCAACTCATTCTTTTATAAAACTTAAACTATACTAAATTTAAATGATATATTTATTACAACTTCTTTGATCACTGCGTATACATATGTACATTGTACATACGTGAGGATCAGAAACAAAACCCCTTATATCCACTTTTGAAAAAAAAATGACTTAAGTATATGAGGTTTTTTTCGTATCGTTCAAACACATACGTTGGGCTCATGTTTGAATCTCAAATCGCATTTAATACCATAGAAATGAGACCTCAAAATCTGCAGTTAATTTCAAAACCCATTTTATCCATTATATTCACATATTTTTGTTGGTACCAAAACCCATTATATCCATTCGAAAAACATTTTTAATTTTAAACGCTTAATTCAAAAACCTTTATATCCTAAAAGATGTTTGGTTAAGAAGATACAAGTTTTCTCGATTTACTCGAAACTTATAAAAGTGGATATAATGGGTTTTTTTTCTGAACGACACATTATACGTAGTTGAATAAATATAAAGGTATACCCGAACTCGAATTTGTCCATTAGGAAATTACAAAAATTATGAAAAAAGGTTGATTAATTCGTTTTAACATAAAGGTGCCATTGTAAATTAATATAGAACTCTGATAATCCAATTTTTTTTTAAACTAAACCGAGGTGACGAAATTTCATACAGTGTTGAAGCTGTTCGAAATACTTAATTACATGAAAACAATACCGTAGAAAAAAAATAAAAAAATTAAGCTTAGTTTTTCGAATCTATATCTACGATGTAATATTAAAACCGCGTTATAAACAACAAAATTGCTGTAGGTAAGCAGCAGGAGATATATACATACATACATACAAAAAATATCAATATCCACCAAATATATCTACATTTCATTTATATACGATTGTCTTTAATTTCACGGTTTAATTGTCTAAACATTTACTATCGAATACCTACATTCAAAATAAACAATGCAAATTCTTTTCTCATCATTGCAAAATTCCCAAGTGTTACCTTTCCGCATAAGTCTCAGATCTATTCACGAGCCAAAGACTTAAGCAAAAGTTTTCTAAACTCAACCTAGTGTGTACGACATATTGTTTTGAAAGGTGGAGGAAAATTCTTGCAAATTTGTAAAAATCCAATCAACAATCCGAACCTTAAGCCCATTATGCTCGCTAAGGGATTAAACCACAGGTCATAATCGCGTGCGGTAGGCCCAAACTGCAGTCCCTAAATATTGTCAGTTCTGGTAAAATATATGAATGTAAAATAATTTACAACTGCTTATGCTGGAAAAGTCAAGGGATCGCGACTAAGGTTAGATGTGATGGTAATCCCCCGCTGTTTGTCTCGGTGAGGCTAGTTCTTGGCTTAACAATGCTCCTAACAATTGAACAAACAGTATAACAAACATAGGGGCAATAAACAATGAGCACTGACAGTACCTTTTTATTTCGCTATTTTATTGCATGGCAATCCTGCAAAGGATTAAGGAAAAGACCGTAATTGGATTTACTCGTGTAATCCGCATCTTACAACAAAATATTTTGTCTGTTACCTAAGTATTCTAAAAGAATGTTCATCGGTTAGGTTATATACCTACATAGGTAAATTATGTATGTATTTATATTTTTGTTAAACTATTAAAAACTTAACGGTAGCCAACCATTTACATATAATATTCTTTGTTTATAAATCACTTCGTCCCCCGAATCAGGTCATTTGCGTTTACTGAAGAGCAGAAAATTTGTAAGGAATAATTTCTAATTCATTTCGCAAGAGCCATGGCCTTAAGTATGAAACAAGTATATAAATTTTCAAACTATGTTCAGTACCTATACCTAAGCGGCTGATACGTCAGGGTTTGAAATTTGAGATTTATGTTTCAATACTTTGTTGGACAGTTAGAGATACACATTTTAAAAACATTGGCGCAAAATTTCAAACAGCCTGATATTAAGATAATACCTTGACACTACCGTGATACTTACTTAACAATACTACACACAATTGTGTACGGCCGACACGCAGCTTCAGCAAGCACCGTCTTTCATAACTTTTCGTTATTTGCTGCCTTTAAATATGTCATTTTCGTTATATCATCTTTTGTTTTATGCTGGATTTACACGACTGACAAATTGGCAGTATTATGTCAGTAAACTGTCAGAAGAACTTCAAACTGCCAATTTGGCAGTCGTGTACAAATCCAGCATTGTTCTCTTTTTCAAACCTTTCTCTTTGGGTTAAGTGAATTACTGTTATTAAGATTGCAAAAAGTGTGCGCAAAAGGAGCAATTTTTTGCAATAAAGCTTAACTTTTGTAAATAAGCTCAATAGATCCTACTTTTCTTATACTTAAGTTTTCTACTTATTCAAAAGAATTAGAAAACTGACAACCGCAATTTCAAATGTAACAATCAAATTGATGAGGAATATTTACCTATTACAGTAGGACCTCGGTAATTCGAACTATTGGAGACCGACCCTAATTCGAACCACGGAGGTATTCGAATTACTGGATACTGTTTTCGTAGTCATATTTTGACTGAGAAAACAGTGTAAAGTGGTTTTAAGTATAATGCATTAAAGAAACAAGAAAGAAAATATTTATTGCTTAAAAAAGTCTGACAAGAGATAAATATAAAGTTCAAGATTGTTAAAAGTTATTCAAAAGATTTGACATTTGGGTTTGCTTCAGGTTTGTTATGATTTTATATTTTGTAATGTTGATATGCTCGATATGAATTTTTGGAAATTCTTATTTTTCAAGATAGTCCAGTATAGTTGATTCACATCTCGAAACGCTTCGCCGCTACGGATAATTTTTCCCCAGTTATTTTTAAAACCCTCACTCCGTGTCGTTTCCTAAATTTTTGGATCCATCCTCCGCTGGCATTGAAATGGCATTCTTTGTTAATTGTGTTAAGGTGCATGTTTCTCACGCTGCTTACACAACCTCTTTAAGAAAGCTTTCTCCAATTTTGGCATTTTCAACGATTTACGTTTTCAAGTTCCTGTTTCTTTTTTAAGAGAATATGGTAAGATCTTCATCGAATTTTGTTTATATACGTAACGGTTGATTTTCCAACTCCAAACTGGCATGCTAAACAGGTGGCTTTTTTGATTGCTTCATGTATTTTTTCAAAAAAAATGCTTAAAAAGGAACTAAAAATCAGAATTAAATAAAATAACAAACCATTCACAGATGACACAAAAATGCTATGCTTGTTTCCGAAAAAATTAAACTCACAGCCTTCTGCACTAAATCAACACGTCCTAGAAATGTTTCCCCTTATACTTCTTGGAAAAAAATTTTAACTTCGCAACTGCAAGATTTACTCAGCAAAGAAACAACGGACGTATTGGTATTACGGAGTAACAATTTTGACAAATGTTCGAATTACAACATACTTAATGTAAAAAAAATAGCTGTTCGAATTAGTGGAGCGTTTGAATTACCGAGTGTTCGAACCACCGAGGTCCTATACTGTATTATTGGGCGCGTTCAACGCACTACGTTTTACATCTTAATTTTCAGGTTTCTGAATTTTTGGAGCTTCTGATTGGCCAGCTGCCATAAAAATTAAGATGACTTTTAGTTACGTTTGCTTACGTTTCATCTGAATTTTCAGCCAAAAATTCTTATCTGAAAATTCAGAATAAAGTAATAGTGGTGGGGGAAATGTTGAAGTACTATACATAGAAGTTGAACTTTATGATTTTCGCTCTGGTTGGTGGTTGATTTATGATGATTAATTTTCATCACGAACAAATTAAGGGCCCTATTATGACTCGCGAGTCGAACGTTCGACTCATGTCAATATTGTGGAATTATTTTTTCATTAAACTTCACATAGTCTTGCTGTAATTTGTTGCTGATTTAGTTAAATAAATCACCACCAGAACTACTGACGCTTAATTTTTAATTTAAGAATATAATAAGAGTTCTATTTTATTTTGTTTTAATGTGAACCCTTAAGGTAAATGCTAGCATTTGACACAACAACTTTCAACTCAAAATTCAGATTATTTGTGTGGTCAACAGCATGAATTCAAATCTGAACTTTCAGATTTTGTGATTGAACGTGCCCATTATTAATATATTCCTGCATTGATTGAGAACCACTGCTCTGTCGAAGCAGCAGCTTGTCAAATTGTGAAAAGCCTATATATCTATAAAATCCTATAATATAGGCGTACATTAAATCGATAAGATACATATGAATTTTCTTGTGCGGTCTTAGCTTTATTTTTTTTTTTAAACCAAGGCAAGTTCTTTTTTTTTTAAACATTCTCATACGTCTTCCAAGAAAAAAATAACTGCACCCTGCAAAGTCCTTATCAACCAAATATGGCAAAGAGTGTTGACGCACAAGCCCTCACAAATCATCATCACAGATGAACAGATCAACATCGTATGATTATCATTGTACACTTGTCCTGAAATTCCTAATAATTTCTATAAACATAACCGCCACTTGTTCTGACAACTATAATGTCCTTTTTATCTTGTCCTCTTTTTTAATTTCTTTTTCTTCAAACCAAAGCGCCTTTGAGCGTAACCGCCTCGCAAACGCATCCTTCAATAACCTGCCGAAGTATTACGTTTTTTTTTTTTGTTGTTCGTGTGTCTTAAATAACATACATACATCGAAAACCAGCTCGAATGTCTGATAAATGGGTTTCCAAAAAAAATGACATAAACTATCTTATGCCTGCGAAAAGTGTCGAAATGGCCACAAGGGATCCCGCTGAGTCCGACTTTGATCTGGGTCACTAGGGTCCCTGATGTACCCGCTGAGAGTTCAATTCAATACACTACACTTATATGTTCGCAAAACACCAAACGGAATTGCACCATAAAAAGAACGTTGCGTGCAGAATTGTATTCTTCTGTTCACAAATGACATAAAAGAACAAATTATTCACCTAGCTACCGGTTGATGATGAAGACGACACTATCGCCTGGTAAAGATCACGATTGTATTACAAATTCTATAGCAAACATCGAACCAATATTGAGTTTCGTTGAGTTTGCTTATTTGCTCCTGCTCCCACGATCTTTCAACTAGAGCACATAAAAGACAAGTTTGCGAGTCATATTTCTTGAAAGAGTGCAGAAATGTCCCACATTTTTATAAAGGAAGTGAAACATTTGAAAAAATAATACCTACCTATTAATCGATATTTGAAAATAGGATTATGTAATGTATCTACAATGTATATATATCTATGTACCCATATAGACTTCAGAAGCAGTTTCATTCGTATGACGATTCAGCATCGTATGGAACCATAGTTGGCTTTGATATCAAAACAATATTTACCGAAGCGGGCCGCTTTGAACCGCATGACTTAGCATACTCGCGGCTTGATGCAGCAACTCACCTCAATATACGTACATATAATGTGGCGTTTGGAGGCTTTGTTGCCTTTTTGGCTTTTCATCTTTCTTGACATGAATTACTGTCATTATCACGTCAGCATTGATGATCGACTGGATTATCTTGTAGAAGCATTTTGTGTGCGATGAAAGCCACCGCCTCTTGCTTCAGACATCAGCAGTAGCTGATTTTGTACATTAACCAAATTTTAAGTCTTTATAAAAAATAAAGTAAGAGTGAATCATTTTGGGGTATGTAAGTTTATTTAATTGCCATACTTGAGAGGTGAGGCGATTAATGCCAACGAAAATGCAAAATTTTAGTGCTCACGCTCAGCCTTTGTTGGATGAATAAAATACATACCTAGATAAATGTATTATTTGAAAGAACATAATATAAGAAGGTCATAGTTTCTGCACATTAGCAAGTTCCCATATTAATTTTAAAACATATTTTATAGAAGATATGTACATATATGTGATGCGTTAGGATCAACGTCTACCGCATAATAAACTATACATATTATGTTATGTGCATGCCAACTTTTGATAGAGTGCCACCATAAATGTCCTTGTCCCCAAAACTTGTCAATGTCTACTTTTCCTAGCAATATATTTACAATTTGTTCGTGTCGAACTATGCAAAGGCAATCAATTTGACTGCTTTTTCTATCTTCATTGTCCGTAGTTTACATGGACGAACTATCAGAAATAAAACAAAAATACTAGGCCACATTGAGGTGAAGAAGTACAGAATTGTCCAGAGTTTTCGAAAACAAAACATTGTTATTATAGGTTTGTTTTAATTTCATTGGCTCAAAATTTTAAACAGCCTGATGTCAAATTATTATTGGGATGATACTATACTCAACGATTGTCTCGTTACCTACCCTAAAATGTTCTTAGTTTTCAAAAATTTTCAACTAGAACCATACAAACTCCAGCTGAACACGCCTTAATAACCAACAGTTCATGCTAAGATCTAAGCAAACATACGCTTTTCACGTTTTTAATGATCAAAGTTATATGGAGTTACTATATAATACCTACTATAAAAAGGCATTTGCTGATTTTAACTGTAACAAATGATGAAAATTATTTGTTCGGATATTCACTGTATAATATGGATAAACCACGTATATAGGTACATTTGAGTGCAGAGAATCCATATGACAGTATTTTCAGGAAGAGCTGTAAAATTATTAAATATATTGGTACTTAAGTACAACCTAAGTACAATTACCCTATGCTTCAAATTCGACTTTTGCAGTACAAGTACAATTCCATGGTAATTGTACTTAGTACTAGAGTACCGGTACTTGTACTTATAATTCCTCAAAAGTACATGTTTAAACATTTGGTATTGATAACTTATGTAATTAAATAAATCGTACTTAAATACTTTCAATTCCTTTTGAATTTTTTGAGCACTTTTAATTCCTTATTAATTCCTTAAGTAGGTACTTTCAATTACTTCTTATTTAAAATAGGAAAAAATAAATTTCTCTCACGAAAGTTTTAGCAAATCATGAGAACGAAGAATGAAAAGAGCCTATACCTGTATTTCTTTAGTACAATTCAAGAATACATGTAATAGGTACACATGACATTGGGTTACTATTGCTAAATCCTATGACACCAACACACGGTACAACTTCTCTAACAAAAGTTATAGCCTAATGTAAGGATGACTAAATATTGCCGCAAACACGATGAATGAATGGTGTTTTTTTTTTTAGTGAGAGAGAATATCTGAGTTTTTTTTTACCAAATATATATTTTCGTATAATCCAGGTACATGATTTAAAGGTATTTCTCAAAGCTGAACCTTATAAAAGAAAATTAGGACGATATAATAACCACAGTTAAACTATAGGTATTTTTTTTAATGAACATGACTTTTTTTTTAATTTTCTGTTATTCGAAGAAAAAGATTGATAAGTTGGATTAGCAACGGAATCGTCGTCATTGAAATCCTTTATTTCTTCAATAACTTGCTCAGTAGATGTAGAAGCCATCACTTAATAGACAAAAATTTAAGAATACCTTACTGTGGTGTTTTTGATTTTCAATTTACCCGTTAAAATTCAAAACCTAACCACTTTAAGATCTTAAAACCGCAAAACAATATATATTGTAAGACTTTTTTGTAAATGTCTTGCCTACCGTTATTAATTCTTACAAGTTGTCAATGGGCGCCGTTCGAGTGAAAAAAAGCGTATTTATTTACACCCAAAAACTTTATAATAGAAAAGAAAGACGAAATATTATTTTCTTAAAATTGAAATGCAAACAAAATTTAACGGTTTAAAAGTACCAACAAAATATAAAATAAGAGCTTTTGGATTGCATACCCAAAGGAGCCTAATAGCAGTAACATCTGACGGTTAGATTGCAAACTAAAATTGAAAAAGTATTGACATAAGTGTGTATTGTGTACAAGAACCTTGAGCATAATCCTATGTTTCAACCATTTGTGTTTTGCCGCTAAGGGAAACGAATCAAAAAATTCTGTTTATTATTGGACGTCAAAAAGTAGGGTAATTATTGTTTTGTAAGGTGATGTGAAACGAAATCAAAAATTAATTGAATATTTTGATCAAAAATTTTCGTACAAAACACTCTCCAAAATTTAGCCAAGTGGTACGCAGCTCAAGCTAAAATTCTAATTTTTGTTTTTTAGTGTACATCACTACCTGTCAAAATTTAGCGCAGGAAATAATTGCTTATCCCATTAATTAAATTTGTACAGGTTGTATAATTCTTGAATTTTGTGTGAACTTTGTATTGTGAAAATAAAAATCGAAATGGAGGAATACTTAGAAGCAAAAGATTTATCTTACTCACAGAAATGAATACATTTTTATTTGTCACACTTCAAAATTACTGAAAAATAGCATAATTATAATATTTCAGGAAATTCAACAAACAAAGACGATATAATATTTTTTTTAATTTGAAATCCAAATTTAACGGTTTAAAAGTACGAAACATGGTTTTAAATTGCATACTCATAGGAGTCTTATAGCAGTAGCATCTGACGGTTAGATTCCAAACTAAAACTCAAAAAGAATTTACATACAGTTGTATTGTGTACATAAACCTAGAGCATAATCCTATGTTTCAACCGTTTGTGTTTTGCCACCAGGGGAACGAATTAAAATATATTTTTTTAATATTGGACCGCAAACGGTAGGGTAATTATTCATTTGTACGCTGACGTGAAAAAGACTGCCTACGTTCTGTAACTTATGCCCAATTTCACAAAAAAAACACTAAGAACCCTTTTATCTAAAGTCCTCTTAAATTTTATCAAACCTTTAAATATTTGCAGTTTCATCAATCTTAAAAAAGGAAATTTAAGGGAAATTTTAGTTAAAATTTAATTTGCCTCACATCCCTGAATATAAAAATAGGTTGTTTCCCTCTCACATTCAAAATGCATGTGAAAAAGCATTACATGTAGAAAAAAATTCTACAAAAAAAAATATTCGGAGAACGGATTCCTATGAACTCGGAATATTCTTGGACTTCTTACTATCTCTTCATTCCCAGATGAAGATGATTAATCAATTATTCTAAAAACAAAATCACAAAAGATTATTATTTACACACAAGCAATATTTTGGTATCGACCTATTCATAATTTGTATTAGCAAGAAATTAAATAAAAAGTGACTGCAAAATATTATCAAATATCATCTACAACTTCCTTACTCGTTGGCTGGCATCTGACATTCCACTTCACAAATGCGACTTTTAAAATTTATAGAGACCAAAATGAGCTTTTAGTTTATAAGGGCGTTTAAAAGCATTTTAAATTTAAAAGCGATTGGTGAAACCCAAAAACCCCATTTTAACACTAAATGGACTTTTAAATGTTTAAAATAACCTTTATGAAATCGGGCATTAGTGTTGGATAAACATCGGAAAATTTCACTTTCGATAGTATCGATGTTTTTCGCAAAAACTATCGATAGTTAATTATTTCATTTCTGACCAAAATGAACAGAGAGATGAATTTTTAATACGTAAATGTACTTGTCTGGTTAAAATATAGTCTCCTTACAAAATCGAGTCGTATTTCCTACCAAAAAGAGTACCTCTTTTTGCTTGTTTAAATACCTAAGTGAAATATAACTTTAAGGTAATATTATGATAGTGATAGCAGCATCCTTAAAAATTTTAATAATAATTATTTCTTTTCAGTTCCAAAATTGTCCACTTTATTAAGAAAATAAAAAAAAACAGCACAACATACATAGTAAAAACAGAAACTAACAGTTCTATGGCAATCTCTCACTGCAATTCAATTTTCATCCTCGTGTGAATGGGCCTAGTGTAGGTTTTTAAAGTGAAGTAAAAAATATTGTTTGTTGAACACTTTGGGCCAGTTTCACAGTCGACAATTACCGGAATAAGTGGCACTTAATTTTCCCATATTAGGAATTTATGCTAAAATTCATAGCAAATTAATCAAAGAAAAAATTAAAAAAAAACAAACGTCTCAAGTCTTAATACATACTAATACTTTCGCTGAAAAAAGGAAAATTAATAAAAATCTATGTATTCTGATTTTAAAGAAGAGAAAAAAGAAAATGAGACTGGTTTGTTATCAAAGAAAATGTATTTAAGGCTTATTTTTTCGATAGTGTCGATAGTTTTAAACTATCGGCGATAGTATCGATGGTAAAAAACTATCGAAACTATTGATGTTTATCCAACACTACTGTAACTCTCGCATCGATTAAATCAGTCGAAAAACGATGAAAATTGAAACAAACCCTATGAGTTTTGTTCCATTTTTCATCGTTTCTTCACCAATTTTAACCATGCGAAAGTTTGAATACGGACTGGTGAGTCTCATCGTGATTGTATTAGAAACTTTGAGACGCTTCAAAATACATTGAAACAACAACAAATGACACTCATCAGTCCGGTTTTTATGTTTTCTTCGTGACTCAAGCCTGATTCACAATGCGGCGAGGAAAAGTTGTCAAACCAATTTCAAACAATGAAAGCATACCTGGATATACACATTGCGGCGTTTCTCGTCGTAACGTCACGCCAAGAATTCGAAAAATTGAAAAAAGACGCAACGTGACGACGATTTTCATTTTTGCTTAGTTATTAACAGATGTTTCACAAAAGATGTAATCAATTAAATAAAGTTATTGATAAATCTATTGTTTTGTAAGTTATTTTGTTTATATTTGATTGATTTTTTCTTACAAAAATTAATTTTTGTCGTAAAACGCTCGCTGCATTGTGGATTGGGCGACGATTTTGTAACTAGAAAAAAATGCCAGCGGTTCTCGTCACGTTCACGTCCCGTTTCCTCGTCGCACTGTGAATCAGGCATCACGAGATCCCTCACCCCACACTTCTCTTGCCTACAAACTGCCGTGATACCGGACTCAATCTTCCCAATCTAAACAGCGTCAAACGAGATCAAAAATAATAGAATCTTTTGAACCGAAAGCCAACAAACATTAAAATAGTTAATTTTATTTGAAATTAAGAAGAATCAAAACATGGCAGAACAATATTTGAATATTTATTGTATATGTTCCAAAATTGAGTTATTGTGTATGAGTTTTGGAAGTTAATCGTAATAGATATCTCATTAACTAAGGTATAAGAATAAACTGTATAATAAAAGATAATACATAATAAGGTACTTATACACTGCATAACCATTCAAGTGAAGTGAATAACTATACTTAATGAAATGTGGCTAATACCAGGTCATATTTGCTAGGGCAAACAGTGTGTTTGAAAACGATTTTTTACCAAGGGTATTCATGCAACGGCAGAAAACCCGGATAAACCTCAGAAACCAGATAATTGTATCTCCGCAGAAACGAACTGTCAAAATTTGTATGGGAATATTTTTCTGCAGATCTGATAAATTTATCTCATCAATTTGATGCGGAAAGCGTTAAGATAAACCTGATAAATTTAGAAATGACATTGTTTGGTATTGTATTTCGCTCTCGAATTATTGACACAGACTGTGAACATGACAAAAAAAAACCAATGAGAAATCAGAGAATCAACGCAACTGTCGTAAGACATGTTTAGGCGAGTTTTTTTGCAGGAAGTGACTAGACACGCCAATTATAACAGTTTTTTTTTTTATAAAATTACTGTTTATGCGGCCCCGCAGGGCCAGGGTCCTCCGCCGGTGGGCATAATTCAAGCACCTAAAGTTTTTTTTTTTAAGTAGTGCGAAGCGCGTAAACGTACGCCCGCTTTTAATGGCCAAAAATTGTTATAACTGTTATAAATTGGCATGTCTAGTCTCGTCCTATTTGCAAGCCTGGAGGAAATTGCTCGAAAAAAAACTAGGGCGCTTCGGGGCTAAGGAATTTACATGTTAAATGCAACAACAACTAATCCCCTCGAGGCATAGCTAAGAGCACATAATTTTCGGGGCTAAACTGTTTTAATGGCGTGAATTGCATATGTACTTCTAATCAATTGTTTTTATGGAAACTCCATTTTTTTTCTGTGATGGCGTCGATAGATAATCCCCAATATCATTTCTTTTTAACCAAATCCCTCCAGGCTTGCAAAAAAAACACGGCTTTTAAGAGCATTAAGGCTCTCCCAAACCAACGCGAATATTTCAAAGCGACGACGAAACTTTCGCCTGTCTTAATTTATTTACATGGAGATTAATGGGAGCACCCACACTGGCGCGATGCGAATCTTCGAACATTATTCAGTCGTCGCATATTCGCGCGAATGTTTCGCTTTGGTTTGGGACAGCCTTTAAGGCTCTCCCAAACCAACGCGAATATTTCAAAGCGACGACGAAACTTTCGCCTGTCTAAATTTATTTACATGGAGATTAATAGGAGCACCCACACTGGCGCGATGCGATGTAAATAAATTAAGACAGGCGGAAGTTTCATTGTCGCGCCGAATGTTATGCGAAACCAATAGAAAACTATCGATGACCGAAATTTCAATGTATAAATTCTAACTTATCACGTTATTTATTTTGTTACAGACTTTTCTGTGAAATGCCAAAGATTTAAAAATCATTGTGTAACAGCGAACTACTCACAGGATGAATTTTCAAAGAAAAATTTAAAGAAGTTTTATCACGCGAAATTCGTAGTGTAATAGCAGACTTAGCACCATTAAATTGGTGTTTTTTTCAACACATCCCGGTATCCCACCTAACATCCGCCATTCTCATGGTGAAAAGCTAGTGCGTTGAATTTTTTTTTAAAGATGGCTGCCTTATTTGCACATACAAAATGGTTGTTCTGGCAAAACAGAACAATCCCACCCCGTTAAATTGTTGTTGCAATTCACATCTATTCATGGACACAAAACGAAATTACAAAAACAACAATGTAAACAAATGGGTTTTGGAGGGTGATACGTACGAAAGATTGGCATCTTCATATAGAGTGTTTTGTGTTTGATGCGACATTTTACAAGTATTTCTAAGGGGTGTTCATGCAAACGTCTGGCGGAAAGATATACTTTCCTGCGTAGTGGAAATTTATCTCGTTGCATGAATACCCTTATTATTTATAAATAAATATTCTTGAGACTGTAGGTAATGAAGAACTCGATTCTAGAAGCAATTTTTTTGTATTCGTTTTGTATCCGTTTTAGTTTCGACTTACACTGAGTATATGGTGAGCTCTTTTGATACTCATTTCCATACTAATTTGAGGTGGCAAACACAGTTTTGAGAACCCGTATACGAGGTCTTCCATACTTTGATAACTACCAAAGACGGGCCAAAGACGGTCTTCTTTGATTGAAGGGTAGTAGAACGTTTGCCCGTGCTTTCAATAGCTAGAGCACTCTAGTTGCCGTATGAACTGCCCTGCCTTGGAAAAAGTTTCTAAAAAAATATAAGAAAACAACCTTGAAATCCATGAAACATTTCATCAGAAATTAACTATTTATTTCCTTATAAGAAAAATGATTTTTTATGAAGTTTTTTCAGACCTTTTTCCACAAAAAAATCCTAGTCAATTTTGAATGTTCCCTTCTTGACACTGTCTAATAAATTTAACAACCATTTAAAAATAAATAATAATAAAACAAATCTTCACTCTGAATTGCTGTGATTTTCTGTGCATTTTTGTGAATTTACATATGTAAGTCAGAAAACGTTCCCGTACTTAAAATTGAAAATTGAGTCCTCTCGAGCAGGTAAGAAATTTCACCTAACTGTGATTTTCTATTTGAACTACACAGCTTATCGAAGGTCGTTCCATTGGTTTTTTTAACAAAATTTGACGAAACGCCACGTGTTGATGAACATGTCTTTGAATGTGGACCCCCTTACATTCTTCTTGAACGGGTGCTTTCATAAATGCATGGTTGCTTTGTTTACATGCGATCAATTGCAATCATATTTATTAACTTCATACAATGTGTATTACGCTGCAGTGTTCATCTTTTTCTGATTTGCGTCATATATCATAGGTCATAAGGAAAGAATTCGACAGATGGAACAATAAAGAAAAGGAAGTCGTTTATACTATATATACCTATCTCTTTCTTTTATAAAGAAATTTAGATTGCGTGTGAGTTTTTATAGTTGCACATTTGCGTTGCAAATATTTGCGGTTTGCTTTTATGAAAATCTGACATTTATCATTTGTGTTTATGAAAATTATGCATTTGTCAGACTTTCGCAACCATGCATTTATGAAAGCACCCAACATTCTTCCGTCGTCACATATTCGCTGCGAATGCTCCGGTTTGGGATACAATTTCTTAAAAAAGTTAGATGACTTTTAGTTACGGTTCATCTGGGTGGAGGAAATGTTGAAGTACTGTACATAAAAGTACAGTACTTTGATGGTGTTTGTTTTGTGTTGATTGATTTTCAACACAAACACATTAATTTACCTTTACGTAAAAGAACTTATTGTGTATTTTTAAGTGAGTTTTTAATCAAAAGATTGACTATTCTTAGAAAAATGTTACCAGAATTCACTATCAGAATACTGTGAAATAATTTTTTTATTCAAATTAACATAATTTTATCTCGATTAAAAAATATTGAAAACAGACAAAATAATGTATTGCGTAACTGCAAGTTGTTTAAATAAAATTTAGAAAACCTGTTGATGATTAGTTAAAAATATCATCCCTAAAACTATTTCAGTGGTATTTATAATCGCATTCTAAAGCCTTCCTAACTTTAGCACACCATCCAACTCCAAATTCGTATTTATAAACATTTTCATATGTTCATCTTATGTTCGGTTTCACAAATATTTAACAGGCTTTTAAATTTTTAAATGATGTATTTTGTTTGGAACAAACACGTCATTTAAATATTTGAAAGCCTGTTAAACAGTTAAAAGGGCTTTATGAAATCGGCCATTAGACACCGAAATTGGTGTTCTAAACCTATCTCCCCTTTCACACGAGGAAACTGAGTTGCCAGCAACTTTCAGTTTGTAGGTGAGAATAAGGGCAAGAAGTAAGAGGGGAAAATGAAAGATCGTCGGTCAACGATTCGAGGAGATTTTTTGAAATTCCTCTTCACAAACACAGTAGAGCATGTTCAACCAAGCTATTTTAAAAGGAAATTGTAGAAAGTTTCCACGATTTTGTTTCTTCCTGTGAAAGGTACAGGACATTTTTAAGGAACTTGTTTCTTCGTGTGAAAGGGGACTATTCTAAAGTGGGAGCGTTCAATGACTATAAAGTCAATAGGGGGGTTCACATTCTCAAATATGTTTGACAAACACGGTTTGATTGACTCGAATTTGAAAATGTGAACGCTCCATCAAACGGATTGTCAAACATATGCTTGATGAACGCATTCTCGTCAAACCGGGAGGAAATTTCATTTTAAAAAAGTTTTCATGGTATGCGCATCAAAACAAAGAAAAAAAAAGATGACTGTAACAGTAAATTGCAATTATTGTAGAGAATTTTTTGAAATAAATGGAAGTTTACCAGATATATGGCAGATTAAAAACATATTCGAGAATGTGAACCCCCCTAATCCGAAATTAATGTAATGTGTGTTGAACGCACTGACATATTACAGATATATCAGCGAATATATGAGGACGTATTTCGATTATAACCCTGGATAGTTAGAGAACTTTTGGAATCCGTACATAAATACGGAGATGGCTAAAATCTTCAAGGTGCAAATTTTCAGATTTTGTGATTGAACGTGCCAATTCTCTGTGTAACATTATACTACGTTTTCATTAGAGCAAATGAGGTAATTTCGTTGAAAATTTCCAAATTTGATTCCAAATTACCTCATTGCCCATACAAATTCACATTTCGAAATGAAGTAATTTCAACCAAATTTGCACAAACACACCCAATTGAAATCCACTATAAAAGCTAAATCAAATTCAAAATTTAATACAAATGAGCTGTCAAACGAAATTAGCAAATTCGAGATGAAAACACTTTTTCTGTGATTTGCGAAATTATACCTCTTCGGTAGGAAATTACGTGAATACTTTATGAATACACCCAAGTGGAAACCATTAAATGTGGAATTCATTGAAAACAACAAAAACAAGCCAGATCAAAGTCAAAATGAAATGAGGTGTCAAACGAAATTAGCAAATTGTAGATGAAAACACGTTTTCTGTAATTTGCGAAATTACCTCATTTTGGCTCTAATGAAAACGTAGTATTACGTTGTCATTAGAGCAAAAAATGAACTAATTTCGTTGAAAATTTCTAAATTCGATTCCCAACTAAATCATTTCCTATTCGAATTCATATTTGGAAATGAAGCAATTTCAACCAAATTTGCACAAACACACCCAATTGAAATCCACTATAAAAGCTAAATCAAATTCAAAATTTAATACAAATGAGCTGTCAAACGAAATTAGCAAATTCGAGATGAAAACACTTTTTCTGTGATTTGCGAAATTATACCTCTAATAAAAACGAAGTATAAAACCTAATACGCCGCTGATGCGAAGCAAAATTTTTCTGTGGTTTCCAACACGACAGCATGCCTAAAAAACAGCAGCATAATTGAAAATGCCACCAATTATTGTAAAAAAAAAAGACAAACTCAACAAAATCAGAAGGCTAAATTTCAACAAACCTAAAATATAACTTTTCCGCACACAATGGTCCGGGCAGTATATTAAGTGGGACAAAAGAGCGTAGACTTCTCCTTATAATCTGCTACAATTATCAAATTCGCTTATCGAACGTACTGCAAAAACTGCTTTTACACGACAGCGATTTTTAATGAAAAGTTAACTTTGTGCAAGTGAAGAAGTATCATTTCGCTGCACTCTTTACTTCACTTGATTGAGCGAAGTTATCGGAGTGGAAAGGGAAAGCACAAAGAAGAATGAGCGATAGCTTTGCAATTTGTTCAACCTCAGCAATTTCATCTACCCCGGCGGCCACCACATACATCCCTCGGCAACGTGCTTAAAAATCGCAAGAAGAAATCGCATCGTTTAAAAGCAGTCAAAACGAAAAGGAGAATGAAATTTTTCTTTTATGATTTCGTTGTGTCATTTTTGTATGGGTTTTTTCGTTTTTCGTTCCAGGCTTAAATAAGAAAAAACTCACGCTTTCAGGATTGGGCCCCATTTCTCTTTGCGCCTATTGTATTATTTAATCCAGAAATTGTTTTATGTCAAATGCACGTAAAAGAACTTCGCCTTTTCAGGTTTATTAACACAAAAAATAATCTGTTCGTTTTTAATTTATATTTTTCACTTAAAAAAAAAATTCGAAACAAATAAAATTATAATTACCAGATGTGAGCGCATCCTTATATATTTTACCTCCGCCATCTGACGGAATGTTGCGGCACTAGCCATCGGGCAATCAAATGATTCTGTTCCAGTCACATGTCCTCCTCTCACAATTCGCACTAAGCTCTCACATAATGGCGGAAATTGGCTATGTGTGCAACTCAATGAACGCAAAAGAAAAGGTCAACCATATTTTACCACCTCATTCCATGGCTATCAAAAGAGCAAAGAAAATGTGTTATAGAGAGTCGAACCAGTGAGTAGTTGTTCCTTGTTTTTCACATACACACTCTACGAATACACATATCATTTCACATTTGATTGTGCTTTGCCGTTGGTGTGTCTACGATGGGCAGACGAAGACGACTTTTTCTCGCCATCAACATATAAGTCCGCCATTTTGAACAAATCGGAGTCTCGGTTGTTCTTCGTCGTCGTACAAAATTTTACTCAGAATTTTCTTCATCCCAGAAATTTTGTGAAAAATTTTCTCTTTAAAATTGTAAATAATTAAAATTTCTTATTAATTTAAATCGAAGTATTAAATTATGGTAAATGAAATTATCGAAAAAAAAGTGATTATGTTTTTGCATTTTAATTAGTTTTTCGGTGTTAAATGAAAAAAAATATTTGGATTTTCTTCTTTTCGCCTTCGCCTCTTCTGTGTCCAACAAAAAAATTCAATTCAATTTTTTCTCGATTCGCTTCGTATATTCGTCGTTTCGTCGTACATATTCGCTTCGTTCGTTCATCGTTGGGTTTCTTTCTTTTCTCTTGTATAATTTGAGTTAGTGTTATTTTGCGTGTGTATACAGTGTGTGTTTGTGTGCAAGCGCTGGGGCGAGTAACGAACAAATTCTCGGTCTTATCTATTCATACGCGATATATGCCCTAGCAAACTGACTGAACAAGAACTATATACGGCGAAGAGATTTTCTAGATTTTACAAATGCAAAACAGAGATCGATGCAGTTACTTTGTTGAATGTTAGAGTGATGTCGCTCTATACTGACAC
This sequence comes from Leucozona laternaria, assembly GCA_932273885.2. Taxonomy (NCBI): domain Eukaryota; kingdom Metazoa; phylum Arthropoda; class Insecta; order Diptera; family Syrphidae; genus Leucozona; species Leucozona laternaria. The sequence continues at coordinate 461,538 of OW026367.1, forward strand.
AGTGGACCACAAAAATCGCAATAAATATTATTTTCCTTTTTTTTCTCAATAAGATTCGGGGATCGTCGGATCAGTTGGTTTTTCACTTCGTTTTTCGCCTTGGCAAGCGAAAAAAAATTAATTGTTGTTAAGTTTTGTTTTTTTTTTTTCTTCCGGAAAAAGAAAATTATATTTTGTTCTTATTTTTGAAAATGAAAATGTTTACTTGCGAAAATATTTTCATTAAAATTTATTTACCAACGTAGCTCTATTATACGTGGTCTGTGTATTTTATTTGAAATGACAAGTCGAATGGGTGAAATTTTCTCTTTTCCCTCATCATCGCTGCTAGCTCGCCATCGCCATGACCATCGCCGCCGCAGTCTTCGCATTCGCATTCTTGATTTTGACTTTCTTGCTCTCTTCTGCTTCGAGTCAGTTCAATTTTGTGGCTGATTGATGATAAAAGTTATTCATGGAATTGTTACTTGCTAAAAAAAGCCCTTTGAGGCTTCTAAAAACCTAAAAGAAATTCAAAAAATCACTCGTAATTCAAGGCCACAACTTATCAAGGAAAAAATCAGCCAAACTTAATCCGCGTTCCGCCTTAGGTTCGTCAAATTTGAATTGAATTTTGTTTTATTGTTGGATTACGGAAAGTCGAATAGTTGTCTCTGTAGTTCATGTCCCTCTGTTTTCTTTGGTATATCTAACTAACTCCATGTCTATGTTTTTCAATATAGCAGCAGCAGCACCAACATTTTAACAAGCAGCAGTATTAAAAAAAAAATAAAAATGTGCAAATGGAGGAAACGCAAAACCTCGATAGTTTTTTCATTTTTCTCAAAAACAAATACAAAAGAACTTAAAAAATGAAAAAAATGCAACTCAAAAACTGTTTTAAAAACACGAATTTTTCTTGCATTTTAAGGAAAAATCAGTCTTAAAATATGCAATATATTTTGCTTTGTTAACATCAGATCAGAAACTGGTAATATTTTTGTGTTTTATTTTGTGTTAAACTTAAAACTTCTATGTGATCGTCGATTCTTTGGAATCTAATTATATCGTCGAATAAAAATGTTAAACCATCTCGTTGGATAGAACAAAAATATAACAATTAAAAAAAAAAAAAAAAACAAAACATAAAACTTTAGTAATTTTAGTTTTGTTATAGTTAAAAAAAAAAAACAAAATTGCATTTGGTGAAAAACTATAGTGTTTTAAGTAAAAAAAAGTCGACATCACCTTACAATGGCGGATCACCTGGATGAGCCGCCTCAAAAGCGGGTTAAGATGGAGCGCTTTCCCCAATCGTCCAGTGATGCCGGTAATACAAAATAAATTTCCTTAATGTATGTATGTAAAAAAGTATGATTTATTTTATTCAACAGCGGAAGTTCTATCAAACATATTTGGTCTTGAGGATAATCTACCGGATGAGTTAGTCTCAACAGGTGCGTGGGGCGATCAAATGGGTGGGGGTGGGAATAAACCTCCGGCACAAGGACCAGGCCCAGGTGGACCTCAAATGAACGGTGGCGAAGACCCTAGCGGAGGAGTTCCCAATAATACTTTACGACAGTTGCAACATCAACACCATCTCCAGCATTTGTTGCAACAACAGGTAAACTCAATAATATTTTGTTTTGTGTTTGACTCTTTCTAAATAATGTTTCGTTTATAATTACAGGGTAATAAGAATGCTATGGTTGGAAATGCAATGGGTCTGAACCAATTGGGAAGTAAAAGTCCGAACTTGCAGTCGCCGACGGGAATGCAAGGTGGAATGCAAGGTAATATGGGAGTTGCGGGGATGGTTAATCCGATGCCCATGTCAATATCGAATAACGGAACACAGACGATAAATGCTATGCCAGGTAAGTTTTCAAAAATATACTCTATACGATTTATGAAAAGGAATTTTGGGTTCCATACGAGTCACTAGGTCTCTACCACTTCACATTAAACGATTCATTTTGTGATTATTATGTATAGATAAGCTAAACTAAACTATATCGGATTTTAAATAGATCCAAAACAATATATCCCTACATACACTACTCGTCAAAAGTGTAGTTTTTATACGTGAAATTTGAATTTCACATTAGGATGTAAAAGCTCAAGCTTATCAAGGCAATCAAAAATTGTGAAGAAGTAGTGGTTGAAAGAATATACATAAAACGAAAAAAAAAAATATTTAAATAATAACTCCAACACTAACAGTGTAAGCTGTTGCTGCTATAAAAGCCAAAAATTTATCTTTTTAGTCTTAAATCTATTTATTTTAAAATATTGATACAAAAAAGGTAAATACATTTTTTTGAATTTTCTCAAAAACTAGAGATTAGGTATATTGTTTTTTGCTTCCAATTAAAATTTGAAAATTTAATACTGAGTCGGAAAAATATTTTTTTTTAAACTATTTATTGTAATAACTTAGTTTGGACAAAAGTAAAAGAATATATACCTACATATATCATAAAACAAGGCTTAATATTGTAAGTGTTGCCATATTTTTAAAAGAAGCCCCTTCCAGATTAACGGAAAATTAGAAACTCTTTATTTTTGTTTGTCGCACCTTATTATATTTATATATTTTGCTATCAGTACTGCTTAATGCAAGCATTTTGTAACAATTTTTCTTTTCTCTTCGGGCTTTTTCGCCTTTAGATACTGGGAAAAACAACTTTTCACAGTCATCACTTGTGTTAGTTGTTAGTAGGTAGATAAATTACATGAGTCTAACACACTACAAGACAACTGGACATATTACATTAAGAAGAATAAAAATTTACAAAACATTAAGAAACAAATACTTATACATATAAAATGAAGACAAGAAATGAGATGACAATAAGAATTAAAATTACATAACACAAACATTAAGAGCCTGGTACACTGGTCTTTAATGTATTTTTAAAACTACTCTTACTTACATTAAAGTCAAAAAGGTTTGAGTTCAAATTCAAAAGGTTGCCCATGCGAGTAAATGGTTCATGCATGCCATAATTAGTACGGTGGTAAGGTAGATGCAATAAATCAAAACTACGAATATCGTGGTTTCCTTCACGATAATTGAAATTAATACAACTTAATAAATCGGGTGCATCAATGACGCCAGTTATAAGTTGATGAGAAAAAACTATATCATTATTGATCGTCCTTTGTGACAGGAGCTGAATTTGAAGAAGTTTAATTCTATGTTCATAAGGAGGAAGATTGTAGGGATCGGACCACGGTAGTCCTTTTAAAGCGAAACGAATAAAGTTACGCTGTACCGCTTCTAGTCTATTTTTGTGGATCTCATAAAAAGGAGTCCACACCTGGGACGCGTATTCAAGATGGCGGCGAACTAAGCAGTTGTAAAGAGCGAGAGTAACATGCAGCACCTAAAATTCCTTGAACCATCTCTTAATAAAGCCTAGCATTGAGTTGGCCTTGTTGACGATTAAGGCTGTCCCAAACCAACGCGAAACATTCGCGCGAATATGCGACGGCTGAATAATGTTCGAAGATTCGCATCGCGCCAGTGTGGGTGCTCCCATTAATCTCCATGTAAATAAATTAAGACAGGCGGAAATTTCGTTCTCGCGCCGAATGTTTCGCGTTGGTTTGGGAGAGCCTTTAAGGTTATATGCTCCGAAAAATCAAGATTAGAGGTAAAATGAAATCCAAGGTCTTTGAAACCATGGACTCGACGTAAAGTGTGCTGCGATATAATATAGCCAATTGACCCAGGAATTCATTTTTTAGAAAAAGTCATTGCCTGAAATTTAATAGGGTTAAGTATCCTCAGGGGACATACTTTTTATGAAAATCTTCCAAGCTCTGTTTCTTTTGTTACGAAGAATCTTAAGTTCTTTTGTATACCAGGGATGGGAAAAGCTTGAGTATTTTGAAATTTTTTGAGGAATTATGAAATTGATACAATTTTTCAATACTTGATAAAAGTATGAAATCGCAACGTCAATGTCATCTGAAACTGGTATATTTTCCATATCAGAATATTTTAAATGCTCAGAAAGCTGCTGAAAATTCGCTTTCCGAAAGTCAAAGGAAAATGAACAGTCTTGTGAACTACTATTATCAAGTAAATGGCCACCCAAGTCAAGAAATATGTCAAGGGCAGAATGGTGTTTATCTATGTTTGATACGGCAGAGTTAGATTCTACCACTACCGCATTAACAGCGTCCGAAGAAAATACTAAATCGAGTAATAGATGATTAAAATTTTTAATACAGCTTACTTGCTGTAAGTCCGTAGCGATAATATGGTCTAACAATTGTAGCTCATGTTGAGATGAGGTTAACGAAGCTTCAAAGTAAGACTCGTCCTCTGATATAGTCCAGATGAAATTACATAATTCGAACAAATTTTTGTATTCACTTTTCTTTTATTTTTATTTTACATTCACGGGCTAGAACTGTTTAAAAAACATAATTTTACAAGATTGTAAAGTGTGATGTAGAGTTCAAGAATGTAACTTAGGGCGATTTTGTTCACTCGAAGTTGAAGACAACTTGAGGATTTTTCTTTTCAACTTGAGAATTTGGTTTTATTCCATATTTTAAAGTTGGGAAAATCCAAAGTTAATCAACTTTGGATTTTTCAACTCCCGAAAATTGTAGAAGTTAAAGGAGCAAACTTGGGATTTTGTTTAATTTTTATTTATTGAATCTAGTTGTTGGTCGATTTCTCTTCACATCGGATGTCGAAAATAAGTAAAAATATAATAAACATAAATAAAAATGTTCCGTAATAATTATTTGTGGGAGGATTGGCCATCATCTTCAAGCAGCGAAGATGAAGAAAATTATTTGTACTTTGAAAGTCAACAACTGCACCTTGGTTCGACAACAATGACTCGTCTACTTAGTTTTCAACAGTCTGCAGTTGGACGGTTGCCTCACTGCTTGAAATTGGCTTTTCCATATTTTCCAACGCACTGCTATGAGCCTCCTCGAATATTGTGACATCCACATCCCCATCATTTAAACAATATGTCACATCATCGGAGATGGCAGGATTCGCTTATATGCTATCCACCACAGATAATCTTTCAGAAGCATCATCAGCAGGCACTGAAAACGTCCGCTCTCAACGAATGTATTTTCAGCTAATGTTAGAAAAAAATAAAACAATACAAATGATATACTACCTTTTCCTGGGGGTGAAACATAATTATGAATTTACAATCTTCTCGCGTGCCTTGTCTTTAATAAATCATTTTTCAAATTTTAAAACTAAGTGACAGTTTTGGAAATCAAAAGTTGAGACTGACAAATTATTTTGTCATCTGTCATAAAACTGCTAGTTAGCCAACTTTTGAATTTCAACTTCTAAATTGAGAGTTAAAGTAGTGAACAAAACCAATTTTCAACTTGCCGAATAGTGAACAAAATCGCTCTAAATACACTGGAAAGATATAATATTCAGTCAATTCGTTATATCGAAACCAGTTTTTTTCGACCTTAAAAAAAACATAATATTTATCATATTACATCAACTTTTTGGAAATTCAGAGGTTCCACTTTTGGTTGCATTGAGACTCATCAAAAGGAACCATTTTTTGGGTCCTTATTGTGCAGATGCTGGAGTCAGGAATTTTTTACTTCTCACTGCATTCATCAATGATCTTATTTTTTTCAGCTATAGAAAGGCACTTCCGAGCAACCTTCATTTTGCACATTTAGTAAACTTAACGTTTAAAGAAAACACTCACTTTCTAATAAAATATTGATTATCATAACCAAAAAACTTCTACGCCAAAAGAAACAAAAACTGCGAAAAAATTCCAAAGACGTTTGAGCAAACAAAAACCCCAACGTATTTTATGTACCGTTTTGTTGTGCAGACAACATCAAACGCAAAGAAAATACTATTGACACCTGTAAGTTTCTTTTCCTTGAAATTTAACAGCATTCGTTAAAGTAGTAAATTATTTCATTATTCGTTATTTAGAGATATCAACGGTCTTCAAAGGGTGATTCGTTATACTGGCGTCCAGTGTATGTTTATCATTTTTATCTCATTTTAGCATGTGTAAATACTTTGTAATATACTGTGGATACTTCATAACATTTCGTTTTTGTTTCAACATACAAAATCAGATGTAATGAAAACACCAATCCAAATCGAAACAATAATAAAAAAGTATATTTAAGTGTACTTAATACATTATTTACGTAGCATGAAATACTACTAAAGGCAACACTTGCATTGAAATTCCTCTTCATGTGTGTATAGTGTACGGCTCAAATATTAATTTCCGTGTATTCACTTTTAACGTCTTGCTAGTGAATAACCTGGCAACTAAATTCGTTATTGGTATATGATTTTTCTGAAGTGCGGAGATTTTCTTTTGAGCAATTACTAATTTGGATTATTGGTAAGGCCCATAGCATAAACAATTATTTTTACGCTTAACTTTTTTGGTATTCGAAAGCTGTACGACACTCGTAAAAGAAACAAAAAAAGAAACTCGAAATTGTGATGTACTTATATGTACATACATATTATGTACATACATAAGTACTTCTCCCAAAAAATCTTTTTCAAAACACTAACTTCAGGGTGTTTTTTTAGAGGTATATAATTTTAAAATAGTGTTAATGCCTATGACATTGGTTTTATTTCCACAGCTGGTTCGCATGAAGCATATTTTAGAAGAACAATTTGCGACCACTTTATCGAGCGAATGGGACCGGACCGTTTATCGGCAGTTACTATTTGTGGCGTAAGTCTATTCAAAGTGAAATGGCACAAATCATCTGTAAGCCGCAAAACCTCAATTAAGAAACACCCTTTAAAACCCCAAGCTTGTTGAAACGGTGCATAGAAAATAACTAAAAGGTGTTTCATTGTTACGGTTGTGACACCGGTACTCATAATTTTATAAACTATGCACAGAATATTGTAAAATAGAATCAGAACTGAAAGAAATAATAAAATCACATATTACTACTGCTTGTGTAATGTATAGATCGGATGATGGCCTTTAAATGAACTTGTATATTATGCGTTTAAAAATGCGTGCATATGTTATAATAGGATCCATTTTAGGTGCGTTTCGGCTGTGATCTTAGAAAACTGGTGAATTGTAAATGAGTCATCTAATGTTCTTGCCATTTAAAATATCCAAAATTTATATGTTACGGGCGTAGCAGGTTTATGTTAAGCATTAACTATTATATCCCTATAAAATATAAAAAATGGACGCAATCGGAAATTGTTGCTATATGATACGATGAAAGGAAATATATAACACCCCTTTTGAAGTTTTCTCATTCTTCAGATAAATAAAACATTTGCTCCTGATAGTTAACTGACTACTTAAATGATGATTGAAAAATCGGCTCTTAAAAATGAAATAATTTATCACTCCAATGAAAATTTATAATTTTTTTGAAAAGTGGGTAAGATACCTACTTAGAGTGGATTAAATTCCTTTGATTGTGTAGTAGTAGAATTCTCTAGAATTATGTCCTTGCACCTTAAATTCCATATCTAGACATAACAAAACTCAAGGTGAGTCGAGATACAGAAAGATATCCTATTACGGTAGCTCAAAATATTCTTCTTACTTCTTACCCCGAATTATCAGTTTGATAAAAATTTCGTTTTTGTAGAAATAAAACATAGTGCGCCGTATTCATAGTCATTTCAAAACTGTTGCAAAGTTAAAAGTGAGTTCAATTGAATTTTATATGACTGATTCTGATTGCTATAGTTTACTCATTTAATATTTAGAGTCCAATAACTCAATAAACTAGTATATTAATATAAAAAATGTAATTCTGTTATAAATAGTTGCTCTATTCGTTGATCCATGTGGTTTAGTAAAACGTGATTTAAGCAAACGACTATGAATACGCCTAGTATGTTTTTACATAATTTTGTAACGGGTTTGATACTTACCACTCAGAATAAACTGCGCATAATCTCAGTTCGTACTTGATACTGATTAAACAAATAACTCCAAAACTTGTCCTGAGTTAAGATAATGAAAAATAGTTCTCAACTTGCAAATCAAAAAACAGTAATGTAGCACATACAGAGTAGTTTCCATTTTATATTGACATAAATGACTTCTGACAGCTAAATAAGAAATACAAAATTACTATAATGATACATATTTCTGTTTTAGAAATAATTATTTTGATGTACGGAACTCGAACTACTTTTTTTTTTCCCGTTTGTCGAAAACCGTTCAAATCATTTTGATCAATTTATTTTCCAAAAGTTTTAACAGTACCAATCTCAATAATAGAAGGCATATGAGCTTTCATTATATTTTATGTATGATTTCTCAAATGGGCTGTCATTCTATTTGTGAAATCATATCGTTTTGCTTTTGTATGTTTACACCTCTACGACTTTCGATTTGATGGTCTCCAAAATAATTCTATATTCTCACTTTTTTGGTACTTTCCATTTTTGTTCAGACAAGCAATTCAATAATAAGCACAAGAATTCAAAATGTCGATTGATTTCAACACTGAATTTAACAAATCCAACTAGGAATACAATAATAGGATATGACTTCTCAAATGGAATAAGCTGCAACCCTAATGTCAAAAAAGTCATATGCTTTTTGTTTTGAGAAATCATTTGAGTTTAATGAGTGGCTTCAGACGATTTTATAGGTCACATGAGAAGTTATATGACTTCTGTTATCGTGTAAAGTGGGCTTAAGTCGCAACAGTTTTAACCCTTCTAGTATAACAAAAATGACTATTCCTGGATTTAAAAAAAATTCAAAGAAAAAATCCGAAAAAAAGCCAATTTGATAAAAGAACACAACGGATATATGCTTTCCACTTAAATTTGGTCATATATTAGGGTTGTTTGCGTTTTTTAGCGATTAAAATTATTTTGTTACAAATTAGAAATCTGGTGCTCCTTAATAGTTCAAACAATATTGCATTTAACAATTCAAAAAAAAAAAAATGTTTAAATAAAATGAAATCCATTTGTTTAGTACTTTTGATGATTTAGAATATTTTTTCGTTAAAGATGTCATAATATTATTGAACCATTAACATATATCTTACATTGCCTTTGTGTACCACAATAGCAAATTTGTGAGATCCAGTCGTGCATATTTGTTAAAAAAAAACGCTTCAACGCTTTTTAAATGTTTGTCCTTATAAAGTAATATTTGTTAACGAAGTCAGACGAAGTGGACATCGTGCTGGTGTTAAAATAATTTCGGAAGTTATTTCATCAATTTTTTTTTAAATATTTTAATTTTTAACAATTTTTTAGTAATAATTGTAAGTCCCATGCCAGTATGTATGCGCAGTACATAAATAAATATATGTGCAACACGGTGCCATATTGTTTATTTTTGTGAACTCACATAATACTACTTACAATTAACAATCTTTTTGGCAGGTGACATAGAATATAAGCCCTCATGACTAATTCTTTTCTTTTAAAGTCCGATGAACAGCTTTATACTCATGCTTAAAAACCACAGTTTAAGCGTTTATAAGAGATAAAATGTCCGTAAAAGGTTTGAAGAGTGTTGCCAAAAATATGACTGATATTTATCCAACGTTATTAATCAATTACATCCATAAATAAATATAGTTTTTACTAAAAGCCGTAACGCGAACGCGCGTTCGAACGTCCGTCTATTGTGTTCGGCCAGTCAAATCCCAACAAGAGCGCCCTTAATTATTATCTAATGTTAACTTTGGGCAAGTGAAGAAGTATCATCTTTCTGCACTCTTTACCCAACTTGATTAAGCGAAGTTATCTGAGGGCCTGAACTGTCAAAAAAAAATCGTGTTTCTTTTTTAGCTCAGAGCATTCAGAGCTCCAATTTTGTGTTTCTTTTTTCGCTCTGAGCATGTTCAGAGCAGGTTCAGAGCGCGCTCTATGAGCTCAGAATGAATTGATAGAGCAGACGGAGTTGAATAGCTGAACACAAATTTGACAAGTGGAAAAAGAAGGAAGGAAGAACTTTCAGAGCAGATCACGCTCAGTTCAGAGCACACTCAGAGTATGTTCGTTATGTTCAGACTCTGTTCAGAGCTCTATTCTGAACAAAAAAAGAAAAATGCCCTGAGTGGCCAACGAATGAAAATAAAACACACTCGAATAATAAGGTAAACCACAAAGAAGAAGGAGCGATATTTCTGCAATTTGTAAAACCTCAGCAATTTGTTCTACCCCAACCACGAAATACCTACATACGTGCTTAAAAATCGCAAGAAGAAATCGTCGTTTAAAAGCAGTCAAAGATACTTATTCTAAAACAGTCGCTTGTTAACTACACAGCCTAAAGGAATTTCAGTTAATAAAATAAGTTTTAAATATAAATTGTGTCTGTTATTTATTTTTTTTCTACTACAAAGAAGACATCTAATTGTAAATTGTCAGTATCAATAATTGTAACCCAAAATTGAGAATTCGAAAAAGGACAATAAATTATATTCGGAAAATAAAATACTTTAATTTATCGTTTCCATGAAAACCAACAGAAAGTGCCACTAAATTTCATTTATTTATGTAGTTTTATTTATGAGGTATTTTTATTAAAGACAAATATTTCACAACATTAGTTTAGTTAAAATTAAAATATTTCACAATATTAGTTTAGTTTATTTCATCAATTTGTGATTAATCTGTTAACGTCAGTTTCCCGGTGACCACGCACAATGCAATTTGTTGCGAAACGTTCGGGGTCAGTACAAAATTGCACTCTGAAATAATTTATAACGCGAAATAATCCGAAAACATATTTTAACGAAGTCTCCTTAACCTTCCCTCCACACAGCTCACACATATTCTTACTTGCTCTATAGTCCGTTGGTCTGTGCGTCTGTGCGTCCACTGTAATTTGAGCTAGAGCCTAAACGGGTGGACCGATTTGATTCAAATTTGGTACAGATCATTTTTATGTGATTGCCTAGAGGGGAAATTCGAATTTTTGTTTTAGCTCATCTAGAACGGGTGGCTGCCATACAAATATTTTGGTATTATTATATTTTTTGTAACGATTTTGATTAAATTTCGTACCTGCAAGTCAAGAAAACTGCGCTTCAGGTTTTTCACTTTAAACTTCAATATGAATATTGCAATCAAAATCCTTTCTGATCATTTTGTCAATGTTTCAAATGTTCAAGAATTCGTAACTTTGTTTCAAAACCAATACAAGTATATACCTAAATGACGACGAAGCGACCAAAACTAAACTCAAAAAATTATATTGTAAATTTAAAACAAAGTGGAGTGACTCATAGATTAAAAAAAAGATTTCTTTTAAAAAATGAAGGGTTTTTGAACGGAGTATTTAGTAACCCAGATGATGAAATTGAAGACAGTGACATGCCAAGTACGTCAAGGGGAAGCCCTTCAAGATCTTTAGATGAATGTTCAGACTATACTAAAAAGAAGAAACTAATGGATATTACAAGCAGCGCTGCCACCCTATAGATGATTGAGCGCATTATATATCAGAAAAAAACGCAGTAGTTTGCAATATACCGCAGTAGATCTTACAATATACAAAAACTTTTTTTTTTCATTTCATAAAAATACAGTTTTTTTAATTTATTTGTGGTTTTCTTTGAGAAATTTAAATCTTGCTACCGACTTTATGAGAACTTCCCAGTTTTGGAGGAAGGCATTTCAATTGGAAAAAGGAGATGGGTCTAATATGCTTCCTTTTCTTAAAAAAATGCTCGACGACGCGACGGCGACGGTTGAAAGGCATATATCTTAATATGTAAAACAAAGTCGTTTTAGTTACAACACTTATAACTCAAGAACCGCTGGACCGATTTTCGTTGGATTCTTCTCCGCCCCGAATAGCAGAATAACTATACAAATATATGAAAAATTCACTTTGTAGGGTGAAATAGGGTAAAATCAAAAATACGTATCCGATTAAAAAAAACTCAACTTGCGGTTGAAATGTTATTCTTAGGAAATGGCCTTAAGGGTATTTTGTTTTTAAATTTTCAATTTGTAGGGTGAAATGTAAAAATAAAAAAAAATAGTCCGATTCAAGAAATTCTTTTTTATTTGAAAGGTTTTTTTTATGAAATGGTTTTAGGGATATTCTTTTTTCAATTTTTTATTTGTAGGGTAAAATGGGGTAAAAATAAAAAAAATTATCCGATTTGGGAAATTCTTTCTGTGTTTGAAAGGTTATTTTTAAAAAATGCTATGTATAGAGTAAATTGGGGTAAAAATAAAACGGTGGTTTTCGAATACAAAAATTGTATGTGTGTTTGGAAAGCCATAAAGGTTAGAGGATTATATTTTTACAAATTAAAGCGTTCATAACGTGGAGTGGGTTAAAACCCAACCCGATTACAAAAAACTAAAAAATAATACCGAAATATTTTCTTTTGTAATTTTTATGCGAATCTTAGGTTTGTTAGTGCGAAGCCGGGATGGCCAGTATATGAATAAATCAGTTAATTATGCAAACAACGGAAACCATGTGAGAGCTTTAAAGAGGGACGGGCTTATGCTAGCCAATGCAACCAGACTATTCAGTTTCACACTATTAGAAAAAATGTCGCAATTTTTCATGAAAGGCCGCTTTCTTATATTTCATCTTTTAAGTCTTAATCATTCCAGATCATTCGGTCAATCAGACATCCTGTCAGTATATAAGCTATAAGTCGCGAAAGCCTATTTTTTTTGTATTTCATATTGTCTCTGATTTGTATTGAAAAAGCATTACCGGTCGATTTGTTTGCTTTGTGCGAGTGTTATCTTAATGTGTAAAAAAAGTCGGCTTAGTTACAAAACTTATAAATAAACTTGTCTCCACCCCGAATAGCAGAATAATAATAATAACTGGAAAAGACGTATTCGATTAAAAAAACTCTTTTGTATCATGAATGATGGGGTAAAACAAAAATGTCCGATTAAAGAAAGTCTTTTTGTGTTTGAAAGGTTATTTTCAGTGGAGGGCCTTAGGAATATTTTTCTCAAAAACTTGGTATTTATAGGGTGAAAAGGGTAAAAACAAAACAAAACAAAACAAAACAAAAATTTCTGTTTGTGTTGAAGAGGTTATTTTAAAAAATTTGGTATTTATAGAGGGAAATGAAATAAACACAAAAAAATGGTTTTTGATTACAAAAATTCTTTCTACGTTGGCAAAGTAATAAGGGTTGGACGAATTTCGCCATTCATAACGTGACGTGGATCAAAACTCAATATGTAGTATTCGATTACAAAAAGTAGTTTAAATATTAATCTATATTTTCATTTGTAATTTTTATGCGAAGCTTAGGTTTGTCTAGCCGTGTGAAGCCGGGCGGGTCAGCTAGTAATTAAATAAAACAAAGCTGAGAAATAATAGACTTAAGCAAGAAACTTTAAGTAAAATAAAAATAGCTATGACCTTAAATTTAAGTTAAAAAAAAATATGTATGATTTTAAGGAATAGAATGATTTCGATTAAAAATGTGCATATATTTTGTAATTTAAATGACTGATTTAATTAATGTTCCTTAACAAGATGTTTATTGGGATTTATCCAATTTTTTTTTTTAATAAAGGATTTTTTTCATTATTTAAATCATATACATAGGTATTTTTTTTAATTTTAAAAATATTAGGTGGGCCTTTTTTTTTTATTAAAGAAGGCATCTTTTTCGCAAGTGAGGAATCTTTTGCTTGGCCCAGCTTCTGTTATGCGGTGATTTTCATTTTTATTTGTTTCTGTTATCCTATTTACCGGCAACTCATTGGTTTTGCTACTGCTGCCCTTAACCGATCATTAAACACATTGGGGCATATTCATATTCACTTTTAAACTCCAGTTTATCTTAGACTGGGGTTTATTCAATGTTATTTAGATAGGATAAACCCAGGTCTATGATAAACTAGAGTTTAAAAGTGACTATGAATATGCCCCATTAAGTGTCAGTTTGATGTTTTTTAGCCGATAGCCGCAAGTCAATGTAATTTGAAATAGTCGGAAGATGCATTCAGAGTGAACATGGTTGCGCATTTCAAATTTGGAAGGACTTTCTTAGAGCTAACTTTGGGTAGTGATCAAAATTCTTAAAATTGGAGTATATTCGTTTTGCTGCGCAGTAGATTTTCGTTTGGGACTAAGCGCAGTAGATCTACTGCTAAAGGAGTAGGGTGGCAGCACTGATTACAAGCATTATTTCGACTGAAAATGTTTCCACAGCTCTAAGTATAAAGTATAACAAGGGTCACGAAAAGATAAAAGCGCACATCACAAAAGCAGTTATGTTGAGTACAACGGATAAAGGAGAGTAGGTAGGGTATCCTACACCTCAAAGGGATCCAATAAAATATGATGCTGCGACTGCACTAACCTCGCTCTTGGATATGCGGCTTTCCAAGGAAAAATACAAATTGATGAGAAAATCTTTAAGAAGCCATATCTTGACGTGTTTCCAAGCTATAATGTTTAGATGGAAAAAAAACTAAAATACAAGCCACTCCATCAAACTGCCAATGATTTTTTTTCTGAAAATAAAAATCTGTAATTAATTTAATAAAGACGTATTATGTATTCTATTTTATTTTATAAAAATATTTATTAAAATTTTGGTCCGTGTACTTTTTTCTCACACATTAAATTGGTCACTGAAACAGTTAATAAGATATGTCAATGAGCCACAGAATGAAAAATACTGTTTTATACTTGCTTAAACCAAAATTGGTTCGCTGACCGTATGCATCTTCTTTTGTAAAAAAAAACTATATTTTGGAACACTTTGTGAACAATTAAATAGTCGCAGACTTTTTTTTTTAAAAAATTCGCAAAATTTTAACTATTTTTGTAGTTTTTCTTTAATTCCTTTCACTGTTATTATCTTTTTGTAAGAAAATCTTACTTCAGCCTTTGATTAAGAAACATCCTGTGAAGATATTTTCTTAAAATTCACTAGTTTTATAGCTAGTAATTATAGCGATATCTTTATGCGTTCAAAAGTTATGATTTTTGCAACCAAAAAAAGTAATAAAATGTGTAAACATCATATTAAACTAGCTGGCCCGCCCGGCTTCGCACGGGTAGACAAACCTAAGCTTCGCATAAAAATTACAAAAGAAAATATAAATAAATATTTAAGCTAATTTTTGTAATCGAATGATTCTTTATGGGGGGAGAGTACGATAACTAGGGCGCCGCAATATAATAACGGATTTTTATAGAAAGGTAAAATACAAGCATTTTTACTATAGGAGGGGGGTCTATCTCCCTCCGTTTAGGCGGGAGGGGCAATTTTCTAAAAAATGACAAAGTTAAAAAAAAAGATTTAAAAACAACGGCAACACTTGCAATGCAAAATTATATGTTTGCTGAAAGCCAGAAACTTGTTCTGTTGTTATTCCTTTCAACCTAGTTATTTGTGTTTAAAGTTTTTGAAAAAAATGCTTTCAAACTCAAAATTTATTCAAAAAACATTTTAAAAAATGTTTACCCAGTTTTTTTTTATTGAAAGCTACAAAAATCCGTTATTATTTTGCGGCGCGGGCCCTAGTTATCGTACTCGTGCCCTTTATGGGTTTTAACCTACTTAACGTTATGAATGGCTAAACAAGTAAGAAACATGATTCTCTAACGACAGCACAGAGAATTTTTGTAATAAAAAAACACTTCCTTGTTTTTATCCCATTTCACTCTATGAATAGCAATTTTGTTTACATAACCTTTCACACTCAAAAAGAAATTTGGAAATCACATGCTACATTTCGTCCATTTCATCCTATAAATGGCCATCCACAAAAAAAAATCCTACAAACACCGAAGGATTTTTTTTATTTTTTTCCCCATTTCACCATGCAAATAACAAAATTTGAAAAAGAATATCCCTAAAGCTAGTTCTTACGAAAAACCTTAAAAAAAAGGTTTTCCTAAATCGGACATTTTTTTTTATTTTTACCCCATTTATCCCTACAAATATTAAAATTTTGAAAAAAAAAATATCCCTAAAGCCATTTCTAACGAACGAAAAACCTTTCAAAAAAAAAAAAAGAATTTCTTATTTTTTTTTATTTTTGCCCCATTTCACCCTACAAATAACAAAAGTTGAAAAAGAATATCCCAAAAGCCATTTCCTAACCGCCTACAGCGCAACATGTTGAACGGTAATTGAATTGAACTAAAAAACTGAACTGTTGAGAATTTTCCGACTTTTCTTTTTCCTAAACCTTCGCGGAGCAATTCCCAACAAACCCGCAGAAGGAAGTATCCAAATTGGTCCAGTCGTTTTCATGTTTTAAGCATCCGAACCCACCACGATCCATTTTTATATACATACATACATAAATAAATAATAATAATAATAATAAATAATAATAGGCGTTTTCCTTTGGAGGTGGCGAAGTACTTGTGAGTAGATGAAAACTAAAATCTAGTACCTTGATCTACTCATGCTTTCATCGCGAGTAGATGAGGTTTGTAGGAAAACTAATTTTTTGCATTCCATTCAAAATGGCTAGGAAAGTACTTGCCATTACTTCGCCACCTCCAAAGGAAAACCTCTAGTAATAATATATATATATATATGTATAGAAGATATAGATAAAAATATTTATTGAATTTTTGAACAACAACAACAAATGCGTGGGTTCGATTCCTATTGTGGGCATGTAGAAAGTTTTTCATAATAAAATTGGATCAAAGCTCAGCACCACTAATAAGGAGGAGACTGATGATAGGCGGCTGGCACCCCTTGAAATAGCTATAATATATCTAGCCAAATAAACGAATTATAAATTAATTCGTAAACAGTTGGTGGTAGCACCTTTAAGTTGTTGTTGTTGTTAAAAAATTCAATGAAATTGACGGAATAAAGTCAATAATGGTCAAGTCTAATAAACTGACATTCTAAGTATGAATATTACAATACACAATAATAATAAAAAAGATTGTATTTTTATCATTTTTAAAAATAATCTGTAAATGTATATTAAAAAAGACGGACTACACCGATTTTCACTATAAGCCGACGATATATTATGTATTAGGTAAACCATACAAACTAGAAGAAGACCATGTACTAAAAGATGATGGGATTCGATTCCCAGCCTCTGCCACCTAAAACGGAAAGTTTTATTTTCACGGGTACAGCCTCTTCCGAGGAATTGACAAATCCCTCTTGAATATTTGTAATTACGTTGCCAAGTCTTAAATTGTGCTCAAGAATAACGGATAAAATTCTAGGAAGGGCGTGTTTTGCTTTAGAATTGTTTTAACAAGTCTTTATAGAAATACATATGTATCGATAAAATATATAATAACAAGACCTGAAACATTGCGACGTTTCACGAGAATGGTCTCGAATCAGTTCTTTCAAACGTCCATTTGCAGCCTTATTCACCATATAAATAGTTCACCTTAAAAATTGTCGTTCTTCGAAACAACATTTCTGTCAATTCTAGCATCGGTATTTGCCATCAAAGATTTTAGATTTTGTCAAATACAATTAACATTTGTTTTTGTTACAGGAATGAATAGCATTGCCCAGGGGAACATAGGAAATATGGTTATGACTAATAGTGCTATGGCTTCTGGTGGAATAGGAGGCGGATCAATGGCAGCATCCCAAGGCGTAATGGTTAACGCACTCAAGCAACACATAAATACAGGACCTATGATGGGACCAGGCAAAGGCCCAGGCGCTGGCCCTGCAAATCATCAGGGAATTCATCATCAGCAAGCAATGCAAAATGGTCCCCTTATGACAGCTGCTGCAATCGGCGTTGGTGGTCGCATGGTCGGTCAACAGCACATGATTCGGGGTCCAAATCCGCATCAACTAATGGGTGCCGGACCAGGCGGTGGTCCTCGTATGCAAAATCCGAATATGCCAATTGGGAAGATGAACGTAATAGAGAATCAATCGACCACAAATGAATTGTTGTCGCGAAAATTTGCGATTCGACCAGGGCAAATAAGTAGCATGGGGGGTGGACCAAATGGACCATACGGTTATGTAAATACTGGTCCTCAGAGTGTAAACGTTAATGTGAACCCTGGGGGTGGGCCGTCACCACAGCAACAAATGCTGGTCAATCAGATTACACAACAACAGCGCGTGCCACCAAGTATGCAACAGGCAATGCAGGGAAATCGACCTGGGGGCCCCATTGGTACCAATATTGGTCTCGTCAACGTTGGGAATGATGGTAGCGGAATCGTTGGAGGCCCCCAACAGCAACAACAGCAGCAACAACAGCAGCAGCAACAACAACAGCAACAACAGCAGCAGCAACAACAACAACAGCAGCAGCAACAGCAGCAGCAGCAGCAACAACAACAACAACAGCAGCAACAACAGCAGCAGCAACAACAACAACAACAGCAGCAACAACAACAACAGCAACAACAACAGCAGCAGTTAACAAATCCGCAACAGCAACTCAATCCTAATCAAGGACCTCAAGTCGTTTTAGGAGGCCCAGTGCCAGGGAGTGTGCAACAGCGTCCTTCTCAGCCAGGTCAAATGCAACAGCCGCAACCAGGTACTTCACAAGGACATCCACTTCCGATTGCGCGTAAGAAGCAAATTCAGCAGCAATTGATGATTTTACTTCATGCTCACAAGTGCAGCCGACGCGAAGCTGCTAATCCCCAAAGAGAGAAGTGTACTGTCTTTCACTGTAAGATAATGCAGGATGTGTTGTCTCACATGGCAAATTGCAAAGACAGCAAAGATTGTACCGTCCAACACTGCACTTCCTCACGTCAGATACTCCTTCACTACAAAACTTGCACAAAATCTGATTGCATTATTTGTTTTCCTTTTCGACAAACTCATCAACTCCTTAATAGTGGAAATGCCGGTGGGGAAAATAAACAACAACAGCAACAACAGCAGCAAGTGCAACAGCAACAACAGCAAGTGCAACAACAGCAGCAGGTGCAACAACAACAGCAACAACAACACCAACAACAACAGCAGCAGCAACAACAACAACAGCAGCAGCAGCAACAACAAAATGTCGCAGGAAACTCTCAGCAAAATGTCGGCAATCAGAACAGTGTTCAGGGCCCAGGAGCAGTTGGAGCTGTGCCTGTAGGATCTCAGATGAGCATTAAACCAAATTCTGGAGATATGCAACCGCAACAAATACAACCCTCAAATCCGAACCAAGAAATACGCCGTTTTGATAGCATGGGTATGCAGGGAGCTGTATCATCCACTCCATCTAACATTATGCAGGCCAATGCGAGTGTACCTCAAGTACCGCAAGGAATGCGTATTCAAGGACCTCCGGTTAGGGTAGCCCCTCCACCTCCGAATGTTCTGTCTAACAACTTGCTGATGAGCAACAACGATATTCAAAATGGAAACCCCAATCCGCAGTTGTTGGTTCCAGGAGCTGGGAATCATGTTGTGGCGCTTGGCACCCAACAGGGAGGTCCACAACAAGGTGCGCATCAATTACCTGGTATGCAACAGCAGCAACAGCAGCAGCAGCAACAACAACAGCAAACCCAGGCTAACATTCCACTTTCTGTGAACGTACACAGCTTTAGCAATTCCAATACCGTCGACGGTGGAGGTTCTAATAAATCACAACAAATGGCACCCAGCCAGATGGCCCAGATGCAAATTCAAGCCCATGCAGCTGTGGCAGCAGCAGCGGCATCGGCCAATGCAGCAGCAAACAACGTTTCTGGTGGACTGCTCTCGCAAAGCTCATCGCTGCCCGCCTCCTCTGGAGCCGGCGATAGTGAGAAAGATTGGCGTGAGTCGGTTACAACTGATTTGCGAAAACACCTAGTCCACAAACTGGTTCAAGCAATATTTCCCACATCTGATCCCGCCACAATGCAGGACAAACGAATGTTCAACCTCGTTTCTTACGCAGAGAAAGTTGAAAAAGACATGTATGAAATGGCAAAGTCTCGATCAGAGTACTATCACTTGCTAGCTGAGAAAATCTATAAAATCCAAAAAGAGCTTGAAGAGAAACGCCTTAAGCGAAAAGAACAACAATTACTTCAAATGCAGCAACAACAGCAACAGGCCGGACCGGGTGGTCCAAGTCAACAGCAACAACTGCCTGGACACCAGCAACAAGTCCGACCAAACGTGTCTATGGTTAACCAATTAGGTGCAAGCCAAGCAGGAAATCCTATGGCTGCTATGATGCAAAGAGGTCAAGCTCCTGTGATGTTGCCACAAAATCCTACTCAGCAGGCGCCCGGGGTGCGGAGTCATTCGCCAGCAGGAATGCTAAATGCATTGCAGCAAAACCGAATGCAGTTTTCTAATCCAGTGGGCTTACCCCTTGGGAGTTTGGTTGTAGGCCCACCTGGGCCAAGTCCAAACGGAACTCCAACATCACAGCAGAACTTGGTCATACAAAATGCAGTGCACTCGCCATTCACCAGCGGTGGGCAGGTCGTGAGTGGAGGTGTTCTTTCTCAGCCCCCAACATCTCAAGGATCTCAGCAACAGCAGTTTATCAGTGCAAATGGAGGTGTGAGTCAGTTCAATGATTTGATGAAAGCACGAATGCAAAATGCAGCCGCTGTTCAACAGCAGCAGCAGCAACAAGCAACTAGTCAAGTTGTTCCCTCGGTTAATCAAAATATTGTCATGCCACAATCTCCATTCAACTCTGCCGGACAGATTCAGAATAACTCTGTGAATGCGTTTGCACCGACGATGCAACAACAACAACAGCAACAACAACAACAGCAACAACAACAGCAACAACAGCAGCAACAACAGCATCACCAACAACAGCAGCAGCAACAGCAACAGCAGCAGCCGCCGCAAAAGTCTGTGAGTGGTGGCATGCCACCGACTCCCACTAGTCTAGAATCATTGACTAATGCGAATACCACAATGGCTCCCTCTCCTTCCCCGAGCTATGTTAGTAACGGTCCCATAGCTGTCAGTACTCCTAACCCTCCATCAGTGTCGTCGCTTATGCAACCTATGAGTGACCGCAACACACCACCATTGATGACTTCACCATCGAATACTGGAACAACAGTGACCCCAGCAACAACCCCAAATTTGACCCAGAAGCAACAGCAACAGCATCAAATGGGTATGGGCAAAGGAGGTGGAGTTGGCTCAAATAATTCAGCACCTTCGAGGCCGTCCTCAAGCTCAAACCTATCATCGCAGATGGCTGCTCTAGAAGCTGCTTCCCGTGACCAAGATGACACACCACCATCTCCAGACAACAACACAAACGCACCAAAAGGAAAGCTAGATTCCATTAAACAAGAAGATGAAATAAAGAAAGAGTACATGGACGAAAATGGTGATAACAGCCAGATGGATACATCTTCAGGAGGGGGATCAGCGGGTATTGGCAAAAATGTCAACAAAGATGGAACAAATGCAACATTCATAAAATCTGAACCGATGGACACGGATGATAGTGGAGGACAAGCCAATAATAGCGATTTATGCATAAAAGACGAAAAACCTACTATTAAAGAAGAAGGTTCGTCATCCAGCAAAGGCGCCCGGGGAGGTGATATTAAACTGGAGATCAAGACGGAAGTCAAGCCTGTCGTACCGGAACCCTTACTTCCCACTGGGGAAAAGAAGAAATGTGTTTTCAATCCCGAAGAATTGAAAAGGGCCTTATTACCAACACTAGACAAACTTCTTCGACATGAGCCCGAGTCGGTTCATTTCAAATCTCCAGTGGACCCACAAGCTCTTGGCATTCCCGATTACTTTGAAATTATTAAAAAACCAATGGACTTGGGGACAATAAGAAATAATTTAATGAACGGCATGTACAGTGATCCTTGGGAGTATGTGGATGACGTCTGGTTGATATTCGACAATGCCTGGCTATATAACCGGAAGACATCGCGTGTATATAGATATTGCACCAGGGTAAGTTGTATAAGTAAGTCTATTTTTGGCTGATGTACTTACTTATATTATTTTTCTCACAGCTCTCGGAAGTATTTGAACAAGAAATTGATCCAGTTATGCAAGCATTGGGATACTGCTGTGGACGGAAGTATACATTCAATCCGCAAGTGTTGTGTTGTTATGGAAAACAGTTGTGTACCATTCCGAGAGATGCAAAATACTACAGTTATCAAAATAGGTATGTTTATGACGTTATTTCTTCAATTTGAAAATTTGCTTCCAAAGTACCTATTATTTATTATATTATGTATTTCCAATTACACAAATTTAAATAATGAAAAAAAAAATGTATTAATTAACCTTTATTAGACACCGCACATATGTATGCATATAAATGTCATTGTTTGGAAATGTATTAATGAACCTTTCCCTTTGCCTCTTCTTTTTTCATTGCCTGCACATTGTATACTACCTCCTGGTTTTGGTTTCGAACATTCACCAAAAAAAAACACCACCGCCACACTACCTCAATTTGCTAATCAATTTTTAAACTTTCAAACAAATGTGCTTAAAATAACTAATAACAACACAAACAAATACAATCGTCCGTCAAAACACTTGTTCCCTATTAATCACACTGTACTACTTTCATTTGCCAACACACCCAATAAAATTTGTTTTTCAAACGAAACAAAAAAAAATATAGTCTAAAGGATTACGGTGTTGCATCTAACAGATATACATTCTGCCAAAAATGTTTCAACGATATCATCGGTGACACGGTTACACTAGGAGATGATCCACTGCAGTCACAAACGTAAGTACTTTTATATTTTTGTTTAAACAATTATTTTTTGTTCTATGAAAATGCATATCTCTTATTGCTTTAGTTAAATTTATTTAATGAAGGTAAATCTATTTTTTATTATATTAATAAATAATTTTGAACGCTGCAGAGAAAGCTAAGATGTGTTTAATCCAGTTTGTATTCAATTTGGGATCAAACTAGACCTTTAGCTACTTTAATTCAAAACGACTTTCGTTAATTGTTTCATTTAACCCTCGTATGTATATGTAATGTACAACTATAAAGTATTACATAATACATAATATATATTTGAATTTAACTTTCAGTAAGTATAACATAATGAAAAAATAAAAGAATGACGAGCCTGTTACTTTTAGAGAAGGCATCCCTTTCGTTTAAAATAAAACTATGATAATAAATTTGCCCTGTGCGTTTCAGAAATATGGATTGAATTTTGTGGTTAAAATGGAAATTTAAATATGTATTTCAAAATCTTGAAGGAGAGTTGTTGAATTTATAGATGGATTTTCAATCTCAGTGAAGTCCATAGTTGTCGATGAAATAGTAAACCAAATGGAGAAGCAAACCTCAGAGCGAGACTCAAAAACGTCCTTTTAATTGAAGACTACAAGACAAGAACTCAACTACTTTTTTTAAAATATAATTTTTCTTTTGGATAGAAACACATTTAACTTAATGAAGAAAGTAAATTTGTTTGTAAAATAGAAGAATATATAGGTACATATATGTTATTAGGCCTGTCCGGTTTTTGCAGGTTTTTTTTTGTTTTTTGAAGTTTTGTTGTTTTCAAAATTCGTTTAAAACCGATAAAGTGGAAATTTTCATACATACTATGTACATTTATTTTCCAGAAGAAAGAACAAGACATAGAAGGGCTTTGGTTTATAAACTGCTGTTCTATCACTCTTCGAGAAACTCGTTCTATTATTGGCTTCCTTCTGTTTTGTTTATCTTTTTTCCCTTTTCCTGCGAGTGATGAAATGTTAAGTTTGAATAGGAATAAATTGAGTTTATACCGACATTGAAGGTCTTATACGTTTTATGATAATGATGAATTGTTTGTCTTAATATTTTAGCTGATTCAGTAATAATAAAACAAAACTGCAACATCGTTGAGTGGTATATTAAAAATGTAAAAAGACAACTCAGTTTCCTCTTACGTAAATAAACGTATTGTTCTCGAAATAGCATATTTTGAGTTTGTGCGACTTTCTTTTCAATATTCGGGTTTTAAAAAAGGCTGTGGCAAATTATTGTAAGTTTTGTTCTTGCTTAGGTTTAAGATTCAGCCGCTGTTCTATTCCATACTATACAAAGAAAAAAGTATTAAAATTCATATTTTTAAGATATTAACAAATGGAGTTATCCGGTTCTTCCTTCAGTGCATATTTATTTAAAATCAAAACTAAATCGGACGGCAACTTTGTTTTTAGCTCAAAAGTATTCTAGAAGTACATGATTTAAGGAACCTTTTAGTCTAGTACGCTGCTGATGCGAAATGAAAATTCCCATACAAAAATGAAGAAACGAAATCATAAACGAAAAATTTCGTTCTGCTGTTCGACGAGCGAAACTGATAATTGTAGCAGATTATCTTTTCAGATCAAATGTCGTTTACAGTAGATTTTTACTTCGATTTCCAAACAGAAATTTTACTCTGTTGTATTTTTTTGTGCAAAACTGTTGTTTAGTTTTAATGAGTATATTTTCTTTTTGTTGTGGGAGAAAATGTTGCACTTTTGCAGTGTTGCTCTTGTATATCTAGGAGTATTTTTGACAACAGACTTGAAATTCAACCTACGTCCTGGTACAGGGTCATAAGTTCACATTTCAAAAAATAGTTTTTTTTTTTTAATTTAAAACCTTCAGCTGGGTCCGAGACAATTGTGATTTTTTCTCTTTTGGACTTATGACCCTGTGACAATATTAATGTGTGGAGTAACTAATTAGAACGTTCATTGTACCCTAAGTATTCGAATCAGTCATTGCTCAAATATAATAGATAACCTTTATGATTTCAAGTAACAGCTTTATAAAGCTTTGGAAGTATGCGACTTTCTGCTCATTTTGAAAGAAATGAAGCATAATAACCAAGTTATCTTTTCCGCTTTGAACACCTTGACGTAAGGCCGTCAGCTACAGCTGCTTTATTGGAATTAAGTTAAGATATAGCTACCCTCACTTCGCCAAGCAAGGTCGGGTCAATGGAATTGTTGGTCTACGTCGTGGCCGAGATTAAAGATTAAACTAAAGATCCGAAGTTGTGTGCTTCTTTCGATATCCATAAATCATTGGAGCCTTCAACTTCAAAAAAGTGTTTTTACAGTTTCAAAACTCCTTAATGTGTTAAAACCAGCGCATACACGATGGCCATTCTACAAACCGGACCGAATCTGTGACCAAATTATTCAATCATTTCTCAATAGTGCTTACGATGAACGATGAAGACAACAGCATGAACTGCTTACCGGGCTGAATTAAACACAGTTGAATGTAGCTAAAAGCTATAGTAGAAGATGGTTCAACTGTTCGGAAATTTGTATCCAGCTCATGCTGACGGGGTTTGATACGAACTTTTGAGACTTTTTACCTCCAAATTTTACAGTATTTTTACATTCCATTCGATCAAAACGTAATCCAAAATGTTCCCTATAGAAGGCAAATTTTCCTGACGCATTTTACTTTTAAAACTATTTTCCCTGTTTCTAGTTATACCTACGGGCAAAGCCGCAGTCGAAAATTTAAAAAAAAATACGATAAAAATTGTCTTGTTAAATTGACACAAGCGTAACCGTGAGTCTTCGAACATAGCTTCGCCAGAAAAATGCCTGTTTTCATTTTAGTATTTGAAACTTAATTTAAAATAATGTTATTATACAGTTTATTTAATCAACTGATCAGGGCCCAAAGTCAAACGGATACGTATTCATTAATCCATGAAAATGTGTGTAGGTATCTCTTTGAATACTTTAAGTAAAAGTCAAGTAATAAGAGATATGTGTGAATGTTAGTAGGACACATAGAGTTGTAAAAATCTAAGGCATAGAAAACTAACATTTAAAATTTTATTTAACCAGACAAATTAAAAAGGACCAATTTAAAGAAATGAAAAATGATCATTTGGAACTGGAGCCGTTTGTAGATTGTCAAGAATGTGGCCGAAAACAACACCAAATATGTGTTTTGTATTTAGAAACAATTTGGCAAGGTGGTTTTGTTTGTGAGAATTGTCTTAAGAAAAAGAACCAAAAGAGAAAAGACAATAAATTCAACGCAAAAAGATTGCCTCCAACTAAATTGGGTGTATATATTGAGACCAGAGTTAATAACTTTTTAAAGAAAAAGGAGGCTGGTGCAGGAGAAGTTCACATTCGAGTTGTGTCTAGTTCGGACAAATATGTAGAAGTTAAGCCGGGTATGAGACGCCGCTTTGTAGATGCTGGAGAACTTAATGCTGAGTTTCCCTACAGAGCGAAAGCTCTGTTTGCCTTTGAAGAGGTCGATGGAGTGGATGTGTGTTTCTTTGGAATGCACGTTCAGGAATATGGCTCAGAATGTCCGGCCCCTAATACAAGACGAGTCTACATTGCTTACCTTGATTCGGTACACTTCTTTCGACCACGTCAGTACCGTACATCTGTGTACCATGAGATCCTGCTCGGTTATATGGACTACGTGAAGCAACTTGGCTACACAATGGCGCACATCTGGGCGTGTCCACCCTCTGAAGGCGATGATTACATTTTCCACTGCCATCCAAATGATCAGAAAATACCAAAACCAAAGCGATTACAGGAGTGGTACAAGAAGATGCTCGACAAGGGAATGATCGAGCGGACCATTCAAGACTACAAAGATATTCTTAAGCAGGCTATGGAAGACAAGCTGACGTCTGCTGCAGAACTGCCCTATTTCGAGGGTGATTTTTGGCCGAATGTACTGGAAGAAAGTATTAAGGAGCTCGATCAAGAGGAAGAGGAAAAACGCAAACAAGCAGAGGCTGCCGAAGCCGCTGCTGCTGCAGCCAATGCGGTAAGTAGTAAATTAATTTTCTCAACCGAGTCCTTCACTAAATGAACACCTATTTATTGGTATATATATTAGATATTCTCCTTGTCCGAAGAAAATGATACAAGCAGTGATGGCAAAAAGAAGGGCCAAAAGAAAGCAAAAAAATCAAACAAGTCAAAAGCAGCTCAACGGAAAAATAACAAAAAGTCAAATGAACAACAAACAGGCAACGATCTCACAGCGAAAATATATGCCACTATGGAAAAACACAAAGAGGTATTTTTCGTCATTCGCCTGCATTCAGCGCAATCAGCAGCAAGTCTAGCGGTAAGTTTGCCTTGAAATTAAAGAATCTAAACAAATTGAAATAAAATAAAATGAATGGAATTTGTTGTTTAGCCTATTCAAGATCCTGATCCAATCCAAACATGCGATTTAATGGATGGTCGGGATGCATTTTTGACAATGGCACGCGATAAACACTACGAATTTTCGTCGTTGCGTCGAGCGCGTTTTTCAACACTATCTATGCTATACGAATTGCATAACCAAGGTCAAGACAAGTTCGTCTACACTTGCAACAACTGCAAAGCCGCTGTTGAAACAAGATACCATTGCACTGTTTGCGATGTAAGTGTAATTACACAACAACTAAATTTCTTTTTTTCATAAATACAACTCATATTTTTTTTTTTTGTTATGAAGGACTTTGACCTTTGCACTGTTTGCAAAGATAAAGTGGGACACCCACATAAGATGGAAAAACTAGGTTTCGATTTGGACGATGGATCTTCACCAGCAGATCTCAAACAAGCAAATCCACAGGAGGCGAGAAAGCAATCTATTCAGCGCTGCATTCAGTCCCTTGTGCACGCTTGCCAGTGCAGAGATGCAAATTGTCGGTTACCTTCGTGCCAAAAGATGAAGCGAGTAGTTCAGCATACGAAGAACTGCAAGCGAAAAACAAATGGTGGTTGTCCCATTTGCAAACAGCTTATTGCATTATGCTGTTACCATGCTAAGCACTGTCAAGAACCAAAGTGCCCTGTGCCCTTTTGTGCCAACATTAAGCATAAGCTCAAGCAACAACAATTGCAACAAAGGTTTGTTTTGTTTGTGCGAATTTTTTATGTTGTTCATTTATTTCAACAAAAATGTATCTAGGTTACAACAAGCGCAATTACTTCGTCGTCGTATGGCTGTGATGACCAGAACAGCGACGAATCCAGCTTTCCCGTCAGGTGTTTCGGTACCTGGTCCAATGCCCGTAGCACCAATGATACCAGCTAGTGGTAATCCTGGAGGAATGAGTCCTCACCAAGCTGTGCCATCGCCTGTCTCTTCCTCCTTAGGTGGAATGAGCAGTCCTCATCAGCAAGGAATAGGAATGAAGCCTGGAGGTCATTCTCCATCGCCAAACGTCTTACAGGTGGTTAAACAAGTGAGTTTTTATACAAAAAAATTAGTTTAATTACACTAGTTTACAAATTTTTGATTCATCTCAGACTAATTTCGGGTAGCTGAAAAAGAATATAACCTTAATTTTTTTTCCAAAGAAGGGTTTTCGAGTGTTTTTTTTTAGGTATTGGCATAAATTATAGTAACCTGTGTACTCAATTAACATGTACTGTTAATGTTTTGAAAGATATCTTTGTCTTTCCTACGATATTAATATTAATTATAAATATAAAATAGAACAACTAAAAAGAAGTTATTTTCTTAGAAGTTCGAAAAACCTTAATTATGCCTGAAACTTGAATAGTTTTAATTCGATTAACACAAACAGTATATCGTTGAATTTTTGAACAACAACAACAACAACTTTAAGGTGCTACCACCAATTGTTTACGAATTAATTTATAATTCGTTTATTTTGGCTAGAGATACAGCTGTTTCAAGGGGTGCCAAGCCGCCTATCATCAGTCTCCTCTTTATTAGTTGTGCTGAGCTTTAATCCAATTTTATTATGAAAAACTTTCTACATGCCTGCCATAGGGATCGAAATTGACGGAATAAAGAATGGTCAAGTCTAATGAACTGACATTCTAAATAGTATGAATAGTACAAACAGTTTATCGTTAGGAAGAAGTAGTCCATATCTTACAGAAAATATTCACTACATGTAAATTTGATAAATCATTAATAAGATTTACGCCAGTGTCTGAAAAAAAAACATGCATATTTCTTGTTGTTTGGACAAAAAAAAAATAAGTTTCATTTTCGTTCTCAGCAACCTAAAATTAGTCTAGAAAATATATTTTTGCTTAGGTACCTAAGATAAACTTGTAAACTAGATCTTTAAACTAGAAAAGAATTCCGCCTTAAGCCTCGTACGCTGCTGATGCGAAACGAAATTTGTTTCTGGTCTGCAACACGACGACAACGAAATGCTTTCGGAAACTACAGCGACAATATACCCATTGAAAGTGTTATCAATTGTACAAAAAAAAAAACAAATAATAATCACATGTAATTTACATGTAATGAAAGGAACAGCAAATTCAAACTCGAAAAAAACTCAAGTGTCACTTTTCCGCAAACAATTATTGGTCCGAGCGAAGAGCGGAGACTTCTCCAAATGATCTGCTACGAAAAGCAGAACGAAATTTTTCGTTTATGATTTCGTTGTGTTTCTTTATATGGGTTTTTTCGTTTCGCATCACCTATAAATCTAAAATTTAATGTTGGATTTATTACATACATATATATTACTCTTATTAACCATGAGACTAGAATTTGTAGAGTTTTATGTATAAGTGTATCTTTACTGGCTGAACACAATAGAAGCGCGTTCGAACGCGCGTTCGCACCTGTCAAAGTTAAAATACATGAAATCTCGTTAAAGTGAATACAATGGAGACGCAGCCGCGAACGCGACTCTGGGAGTTAAATAAGTTTTAATAATCACGCGCATGCGAACTAGTAGCATACAATTTTTTGCTGCGAGTTGCTGCCAGTAATCAAGCTTATGAAGTGTATTGTTTTGTTTTTTGCATAGTCTGCATTGTTTGTTTTGAAACGCATTGTTTGAAATATCATACTGGTTCACAAATCGCGCCAAGAATTGCTAGTCGCACATAATATTCATGAAACTAACACCATGACAAAAACCCTACTGGTTTTAGTCGTCTGTCTAAACCAGAGGTAAAACAAAAGCGACAAAAGCGACACAGAAGAAGATGTGAAAAAATCCATTTGCGAAAAAAATAAACTGCATTTATTTGGGTTGTTTGAATTTCTTTAGATACAAATATTGTGATAATTTGAAATATTGTTTACATGCCCAAAATCTTATGTTTCTCGGAATTGAATACTAAATATGTTCATGTACATTATTAATACCTTGTTAAAACCTAATTTTTTACCGAAACTGTTATTAACGGTACGTATACATATATCATATCGATTTTCGAATATTGAAGAATAAATTTTGTTTGGTAGTTGAATATATGTAATTTAAAAGGAAGTGACTCTAGACATGCCAATTATAACAGTTTTGGTTCATAAAAGTACATTTTATGCGGCCCCGCAATGCCAGGGCCCTCCTTCGGTGGGCATACTTCAGGCACCCAGATTTTTTTTTTCAAGTTGAGCGAAGCGCGAACGCACGCCCACTTTTAATGGCGAAAAACTGTTATAATGGTTATAAACTAGCATGTCTCTAGTCTCGTCAATTTAAAAACGGGCAAATGAATGAAAATAAGTTAACTATATGCCTGTTTGATTACTAAATTTTTCACCAAGTTTCGTAAAACTTGTTTTTTTCCTATGGTCTTTGACAGGATATCTTGAAAACGACCTTATCTTAAAAAAACTGCTAAGCCGAAAATGAAAAAAATTGTCCAGGAGACACAAAACACCGATTTAAGATAAAATGAAATTCTTAGAATCTAGAAGGCTTTGAAACTGATTCAATTTGACCCTTTTGCGCACTTGTTTTGTTTGCAATTTGAAAAAAACGAACTCATGTCAAACTAATTCAACGCTAGATTCAAATATAAATAATTTTAATGATAGATAGAAAAGAAAATTAATTTAAATTTTTGGTTTATAAGGTACAAGAAGAAGCTGCGCGACAACAAGTTCCACATGCCGGAGGTTTTGGAAAAGTTGCACCAGCTCCACAAATGCCTCCTGCCGTGATGCAACGCCATCTGGGTGGTGTAGTTCCTAATCAACCCCAACAAAGTGTTATTCCAATGGTAGGTGGACCGGTAGGAAGTAGTAATATTATTATGGAACAGTGGGGTAATAGATATCCCACCAACACCACCCAACCCATTTTGAGGCCACCAAATCAAAACCAGGTTATGCCACAAAACGCGATGCAGCAACAGGTAGGTTTTTTTGTTTTTATTCTGTAAAAAAGTGCAATTCTTATAACGACGTATACTTTAGAATATAAATATGGGCATGGTCGTTGGTCCGTCAAATCAGATGGTTGGTGGGATGAATGTGGCCGGTGGTATGCGACCAACTGGTGGTCAAGCCAGTGCATCCACAGCCAACGGTCCTCAATTAAATACTCAACAACTCTCACAAATAATGCAAAAAATTAAAAATAACCCATCTAGTGAAGGCCACCACCAAATTCTGCAGATGTTGAAATCGAATCCTCAAATTATGGCGGCCATCATTAAACAGCGTCAGCAGAGTCAGAATTCGGGTGGAGGTGTTGCAGCTTTAAGTCAAGTAAATGGACCCCTGCCGCCTCAACAGGTTATGCAGCAAGGTGGCCATATGCAACATATGATAAACCAACAACAGCAACCCCAACAAAATCAGGTGGTAATGCCAAATCAGCCTGGTGTGACCCATAGCAGAATGCCGGCAGCCATGCAAAATGCAATGATGGTGCAAGGTGGTGGCCAAATTCAACAACAGCAAGGGCCTGTGAGTACATGCAACGAACTTGACTCCAAATTAGTTTTTTTACATCCTCTTTTTTATTTAGGTACAAAATAATCAGTGGTATAAGACAATGCAGATGCGTCAAATGCAAATGCCGAGTTACCCAGCCCCCCCATATCCGCAACGACCACGAGCACCTCAAATGGGTGGTTTTCAGGGTGGTGGCGGCAATTTTTCACCTGACCAGTATGCAATGCAACAAGGCCTAAAATCAAATCAACCACAAGTGGGTGGAGTTGGTGGAGTAATACCAACTGGTCAACATGTACAACAAGGTGTCCAAGGCAATCCTCATGTTATGGGTCCACCGACCCCCATGTCTATGCAACAGCAGTTGATGCAATCGGTTCGATCTCCGCCTCCAATCCGAAGCCCCCAGCCAACGCCTTCCCCACGTTCCGCGCCATCACCTCGAGCTCAACCTTCTGCGTCACCACGAGCCCAACCATCTCCCCACCACATGCCAAGTCACTCACCCGCGCCTCAACCCGGTGACATGCACAACCACATGCACCCCCATCAATCACCACTTCCTGGAGTTCCACAAGACGGAGTCGGAGGTGTAGTTGGCCCCGGTCCCGATGCGCCTTCGATGACCGCTCAGGATCAATTAACAAAATTTGTGGAACAACTCTAGTATAATTAGAAGCAGGTATTTTTTTAAAAAAAAATTACAAATATATTTCTATACACGAATGCGTACCATTAAAATCAAGCTGAAGAGATAGAAATGAATGATACTGAGAGCCCTTATCGAAAATTTATCACTTCCATTACATAAAACAAGTAATTATTGTAAAACGCAACTTAATACTATTATCATTCTATTGTAGTTATTATTAACTATTAAAATTAGTAGTATGTTTTCAAATCCAATAAAATCCAAAACGTTCCCTTCTCCCACTCCTCCACTTACCCTTTGCTCTTTATAATTATGTGTACATAGAAATACATTAAGTAGTTTATTAAGTGAACCACAAACCACAATGTATAAATAAGAATAATTATGTTTAATTATTGTATACATACTTCGATAACATAAAAATAAATGTAAACAGAAATAAAAAAAAAAACAATGATGACGTAGGTTATAAGCAAAACCAAAATGCGGATTTCGGAAATTCACCTTTTACAAAAAAAAAGAAAATACAAAAAATTAATGTTCACTATTTTTTTTTATTTTAATTTTTACATCTGATATTCTTTTATTCTCTAAGTTATTAGTTAAACATTATTTTTAAAAATCATAATAATTTACTAGCAAAAAAAAAGAATATATATAAATATATCGAAAAAAAACTGCAACACTTTTGAAGAAATACAACAAAAATCTTACAACAATATACTGTATTTCGTGTTTACTATTTATGCAATAAAATATTATTTTTCATTTGTTTTCAAAGTAAAACTATATTGTAAAATATAGAAATAATTAGTGTATAACGAAATAATATTAGCTGTATATATATGAATTACCTTATATATATACATGAGAAAACAGAAAAAAATGCATCATGGGGTTACATAAAAATAATAATACATAATACTAATAATTGATGACGTGCTTTATTTTTAATGGGATTAAACAAATTTCATGCTAAGCTAAAAAAGGTTAAATTAAGAATATTATATTAATAAAATAATGAAAAAAAATAAAACATAGGGATTAACGTAATTTTAACGAGCCACGGTTTTCTTTTGATACGATAAATATAATATAAACAAAATATGGTTACATTGTTTTTCTTCTTCGTCATCCTTTCGTCGTGATACATGTCAATGGAAGAGGAAAAGAAAACAAAGAAACAACAAGCTATGAATAAAATTATCTTTAATTGTAATTTATAAACAAACAAATATATAATATATACGTATTTGTATATTATATATATATATATATTGAAATGCACTGTCGTGAAAAAATGTTATAATTTATGAAAACAAAATGTTAGTATCAATAAAAAAATAAAAAAAAAAAGAATTTAAATAAAATGTATAATAGGAAAACTAAAAAAATAAAATTATTGAAGATTTATTCCAAGATTTTTGTGATGAAGGCGGTGCGCGTCAGTAAAAAATAACAAATCAAACAATTTCAAACCGGCAAAAGCTAAAAGAAATATACATAGTTTTGTATAAAATATAATATGAATAATGAATATTTATGAAATGAATAAAAAAAAAAACTTGGTAGTTATAGCAACTATAAACTAACATTTAATTATTAATATCACACTGAGCACTTTAATTTATAAACGTGTGCACCGAAATTTGCGTTTGTCATCTAAACAAGAGAAATTTTCTTAATTCTTAGGCTACATGTAGATAAACTAATAAATAAAATTCATGAATATTGTAAGATAAAAAAATCTAAACAAAACAAAAATCGGTAAATTAAATAAATGTTAATAAAAAACATTAATTCTATATTATACTATAAAACAAAATAAAAGAAAAACAAAAAAAATAGTAAAAAGGAGTAAAAAATATACCCCAGCTGAAAAATTTAATAAAATAAAAATTAAAAAAAAAAACTGCTGCTTGTTTGCAATCGAAGAACTGTTGGGAAACTTATTAACACACGACTTTATACAACAACAAAAGAATATCAAGTTTTTTTTTCAAATGACCCTGACTCGTAAGAAAAAGCTGTATGTCATCATGTCATACACAATAAATAAGGGAAGTTACTTTATTTTTTAAGATAATTATTGTTTTAATCCATCATAATTGTGTATATTATTATTAATTTTTTTTAATGTAAAGTGAAGATGTTGTTTTTTTTTATTTTTTTCATTTGAATTTTTTATATATGATTTTTTAAAACAATATTAGTACAATGTTATATATAAATACATATATCTATAAATATTATATTATTTTAATTTACTAATATTTCCTTTTTTTTGGTAATATTTAGCTTCATTTTGAATTGATTGAAAATACATAAAATTATGGAAACACCCATATACATACGGATACATACATACAATTAAAGAAAGAAAAAAAAACAAAAATTAGTAATTATTTTAATGTGTATGTTTAATGTTATTTTTCTCATTTTTCCTCTGTATAGAAAAAAAATTCATATTTTATATTAATAATAAAATAAGAAAATTACATATACAAAAAAATTAAATCAAGTTTTTATTTTTAAACAATTTCGTTTTCGTTTTTGTTGTAGTAACCACCTACTTATTGAAAACAAAGTGTTTTGCTATTTGACTTGCATGACATCCCTGCATGCCAGCAGTTGATTTCACATTTTTACTTTTTAAAAAGGTTTTATTCGGTTTTATGCATTTAGAAAGGATAAAATGGTAACAAGCTATGTTAAGTGGTAACTGGTCATTATTCTGTTTGATCATATCTCATTATTCTGTTTGATCATTATCTCCATGCAATTGAATTTCGAGATAATAAGTTTTTTGCAAAATGCATAGAAAAAAAAACAAAAAATGCGATTTAAGTTAATCAGCCCTATCATCGTATCCGTTCCGGAAATTTTCCGATCGGAACCGAATCGTAAACGATATATAGACGCGTGCCGGCGCATGTATTTGACATTTGTTGCAGTAAAATATTTTCGAATAAGCCGTGAAGTTCCGCACAATGTCTGCCTTTGCGGCCTTTCATTCAACCACCCGGTCGTATACCTGGATTGTTTTTTTTTCTAAAAGAAAGAAACATACCAGTATTTAATTATGTTTCGGGAAATTTTCCACTTAAGTTTCTGTCGGGGAAATCGGAAAGCAAATATCTTTATCATCGCATAATTCGGGATGCTTTTCTGCCATTTTGACATTTCATCGGCATGCAACGCATAAATTTGATGTGCACATTACATTTTTTTTTTTTATGTAGATCTGTCCGGTTCCCCTATCGGAACCACAGTACACATATTAAAGGCAGGGTAGCCAGTTTAAGGGTTTTCCCCCTAGATTTAGGGGATTTGTATTTGGGGTGTTTGTAGTTGGGGTGTTTTCTGGGGGGGGGGGGGGGGGCGAGATGTTTGGGGGGAAATCTAGGGGCATTAATTCAGAACTAAATGGTTGAGAAATCGTTTAGGTATTGAAACAGCTGACAGTATTCTACGAGTTAGATATTAATTATATTATGGGTGTCAGAATTTTACACCAACATAACAAATGCTGAAAACTTTCACAATTGAGTAGATGTATCAAACCGACGAGACAACCAAAACGAAGATGACGATAATGTATTAGAACTTTTTTAAGAAGTGCAAAAAACATTGTAATTCATTTATATTTCAATTTTCATCTTTATTTCTGGTGAGTTCAACCAGAGTTAGCTAACTCCAGAAGTAAATTAACCCACAGTGAACTGAGAAAGAAGTTTTTCGGTGGAGAATGTATGCGGAATGACTAAACAAAGTCGTTGCATAAAATATGAAAAGCATCTGTTCATTTAATCCTGACTTAACCCACCAAATACGATGATTTAACTCGGATTTAACTTTAATCGCGCATTGAAAAACTGGACCTAAGGACTTGTTTCACAATGTCTGATTAAAGCAATTTCAAGTCAATTATCAACCTCCCTTATGTTTCACAATATCTGAATAGTATAACTTATAGTTAAAGTTCAAAGTATTTTAATGGCCCAATGAAGTGTCGATTAGCAAATTTACTTGGCAATTTAAATATTATTAATTATTTTTTTCAGTTTTCATCAGTCAAAACTGTTTGGTCTGGAAAACTGGAACATTTAATTGACACATACCTACATTTATTATTTCCAAAAAAATTGAAACGCTAAGTTTTTTACTGGGAGGATTTAATTTGCGGATAAATCAAATGCCGAGTAAATAATCGGAACTTTACTCAGAAATTGTGACGAAAGCCCTAAACAAATTTTCTTTTATTACTTAGTACCTTTTTTACAAATGTTTTCGTGAGCACTCGAGCCGCCATGTTTAATTTCTGATTGACAACCTGCGCAATACAGGCCGTTTTCGTCGTCATTTATGACCAAAAGTTGCAATCGTCAAATTGCAATCGTCCTGCTTGCACACATGTCTTTTGATGAACGTCAAATGACTTTTTTTGCAAACGCAGTTGACGTTTTCGAACAGAAGCTAAAACACAACAAAATGGATCCGGTGAAAAAATTTTTCGCGAAAATTCTGATTGAAAACCTTTGTGCTGGAAGTGGAAATAGTAATTATTTTTAGACAAAAAAGAATGTCTTGGCACGAGTACGATAACTTTGGCGCCATAAATTGGTAACGGTTTTTTTTAGAGAGGTCAAAAACAAGCATTTTTTATTATCGGAGGGGGGGGGTCCATCTCGCCCCGTTTAGGAGGTAGGGGCAATTTTAGAATAAAATGACTTAAAATGAAAAAATAATTATTAAAAAACATCTGCAACACTTACAGTAAATTAATATACTATTTTTGAAAGCTAGGAATCTATACTTTAATCCTGCATTTAAATTAAATTATTTTAGCCTAAAGGTTTTAAAAAAATCGCATGCAAACTCAAAATTTTGATAAATAAAATGGAAAAAAGCTTAGACTAATTGTTCTCAAAATTGTGAAATGATGCGCTGAATTGAAAATAATTATTTTTGACCCTTCTACAAGAAACCATTATCAATTTTTGGCGCCAAAGTTATCGTACTCTCCCCAATGTCTTCAATATGAAGAGAAAATTTTTCATGAAACTCCGAAGCAGAAGAAGAAAAATTCCGAAGTGCTCCTCAACAATTTCATCAGAATTTTCAGATTCACTTTCGCTCGTCATTTTCAGCCGCGAAGTGTTTTGTTTACCGTTTTATTGACTCCCTGACTGACATCCAAACATTTTAAATAGCCAACAATATCTCGAACAAACATGTCTGTCTCTTTCGTCACCTCCATTTTTTTACTGCACAGTTGCAACGCAGATGATGTTTTCGAACACATGACTTTAGCAAACTGAATTATCGAACAAAATGCTAATGCAGTAGAATTTTTATTTGCGTTTTCGAACAGAACACTTTTGCAGTTTGCGTTTAAGAACATTCTGCAAACGCATTTTTTACGCAGATGACGTTTTCGAAAACGCCCATATTTACATAATTTAGATTTGTGTACTGTGTATCGGAACGGCTACAATGATACAAAATTCGTACATTTCGTAGAAATCAGAGAAAATTTTCTTTCGATCCGATATGATGATAAGGCTGAATATGTTTTTATATGAAGGTTTTTATAACACAAATTCTATATACTACTGAAATACATCAGCCAAGTAGAAGACTTAGCACTATTTAATTGGACTTGTTGAATTATTGATTCAAAAAAGCTTTTAACGGCGTTTCGTCCCGGCGCTCACTTGGACTCATCAGTTGACTAGTGAGGGCCTTGTCAATACGCAATTTTTATTAAGTTCAGTTCAACTTACATGAACTTTTTGACAAAAATACAATGTGAACTAAAGGGTCCGCCAAATAACTTTTGTTTTTTTGAAAATGGCGCAAAACATCGAGTGTAGCTTCGGCTGTGTGGCACGTAGCGCCCGTCCTGTTGAAACCAAATGTTGCCAATATCCTCCTCTTCAATTTTTGTGAACAATAATTCGTCCAACATGGCCTGATAACGATCGCCATTGACTAACGGCCACTCCTTGCTCATTTTCGAAAAATGGCCCAATTATGCCTCTGGACCAAAATCCGCACCAAACAGTGACTCGTTTTGGGTGTATCGGCTTTTCAATGTATGCGTGCGGGTTTTCTGTGCCCCAAATGCGACAATTTTGCTTGTTTACTACCCGCCAAGATCAAAATGATGTGGTTTTCGTTTCGACCAAAAAAATCGATTTTTCTTTGATTTTTTTGATTTGTGACAAGTTTTTCCTTTCCTTTCGACCAAAAAAATCGAATTTTTGTCGATCTGAAGTCGATTTTGCAGATCTCGATTTTTAGCAAGATTTTCACAGATTTTCACACACACTTGCACACACATCAAAGAAAAGTGACTTTTACCCAGTGTCG
This sequence comes from Leucozona laternaria, assembly GCA_932273885.2. NCBI lineage: Eukaryota > Metazoa > Arthropoda > Insecta > Diptera > Syrphidae > Leucozona > Leucozona laternaria. Next base: position 500,090 of record OW026367.1, read on the forward strand.
TTTTAAAAAAGGCACTCATACAATCATAAAACAAAATAAAATCACGTTTTGTGTTCGTTTTGTCAGTAAAATTTAAGATCTGACACCCAAATCTGAATTGGTTGAAACGAAAGCCACATGAGCTTCATATGAAAAGATGATTTTTTTGGCAAAATCGGCATCTTCTCTAAACGATCGCAGGCCCACTTAGCGAAGCGTATACACAACGATATTCTTTCAGCGGAAGGATAAAACTAATTATCTGTCAAATCAGACATGAGCTAAGTGTCAGGTGTCACCATTCACGAAATAAGCACTAGTTGAAAAAATAAACGTTAGATGGCGGACCCTTTATGTCCAACAAGATTAAAATTCTTAATCATTAAGCTGGAAATTTTTGCCCAGGGCCAAGCTTTGTTTTTATATGAAGTTCATGTAAGTTGAACTGAACTTAATAAAAATTGCGTATTGACAAGGCCCTCACTAGTCAACTGATGAGTCCAAGTGAGATCGCCGGGACGAAACGCCAATTTGTATGGACTAAAGGCCGTTAAAAGCTATTTTGACTGAATATGTTTTTATTATTCGTAAAAATACAAAGATTATAACATCCTTGACGGAAATGAAAATTAAAGCAAAACTAAATTCATAAATTAAATTAAAACAAAAGTTGGAGTTACTTCACTATTATAGTCCCCTTTCACACGAGGAAACAAGTTGCTGGAGATTTTTTTGACGTTTTCTTTTAATTTCCTTAAAAATCTCCTGTACCTTTCACACGAAGAAACAAAATCGTGGAAACTTTCTGTGTGTGAAGAGGACTGTCAAAAAAATCTCCTCGAATCGTTGACCGGGGAGATTTCATTTTCCCCTCTTACTTCTTGCCCTTCTCACCAACAAACTGATTGTTGCTGGCAACTCAGTTTCCTCGTGTGAAAGGGGACATAGTTACATTTTGTGTTTTACGATTTTTACACGATTTCGTCATCAGTGGTCCGTTCTTTTTCTAACAATAGTTAACTATTGTTAACAATAGTTGACTATTGTCGTTCCTTTAATCAAAAATAGTTACGACTTGTAACTATTTGACACATTAACATCGTTCCTAAATTCATTTTGAAGTGTCAAATAGTTACGTTTTGTAACTATTTTCAACTCATGTCCATGATATGAATTGAAAGTGTTGATCTGTCAAAGTACACATGTGAGCCGATTTGTTTACAAAACAAATCAAATATTTGGTGCTTTTTGTGAAGTTAGAAATACGAACAAGATTAAAATGCATTTTTTCCAATTGAAAATGAGAAAGCAGAATTTACATTGCACAAAATATGATTTTGTGCCATACAAATGAAAATATTAATATTATTTTTATTTTTCATTAATATTCGTTTGACAGATCAACAATATCTAACAATATATCGTTCCTAAATGCAATCGTAAAATCCTAACAAAGTCTAACAATGACATTTCAACAATTTTTTTTGACATAACAACAATAGTTAACTATTGTTAGAAAAAGAACGTACCACAGATGAACGCTCATCAGCATTATTACTTGAACGAGTCGTAATCTCTAAGGGAAGGTTTTTGTAATACTGATGGTGAATTGGTGTTATGTAAGCATTAAATGACTCACGTCTTTCAATTTCTGTAAAACATTTTTTTGGACACCCGCAATCAGCATTTTCGAAAAATTTTAAATCCATCTCCTTTGCAGTTAAATATTCTTTTCCACTGTTACGCAGATGCTTCCTTCTATTAGGCGTTTTCCTTTGGACGTGGTGAAGTACTTGTGTGTAAATGAAAACTAAAATCTAGTACCTTCATCTAATCATGCTCTCTTCGCGAGTAGATGAGATTTGTAGGAAAACTAATTTTGTGCGTTCCATTCAAAATGGCTACCAAAGTGCAAGTACTTCGCCACTTCTGAAGAATTCCATTCCAAAGTTTCTGTCTTAAGTCTATTTCTCAGCTTTGTCTTATTAAGAATGTTTTAAAAAAATAAATAAATAAATTAGAAGAAAAACACAACTAAATGAAAAAAATGTAGTTTAATGAAATGAAAAAAAGCCTCAGGTAGTCAAATACCTAATGCATAAAAGGCATTAAAAAGCCTCAGTTGGCATCGCTGGCCGAGATTATCATCTTTATATGGAGTAATGGAGTGTCTTTCGTATGCGCAACCAGTGAAGATGAAGAACAAAGAATAAACACAATTATTTTGTATATTCCCCTCACGTTTCCACCTCTTTATCAATAAGAAGTTTCACATTTTTGAAATTCTGTTGATTTGTCCACATTGTTAGTAATATGCCTCGGCATATTGTTTTTTTTTTTTTTCTTTATTTCATTTTTTCACTTCAATTTTATTTTGAATAATTATTTTATTATAAGTTGTGACAGTAAACTTAATGCATAATAAGATTATAACACAAAAATATAGTACATAACTTGAAAGGTATATACTACGTTTTCACTGAGCACTAAATCGCGATTTAAGAGGATTTAGCATAAATCCCCTTCAAATCTGGAAGATTTACCATACAAATTTAAATCTCCTCAAATGAAGATTTTAAATAATACTACGTTTTCACTGAGCACTAAATCGCGATTTAAGAGGATTTAGCATAAATCCCCTTCAAATCTAGAAGATCTACCATACAAATTTAAATCTCCTCAAATGAAGATTTAAAATAAATCTCATTGAAATCTTCTTGCAAGAAGGAGATTGTCAAATCAAACAATCCTAATTTTGTAGAACGCACCCTTTTAAACGTCAGTTTTTCCATAGAAATAAAAAAAAATTATAAAATATTTTTGCGCGTTGGCTGAAGGAATAAAAATGCAAGTATTTACAATGTATTTCATATATTTATAATAATATTTTGGTAAACAATACAAATTCTAGATAATGCAACAACCAAAACAAACAAAAAACAACGGACAACCTAGACACTGGAGGATGGGGAGCTTTTCATTGAAGAGTGGGCCGAAAAATTGTTTTTTTTTCTGTAATTATGGTTTCTCCTATTGAATTTACCCACTCTTATGTTATTTTGAAGAATAAAATGATGTGATAACAATAGATTTAGGTTACTAGGCTCATTTTTAATAAATAGTTTATTCAAAATTAATTGTTTTATTGCTCAAAAATTGTTTTTTTCCGTTCGCTATACGTTTGCCGATTATATTTGTATTACTCTTGTCAAATTGAGTTGGCAATTGAATGGCAATTCAGACTGAAAACGTCAAATTAATCTCCTTTTTTGTAGTGAAAACACTTCAAGATTAATTTTAAATCTCCTACCTTAAATCCCGGATTACCTCTTGGTGAAAACGTAGTATAAATCTCATTGAAATCTTCTTGCAAGAAGGAGATTGTCAAATCAAACAATCCTAATTTTGTAGAACGCACCCTTTTAAACGTCATTTTTTCCATTGAAATAAAAAAAAATTATAAAATATTTTTGCGCGTTGGCTGTAGGAATAAAAATGCAAGTATTTACAATGTATTTCATATATTTATAATAATATTTTGGTAAACAATACAAATTCCAGGTAATGCAAAAACCAAAACAAACAAAAAACAACGGACAACCTAGACACTGGAGGATGGGGAGCTTTTCATTGAAGAGTGGGCCGAAAAATTGTGTTTTTTTCTGTATTTATGGATTCTCCTATTAAATTTACTCACTCTTATGTTATTTTGAAGAATAAAATGGTGTGATAACAATAGATTTAGGTTACTAGACTCATTTTTAATAAATAGTTTATTCAAAATTAATTGTTTTATTGCTCAAAAATTGTTTTTTCCGTTTGCTATACGTTTGCCGATTATATTTGTTTTACTCTTGTCAAATTGAGTTGACAATTGAATGGCAATTCAGACTGAAAACGTCAAATTAATCTCCTTTTTTGTAGTGAAAACACTTCAAGATTAATTTTAAATCTCCTACCTTAAATCCCGGATTACCTCTTGGTGAAAACGTAGTAATAAATTCTTTATAAATAGTTACACATTCGTGTTTCGTGTGTAATTTATCAGCTCCAGCTAGCCCTTATCATTCAAGTTCACCGTTAGCCGCTGCATTTCCACTATTATGAAGTTGATGAGGTGGTCGAAAAGGAAAACAGAAAACGCAATCAGACTTTGTGCAATTGTTGAAATGAAGAAGTATCATGCGTGTGCGGACGCAGGACTCGAACGTACATACGTAGGTACAATCTTTGATATCTGTGCAGTTCTCCATGTGAGCTAACAAACCTTGCATTATCTTACATCCAAATTCTGTACACTTCTCTTTATTGGGGTTGGCAGCTTTAAGACTGCAGCGTTTAGCATGTAACAGGGCCATCAATTGCTGCTGAATCTCTTTCTTTCGTGCCAGTGGCAGAGGATATTGCAGTTGTTGATGCTGGGAAATTGATCCACCAGAGGCCATCACAGCACTATCATTTAATGAAATAACCATGTTTCTCTGGGCAACGCTATTAATTCCTGTAAAACAAAAATGATAATTGCACTTGACAATTAAACAAATTAAAATTTATATGGTAGAAGCGAAATTTCCGGAATATATTTAGAAAAACACCCATGTCTTCAGTGTTAGCAAGAAAGAAACGGTTAGCTTACATTTCAAAAGGTAAAAGAAACTAAAATTTATAGGCTGGCCAAAACATTTAAAAGTATCCTAGATGTGCAGAAGAATTTTCCTTAAGGGAATATTTTTCTCTCTAAGTACCTTTTTTGATAAAATTAAATGGTTAATGCTCTTCTCTACCTTATCTTTTTTAACAATGCCCTCGCTGTTAGTGCCCAAGCTGCAAATTCTCTTGCCTTCTAATAGACTAAAAGTGGCAGCGATGTGTGCAAATTATCAAAGCATGTGACACAGGTCAAAAACTCATCATGCATGTTGAGTAAAGTTTTGATTTTGCTTCAAGCATAACATACAACGAATACGTGTAGGTATACGTTGACAGTTGACACACTCTCCTATAGATAATGAGATTTTAACGTGTGCATGCGGCTTTAATAGAAGTCCCCAGGGCCGAATTAGCGCATCAGTTATCGATGTGGTAATTCGGTGACTGAATTATGTGATTTTGGCATTACCGCTCACGTTATGGAGCCATCATCCCCATAGGTTTTACTCGTTCATTCGATCATACTCTATCATTCGGCACTCCCTCGATCAGTGAGTGAGTGAGTGAATGCCATCAGTGATCGAATGAACGAGTAAAAATAAAATTAAAAAATAATAAAAACAATAGTTCTTTGATTTTTCCTTCAGAATTCGCATCCATTACACACTGTCAGTCGGGTCCGGCTGTCCATCTAACGAATGAAATTTCGTTCGATTACTGGTGAGCAAATGTAAAATTATCGTACTCGATTGCTCAATAACGTGAGCGGTAATGCCAAATTCACAAAATTCAGTCAGTAATTACTCGAAAACTGATGCGGTGATTGTTAGATACACCCAAGTCACCCTCTTGGCATTTTTATGACGTCATAATCATCTTTGATTTGAGTATTATTTTCTTTTTGATGTGTAAACATCTATGTTGGCGGTTGAGTGAAAAAAAAACGTGAACGTTCGTGTGCAACGTTACGTCGTGCAACGTTACGGTGTGCAACGTTACGATCTGCATACTAGGATAGGTGCGTTCAGTGAAAAAATCTTAAGATCCCCTTCAAGCAAAAACAAGTCCGTTTTGGATCCACGTAAGTTGATGTTTACACATATTAACCGTGAGTCCCGGCACTCACACAATTTTTTTTAAATGATAACTATAATTTGGAATTCAGTATTTAAAGAAATTTTTTGATGTGTAAACATCTATGCTGGCGGTAGAGTGAAAAAAAAACGTGAACGTTCGTGTGCAACGTTACTTCGTGCAACGTTACGGTGTGCAACGTTACGATCTGCATACTAGGATGGGTGCGTTCAGTGAAAAAAATCTTAAGATCCCCTTCAAGCAAAAACAAGTGCGTTTTGGATCCGCGCACGTTGATGTTTACACATATTAACCGCGAGTCCCGGCACTCACATAATTTTTTTAAGAATTGCGAAGATGAAACAACAAATAAAAGCAATCTAATAAAATGAAATCATCGTTTTGCTCTACGAACAAAACCAGATGATTGTGCCATTTAAAGTTATAGCTTTTATTAAAAAGATTACAAAGCGAAATCAGTGAATATTTTGATGTCAATAAAAAGGTGATGACTTAATTATTAATTCTTGCCAACAAAAAATTCATTTTGGCCCAATCTTTATCACAAATATATAAATAAATAAATAAAAGATATTTTATATGGGTGGCTGGGCCAAAATGAAACTTTTTTAACGAGAAGTAGGTAATAACTGATTATGAGTCACAACCTTTAAATTGCCATCAAAATTGTCGAAGATGGTTTTCAATGAAAGCTAGAACAATTTCTATTTTTGTCTGCATTTTCAAACAAAGCTGTAAGTTTCAACCCTCAATTAGATATATCATTTTTTAATAATTAAAATACTGTCTACCTTTTTGTTCTTTTTGTTATTGCAAACAAAAATAGACACTTCACTTTAGTTAAAGTAGGTATATTATGCTGTCCGTAAGTTGCGGTCGCGGGTTCGCACAAGACTAACTGCCTGGCCCTGAGCACAATCTTGGGTGATGGAGACGGAGCTGCAACCAGTGTTGCCATACAACCAAATAAATTTATGGAAATGATCACAGATTAGCCACATGAAGATGAAAATCCCCGGCAGCCATTTTAATTTGCCTACAAGCTTCGGCTGTCAGATATCAGATACAAAATGAGAATGTGTGTATAAAAACCTCACACATAGACATTAGGGATCTTCAGACACCGGTTAAATTGTTGTTGTAATTCACATCTATTCATCGACGCGGCAAGAAATTACAAATACAACAATGTAAACAAATGGGTTTTGGAGGGTGAAACGTACGAAACATTCTCATCTTCATATGGCTAATCTGTGGAAATGATGTTTGTCTCACATACAGTGTGTGTGAGTACGGCACCAAACCACTGATCTCTATAATACACTGGATAGCGTATTCATACCACAGATTAGCCATATGAAGATGAGAATGTTTCGTACGTTTCACCCTCCAAAACCCATTTGTTTACATTGTTGTATTTGTAATTTTTTCCCGCGTCGATGAATAGTTGTGAATTGCAACAACAATTTAACCAGGTCTGTGAAGATCCCTACTGTCTATGTGTGAGATTTTTATACACACATTCTCATTTTTTATCTGATAACTGCCAGTTCAAGCTTGTAGGCAAATTAAAATGGCTGTCGGGGATTCTCATCTTCATGTGGCTAATCTGTGATTCATACAAACAAAATGACTCCAATTGAAGATTGTTATACGGTGCGCTTGGCACCAGGTTTGTAATTATTACAGTATAACTTCTTTTTGTCAAAGTGGCTGAACACAATACACGCGAGTCATGGCGCGCGTCCTTATCTTACAATGGCCACGTTCGGGTGCCAATCCGATAGGCTATCCAAGATACCTTAGTATCCGATATGTTTTCGAACGACCAAAACCAGATAGGTTATATTTGCTGTCAAAAGACAAGGCAGCTAATTAAAGGGAAAACTATTGAGTCTTTAACGCGACGATTTGTTTTTAATTTTATTGCAAATACCTTCTGAATAATCAATTAAGTATTCAGTACCATTTAATATCACACTGGTATACATTTTAACCCTTATTTGTTATTTTATTCTTTAAACAAACAAAATCAGACGCGACACCAAAAAGCAAAATAAGTAGTCGGCTGTAGGTATAATCAGCTGTGTTCAGCTGTTCCCCAAATTTCCATCGGATAGTTAAGTATCGCGAAAATTTTAGGATAGCTTGGGATTTGTTTCTGACAACAGCTGATTGGTTTATCAGCTGCATTTTTCTATGCGATTACAACAACACAAACCTATCCGGATAGCTTTGGATAGTTGCCCGAACGCGCCCAATGTTAAAATACATAAAATCTCATTATAGAACGGTGTTCACATTGGACTGTCGCGTCTCTGTACTTTATCCCACTCACACTTCATGGTGAGAAAATGATGGCGAAGAAAGTAAGGATTTTTTGATTTTTTGATTTTTTGCTTAAGATTGTTCATTTTTTTGGCGTTTTCTTTTGTGATATCTGTTCTCTCTGTCTGTACCTTATATTTGGCACTTAAATCCTACGGAATCCAATTTTTTTAATTGAAAGCATTTTCCTAATAAGATTTATGTTTTGTAAGTGAAATGTTTCTAATTAATCTTTCAACAAGCAAAGATTTTTGTTTTGTTTTAACGACTGCTACACGTCAGAATGAGTCGGATGTGTTCACATTAGGTTTTGTGTCTGTAGCCACAAACGCGATTCTGGGAGTTAAATAGTAAGTGACATTTCTTGCGAATTTGCACAAATTGTAACTAACACTGAATTGTAATTTTTTGTTGTTTGGATAAACGCACAATTTTTTTTGTTTTGCATCTTTTCACTAAAATAAGTTTGTACTTAATCTTATAAAAGGGACATTGTAAATTAAATGCAGTTTGAAATATTTGTTGTGAATTTGAAGGACCATTATTTTTTGTGTTCAAATAAATTCCTGTCAAATAGAACTCACACCATCATAAACAAAAATAAGCCATCTGAAATGGTTGAAAGAAATTCGACACAAGATTTATTAATCACGCTCATGTGAACACGCGCCCTGCCGCGTGTCGTGACGCGCGTACTGTGTTCAACCATTGAACTGAAAAATGTACGTCAAATTACTTTTTTTTTTTAAAGAAAGACGTCAAAAGGTGCGCTTGGCACCAGAATGTCATCTTCAATTGGAGTCAAAAAAAACTGTTATACATAAAGGGAATCCACTATCCAGTGTATTATAGAGATCAGTGCACCAAACCCATAAAATAGTAGGTTTGTTCGGGTACTCTTTGGACTAGATAATGAAAATCCATCAAATTTTGAGGAGTGGGGATGAAATTCTCAGAAACTGTTGTTCACTTTTTAAACGCCAACAAAAAGTAAACATATCAAAAAAAAGTAAAGAAACCAATTTTTTTTTCTTGAATCTGATAATAAAAAAAACAGCAAAATTAAAATAAAAACCACTCATTTAAATTATACCAAAACAATTTTTTTTTTATTTTTTGGACTATAATGAATGAATTTATTCATTTGAATTTAATATTTGTATTTCAATACTTTGCGTAGCAGCCAAAGATCTATAAATACTCATTTTTGTCTTTTTTTCCAGTAGGTAATCTATTCATAGATAACATTGTTACAAAAAAAAAAAAAAACAGAACAACTATCTCAAAGTAACGAAAAATGTTCCGAGCAGGGTGTTTTTCTTACTTTAGCGCACCGAAGTGAATTTGTAAATTTAAATAAATTTGTATGCCTTTGTGTTCAATTTTATCAAGGGCACCTCTGGCTCGGGTCTTAATTTGGCAGTCCGTTGAGGATTCACTTTCATTCAAAGTTACTAAAAATTCACTGAGTATGGTGTTCTCACATGAATCAACAATCTATTTATTTCTTGCGGTCCAAATTTATGTTTAATGTTTTGCAGTCCGAAAGCATCAGTGGGAAAACAGATACAATTTCAGTTTAATTATTCAAAAATTCATCTTATGCCAGGAATTTCAACTGCTCCATTTATAAAGCACTGAAACTGAAAACGTTGTAAGTAAAATATAATGGCGCATATTCACAGTCACTTTTAAACTCCAGTTTATCTTAGACTGGGGTTTATTCAATGTTATTTAGATAGGAAAACCCCAGGTCTAAGATAAACTGGAGTTTAAAAGTGACTATGAATATGCCCCAATATGTGTGTTTTAAATCTGTTTTTTCTATATGTAGGATTAAGTTTTCTTACTGCGTAGGAATCGCGGTCAATTCTAAAAAAAAGAAATGCCACTTTTTTAATTACACGTGTATTTATATTTACACAAATTCACCTTCTTGATTCAAGAGTTTGCATTCCTAACAATAATAATCATTTACTATTATAATTAAGATCAACATTATCATTTGTTGGGAAATGTTTTAAAGCAAATCTTCTTCTTCTTCTTACTTTGAGTTTTTTTAAGTATCAGGATTCCAAATGAAAGAACAATAGGTACTCAAATAATGGTCGAATTATATAATAGAAAATAGGTTTCAAAGTGTACGGATCTTTAAAAACAGCGAAAATTTCGTTTTAGAAACCTAACATGGAATTAGAAACATTTGAATCAAAATTTAGTTTATTGTCAAAAACTACGCCTAGGTCTTTAATTTACCGACCTAATCTGGATAATTTGCATCTTTCAAGAAAATAGTCAAAAACTATACAACTTGATAAACGACTGTAAGTGAAAACAGAGCACTTAGACAGATTGAGGTGATGGTTATTTTGCTTACACCAAGATTCGAATTTTAAAATATCTTGTTGAAATGGAACACAATCATTATAATTATTTATAACCTTGATCAGACCTCGATAAGAATGATGGAAAAGAACGGAGGACCTAAAAGGCTTCCTTCGGGAACGCCAGAATGAACGATTATCGAACTAGATTCCAGATCACCAATTTTAAAAACTTGTTTCCTACCAATGAGATAAGAACTAACCCAATTTAGTATAGGCTGCCATCAAAACCATATAATTTTAATCAAGATTAGTTAATTAAACCTACTGAAAGCTTTAACTAGGAATTGTAAAATATCGCAAAGCGCACCGATGAAGTTAAAACTCACATACAAAAAGCCTATTGACAAACTATTAACTCTATTCGATTCTTGACAAAATGGATAACGCTACGATGGCAACCCGTCAATGAATTCTTTATTTTTTTAAGAAAAATATTGAAAAAAACTCAAGACCAACAAAATTACTTTTTCACTTAAATTTCACTTTTTTAAACTTTTGTTGGTACATTTTTTGGATTTTTGTGGGTGCATTTAGGACCTAATTGTTAAAAATTGTACATTAAAAAATAAATGAACGCACACAGATCTAGTTTTTCGTTAAAATTGAGTGTTACAACCAACCAATCGACCGTTACTTTCGTACCCATTCTCCCCTACTTTTCAAATTTCCTGGGAATCACCGTTTCATTCACTTCCATATAAAATGAATTTGAGCGAACTTTTTGTCTAGCAATGCTTGTGTTGGTTGATATATTTACTTCTGACTCACTGAATTTATATTTTTATCTCTCCATCCAGACAAGTGCGGATCTATAGTCTTTGAATCATGGCGAATAGGGGGTCACGTATAGGTATGTACTCAAAAACCCGATTTAGGCGCATTAATTCTATTCCTAACTTATCTATTTAGGACAGGAGTACATAATTATTTTCAAGTTTTTACTAAAAATTTTATATATATTTAAATAATTGTGCATTTCTCTTCTGTTTCGCGAAACGATCAATTACTTCCCCTACGTCAATTGAAACATTGTTATAGATCACGATAAACAGATACAAGGTTTGTTCATTTTTGTTCATTAGATAAACCCAAGTCGCCATCTTGTCATTTTTATGACGTAACAATCATCTCTGAGTTTTATATTCTTTTTCAAATGAAGACTATAATTATTGAAAATTCAGCGTTAAGTGATAAGACTGTTAAAATTAAACAACAAATAAAACAATCTAATGAAATTGAATTATCTCTCTCCTATCGCCCTCCGAACAAAATCAGATGATTGTGACGTCATTGTCATACGGCTAGTGGGCATCGTTGTTATAGATACATAATGATGACTCTCATATTTTATCAAGATTATGTTCGTCAAATCTATGGTTGTTAAAATAGCTCTTATATACTAACCTTTATTACGGAACTTTTTTAATGAATTTTGATGGGATCAAGACTGCTTTATTATAAATTGGAATGCTACCTTTGTGCCATGATCGCAGCCATTATATTTAAAGCTTAAATTCATCAAATACAATGTTCCTTGTAAGACAATAATAATTATTAACGAACCGCTCTTGAACTACAGAAGGGTTACTTGAAGGGGAAAATTTAAAACAATATTCTAGAAAAGGTATTTTTGAGTGTACCTATATTGTCCTCCGTTTATGGAACTAAGTAAAACATACAAATCCACGCCCCCGCTCACCCACTCTTGTATCCGCTCATGACAGCAAAAGTACTTCAGAATTTAGCTTGAGCTAAAAATTAAATGATACACAATTTAGTCTTTTAAGAATCCTCGAACTCAAACAGTACAATACAGTAAAAATAATCTTACGAACTTGTTTTCTTTGTTTTTTTTTTGAATTTGTGATATTAAATATGAAGGTGTATACTACTTTTTAAACCGATATTCCTTTAATATATAAGAAACCAGTAGACTTGTTACCTCTAGTTACTGTACAGTTTTAGAGATAGTTTTAAACAAAAAATAGTTTTGTATGTTTTATACATATATGTATAGGTATATTATTTATATTCATAGTTTTCATAGAAACTCTTCATTAAAAATTCAAATTGTTAATTTCTAGCCTTTTAGAAAGTGAGATCGGAAATTAATTTGATACCAAAATAAAACCTATTAAGGTTTTTAAGTGACTCAACAGTCCAAACTTAAAATTTTGAATTATGGTTTAAAGAGAAACCTATAACTGGCGGCGGCCAGTTAGATAATTAAAGTTGTGTGAATTTTGTTTAAATTATAATTTATATCTACCTTATTTTATTCAAGGCATACATAGTTAGAATTCGAAATCATCCGCGTACTTTGTGTATTTAAAAGAAAACATTTTAATGGGAATAACCGAACAGGGAATGAGAAATTGCATTGGTCTATAGTAAGACTTTTGAGGAGGGGCTTAACCTTTATTTCAACGAACTGAAAAATAATTAAATAAATAAGTTAGTAGTTGTTGCTGTAATTGAATATAAAATATTTTCTCGGAGTTAATTTTCTGTAAAAGTTCTTATCACAGTCAAACCTCAAATCATTGTTAAAGACCAGTGGGGCATATTCATAGTCACTTTTAAACTCCAGTTTATATAAGACTGGGGTTTATTCAATGTTATTTAGATAGGATAAACACCCAGGTCTAAGATAAACTGGAGTTTAAAAGTGACTATGAATATGCCCCACTATATCTCAGAGAGTATTAACACAAGTTAAAAAAATATGCACGACTGGGTCGCACGAACTTGCTCTTATGCGCGATCACATTGTTGTTCTATAGTCTGAAATAAATTAGCTATAGGAGTATATATGTTATCCATTTTCCAAATCTTAGTTAAGTTGCAGGTGGTATTATGTGAGTATACAAAAATTAACAATATAGGCTAGTGTTGCACATATGCAATATGCATAAAAGGAAATTATATTATTTAAACTGGTAAATTTTTTTAAATAAATAAAATTAGAAAGAAATTGATTAAGATACTTTGAATCCGTTTTAACCCAACGCGATGTACACCATCTGATTTCTTATATAAATCTTTATTTATGAGAAAAAAATTTTGAAAATCGTAGGAGCGGTTTTAAAAATAATTAATTTTTTATATATAAAATTTCGTTAACATTTTTGAGAAAAATAATTGGTACGCCAATTTAAAGCATTTATTAATGTTGCGTTAAAAAATGAACTTCATAAAAAAATCTGCTACCAGTTTTCGAAATATCGAATTTTCAAAAAATAATTTTGATTTTTTTTTAAAAAATCCAAAAATCATTTTTTAGAAAATTTTGATACGCACTTTTATTTATATTTGTTACAAGCTTCTGTATACACAATCTAAATTTATTCGGTTGATCAGATGTTGAGATAGTCGAAAATCAAAGAAACCGTTCTATGAGAGGTACTGTTAATAAACGTAAAATATAAACTTTAAAAATTTTAAATGGTAGATCGTACTAATTTTAACACACAAAAAAACTTTTATGAAAATCGTAGGAGTTGTTTTTGAGAAACAAAATATTTTTCATAACGGTTTTCTAACATTTGTATGGGAGGCACCGTTATTTTTGGGTATTAGAATAATTTTTGTCAAAAATCTTCTAGATAAAGTTAAAAACCTGTTATTTACCAAGTTTAATGAAAATCGACCAAGTCGTTTTTGAAATATTGAGTTTTCAAAAAAAAATATTAAAACTTTTTTAAAAATCTAAAAAATATTTTTTTTGAAAATTTGTGTACACAATATTATTTAGAATGTGTCAATACTTCTTCATAAAAAAATTGATCAGAATCTGTTTAACCGTTTTTGAGAAAAGCGAAAATCAAAAAAATGGTTCTTTGGGAGGTACCATTAATAACCATTTTTCGGAACCATTTTTTTTATTAAACAGCAACTTATAACTATTTAAATTTATGGAGTTCTTAAAAACAAATTCTGTAGCGCTGGATTTGAGAAAAATAAGTTTTTCCTTTTTGGCCAAGAAATTTTGTATGACAGCTACTGTTAATTTTGGTCCTAAAAAAAAAGAGAAAAAAACGGGTGGAGGGAATGTCCAAAAAACGCTAGGTACCAAGTTTAAAGAAAATCGACCCATCCGTTTAAGCTGTAGTCGAACCGACAGACAGACAGACAGACAGACGGACGTTTTTGCGAGACCCACTTTTTTTGACTTCTCTATCATCGTAATGTAAAGTTTGATCAAAATCTCAAGTTCGATTTTTTGTACGAATCCATAACTTCCCATATAGTACCTATATCGCAAGTAAAAAAGCGAAATAGAATTAAACACACACATGACTCAATGACTCATCCCAGCAAACATTTTAATTCAAAATTGAATCATAAATAAATCACAAAATTGAAGAACCTGACCGGAAAAGAATTCACTTATGATGCAATTTGAATTCTTTTACCTGGGCACTTGGACACCGATATGAATCGCTTTTGTGAATGATTTATGATCTTCATTAAAACTTAATTTAAATGAATGTATATAAGAGTCTATAAAATTATTTCTTTATCTTTTCTGAATCATAAATATGATTGCATTATGATTCATTTAAATGAAGGTATTTACTCATCATCCCTTCTCTTAAATGAACATTCACAATTAATTCACTTTATTGGAATCATTTTTGGTGAAGAAAATCTGAACCTTCAGAAAAAATATTTGCTAGGATAAATTTGTGTGTTGAAAATGATTTTCATTTTTTGCTCTCATACTTGCATTTATAAATAGTAGAAATCAGTTTCACCAAAATATTTGTATGTATTAACACAATTGTTATTGTGTGAAATGGACTGTCCAGTCCAGTCGTGTGAGATGAAATTAAATTTTTTGTTTCCAAACCATTACACATACAAGATTTTCTCTCATATTTTTGTGCTAATACCTATACCTACTGTATGAGATAATGTGAAGGCATTTTAATATGTTATGTTTGTAGATAGAAAACTTATTTTTTTGTATTTCGGCTCATCAAAAACATAAAAAGCTATTATAACTCTTCTAGCTTTGTCTATAAAGAAGTTGTTGTGATTTATAAAACAATACACCTGCGGCAAGGCAAGTTCGTACGACCCAGTCGTGCATTTTTTATCATCGTAATTTTATGTTTTGTTAAAATACCATGCCCATTCTTTTAAACGAATCCAATCATCAATTGATCATTTTTTAACACTTAATACAAAAACAATACAATTGGAAAAATAGGATCGTTTTAGAGATTTATTTCAAAGATTAGTTTTCACTGTATGTCGGGTAGATGCATTTTTAGTATTGCAAATGCAATTGCTGTCGGTAGTGTAAAGAAAAAGATGAGTAATAGAGAAAAATAAGGAATAAAGAGATTGATTATAGCAAGTGACAATAAGACACAGCACATACTGTCAAACTAATTTAACGCAAGATTCAAATATAAATAATTTTAATGATAGATAGAAAAGAAAAGAAAATTAATTTAAATTTTTGGTTTATAAGGTACAAGAAGAAGCTGCGCGACAACAAGTTCCACATGCCGGAGGTTTTGGAAAAGTTGCACCAGCTCCACAAATGCCTCCTGACGCGATGCAACGCCATCTGGGTGGTGTAGTTCCTAATCAACCCCAACAAAGTGTTATTCCAATGGTAGGTGGACCGGTAGGAAGTAGTAATATTATTATGGAGCAATGGGGTAATAGATATCCCACCAACACCACCCAACCCATTTTGAGCCCATCAAATCAAAACCAGGTTATGCCACAAAACGCGATGCAGCAACAGGTAGGTTTGCTCTGATTTATTCTTTAAAAAAGTTCAATTCTTATAACGACATACACTTTAGAACATAAATATGAGTATGGCGGTTGGTCAATTAAATCGGATGGTTGGTGAAATGAACTTGACCGGTGGTATGCAACCAACTGGTGGTCAACCCAGTGCATCCACAGCCAACGGTCCTCAATTAAATACTCAACAACTCTCACAAATGATGCAAAAAATTAAAAATAACCCATCTAGTGAAGGCCACCACCAAATTCTGCAGATGTTGAAATCGAATCCTCAAATTATGGCGGCCATCATTAAACAGCGTCAGCAGAGTCAGAATTCGGGTGGAGGTGTTCCGGCACCCATGCAAAAACGTCTGTGAAGTTGACATAACAATTTTTCTATTTCAATGCAAAAAAAACTGCAAATTCTTGTTGTGGTCCCGTTAGTCTAGTTGAACATTGTAATGCCAACTTCACAGACGTTAAAAGACCGCCATTACAAACAATAATGTTGTTTTGGTAGTTGATATTATTCGTGTAATTGATACAAGAACACAAGAAATCACTACTTGTACTATAATAAAGAATTTAAAAGGATACAAGATCAATTAAAAAAAATATTTGTTTTCTACTGATTGGGTTGAAGTTGAATATTTGTGCCAAAGATTGACTTTTGATAATTCAATACATCGTTGATATTTTAACTCATCGATAATGTAATGTATAGGTACATATGCATGTGTAGGTACATATCGATTCAACAATCCACAAAGGCAATTGTCTTATGTTTAAAGTTCGTACTTACGGCTACGGTCAATTATCACAATTCATTTTAGCCAATTTCACCCTTGGGTAACGATGATTCCCATTATCCTCACACTGAAATCGTCATTGCGGGTGATTTTAATGTACACAATTATAATTGGCTTCGCTTTTCAAGCCAGACAACACCCGAAGGAAGGTATGTTGAGGTCTTTTCAGAGTTAAACCAACTGACTCAGCTTGTTGACGAGCCAACCCGAATACCGGACGTTGCAGGTCAAACCGCCAACACTCTAGACTTGTTACTTACCTCTGACCCTGGTTAATACACTATCAGTATATTATCGGCTCTAGGCACGTCAGACCATTGTGTCATATCTGCAAATTTCTCGAGCCAAATAAATCCAGTTAAAGAAAAATCCCCCAAGAGAACCGTTTGGCAATTCGAGAAAGCCAACTGGGACGGTCTCAACGATTTCTTCAAAAGCTTTAAGGCAAAAGATACTACAATATCTCAAAAGTAGTAAAAATAATTGGTAATTTGCAAAACACATACGAAATACTACTTTGTCTTCGGTTCCGACGCTCGTTTTCAATGACACCCCTACTGTTAGCTCGTTAGAGAAAGCCAATTTGCTTGCAGCAAAGTTTGCTTTGAATTCGACGTTGCCAGTAAGTGTTATGACTCCTCCTGTACTTGAGAGTACTATAATGATTTCATGGGACGAATCTTCTTTCGCTCTCGTGCAGTTGCAAGCGTTCTTAAGGACCTTGATGTGCACAAATCCGCTGGCCCGGATCGTATCCGTCCTATTGTTCTGAAGAGGTGTTCTTCTACGCTGGCAAAACCACTGCGTGTATAAGCTTTTCCATCTGTCCTACTCTACTGGTCTAGTTCCGAGTGGATGGAAACAGCATTTATCCAGCCTGTCCCTAAAAAGTCGAATTTTCTTCACCCTCTAACTATCGTCCAATTGCACTTACGTCCCTTCTTTCCAAGGTCATGGAAACGCTGATTAATCATCAGCTTAAGAAATATCTTGAAGAACGAAAGCTTCTAAATGACCGACATTATGGCTTTCGTAGCAATAGGTCCACTGGTGATCTGATGGTATATCTCACCGCACAGTGGAACAAATCTTTACACCAGTTTGGTGAAAGTAAGATTGATATTTCAAAAGCGTTTGATAGAGTTTAGCATCAAGCTCTCTCATCGAAAATGAGTGCATTTGGTATCGATGAATCTCTTCTTCGTTGGATTAGAAATTACCTTTCGGACCGCTCAATACAAGTCGTATTGGATGGTTTTAAGTCTGATATTCATAAAATAAACCCTGGTGTGCCAAAGGGCTCCCTTTTGTCTCCGACTCTCTTTCTGATATTCATCAATGATCTTTTGTCTCAAACTTCTAATCCATTAAATTGTTTTACTGACGACAGTACCCTCATCAGCTTTTCATATTCGTTTCTAAAGTCACATCCTTTTCCTTCGGATGTGGATTTAGAGTGGCAGCGTATGATAAGCTCATTAAATTCTGATCTCGACAGCATTGTCCAATGGGGAATCAAAAACCGCTAAGAACTTAATGCTTCAAAAACCCAATGCTGTGTCTTGTCGTTGAAGCGGAACCCGCCACCCATGCCGCTATCCATGAGCGGTACTTGCATTGAAGAAACCGAACAGCTTTCAGTTCTCGGTATGTGCATCACAGACCACCTCTCGTAGAATGGCCACATATTCAACGCCGCCAAAAATGCTGCTTAATGTTTAGGTTTTGTTCGGCGATGCAAGAATTTTGTCTCCCCTTCTGATCTGGCTGTAATCTACAAAGCCTTTATCCGTCCAAAGCTTGAGTACAACTCTCACATCTGGGCAGGTGCTCCTTTAACTCATCTGAATCTCTTGGATAGAATTCAAAAAAGAGCTTTAAAAATGATAGGTGCTATAAGTATAACAGAAACAATTACAACTCTGGAACACCACCGTATTGTTTCATGTCTCTCTCTATTTTATCGCTACTTCCACAAACAGTGTTCTAGTGAAATAACCAGCTGCATTCCTCTCATAAAACAATTCAACCGTAATACTAGCGCTTTTACGAATGCTCATCAGTTTACCCTTGAGCCCAATTTCGGACGTACCGTCAAGTATAGAAATTCATTATTTAGCCGCACTACAATAATGTGGAATGCTTTGCCTGGCTCTATTTTTACCTCCCATTTTGATATTAAGAAGTTCAAAACCAATGTGCATCGATATCTCCTACTAAATCCTTCCCTATTTTCCTAACGCTCACACTGTGTTAAAATGTTTTGAGGGTAGTCAAAACCCCTTTAGTCCGCGCTGATTTAAAAAAAAAAAAAATACGAATGATATACATAACGGGTGATTTTTTGGCTGGTTTGGTTTTGGCAACACTGGTTTTGACAGCTGACGTGTGTTTATTACCTTGTGTCACTGTCAAACAGCTTCAGTTTGGTTTGCAATTTAACCATGGATCGTCTTACAAATGAACAACGCTTGCAAATTATTGAATTTTACTATCAAAATTCGTGCTCGGTTCGAAATGTTCATCGCGCGCTGCTTGTGTTCAGCGATGAGGCTCATTTTTGGTTGAATGGGTACGTAAATAAGCAAAATTGCCGCATTTGGAGTGAAGATCAGCCAGAAGCATTGCAACAGCTACCAATGCATCCCGAAAAAGCCACTGTTTGGTGCGGTTTATGGGCCGGCGGCATTATTGGGCCATATTTCTTCAAAGATGATGCGAATCGCTACCGAGCGATGATAACAAACTTTTTTTTGCCCGAAATGGAAGTTCTTGACTTGCATGATATGTGGTTTCAACAAGACGGTGCCACATGCCACACAGCACGCGAAACAATGGCGCAATTGCGAGGCGAGTTTGGTGAACAGTTAATTTCACGTTTCGGGCCGGTCAATTGGCCGCCTAGATCGTGCGATTTGACACCATTAGATTATTTTTTGTGGGGGTATGTCAAGGCTAATGTCTATAGGGACAAGCCCGCTTCGATTGACGCACTGGAAGCCAACATCCATGCATTCATTCGTGAGATACCGGCCGATATGTGTGAAAGAGTATGCCAAAATTGGACTCAGCGGATGGGCTACCTGAGACGTAGCCGCGGTCAACATTTGCATGAAATTATCTTTAAACATTAAATTGCAAGGTTCAAACTATCGATTCAAATAAATATTTCATTCATTTTTTCGAATTTTTTGTGTTTTTTTTTAAAAAAAGTTCTAAACCTCTTAAAAAATCACCCATTACATACATAAATGGTTCAAAAAAGACTCATCAAATTCACATTGACCTAAATGTTTGCTGGGATGAAGGAAATCTTGCCGAAATTTGATGCCGAATACGAACGGCCACGGTGAGAGTCACTTTTTTGACAAGAGATAGTCTCGGAGGAGAATTTCGAAAGAGAATTTCTTATTATTATTTAGTACCCGAAAAAAACAGCTTTGTTTTTATGTATTTAGATATTTTGACATAAGAAACATGGAATTGTTCCATTCTTTCAACGGGAGTAATTTAGGGATATTAAAACCTACAAATTGTATTTAATATCTTGACCCAAAGGATCTCCTTTTTCGTTTTTTAAATTCAATTTAGAAACATCAATATTTAAAATAAATTGAAATCTTATTTGTTCTTAAAAAGGCTTTTTAATTATTTTCAAATACAGTTACTCTGAAATTTTATATAAGCATACAATTTCTAATACATAATATGTACATAATGTAGATTACTTTAGTGATAGAAATTTTAAGACCTTTGGTTTAGCATTTAAGAGAATTGATAATGATTGTGGAGTGGATCAACAATATTTTGGACTATGATGACAATAGAAACAAGTTGATAGTATCAACAAATGATATTAATATTATCTATCTACATATGTATATTTTTAGTTTTCAAACTAGATTGATTGCTTATGTTGTTTTTGATTAATATGCTTCAGATTAATTCACAAGGTAGTTGATTAGTTCTGCAAATTTGTATTCAGTAAGGAAGGAGATAAGATAGATGGTGGTTGTGGATTAACCAAACAACAGTCCCTGAAATAGGAAGATAAGAACGTGACCTATAGTTTAAACCATTTCCGACTAACTTTTCGATTTGCGAATACGCAACGTCTAACGTTGTGATGCCTCAATGCACAGAATATAATATTTAATGTTTTTAGGTCAAAGTTTCATACATTCAAAAAATCAATAAAATGAACGCTTTTACTGCCCATTTGCATATTTTTTTGATACTTTAGCTTATGGGAGTACTTTAACTTTTAAAAAGGAATATTTTTAGCCGATTAAACCTATTAACTAAATTTAAAATGTATTTATGTATTAGTAGCATGTAAAATAAAAATTATTTGAAAACCTTATCAAAATATCGAAGATGATTTTAGATGTCAGGATTATTTAATTGCTCATCGTTAAAGAATATTAACGCAAGTGTTTTTAGTGGTTAACTGCTCCAGTGTTTTATATTAAAAATAAAGTGGACTACAATTTCTGTTATTGAACTTCAAAAAGCTGATACTTCAAACAATCAGTTAAGAATCAGTTTTTATACTTTGGAAATATACAGGTATCGCAAATATTGATTCATCTCTATATAATAATACTCTATAATAGGTGTAATCGTATAGGTTTATTTCAATCTTAATCAAGTTTATAATTAGATATACTTAATTAAGAAAATAACAAATATTATTTTTATATATGGTACTTTTTTTTAAGGAATATTTTAATCGCCTAAAAGATTCTTATTTTTAACACTTGAAAATATCAAACATAGGAATTTCCCAATTAAACTGATAAACAATATTTTAATAGTTTAATTTTATCGTTTTATAATTACGTACATACATATAAAACATAAAAATAAATCTGCTATACTCAGTGCTATAAAAGAGGTTGTTTTGTTTTAAAGTCACGTTTTTAAGTAGCCCTCATCTGCGGGCCAGTGGTATTCGTAAAGTCTTAATATGGGACGAAATATATTTTTCGGAATTGGTATAACATTGTTTACGATATTAGGATTCGTGCAGTGTTCTAATAATATAACATCATTGAGAGCTTCACCATTCAGGAGTGATATTGCTATTGCTTTTTTTGAGGAAGCCCAAACGCACAGTGATTATAATTTGGCCAGAGCTGTCAAGCAAAAACAGTGCCTTGAAGACATAGAAAAAATATATGAAGGAATTGCGGACTTACAAGAATGGGCTTTGGAGTGTAAGAACATTTGCTTTTTTTTCTGTGAATTGATTAACATATAATGGAACTTTAAAGTGCTTCTACGAAATATCTCTATGTTTTTCTCTGTGTTTTTTTTTTTGCAAGCCCCGAGGAGCTAGGTCAACTAGGAACATTTTCAAAAGCATTACATCTGACAATGATCGTATTCTTCTACAAGATGATATTACCAGATTTGTTACTTGGTGTAATTAAAACCGTTTGAATCTTAACCCTATTAAATTTCAGGCAACGACTTTTTCTAAAAAATGAATTCCTGGGTCAATTGACTATATTATATCGCAGCACACTTTACGTCGAGTCCATCGTTTCAAAGACCTTGGATTTCATTTTACCTCTAATCTTGATTTTTCGGAGCATATAAACTTAAAGGCTCTCCCAAACCAACTCGAAACATTCGGCGCGACAACGAAATTTCCGCCTGTCTTAATTTATTTACATGGAGATTAATGGGAGCACCCACACTGGCGCGATGGGAATCTTCGAATATTATTCAGCCGTCGCATATTCGCGCGAATGTTTTGCGTTGGTTTGGGACAGCCTTAATCGTCAACAAGGCCAACTCAATGCTAGGCTTTATTAAGAGATGGTTCAAGGAATTTCAGGTGCTGCATGTTACTCTCGCTCTTTACAACTGCTTAGTTCGCCTCCATCTTGAATACGCGTCCCAGGTGTGGACTCCTTTTTATGATATCCACAAAAATAGATTAGAAGCGGTACAGCGTAACTTTATTCGTTTCGCTAAGGACTACCGTGGTCCGATCCCTACAATCTTCCTCCTTATGAACATATAATTAAACTTCTTCAAATTCAGCCCCTGTCACAAAGGAGGATCAATAATGATATAGTTTTTTCTCATCAACTTATAACTGGCGTCATTAATTACTGGTTGTATTAATTTCAATTATCGTGAAGGAAACCACGATATTCGTAGTTTTGATTTAATGCATCTACCTTACCACCGTACTAATTATGGCATGCATGAACCATTTACTCGCATGATGGGCAAACTTTTGAATTTGAACTCAAACCTTTTTTACTTTAATGTAAGTAAGAGTAGTCTTAAAAATACATTAAAGACCAGTGTACCACGCTCTTAATGTTTGTGTTATGTAATTTTAATTCTTATTGTCATCTCATTTCTTGTCTTCATTTTATATGTATAGGTAAGTATTTGTTTCTTAATGTTTTGTAAATTTTTATTTTTATTAATGTAATATGTCCAGTTGTCTTGTAGTGTGTTAGACTTATGTAATTTATCTTCCTACTAACAACTAACACTAGTGATGACTGTGACAAGTTGTTTTTTCCAGTATCTAAGGGCGAAAAAGCCCGAAGAGTAAAGAAATATTGTTACAAAATGCGTAAAAAAAAGTATTTTATATATTTACGAATGTCAAACTGCAAAACCAAAGATATAAAACTCGTTGTTTGAACATACAACCATTTAATTTGTCATTGGTCTCACAAATATTAAAACCCTTTTTTAAAAAATTCAAAAGTAAAAGCCAATTTATACGATAGCAGACGTCATATAGCTTCTCACATGATCTGTCAAAAAAATCATATCAAATCGTCCAATTAAATTCTTGAGCCTCAATATTAAATTTTGTGTGTAAACAAAAATTTAAAGTACGATTAAATTAGGAATATGGGGATATTTTGGAAAAAATCAATTGAAAGTCTTAAACATATGTAAACGAACAAAATGCAAGCCGATATTATTTCACAAATGGAATGGCAGCTTATATGAGAAATCATACTCTAAATACAATGACAAGTCACATGATTTTTATTCATGAAATAAATCGAACTCGTGATTAAAATCACGAGTTATTAGGATTATCGTGTTAAGAACAATTTAGTGTATTATTTTTTAATAATTGTACGTACATTTTTTTCGATAGCTATTGTGATAATGCAAGTTTTTTATTAATGAAATAAATCTAACTAGAGATTTTAATCAAACCTTATTACCTTATTTAAGGGCAGGGCCGGAACAACCATATGGGCAAGATGTGTAAATGCACAGGGCGCAAAATTCTGGGGCCCATTACCAGGAGCATATGAGCATATATACATATGTACTGCCATTTGCATTTTAACCACAAAACTTGTTCAAATAATCCCAAAATAACATCCATCACAGCTGTGCTAAGTTTTTACTTGCCCAGTATGTATGTATCAAATATAAAAAAGGGGAGCTTTCAACAAATCTTGCACAGGGCGCAAGTTTAGCTGGGGCCGGCCCTGTTTTAGGGTGATAGACAACATGAGCAAGTGGGTCCCATATTATGTTTTTGTTTTCATTGTTTAATTTGTTTGTTGAATTAGATAACTATTTTTTTTTTTTTTATTTGGTGCCCACTTTTTTGTGGAGATTCAGCTACATATTCAATTACACTTCTTATGGCCGATTTCATAAAGCCCTTTTTTTATTCAACAGGCTTTTAAATCTTCAAATAAATTTTGTTCCATACAAAATACGTCATTTAAAAATCTAAAAGCCTATGAAACCGAACATTAGTCTGGTAAATATATTAGAACATATTTTAGAGTTGTTTTATAGAGTCAAAAGTTGTAGGTACACAGATTTTAAGCCCTAAATCTTTTTTTTTAAATTGAAGGTACATAAAAGCTGAGAAATAAATTTATATGCAAATTTTAAAATTATTATAAAATTTTAATGTTTATGTAAACAGGAATTCGATTTAATAGCAATCCATGGTTTTCTGCCTTGTTGCATTTCATTATTATTGCTGTTTTTTCCTCTATTCTCTTTCAATTTCTAATTTTACTCAATTGCTCTCTGTTCCAACTAATTGTTGACTGTTTTTTACTTGCATGCGAAAAAAATATTTCTTCTTTTAAATTTGAAAACTGAAAACATGCATAATTTGAGCGCAATAGAAACATTAGAATACAAAATGCGGACATAAGTGAAATCATTGTTGCCGCTGGGGCCCCGCGCGGCATATTAAAAAGTCTCCTAGTCTTCAAATCAAAAAATTCAGTAAACAATGTCTATTTCCTTCCCTCATAACAATCGAACAAACAAAATAATTGAAATTGATTTGATTCGACCCAATTTCACTGACTGGGTGGAGTTGAGTTGAAACCTGCCTTTACTTTACTTTACTTTACTTTTTAATCTTTATCGCAGAATGGATATAAACGTATTACTTGATTTTACTATGTTGATATCGTAAATAATCGAATTTGAGGTAAAAATCAAATGAGAAATGACATCAAGATGATTTTAGAAAATAAGGTATAACTGCAAGCTATAATTTACAAAATAAAATATTTTATTTAAATTGATTTTTATATCTTTTAAATTGAGTTGATGAAAGAAAACTATTCTGAGTTGATTTCCAACTCAAAAATATTTTGTTATTACAATTTTTTTTAAATAGTCAGTCATTTTGTCATTCACTCAAAGCTTGTGTAACTTTAATATAAGTTGTAAAAAGAAAAAATATATTCTATCGGATGCCTACTTATTATTTAAATTTTCGTTTATTCAATATTCAGAAAGTGAGCACATTATTTTTTTTTGTTATACATGCAAATTAAAAAAAAAACGCTTAAAAAGTATGAAATCACTGTCTTAAATTTGTTTTAACAGTTTTTAATTTAAATTTATTGACTTTGGAAGATTTGATGACAATAGTGTAAGTTCAAGTTTGTATGAAAGTCTGAAATCATCTTGCCAGGGGCCCCGCAAATTTAATCTCTCACATGCCTCATTTTGGTCTAGCTCCGCCTATGACAATATGTTCACGTATGGCTAAATCAATAGAAATACGTATTATTTGCAAAGAAATTAAAAAGAATATTGTTTATAGTTTATTTTTTAATTAAACTAAATTGGTGTTTACAAAAAGCAAGGATATTTTATAATTAAATTCATTTTTATACTTATTTATTACTATTATTTATTTACCTATAATATTATGCACTACTGTATTCCATCATCACATTTGTATTAAAGAAATACATTATTATGGTTCGCGAATCAAAAGTTCGCTTCGAATTATTAGGTGAATGAATGGAAATTCCGAATTAAATTTTTACCAACAATTAATCACCCTTAGAAACAAAATTAATTTATTGTCACTAATTTGCGACAGATGACGAAATGTGCGAAATATTAACTTCTATCTCTCATTATTTTAACATTCTTCAATCAAATGATTGTTAAACATCAATTTTATAACCAAGTCATCCAATTTATTTGTATTAAAAAAAAATGAAATGCTCAACAATGCCTATGAGAAATGTTTTGATTAGTTAACCGAAAAATTAAATTAAAACTGTCACACAGGCAAGCCCGCAGGAGAAAAAATAACAATGGTCGTTTGACACACCAGAATAGGTTATTTATGCAAAAAATATTCGTTTTGTATTGTGGGCTTGTGACCCTAGCCCAATATTTATGTGTCAAGTAACTAATCAGAACTTTACTCAGACATTAGCCGTTTTTTTTTTTTGCAAGCCCGGAGGAGTTTCTATACAAGCTATCGATAACAAGAAGAACACGCTGGTAAAACAGTTTTTATCCGTGCTTAAGTTAAGCCCAAGAATTCTCCGTGCTTGGCTAAGCCCGAAGGAGATTAGTTGTTGTTGCATTTAACATGTAAATTGCTTGGCCCTGACGTCGTTTCTTACGACCGATTTCCTCGCTGCTTGAAAAAAGGCTATTGTCAAACAGGCGCTTATTAAATTATTTTATTTTCAAAAAGTATTTTAGTTTTATTGTTTATAATTTACTGAATTTTTGGCATACAGATGATTATTAGTAAAAACTGATCAGTCTATTCCCTAATGGATATAGTTAGTTTAGTTAGATGTGATCTTTATTCAATATTCATTTCATTTTCATACATACATAGTTCACAATTAGAGCATGGCATAAGCCGTCAGCCGAAAAAAAGACAAAAAATATAATATTTTATAAAACATTGAATAGAAATGAAATAGTTATTTTAAACATGCAAAATAAGAGTATCTCACAATAAATAGAGTTAAATTCATCAGAAACTTTCGTTTATTATTTGGGTACGGTATTTCCAGGCAGTTTTAACGTAGCTCACTAGAGTTGAACAGTTGTCGCCGTTTAAAATGATTTTAAGTTCATCCACAGTTAGCATATTTTTGGCCCAGTGGGCGCATCTAATGGAGTTAAGAATCGGACAAGTTCCTAGAAAATGTATCACGTTTTCTTCCGTTTGCAGGTTACAGAGTGTGCATTCACTGTTTCGGTCGCTTTGATGTGGCATGTAGTTTAAGTACAAGAGCTCCCCTCTCACTTTGAAGATTGTGGAGATTGTTTCAATGCTGTTGCTGTCGTGGAAATAGTTGTTTACTAGATTGTGCTCCAGCGTTCGATATAGAATTCTGGATTCACCGTGTCTTGCAAGCTGATGGAAGAATTCAAATTTTGCCTCCTTGATAGAATTCCGAAGGATTTCCAATGGTTTTTCCCATGTTATCGGGTTGTCGATGTCTAGTTGGACGTTGTGTTCCAAGAGCAGTCTTGACCATTCACCAAAGAATTGAGATTTATGTTGAATGATATCGGATGCCACTATTTTGGGAAGTCTTTGCGGGTGGTATTCCATGATCTTTCTGTTTCTGATATAACTGAAGTGTAGTTTGAGCGTATACAAGTAGAACGGAGGAAGTCCAGTCTCCAAATGAAGCATGTATGTTGGAGTATTTTTTGGTAGACGAAAAATTTTCTTTAGGAAATGTTTTTCTACTTCATCATGCTGAAAAAAACCCCAGACCTGAGCAGCATAGCACATTATGGTTCTTACTACCGCTTCGAAAATCTTATACTTCACACTTGTTGCAACGTAAGTTTTGCAAAGAACTCCTTTCCAATTACAATTGATGGCCATTTTAGCATCATGCAGCTTGGATTTGAAATGCTTTTCCAAAGAGAGATTGGGAGTCAGTATTACTCCTAGATACTTATACTCTTTGAACTTTTCCAATTCCTCGCATTCCCAGGTCCATTTCTAAAGACCATGATTTTAGATTTGTTCGTTTTAACCTTTAGGTTCCCTTTGTTGCAATATTGATGTAGTTTGTTGGTCATGAGTTGCATCATATTTGGCGTCTCAGCCAGTAGGACGATGTCGTCTGCATACATTAAGCATTTGATGTTTATTCCGTTGAAAACAATTCCTCCTGGTAGAAAGGATGTAATGTCATCATGGAATATTGAAAAAAGTAAAGGGCTTAGTAAGCATCCTTGCTTAACACCCATTTTTGTATCAAACCAGTAAGATAAATGGTTTCCATCCCACACCGCCGCTTCGTTTTGCTCATACATACTTTGTAATACTTTGAGGAACTTCGTTGACATGCCTGCTTTGCTTAGTTTAAGAAAGAGAGCATTTCTATCTATGGAGTCGAAAGCTGCCTTGAAATCCACGAAAAAAGCATATAACTTCTTTCCTTTATCGAGGCATACCTTAACTATGCTTTTTAACGTGAAAATGTTATCTACGGTACTATATTTTTTTCGAAATCCTGCTTAGAATTCACTAAGGAGTCCATTTTCCATTATCCAATTCGTTAGGCGATTGCCGAAAAGATTTCCATAACTGTGTTTAAAAAGGATATTCCCCGGTAGTTGCTGGCGTCTTCTGCATTCCCTTTTTTCAAGATTGGAAAGATAATATTTTTATTTGTTTTAATAAAATAAAATAAAGTAAACAATTACACAAATGTTTTTTATTTAATTATTTATTTATTTTAAGTTTTAATTTTAAATTTTGCAACTTTTATTTAATTTTGTAACGACGACGCGTTTCGGAGCTGCTACTCCATCTTCAGGTCGAATACTTTGTTGTTCAGTGTTGCTGCTTTCTATCATTTGACCTAAGCTTTTTTGATCTTCTGTTGTTGTTGTTGTTGAAAGTTTAGTTGTTCTTTGTTTGGAGTTTTTATTATGATGATGTTTTCTTTTTCTTAAGTTTTATTTTGTTGTTGTTTATTGTTTTGGTTGATTTTATTTAATTTTGAGCTTTTTATATGATTATAATGTTGTTTACTTTTTTCTTATTGTTTATGTTCAAATACTATTGCTGTTTCATATAATGCGTTTGGTTTAATTGTTAGTTTGTCGTTTAGTATATTGTCCTGTTCTTGTCTGTAAGCTTTGTAAATTTCAAATTCTTCTGTCGCGTCAAGAATTCTGCCTTTTCTGCATATATGTAATGTTTGTAAGTTAGTTTCAATGTCTGTGTAGTTATGGTTGTGTTCTATTAAATGTAATGCGTATGTAGATCTGGTGTTTGGTTTGGGTTTGTGTTCTTTGAATCTTTCTTCGAAGGTTCTACCTGTTTGTCCAATGTAAAATTTGTTGCAATCATTGCATTTTAATTTATAGACACCGGAGTAGAATTTTGTTTCTGTTTTTGTTTTTGGTTTTAATATATTTTGTATATTGTTGTTTGTTTTAAAACTTATGTTTATGTTTAGTTTTTTTTAAATGGTTTGTTAATATTTGTGGTACTATGTTGGTATATGTTATTGATGTGCATTTTGGATTTTCTATTGTTGTTGTGTTTCCAATTTGAATTTTGAATTTGAATTTGAAATTTACAAAGCTCACAGACAAGAACAGGACAATATACTAAACGACAAACTAACAATTAAACCAAACGCATTATATGAAACAGCAATAGTATTTGAACATAAGCAATAAGAAAAAAGTAAACAACATTGTAATCATATAAAAAGCTCAAAATTAAATAAAATCAACCAAAACAATAAACAACAACAAAATAAAACTTAAGAAAAAGAAAACATCATCATAATAAAAACTCCAAACAAAGAACAACTAAACTTTCAACAACAACAACAACAGAAGATCAAAAAAGCTTAGGTCAAATGATAGAAAGCAGCAACACTGAACAACAAAGTATTCGACCTGAAGATGGAGAAGCAGCTCCGAAACGCGTCGTCGTTACAAAATTAAATAAAAGTTGCAAAATTTAAAATTAAAACTTAAAATAAATAAATAATTAAATAAAAACCATTTGTGTAATTGTTTACTTTATTTTATTTTATTAAAACAAATAAAAATATACATAATACAACTTGGAGACAAAAAAACCAGAATCATAGAAAGATAATGCTTCTCCTGAAGTTTTCGCCTACCAATCCTTCCTCAAAAATCTGATTAAAACAACCAGTTAGGTATTGAAGAAATTTCTCGGTGGAATACTTATAAAATTCGTAGGGTATGCGGTCTACTCCTGGAGCCTTATTTATTATTATTCTCTTGAAGTGTGAACATCGCATCAAGTTCCACATTTTCTATATAAGGAAAGGCAGATAAGTGATGATTTGAGCTAGGTGGGGGGTTTAGCAAGTTTTCAAAATATTCTGCTAAAACCTCTCCTTTAACTTGTATTCTAGAGCGATTAGCGACTTCTCTGGTGTTCAATCTTCTAGCTAATTTCCAAAAGTCCCGGCTGTCCCTTACTTCTCTTAATTCTTGTGTGAGGTTTTGCCAAAACAGTTTTTGTTTTTCTTTGCAGATACTTTTGTACTCATAGTGAGTTGCTTTTTGGTAAGCTATTTTTGTAGCAGCGGTTGGTGTTTTTTTTGCGAGATGTAATTTCGCAAAAGAATTGTTTCTCGCACGTAAGCAATCTGCGTCATACCATGGCTGTTTTTTTGTTGATCTTCCCCTTCCATCCGATTGGAAACTTTTCGCCGCGATAGCTACACAAGACGTCAACTCATCTAATTCTCGATTCGTTTGAGGTTCGGAGATTGAGTCCAGTACTCGATCTAGTTTTGTTTGGTATCGTTGTATGGATATATGAGTTTTGCAAATTCTCCAAGTTCTGCTGTGTGCCAATTGTAGAATTTCATTAATTGCTGTTATGAATGAATATAACATAATATTCAAATATAACATTAAATTTTTTCTACAAAAAAGAGATAGGGTCAGAAAAGTCGCAATATTTTTAAAAAAGGTTAAAAAAAACAGTTTTTAAAAAAGTCGTCTCATGGTCGCATGAGGCAAAAAAAGGGGTAAAAATTCGACTACAACGGCAACCGTGAGTGAAAGGATGTAGATAGAGAGAAAAATATTAATCGCTGTCATTTTGTCAGAAATACATTATATGACAGTGTAATATGAATATCGCCTTTATTAAATAAAGAATCAAAACTACAAATATAGCTTTCCGTTTTTATGAAATTGATTTTTGCTCAAAACATAATATGGTAGAAATTGCAGTAAGCGCTGTTGAACACTACTTTGATATGTTTTGTATTAAGTTAAACAAATAATTCTTAAAATTTTGCGAAGCAACGCGAACACGGGTCTACCAGTACCTATTTAATCAAAAAAAACTTTACTGATACTCATTTCATATCGGTTATTTTTAAATGTAAATTGTATATTTGTCACTTACAGGGCCAGATTCATGGGGGCGCATGCCGGTGGGACTGTTTTGGGGTCACACCATCAGTATGGGAGCTTACGAGGAATGCATTGCAGCTTCTCATCAACCAACTGAAACACATGTAATACGAGGAAAATACTGTATAGCCAATATTCCCATTGAAGATTACTACAAACAAGTTAAGCCCAGGAAAAATTATCCCCAAGCTCGAGTTAGTTATAAACAAACAGATCCGGTAATATTTCAATTAGGAATTTGCATTCCGAAGTCCTGTTCTGCAAAAATGGGCAATGATCTTCTCCGAGGCGTGCTGAAAAATATAAGGAACGAAGATTTCGCAAAGAAAAATATGGTTCAAGAGACACTCTGTAGAACAGAAGAGCCAATTATTCTAGAAGGAATTGATATTTTTGCAATGTAAGTATGTACATACAAATGTATGTATGTGTTATTTGTACGTATATAAAACAAAATACACTCAAATTAATTAAAAGTCCATTTCAAACTTTTGTCCTCTTAACATTGAGAGCATTGATTTAATGCTAACATTTAATTTTCAGAACACTTCTATGTACCGTTGTCGTCATAATGATTGCCAGCAGCGTTTACGATGCAATTCAACAAAAAAAAGGACGTATGTTATTTTTCTGTTTAAAAGGAAAGTGGGATATTTTTTTTAAAAAATTTTTTTTTAAATTAGAAACTGGACACCAGCTTTTAATTGCCTTCTCGGTTTATACGAATGCACCGAAGATTTTTACTGTCAAAGCTACAAAGAATCCAAATGTAATTCAATGTTTGGCTGGCTTGAGAACGATTTCTATGATGTGGGTTGTGTTCGGACATGGCTATATGACTTTCAATCAATTGCCTCATTTGAATAGGAATAAATTCTACACTGTAAGAATTTTTTTCAATTTGTATTGCTCAGCAACGATTTTTCTTGACGTTTCGATTTTATAGTGGCTTCAAACTCCGTACTCTATGCTCGTGCAAAATGCAACCTTTTGTGTGGACACCTTCTTCTTTATGAGTGGTCTACTGATGCTTTGGGGTGCCTTCCGTGAAATGGAGAAAAAGTGAGTGTTTTTTTAAAAAGTTTGTTTTTAATATCAAAATATTTTTTTCCTTTTAAATCAGTAAAGGCAAACTTAACATACCTTTAATGTACTTCCATCGATACATTCGCCTTACTCCAGTTCTAGCAGTGTTAATCTTGTATGTCATGAGTTGGTATAGATATTCAGGACATGGACCAATGTGGATTAAGATTGCGTCTCAAGATAAAATATGCGCTGACACGTGGTGGTATACTCTGTTGTACATTCAAAACTATGCCGTTCCACACCGTTACGTAAGAATTCAGAATATTAAACATTTTTAACACTATATTATCAGCATTAGTCTGATATTTTTTCACGTGAAAGTTATTATTCTGTTATACCCGTTGGATAAGAAGATTATTTTAAAATCAAATAAAATGCGACTAAGTTTAATTTGTATGCTCTTGATGATTTTAAAAATATCGGTAATACTTTGCACTGGAAATATTAAAGATTTAAGAAACTAATTTGAAAAATTGAATGAAACATCCACGGGAACAGAAGTTTCCGATTTAAACGAATAACAGAATAAGACTTTGTACGTACGACTTTGAACAATATAAAGGGTCCGCCAAATAACTTCTTTTATTTTTGAAAATGGCGCAAAACATCGAGTGTAGCTTCGGCTGTGTGGCACGTAGCGCCGTCCTGTTGAAACCAAATGTTGCCAATGTCCTCCTCTTCAATTTTTGTGAACAAAAATTCGTTCAACATGGCCCGATAACGATCGCCATTGACTGTAACGGCCACTCCATGCTCACTTTCGAAAAATGGCCCACTTATGCCTCTGGACATAAATTCCGCACCAAACAGTGACTCGTTTTGGGTGTTTCGGCTTTTCAATGAATGTGTGCGGGTTTTCTGTGCCCCAAATGCGACAATTTTGCTTGTTTACTACCCGCCAAGATCAAAATGAGCTTCATCTGAAAAGATGATTTTTTTGGCAAAATCGGCATCTTCTCTAAGTCGATCGCAGGCGCACTTAGCGAAGCCTATACACAACCATATTTGTTCAGCGGAAGGATAAAACTAATTATCTGTCAAATCAGACATGAGCTAAGTGTTACCATTCACGAAATAAGTTGAAAAAAAAAACGTTAGATGGCGAACCCTTTACAAACCCATATAATGTAGTTTTGTATTAAATACATAACAAAATACTGGGACGAAATCAATATTATCATGAAAACTATAGCTAAGAAGTTTTGTATATTTTGTATTCATAGTGCGTTGGTCAATCTTGGTACTTAGCTGTTGACACCCAGCTGTATGTGCTTTCACCTCTCTTCCTTATTCCATTATGGAAGTGGGGCAAGAAGGCACTTGGTCCTATCATTGTATTCGGGCTACTTTGTATGGCATGTACATTTTCTACTTTTATGAAAAATGGCTTCACACTGTTTCGTGTACAAGAGTAGGTATTCGTTTAACCAATGAGGTGGCAAGTTTAAAGTTTTTTTTTTTTATTTAAGTGATGATATTGATCGTCGTCAGGCACTTACCTATTATCCAACACACACCCGATTTCCAACATGGCTGATTGGTGTAATATTTGGTTACTTCTTCTTCAAATACAATCGTGGAAGGCAAATCGCAATGAATAAGGTATATATATTCAATTAAATTTTGTGTAACTATATAAATCTTACGTTTCACTTTTAACAATATTAGATGTTAGTAATCTTAGGGTGGATTGTTGCTTTTGGAACTATGTTGAGCTGTGTCTGGGGGCCATACTGGAGAATTCTCCCTAGCACTCCTAATGCACCCATTGTTGAAGGAGCTCTTTATGAACCAATTAGTAGAGCTTCATGGGCTTGCGCAATGGCATGGATTGTATGGGCTTGTTATAATGGACATGGTGGAATCATCAATGATTTCTTATCTTGGAGTTTCTTCCAAGTATTTGCTCGTTTATCATACAGCATGTATATCATTCACAGAATTGTACAAAATGTCAATGGTGCTCGAGTTCAACATGATACTAAATTTGGAGATTATGAAGCTGTATGTTATAATATTTGGGTAAATTTTAAAATTTGTCTGCTAACGATTTTTCTATAATTTTACAGATTCTTCGTTGGTGGCATGACTTTGGAATCGCTTTGACATTGTCCTGTTTCGCAACGTTGGCATTTGAAGCTCCTATTCTTGGAATTGAAAATGCGATATTCAGACGAGGAACATCATCAAAACCTACTAAACCCCAGGAACTGTTGAATGTTACTACAGATGCAGATGCTAAGAAAATTGAATCTTTGGAAAGTAGAAATGAGAGAAGTTAATCAATTGCATGTTAATATTGCCCTAGATAATATTTAAGTATTAAGTAGTTATATAAGAAAATAAAACTTGAAAAATATTATAAACACTACCTACATCACAATCGCTTATCAGAACTCCAACAACGACCTTACTCTCAGTATCAAAGATCTTATCGTCAATTCAAAAAAAAAAAATTGTTATGATAAACTTGGTATCGAATATTTTCTTTGGTTAAATTTGTCTCTTATTGTAATTTAAAACAAGTATAACATGATAAAGTGTTATACAACTGGATTTACTCTAGCACGAACGGTCTCTTAAAAAATTGTTAGCAAAATATTCAAAAGCTTTTTTCGAAAAGTGCTCCTGTTGGTTATACACTTAATTCTGGGGGGGGAGTTGATGGGTCCCGGTCTGCTACTTTTAGGTAAATTCATATGATCAAATATAATGTATATTGGTTCTCTTGATTCTTGATTGTATGATCTTATTCAACAATATCGAAGCACGATAATTTAAAAGGGCTGTTAAGAAACAGCCTGTTATTTTGTCGCTTAACACTTTAACACTTAGTTATATAATTTATAAAAAATATGCACGACTGGATAGCACGAACTAGCAATTGTGGTTAACAACTGTAATGCAGACACACTGTGAAGATAAATGTTAATGGTTCAGTAATAGGTGTGTTTTTAAGTGAAAGCTAAATAATTTCCATCTAAAATACAACAACCATTCCACTTAGTAAATGCCGATAAACCTCTCCGCTTATGAAGCCTGATTCACAATGCGGCGAGGAAACGAGACGTGAGCGTCACGAGAACTCGTTGTAGTTGTCAAACCAATTTCAAACAATGAAAGCATACCTGGATATTCTCAATGCGGCGTTTCTCGTCGTCACGTCACGCCAAGAATTCGAAAAATTAAAATAAAAAGACTCGACGTGACGACGATTTTCATTTTTGCTAAGTTATTTACAGATTTTTCACAAGAGATGCAATCAATTAAATAAAGTTATTGATAAATCTATAGTTTTGTAATTTATTTTGTTTATATTTTATTGATTTTTTTTTACAAAAAGGAATTTTTGTCGTAAAACTCTCGCTGCATTGTGAATTGGACGACAATTTTGTAACTAGAAAAAAATGCCAGCGGTTCTCGTCACGTTCACGTCCCGTTTCCTCGTCGCATTGTGAATCAGGCATGAACTAAGTTGGATATAACGGGTGATTTTTTAGCTGGTTTGGTTTTGGCAACACTGGTTTTGACAGCTGACGTGTGTTTAGTACCTTGTGTCACTGTCAAACAGCTTCAGTTTGGTTTGCAATTTAACCATGGATCGTCTTACAAATGAACAACGCTTGCAAATTATTGAATTTTACTATCAAAATTCGTGCTCGGTTCGAAATGTTCATCGCGCGCTGCTTGTGTTCAGCGATGAGGCTCATTTTTGGTTGAATGGGTACGTAAATAAGCAAAATTGCCGCATTTGGAGTGAAGATCAGCCAGAAGCATTGCAACAGCTACCAATGCATCCCGAAAAAGCCACTGTTTGGTGCGGTTTATGGGCCGGCGGCATTAT
This sequence comes from Leucozona laternaria, assembly GCA_932273885.2. Classification (NCBI taxonomy): domain Eukaryota; kingdom Metazoa; phylum Arthropoda; class Insecta; order Diptera; family Syrphidae; genus Leucozona; species Leucozona laternaria. The sequence goes on from OW026367.1 coordinate 536,722, forward strand.
TGGGCCATATTTCTTCAAAGATGTAGCGAATCGCAGCGTTACTGTCAATGGTGAACGCTACCGAGCGATGATAACAAACTTTTTATTGCCCGAAATGGAAGTTCTTGACTTGCATGATATGTGGTTTCAACAAGACGGTGCCACATGCCACACAGCACGCGAAACAATGGCGCAATTGCGAGGCGAGTTTGGTGAACAGTTAATTTCACGTTTCGGGCCGGTCAATTGGCCGCCTAGATCGTGCGATTTGACACCATTAGATTATTTTTTGTGGGGGTATGTCAAGGCTAATGTCTATAGGGACAAGCCCGCTTCGATTGACGCACTGGAAGCCAACATCCATGCATTCATTCGTGAGATACCGGCCGATATGTGTGAAAGAGTATGCCAAAATTGGACTCAGCGGATGGGCTACCTGAGACGCAGCCGCGGTCAACATTTGCATGAAATTATCTTTAAACATTAAATTGCAAGGTTCAAACTATTGATTCAAATAAATATTTCATTCATTTTTTCGAATTTTTTGTGTTTTTTTTTTTTTAAAAGTTTTAAACCTCTTAAAAAATCACCCATTATAAATAGAATTATAACTGTTATATATTGGGTAAGCGGTGTTTTTGTGCGCTTTAATTTTAAGCCATCAAGTGAGTACAAACAAAAACCAACTAATATTATGATTCCTATCTTTAACGAGAAAATGTCAAAAGTCACAGAAATATGGATTTTTTTGTTTGATTTCTTGTTCAGATTGAATTTTCTTTTTTTTAATTTTTCAATTGCCATATTGTTTCAACTATTGAGAAGCACCAGATCAAAATAAGGACAAAATCGGCTTAACTATGGAAAAGATATACGCGAATAACCCAAATGTAAGACCATTTTGTCAAAAAAAAAACTTGTAATGCCTATTTCCGTTAAGTGAATTTTTCACCAAAAACCTGAAACACAAGTTTTGTACAATTACTTTTGTCATTCCAGGTACGAAGTTTAATCCGAATCGGCCGTTTTTTTAAAAAAATTGAAGCTAGATGAGTTATGTTTCGATAACTTTGTTTAGAAACGGTAAAATTGCAAAGATTCTGTACTCAGTTTTGCTTGACTGTAACGATTTTGGCAATGTCTAAACCTTAAAAATTGTCCAGATAGAAAAAAACCGTTTTTAAAAACTATCAAAATATATTCTGTCGTTAACGAGCTAAATCAGACAGTATTTATTTTGATTATTACGAAGTATTAACAAAACTAGCGTCAAAGTGTCACGCACTCTCGTTTTAAAGATATAGTTTTTGAAGTGAAACTTCTTCAATTTGAAAATTGATAATGAAACTTGGTAATTTAAAGGGGAAATTGAATTGCTGTGAAAACTCCATAAAAAAACCCAAGTTTGCGAAACTTGGTGAAAATTTCAAGTTACCAAACAGGCATTGTATTGTGCGTATCAAGAGTTTTCATAAATAAAAGAAGAGTTCCACAACAAGAAATTTGTTGTCACTATCACTCATTCGCCAGTTGTCTGTAGTAAACATGTTTTCTTTTATTCATCAGGTTGGGCAGAGATTATCCACATGAAGATGAGAATTCTCGGAAGTAATTTCAATTTGCAGATAAAAAATGAAAAAAAGTATGTGTAAAAACCTTACCCATAAACAGCAGGGATCTTCACACACTTCATTAAATTGTTGTTGCAATTCACATCTATTTCGAGTCTTAGAATTGGCAGCATCGAAAAACATGGTCGTTGCGAGTACCAGGTTCCCGCGTAAAGATATCTACAAAGCCACCTGGGTATCATTTGATGGAGTCACTCGTAACCAAATTGACCACGTGTTGATAGACCGTCGCCACTACTCGAACTTGATGACGGTACGAACGTACCGAGGTGCCAATATCGACTCGGATCACTATCTTGTTGGTATGGTTTTCCGAGGGCGGATTGCCTTGCGAAGACGTATTGCATCCGCCGATCAGGTTCGAATCAACACGGCTGCTCTGCGCAATGAAAACACCAGTAACACCTTTGGTAATGCGTTAGGACTCGCCCTAGAACTGGGTAGAGTAAGTCCTGGAGCCAGTTTGCTGGGCGTAGATGAGAAGTGGACACGCCTTAAGAATACTGTCATTAGTACTGCCAACTCCATCTTAGGCAGCAGTCGTAGAAATCGGAACGACTGGTTTGATGATGAATGCAAGCTAGCGACTGAACGTAAGAATGTTGCGTACCGAGCAATGCAACAATCTCATAGAACGCGGGCACGCGAAGACGAATATAAAGAGCTCAGAAGAATTGAAAAACGGCTTCACAGACAGAAAAAATCAGCCTGGGAGAAGAACATAATCTGTGAAATAGAGAAAAGCCGAGAGCGAGGTCCGCACCAGGCGCGGAAGTTCTACCAATCCGTCCGAAACATGACGCAGTACACACCACGCTGCACATACTGCAAGGACGGAGAGGGAAATCTGATCACCGATCCTCAAAGCATACTGGAGCGATGGGAAGTGTACTTCAATGAATTGCTAAATGGTCAGCTCACTGCAGAAGTGGAGGCTCCACTACTTCAAGAAGAGTACTCTATGTTGCCGCCACCAAGCATAGAAGAGGTTGAGAAGGCTATAGGCCGGCTAAAGAAAAACAAAGCCCCGGGAGCCGATGGTATACCAGCCGAACTATTTCAACACGGTGGGCCAGCTTTACGTCAAGCAATTCATGAGATTATAGTGCACGTGTGGGAGCATGAAGAAATTCCAGAAGACTGGCGAAAAGGTATCATTTGCCCCATACATAAGAAGGGAGATGTCACAACGTGCAGCAATTATAGAGGTATCACGTTGTGGAGTACCGCCTATAAGATACTCTCCTCTATCCTACAAGACCGGATAACCCCATACGCTAAAACCATCATCGGACAATATCAGTGCGGTTTCATTCCAGGCAAATCAACAACTGATCAGATCTTTACCCTTAGGCAGGCGATGGAAAAATGTCTAGAATTTAACATCCCAACATACCACCTGTTTATAGACTTTAAGGCCGCCTACGATAGCATAGCCAGGGTAGAACTTTACAAAGCCATGAGAGAATTCGGCATCCCAAATAAATTGACACGACTATGTAGGTTGACCATGACCAACGTAACAAGCCAAGTAAAAATAGCCGGATTGCTATCCAAACCAATCAACATCTTTAATGGACTCCGACAAGGGGATGGTTTGGCCTGCCTCCTCTTCAACCTGGCGTTGGAGAAAGCAATCCGTGACTCTGGCACGGCAACAAGAGGGACCATCGTCAACAGGTCCAGCCAGATACTGGCTTACGCAGACGACATCGACATCATCGGAAGAACTGAGCAAGCTGTACATGATTCCTTCATCCAGATCGAGCAGGCGGCACAAAATCTGGGGCTGCACATTAGTGAAGGTAAAACAAAGTACATGGTGGCGTCGAATGCGAGAGGAACAGTTGGTCAAACAATCAAGGTAGCGGAGCACGAATTTGAAGTGGTGCAATCCTTTAAATACCTTGGGTCAATAGTAGCAGCCGATAACAATATAGAAGAAGAAATACGCGGGCGGCTTCTCAAATCCAACAGAGCCTACTATAGTCTGTCAAAGCTCTTCAAATCCAGAAATCTCACCATAACTTCAAAACTGCTGCTGTACAGGACCATGGTCCTGCCAGTACTCACATATGGATCCGAGACTTGGGTGCTTAGCAAAAGGCACTCCGACCTCTTAGCCGCGTTCGAGAGAAAAGTCTTAAGGAGAATTGTTGGCCCCATATGTGAGGAAGGACGATTCCGGAGACGGTACAATCATGAATTGTACGCAATCTACCTTGAAGCAGATATCGTGACAAAAATTAAGCTCGGTAGACTCCGGTGGGCAGGGCACCTAGCTCGCATGAGCGAAGAGGAACCTGCTCGGAAAGTTCTTTGTGGTACATTCTATGGTAGACGACAGCGTGGTAGACCATGCTTGCGCTGGAGAGATGGCGTAGACCAGGACGCCCGGAGCCTTGGGGTGCGCCACTGGATGGCGGCGGCTCGAGACCGGGATGGGTGGAGAGACTTGTTGAAGGAGGCCAGGACCGGACCCCGGTTGTCGAGCCGACGATGATGATGAATTCACATCTATTCATCAACACGGGATGAAATTACAAAAACAACAATGTAAACAAATGGGTTTTGGGCGGTGAAACGTACGAAACATTATCATTATCATTTTTATATTGAGTATTCTTAAGGTTGGGTCACAGTAGATATTGAAAAATCTATTAAAAAGTTAACGGGGCTTACACATACACATTTACACCCATGGTTTTATGTGTAGTGTGCACCCGAGGAGCCCTCATAAATAAAATTAGAAAGAGATTAAAGAAAATTAAACAGGGATAAGTCATACTGCAGTTATAAGTAAGTTTTCGGAAAAATAACTGATTTTATCAAGGTCCGTTCAGAATTAACTGAATGATTTTCTGATTGGCAAAATGATTACACTGCGCAAATGTATTATGTTTTCATTCTGTGGGTGCAGGTAATTTTTTTTAAGTAAAAGTATAGTTTATTTTATAAATATTTAACTTAAATTGTTTAATTCCCTACAGTGATCTTATTTGCATCCTACTTCTTGCGTCATCAGAAATCCAGAGCTTATTCTTAAATTAAATAATAAGCAAGTGAAGTATTCTAATAATAGACAGGTGAACATTTGATAAAAAAGTGTTTTTATTTTCAGGTGTCATGACTGAAGGTGCAATAAACTTATTTAATCTTTTTCTTTCTACGTAAGCACGTAATTAATGACTTTATTTCTGATCGAAGATCAATGAATAATAAATAATATCAATTGTTGAAAAGTCCAAAATCCTTCTTTGAAAGTCAAATGGTGTTCTATTTTTTACCCACGAACCTCTTTCTATACGCTAATAGACTTATGTTTTCCTGTTAAACTTATCGCCTACTACAATCGATCCGATACTGAAAGAATTGAAACAAAATCACCTTGGTTCTTAGTATGGATGTACTTACCTATACATACATACATATATGCTTTCTTATCAATGTCACATAAATTTTAAATATAAAACAATATAAATCCCAAAAACCGTGATTCAAAATTTAGCTATAAAATATTACAACCGCACATGTTGAACCAATATTCCGGGTTTTTTTAATCAAAAGCACTTCAAGTAACAAATCATGGAAATTCCATTTGAACAATATTTTACTGATAACGGTTGAATATTGCGATCGATTCCATTATTCTTTAACTCCTGTTCGTTTTTTTTTTTGGATTGCGATGGATCAGTCATTATCTTAAATCGTTTAATCGAAAAAGACGATAAACTATATGCCTATAAAAAGAGGTTGCATTGTTTTAAAGTCACGTATTTCGTAAATCCACTTCCAACGTGCCGGAGTGTTCGGCCGGTTAACCGCAATAAAGGATTAAAATACTTATCATGGGTGGACATTTTTTGTTGGGATTGTCTATAGCTCTCCTAACCGTTTTAGGATACGCGCACTGTTCAATTGAAAAATCATCAAAATATGGAAATTTACGATCAGTAGATTTAGCACCTTCACCTTTCAAAAGTGATATTGCTTTTGCATTTTTCAAAGAAGCACACGAACTGTTTGCTCATAACTCCTCAAGCCGTGCAGAAATTGGTGATCTCTGTAGAAGCCACTTGGAGAAGATTTATAGTGGAATTTTGGACTACCAGGAATGGGCTTTGGAGTGTAAGATAAATTTATTTGTGTTGTTATTTTAATCAAAAACAATTATATGCAAAAAGCAAGTGATATAGTGAAGAGCTAAAAGTGCCTTATTTTAGAATTAATATAAAAAAGAATAAACTATTGCTTCATGCTCCTTACCCAAATAACAAAATTTAATAAAACTTAAGTGGTTCATAAAATATATTATAAGACTTCATTATCAATGTCCAATGTGTATTAGTTATTCTAAAAGTTCATATTGCCATACTCACTGAAAAAGCATGTAACAAGCCATAAATTAGGTTGTTTGATACTAAAAAATAATTATTATCGTGCGTTAAAAGTTGAAGTTGCATTGTTAACTTAAATGGATAGGTATGCAATTATCACCTTTATATATGAGTGTTAAGAAATATTGAATTTGATTTTTAGGCTGTTTGCCTTATTATCAAGGGTTTTTAAAGTTCGTCACCAAAAATAACAACAGCGATCTCCATTTCTATGTTAAGATATCTTGAATATGGTCTATCATAAATTAATAAATTTGTTTTTTATCAACCAATCGAACTCATATTTCTTAGTGTTTATATACTAGTAGTAGTCTATAAGTTGGGCTATTAATAGGTCGCAACAATATGTATTTAATCTTTAAAGTGAAAAAAGTTTAGAGAAAATTTCACCAAATAGTTTTATTAGTTTCATCATATTTCGGATGGACTAAGGGCTTGCTTCACAATATCTCATTAAAGTTTTAATTAAGAACTTATTCGTCAATTAACAACCTCATTTTCGTTTCACAAAATCGTTAATAGCGTGGTATTTATACAAAAATATAAAAACTTTTGTGAAATATAATTTTCTAGGAATTAAAAATAGTATGATTTTAACTCATTAAAAATATTTAATAATATTTGTATGATTTTTTCGATTTAACAATATTTTTCTGTTTGATCAATTAAAAAATTATTCACAAAGAAATTTTAAAATTATTTCAAATAAACTCACTTGCAAATGAAAAATTATAAGCAGAGTTCAAATAGTGAAATGTACGGCAGGACCGAACGAAATTGCTCTTGGAATTCTAGGCCATGTACATATATAACAAGGCTTGCAGATGTAATGGTTAACTAGAAAATCTTAAAACAAGAAAAGTAATTGAAAATTTAATTTTTTCTTTAAATTCATTTCGGGATAAATCAAAATCTTTTTAACCTCGCAAACAAATTTACGAGAATTTCATCAATTCCCAATCTATGTTTGTATCATGAATTTGTTTTCTTTTGTTTTTTGTGACTTGGCAGCTTTAAATTTGAAAAAAAACAGAAGTCGTCGTGTGGCAGCTAACCGTTTTAGATGAGTTAAAACCAAAATTTTAATTTTTTATCGTCTAAGGATTTATACAAAAATGACTCTTTATAGCAAATTTGAAACAAATCCTTTAGTCATTAGGCCTCCATCTCGATTTAAAGAGACAATCAGACACATTAGAGATATTAGAAGTATGTATGTATATTATGTAATATTTTAATTGATTTTAAATTACCAAACTTATCAAAATATCAATAGAAAATAAGATTTAAACTTAGCATACAACTCACACTCTTACAGTTTAAATAAATTAATAAGTTTTGATAGTTGGTTACGATAAATAAAAAAATTAAAAACGTTTTGATTATTATTACTAAATATCTTGGCGATATGTCAAAAAAATTGTTAATATGTATTTGACCCGTCTTTAAATGTTTTGATGTAACCTGGAGATATATTTAAAAAAAACTTTAGATATGCCACAATCATGTGCGATTGTTTGATAACAAACATAATAGTTCTATACTTCACAGTTACATAGTAAGATTGGCAAAATTCTGGGTGAATAATAGCCGTGTTTTATAGAACTTAATGATTTGCAGAGTAAAACAAGTTCAATACAATTACACCATTACATGTTTACATGTTTACAAGCATTTTTTCAACAAACTTTGTGTTTTCTAAAATTTTGTTCAAATACCAATACTTGTTTCTATTTTTTTTTGCACTAAAACTATTTTAAATTACAAGCGAAAATTTTGTGAAAATCTTTGTTTTTTGTAGATACCTGTTACGCTTTAAATTGGTGATCATACAAATTTGTTTCATTTTGTGAATAAATTCTACAGGTGAAACATAGTAGTATAGTGAAATGATAAGGGTTATTCTTAACCGATTTTTGGCGTCAAAAGAAAGCGTCACCGGACTGTAAATTGTGCAATTACTTTAACTTGAATTAATTTTTCGGACTGAGTAACGTAAAGTAGAAGAAATGTTAATTATTGTTGGACCTCAAATGATGTTCTTTTTAGCTGATGACTTTTTAACCACACAAAAATTCGATTAGCCCTAGTTCAAAGCTATTATAATCCAACTTCGTTTCAGAACAAAAGAAGCTTCATCGCAGGTTGTGAAGTTGTTAATCCTAAGATTCATCCATTGGTGTTAAGTCTGCAAGAGGCGGGAACATGTAAAATAGTACAGAAACCCTCCGGATATATAATTTTTCACGCAAAACCATTTCATTAAACATTAAAATAAAGAATCGAAACCGACCATACTGCAAATATCTCGCGTGAAGGGTGTTTGTTTTTACGATTGGGAGATTTTGGTAGTACCGTAAAAATAATGGATAACCTTGTAACTGGGTAAATCTGTCCTGAAGACCTTTCAGAAAACATATAAAAAATATTGCCCATGTAACCTCTATGTTACGACTTTACTCAAATACAGACATATATGAATACTGCGATGACGTGTAAATGATTCTTATTGTTTTTTTATTTGTAAAATATTCTAGAATATCTGTACTAATAGATAGGAAGTCAAATTTAACACTAGTTGTTGCATTTTTTAAATTTAAGATTTTAAAATAAAATAAATTGTTTAATGTTGGGTATTTAAAATGGTTTTGAATTTACTCTCATTAAGATTCAGCTCCACGAAATAAAATCGAAACAAAAATATTTTTTTCTTTTTTAAAACCACATTGGTATGTAAAAACTGTCACCACGTTCTCCACTGATTCTTAATTAAGCTGTTTAATTTTTCATCTTTCTTACCATTTTTTGACAACTGGATTGAATTTTCTTAGTTTTTTGGAAAAAATTCTGACCATTTGACAGTTGTGTGAATCGCGAATAAGGCTGAAAACATACCACCGGATCATTCCATTCATAAAGCAAGAAAAAGTGTGAAAACATTTATGGGTTTTTTGTTGCATGGTGGGTGTGTGTTGGCTCAATTAAACAATGTAACCATATTCCTGCCAAACAAACAAAAAGCCATTTTGATTGATTCGGTGTGATTTGAGCTTAATTATTCACATACGTTCACTGAGACTGATTAATATGTAGTTTAAGCGAAATTCTGCATCAAACACATTTTGTGATGCTGTTTCCCTGACGCTAATATTAAGATCGAATTAATACTCAAGTGCTTGACTTATCATCAGAAAGTAGAAACTAACAAACAAATAATATGATATATGAACATATTTTTTTTATACTGTGAAATTACACACCAGAAAAAGTACGTATACGCCACAGAGTCTTAGGTAAATTGATGCAAAATTAAAAAAAAATAATAATAACAAATATAAGAAATTATGAAAATAAGATACTTAAATAAGTGGCGTGTGAATAATATTTTATTTTGTTTGTTTATTTTTTAATTTGTAATAAAATTAAAAGGAAGTGATATCACATGAATGCTATACGATGGCCCTTGTTTAATGTTACATTCTGTATATTCTGTAATACACTGTATAAATCTTTAATAGCTTCAAAAATTCTGTTTAAATTTTTCAAAATGAAGATGCTCGTAAGAAGTTTAAGTAATATTGCATTTAAAATTATTTCAACAATTAAAATTTTCTCAAATAAACGACTTATCAAATTTTATTTTATTTTACAAACCAAACGTGATATGATTTTAAAATGGATTTCTTTTTCTATTTTTGTAATAGATTAAAAAAAAAAAAACATTTTTATGAATTATTTGTATGTGAATTAATTTCTTGTGCTAGGTAGTTAAAAATACCGTAAGTTTTCACAAAATTGATAGATATAAAATCTCACATGTATGTATCCCAAAAATATGGCTCCATAAAGCAAGTTAACGATTTTCTCATTAAAAGGGGTAAGGGTTAGGAGAAAAATTTTTTTTAGAACTGATTAAGGAATAAGGAGACAGCACACATGAATTCCTAATAAAAATATGTAGAGACCTGGCTTAACTGTTCTTGAAACTGACATAGTAATACCCTTACTACCTGCTGCAAATACGCCACTTATTAAATGAAATATAAAAATCTAAGTTCTGTAATCAATGAAGTAATAACTACATGTTTCTTTTTATTCACAGGGCCAGACTCATGGGGTCGCATGCCGATGGGTTTTTTTTGGGGACACACAATCAGTATGGGAGCATTCGAAGAATGCATAGCAGCATCGAGGAAATTCTCTGAAACTGATACAGTCCGAGGAAAATACTGTTTAACACAAGTGCCAATCAAAAAACTATACTCCCAAGTTAAGCCTCGCAATGATGTCGCTCAAGCTCGAATTAGTTACAAACAAAAAGATCCAGAAAATTTCGAACTGGGTATTTGTGTTCCAAAGTCATGTTCAGCAGATGATGTAAACATAATTTATAAAAATGTCGTCGAGAGAATAACCAATGAAGTTGTTGTAAAGCCTATGGCTATGGAAGCTTACTGTCAGGCTGACGATCCCATTGTTCTTCGTGGTATTGATATATTTGCTATGTACGCATATTTGTAACTTGTACCATAAGTGTTTTACTATAATGAGAATTTGATTTTCAGAATCTTCATTTGTTGTATTGTTCTTATTATGATTATTAGCAGTGTCTATGATGCGGGTCAAAAAAAGAAAGGACGTAAGTTAAGACTCTTTTTAGAGAAGCACAAATGGTACTGATATTTGTTTTTATTTGAAGTCAATGGACATCCTTTATTCACTGCATTTTCTGTATATTCAAATGCACCTAAGATATTTAATGTCAAAAAGACAAACAATCCAAATGTGATTCATTGTTTGGCTGGCTTGAGATGCATATCCATGATGTGGGTTGTTTTTGGACATGGCTATATGACGATTTATGAACTTCCTCATATAAATAGGAATAAATTCTACACTGTAAGTTTAATTTTACTTTTTAACTATTATAAGGCCGTGGCACAATGGTTAGTGCGTAGGACTATCATGCCGAGGAGCTGGGTTGGATTCCCAACCTAACCAAATGGCTACTGCTTCTTTACGAGGAAGTGACAAATTCTTTGACAGTTTCTCTTGTCGTGAAGAAGTTCCTCTCGCCTTAGCCGTTCGGACTCGGCAGATAAATTGTAGGTTCCCTCCATTCAAGCCGATAACACGCACACAGGGATGGTTGAGATTTGTAAGTCACTAGGCACCGTTTCTACACGATCTATCGCGCCATAAAATTTATTTTATTTAATTAACTATAACTATGAAAAATACATCGAATACAATCATGATAGGTATGAATGTTTATTTACAGTGGACTGAAACGCCGTACTCAATGCTGGTCCAAAACGCAACCCTTTGTGTGGACACATTCTTCTTTATGAGTGGTTTATTGATGCTATGGGGTGCATTCCGTGAAATGGAAAAGACGTAAGAACATCTTTTTATTTTCAAAAGATTGATTTCAAAATTAATGTTCCAACAGTAAAGGCAAGTTGAATATTCCTTTGATGTACTTCCATCGATATATACGTTTGACTCCGGTTGTGGCGGTAGTCATCTTGTATATTATGAGTCTGTACAAATACTCAGGAAATGGACCCATGTGGATGAAAATAGGTACCCAGGATCAAAGATGCTCTGATACGTGGTGGGCAACTCTTCTCTACGTGCAAAACTATGTTTACCCTTACAAAATTGTAGGTTTTAAAATCTAGTGTTTAAGAAAAACTAATAATTTTTGACACATGTTACAGTGTGTGAGTCAATCTTGGTATTTGGCCGTTGATACTCAATTGTACGTGATTTCGCCAATCTTCCTTATCCCATTATGGAAGTGGGGCAAGAAAGCACTTGTTCCAATAATTGTCTTTGGTTTATTGTGCATGGGATGCACTTTTGCTACGTTTATGAAGGAAGGCTTTACACTGTTCCGTGTTCAAGAGTAAGTTATAATTCCACTGTATTAAGTGTTTATACTAAAAGTTTTCTTTTTTCATTTTAGCGATCATGTTGATCTCCGACAGAAGCTTACTTATTACCCCACCCATACTAGAGTTCCAACATGGCTCACTGGTGTTATATTTGGTTACTTTTTCTTTAAGTACAATCGCGGACGTACTATTGCAATGAAAAAAGTAAATATGCTTGTCAGTTTATTGATGGCAAAATTTTAAATGAATCAATATTATATTTCAGCCATTAGTTATCTTAGGATGGATTGTAGCATTAGGTACTATGTTAAGTTGCGTTTGGGGACCATACTGGAGAATTCTACCAAGCACTCCTGATGCACCTTTAATTGAAGGTGCTTTATACGAACCACTTAGCAGAGCTTCATGGGCTTGTGCTGTTGGTTGGATTGTATGGGCTTGTTATAATGGTCATGGTGGAATCATCAATGACTTCTTGTCTTGGAGTTTCTTCCAAGGATTCGCTAGACTGTCATATTGTATGTATGTCATTCATAGAATTGTTCAACTTGTGAATGGTGCTCGAACTCAACACGATACCCATTTTGGAGATTACGAAGCCGTAAGAACTGAAAAATATAAAACCTAGTGCAAATTTTTTGACATTTTCCTTACCCTATCTAATAGATTCTTCGTTGGTGGCATGATTTTGGTATCACATTGACATTGTCAATTTTTGCTACCTTGGCATTCGAAGCGCCTATTCTTGGAATTGAAAAGGCTATATTTGGCGGAGGAAGCCCTCCTCCTAAGAAACCAGCAGAACCCTTGACATCTGTTCGAACAGCTGAACCAGCTGTTACGTTAAAATCAGACACGGAAAGCAAAGACGTTAAGTCGTAAGGGATGATTAAATAGGTTCGATTTAAGTTAGTACGCAAAAATATTTATTATTATCTGTAGAAAGAATTTTAATTGTTAATTTTATAGTCAAGTGAAGTTTACTTTTAATATATAGCCTCCTTATACTAAATAGTTTTGGATGATTCATAGGCCAAAGGTGTCGATAATAAATGTTTATTATTGTATCATCCTGGAGTGTCTTATGAAAAATTGAATTTAATTGATTGAAACTGGTCTAAGCCTAATTGAAAGCTATAAAAAAATTATTTTCAAGCTTACAAGTGTTTGACACAAAGAGCTTTTAAGTTGAAACAAAATTAACTTTCAAAGTTTTTCCAAAATTTAAGACCATACGAGTACACACAAATTGTATTTCTTTCTTAAGCTTTTTAGGTTAAGCTTTTAAGTAAAGTAATTTTTTGAGAAAACAAACGTCCAAATAATTTTAATCATTGCAATGTATCTTTAGAATTTTAGAACTAAGTGGATTGAATTCATAAGCCACATTATTCCATCAACTTTCAAGTTAACTTAAAGCACTATAATAAAATACCTTTAACTTTTGTAATTTAACTTGAATTTTATTTGAAGAAATCTCTAAAAAATTAAGGATTACATTTATAAATTCACAAACGGATTACATTTTGGCGTTTGGTCTTCTATTTTTGTATTTGTCTAAACTGCAACTACACATATTCTTTTTGATACAGAAACAAATTTAAACTAAACACCAAATATTTAATTTTAAGTAGCTAAATTTCATTGCTAAACATTCTATATTCTAAACAAAATAAGAAAGTATCATCTAAAAGTATGCAATTCAGGGATTTATCAATTTTCGTAGCTAATTTTATTAAAGTAAAAATTAAAGAATTTTTTGTAATGAAAATTTGTCAATGGATTTTGTGACCTTTCTTGTACTTAAGCTACCCGATAATTGTTTAATTGGAAAATAAAATACATATACCCAATATTTTAATAAATTGAGCTTTCATCATTTTAAAAGTGTCTTATGGAGAGTTCTAGAGACTCTCCTATAGCCACCCAAGGTTCCGGAGCATGCAGTTTCAAAGCGTATTGAAGCTGTTTAAAACTAAAGTGAATTTTTGAAACTACCTCGGAAACTCTAAAAACCAAAACACATAAGTTTGTTGATTCTTCGAGTGTGAATTTTAGGAAAACCATGTAATTAGAGTGAACCTGATGTAAAGAATATCCTTCTCGATTTGATGAAGTGTAAGACATCGAAAATAAAGATATGGCGAATTTATTATAAAAGGTTTATATATTTACTCCAACTATGATTTTAATTTTTTAATAAATGAAAAAACACTTGTTCCAAAATTATAGGACTCCTCTTAGCATTTCTAAAATTTTACTATAATCTTTAAGGTTCTTATAGATAGCAAAGGTACATAATACAGCTTATACGATTTAGTTTTTTCCTTTATAACACTTAACATTAACTTCATCATACAATATTTTTAGTTTCGATGATATTTTATTATTCAAATTAAAAAGGAATTTGAATTGATCCGATTGAATTAAGTGTAAAAATAATCACACATGTGTTCTAGTAAATAATTAACTTTTATTTTTCCTGCATTTTTCCATTTGTGATTTAATAAATATCCATAGAGTGATGTTCGAGCTATTTTTCGTAGAAGCACATTATTGTGTGTATATGTTACTACAGTTGAGAGTGTTTTCTTGTGGACATTTTTCTAAAGCATACTTAAGTGATCTTTATCAAAGAATTAAGCAAACACAAATAAAGGGTCCGCCATCTAACGTTTTTTTTTTTCAACTAGTGCTTATTTCGTGAATGGTAACACTTAGCTCATGTCTGATTTGACAGATAATTAGTTTTATCCTTCCGCTGAACGAATATGGTTGTGTATACGCTTCGCTAAGTGGGCCTGCGATCGACTTAGAGAAGATGCCGATTTTGCCAAAAAAATCATCTTTTCAGATGAAGCTCATTTTGATCTTGGCGGGTAGTAAACAAGCAAAATTTTCGCATTTGGGGCACAGAAAACCCGCACGCGTACATTGAAAAGCCGATACACCCAAAACGAGTCACTGTTTGGTGCGGATTTTGGTCCAGAGGCATAAGTGGGCCATTTTTCGAAAGTGAGCATGGAGTGGCCGTTACAATCAATGGCGATCGTTATCGGGCCATGTTGAACGAATTTTTGCTCACAAAAATAGTATGTAATTTAAAATTCACTTCTGGATACACTTTTACTTCTTACTTTACGTTATCACATTCAAAATTAAACTGTCTCTACTCACTCGAAAACATCTCCTTATATAGGGAAGTAAATAGTTGTAGTCTTCACTAGTATCCACTGGAATATTCGAGTATATCTACTTCTAGAAGTTTCCTTTCCAGTCGCTGACAGATGGAACATTGGAATTGATACTCAGCTGAATCACAAGATGGCGCTGTGAACGGTTGAAGGTTTGATGTTTAGTTTTTCCGAGAGATGGCGCTGCAAACAGTTAAAGGATTTTCTCTTGTTTCAAATTCAAAGTAGTTGGGTAATTATTAAATCGTTAAAATATATGTATATAAACAAAGTCGGTTTCGTTACACCACTTATATCTCAAGACTGCCTGGACGGATTTTAATGATCTCTAATTTGTTGGATTCGTCTCCACCCGAATAGCAGAATAACTATTAATATATCGGAAAAATTCACTTTTTAGGGTAATGAGGTAAAATGAAAAATACGTATCCAATTGAAAAAAAAAACTCTACCTGCGTTTAAAAGGTTATTCTTAGGAAATGGCTTCAAAAATATAAAATAGGGTTAACATAAAAATATTTGTTGTGGACTTCACTATCAATTTTCCAGAAAGTAACCATTTTTCTTCAGCTTTTCGATGGACAAGGGATAATGGTATATGACATTTTAATTTTCGGGCGGGAAAAAATATATTTTTCAAATTTGTATATGGTATAGGTACCTACATAAATCATCAATAGGGAGATTCACGTTAAGAGAAAGACAAAGTAAGATGTCATTAATTTACGGAATACGAACGTTTTTACGTTTGATAAAGAAAGTTTGAATTTTTTTTTTTTGAAAATTTCGGTAACTATGTTAATTACAATTTACAAAATCAGGGTGAGCGCTATAAACCAAATTTCTTAACCCTAACTCAACAAACATAATTTTCTCATTTTTTGTAAATTTTTAAAGATTACTCCAGAGGTGAAATAAGGTATGAGCTTAATTCACCGGAAATTTGAATATTATTTTTTTTAGATTTTGTTCGCCAAATCGCGTTTCGTGCAACATTTAAACATTTAATTAGCTACAAATTGACATCTACTGTTAAATTCTAAAAATCTAATTATTTTACACTTTGTTTGCCAACGGACACCTGAAAATTAAAAAAACAAACCGTCCGTTCAGGAACAAATTAGCATTTAATTTGCTACAAAAGAAGATGGCAAATTGATTATTTGACTTCACCAAAAAATGTTCACCAAAATAAGGGATTCACAGAAAATCACAGAAATTCACAGTCACTCAAATCTGTTTTGTCGTTTTTTTTTTTGGCTATAAATTCGTTTCGTTTCTTAACATTAATTACATATACATTTGCGTATAACAATTTCATTTTCTTTAGATATTCCGATAATTGATTGATTTATTGAAACACAAAATTACAAAATAAAACACAGATAATATTAATACAAAACTAACGATAAAAATATTTCTAAAAATTAAAACTAAAATGTAAAAAAAAATAATTAATAAGCAAATTTACTTAAAACTGCACAATTTCTTTAACTAATAGATGTATAAATAATATACTCCTTTTGCTCCCACCAACAGCCAAAATTACGATTCGTGGTTGCAAAGTCCTTCTTTTGAAATTGTCTTATTGACTTGTTCTTTGGTTTTTGACTTAAATAATACTTTTTCAATTCCAATCATTGGTGACTCAAACATCAAGTAAGCAACTATGGAGACTAAGATTGTTATACCAAAATCTCCCCAAAAACGTAAAATCTGAAAAGCCAAAACAAAATCTATGATAAATGAATCAATTACATATTTAAAAAAAAAATTGCTTACCACATCATAATCTGAGAAATGTACGTTTACTTTCGTTAATCCACCATTGATGAAATTGACCATTAAGTGGATTATGTACATACAATATGAAAGTCTTCCCATTGGCTGCCAAAATGGCCACGACAAGAACGTATCGGCAGGCCCCCCGTAACCGTGAACACATGCGAACACAATCCAAGAGAGGGCAAGTGACCACGCAACCCTGCTCAAAGTCCAGTAAAATGCTCCTTCTATGGTGGTCAATGGCTTCGCTTCAGGCAAAACTTTTGGATACAAGGAAAATATCCCAGTTGCCAACAGAGCTAATGTTATTATCCATCCTCCAATTATAACTACCTGCTCAATAAAGGATGATGGTCAAACAAAATTATGAGATTAATTTATTACAATGCTGTTAACTTAAAATTGGTATTCATTAAGTATTAGGTTGATAACTACCGACTAAATAAAAATTCAATGATGATCTAGTTGAAAAAGTGCTACTGCTTAAAATTGCTTAGTCTTTAGTGATATAGGGTTTTAAGATTTTTATTTCCTATATATTTAAGTACCCATACCTGTTAAGGAGCTGTTGAATTTAATCAAACTCGAAAAAAGAAGGACCCACAATTCTGTCTGTCTGTCTGTCTGTTTGTCTGTATGCACAGTGTGCACATAAACCCTACCAATTTAAAGACTGATGAAATTTTTTTCAAACTCGGGACTTAGGGTTTTTCAGTATTCTCGTTAACGCTTACGTCGATTTCGATCAGAATTTGAATAAAAGAGCTTCTTCAATGATTCGATAATATTGCAATTCACATCAAAAACAATTATTATTTGAGTTAAACGCATACCTAAACATTTTTAAACCAATACCTTCATATATAGTATGTTTATCTAAAAATTATTTGATGATGTTTCTTGAAATAAACTTTTAAAAGGTCTTGAAACGTACCTAGGCTTTCAAGCTTTCTTGATAGGGAAGTGAAATACATTTGAAAACTTGACTTGTATTTTACTAAAAACTTTTTTAAACTTTAGTCATACCTTTGTCATTTTGATAGGACTGTTTCTGTAGTTGTACAAAAAATATCCAAAAATAACTCCTATAAGCCAAGGTGATGTACGCGCATGGGTGGCATAGTATAGTTTCCTCATTTCCGGAGTGTCCTCACCTAAATTTCTAGCATGAAAGGTTTTTTTCAACATTTTATTAGTAAAATTTCACCAATACTCACCCTGTCGTACTAAAAACAATAAAATCATTAACTATAATACTTGTAAAAACGCACGCTATCATAAGTAGTCCTAAAACAACGACTCCTCCAATGGCCTTCTTCTTCCATTTGAATATTGGGATCAAGATTAAAGGAGATAAAATATACAATTGCATGTCCACTGCTAAGTACCAAGTATGACCCAGGCACTATGAAAGTAAACACATAAGTATTATAATAACTATTTGCCATTTGGAAAAAACCAACAAAGAACTTACCATTTTACCCGCTGCTGCATAGTTTTGGACAAACAAAAGAGTGGCCCACCAAGTCTCATGGCAAAGTTTGTATGGACTTGTGAAATTATTCCATAGAGGACCGTTTCCCATATGACGATACAAGCTAACATAAAACAAAACAGCAGCAGCCACTACTGGAGCTAGACGAATATATCGATGCAGATACATTAGAAGTACATTTAACTTTCCCCCAGTCCTTAAAAAAAGAAAATTATAAGTTTTGAATTTAAAATTTGTAATTTTACCTTTCCATTTCCTTCAAACTAGTCCAAATGAGAAGGAGCCCACTAAGAAAGAAGAACGAGTCTACAGATATAGTTCCACTCTGTAGAAACATGGAGAAAGGAGTTTGAGCCCACTAAAAAAAAAAAAAAAAAAAAACAATATTAAAAGTGACTTCAAAGTTCGAGTCAGATTCGTTTGAATACCTCTTTGATATCTTTGCTGTTCGCGTTCGGTAAGAGCAAACTTATCATGTAACTATGACCAAAGATTATCCATATAATTGACATGCAACGAATACCATTTAGGCAACTTATGATATTGGGTGATTTTTTATAAGAAGTCCGGAACAAGAGGTTCATGTTTACATAAAGAGAGAATGCCACCAAAGCTTGTTTTTGAACACCTGAAACACTTATTTTCAGTATACTTTGTTTAAAATCAATATTCAATTATTTGATTCATTACTTCCTCGCCTTCTTGAAATGACATCGTAAATGGAACTACACACAATTATGAATCCTATAAATGAAAATATTGATCTAATACCTTGTTTGATTATTTATGTAAAATCAGCTTGACTAATGATATTCATCTTACATTGCAATCCAATCGATTGTATCAAAATCTGTTTGACTGCTTCGAATGCATTTGTCTTGAGTCACTATATCCGACGAAATAGTTGTATTGGATATCCGCTGCAATATTCGAATCAAAACCTCATTCGCTTGAAATGCCTCGCATGTTCGAGGAATACAAATCCCAATATTTAATTTTGTATCTGGTAATAGTTCTGGGTACATGTTTGTAAATAATTGCCCAAATGGAAGAATGGCCGTGCAATATTGGCCCAGAATTACATCATTAGATTGCTGACTATTAATTTTCTGTTCTGTTAGTAAACATTCATCGAAACTTCCCAACTCAGCCAAATGACCCCATAATATTCCCGATGGAAGCTTGCCCCAAGAATCGATAACTGAAAGAAAAGTTTCAAAAGTAAATGTTTGGTTTTCATTTGGTTTTAATATCTTTTATTCAAGTTTTTCCAAATGTCTATTTTTTGGAGGAAAAACCGTTTAACACATTTAAAGACACTGCATACAAAATTTGAGTTACCCATAAATAAGAGTCTGAATATATGTTTTTAAAAATAGTTAGTACACCATTAATTAAGAACTGAAATCAGGGCTGGTGGTTTTTCGAAAAATCTTTAATATATTTCAAAGAATGAAAACTACAGGTTGGGCCAATATGTGGTTATCATATAGAATGGTCACTAAGATTGTTTTGATATTCCTTTCTTCTAGAAAAAAAAACCGTAGAGAAATCTTTTTTCTGTATGTTCTATTTTGTGTGGTGCAATTTGCAAGAAAATGTAAAAATTTGGCTGAAATGTTGGCAATGCAGAAAGGTTCATCAACGTTACGAAGCACTACGATTCATTGGGTCAACATTCATGTGAAGCTTCATGCTGGGCTGGAGTTTGAGACAAACATTTTAAATGACTAATTACTTTTGTGCTTAAATTCATTGCTCTTTTTCTAAATATTAATAATTCTTCAATCACATCGATTTTTGATAAAATATTTGTAGAATTACAAAATAAATCAAATCACTTAGACATAAATAATAAATTCTTTTTTTTTCCACTAAAATATAAAATGTCAGCTATGTATGTACAAAAAATCCAGATTTTACATTCAAGTTGTCACCTGAATTTTCATTTGACTACTCGTCACTAAAACTCTTTTTCTGACAGCTGGTCATTCAGAAGGTCGAAAAATTTAGGACCTGACCTAGTCCTAGTGGGATTTATGTCCCCTATCACACGAGGAAACTATGTTTCCAGCAACTTTCAGGATTTGGTCGAGAAGGGCACGAAGTAAAGGGAGTGAACAAAATCTCCCCGGTCAAAGTTGCGAAGATTTTTTTGACATTGCTTTTTACACTACGTAGTGTTCTTTCAACCAAGAGCTTTCATAAGGAAATTACAGAAAATCTATTCTGATTTTGTTTCGAATTGAAATTTAGCTAGCTTATGCGCATTGCATTATATTTGAGTCTTTAGATAGACGTGGCGCTGCAAGACGCCACGAGGGCTTTAGCCCTTAAAGCCACCACCCCCCCCCCCCCTGGATCCGCTACTGGTGAGGAATCGTTTCCTCTTCCTTTTCTTCCATACAGCTTCTGCAAAAATAGTTTTGAGTAGACGCCAAGTCTCGGGACCTACCTATTATTAGACAGTGTCCGGTGATCACACCTATAACGAAGCCAATGTGCAATCTGCTTAAAGATATCAAACACTTAGAGCTCTTCAAGTCAAGCGTTGGCCAGATCTGTTTTGTCGCCAAGCTAGTTGCCCCACCTGAGGTTTGCTTTCTTTATAGAATCTTGTTTCAGCATAAGTTTATATGTAGCCAAGGCTATACCTACATATGTCCTATCTGTTGAAATAGGGATTGTAGTTCCCTCCTTAGCGAGTTTATCAGCCTATTATATTTCTGGAATGTCCCTATGGCCCGGCACCCAGCAAGGGTGAATGTTGAACTGTTGCCAGATTTTTAATAGCAGCTTGGCTGCCAGAGAAGATACGAATATCAGTTGTTGATATCATGTTTTCTTTAACCCAAGATAAAACTTCTTTGAACGCTAATATTTCTGCCTGGAACACGCTACAATGATTGGGAAGGCGAAATGAGAGACCTTAGTTTAGTCTGCCTGGGTACACTCCTCCACCAACCAGTTCAAGGAGTTCTTCTCTGTCCCACTTTACAGGTGTAAAGAATTGTTTTGTTTACTCAGTAAAATTTAAACTAACGTTTTGGAAAGGTTTCAAGACTACGAAAATTATAAGCATCTAATCTCATTATCACCTTTTGATTTGTAAGGAGTCGATTTTGGTAATTAACTTTACTATTAAAACAAATAAAAAAATAATTCAAGACTATACGCATTTTAGACATTGAAAAATGACTGCTCCCGCGCTGATAAATATACATGCATCTGTTGCGTTATTGGGTTTTGAGCTAATATGCGTAAACACTCTAAAACTTATCGTTATTTCCACTCAATAGCAGTGTTTTATTATCTTTTATCGGGATCCGGATCTGGATTTACTTTTAACACGTAATACACAAACAAAATACTGAGAAATGTTCAAAATTGTTTTTGTAACACGTGTTAAAAGTTAATCCAGATCCAGATCCGGATCCCGATAGAAGATAATAAAACACGGCTAATAATATACTTAAGAAATTTAAAGTTAAAATAGAATATTATCTTCATCACCTCCTAAAATTAAAACTCCTTCCCCACCTCGTAAAAAGATAAAAAAACACAAAAAAAAACACAATTTTTTTTTTTTTAATTCCCTACGCTCAAAATACCACCTTAATAAGGTCTTTTTTATGTCAAATTTATTAAACAAATACACTTCTAGAGAACGACATCAGCCATATTATGGAGGAATAAGGCTTTTATTTCTGTTTATGATTTTTCATTTCAACTCATAATTTTGCATACTTTATACTAAAAACCGAAAGATGTGATTTTAATCAACACTTGAGTTTTTCAATAAATTACCAAAATCAAAAATAATAAATGTTTACCTCCACATTCGTTATCATTTTTTTTTTTGCATATTTAATGCGAAGGTTATAAAAACAAAAATAAACTTATTTAGAATTTGTACAAAAAAATTCTCAACGCACTTACACTTCAGTGCCCATGAGTCACCGTATTTAACTGCCGTTAGAATTGCATTTAGATGCCGGTTGCACTCAGAACTAGAATTCAGCTGATGTTGCTCATTTAAAGTTGCAATTTCATTCAGGAATTCATTTTCCAAACTATTTTTCATAAACACATAAGTTTTGCTGTCATTTAGACTTTTATTGATTTCACTCCCTTTCACGATCCAAAATTCACTAAAAATGTTCAACACAACAAACACAAAAACCACCTTAAAATTCTGCATTTTTGATCTGACACTGATTTTATTGATTAAATTTAAAAAAATTAACCTCGCACGCTCACTGGCAATTTACTTCTGACCAAAAATGCTGCAAGACTTAAGTTTAAATATTTAAAAAAAAAAAAAACAAATCAACACTGTAGTGGCTTTTATAATTGCATTTTTTTTGAATTATCAAAAAGTTATCAATGGTTGATTTACAGATTGTCAAATCAGGAAACAATACCTAATAACAAGGTACATATATGAATTGCGCATTCGGAGCGACGCATGCGGCACACTTTCGATTGACTGATGTGACTAGACGAAATGTGAGCTACTTATTTGATTTAAGAACTACGTTACGGTTGTTGGAGTGAACAGTGAAGCCTTATCGAATGTTTGGAAGCAATAACAATACACAAGAAACGTTAATCGCCCAAAGCATACAAAACTCTTCAACAGTTCGGGTTAATTATTTAATTAAGACAATAAATATTTGATCAAGTTAGTCGAATATTATTAAAAATATAAAAATACATTTTGGGAGTGGGTCATTATTGATTTTTACTCTAAGCTATTTTAAATAAAATAAATGGCTTTCACAATAGGTAGGTGGGTACCTATAGTACTTTGTTGTAAGTGTTGTTTAAAATGTTTTTTTTAGGTACCTTTAGTACTTTGTTGTAAGTTTTGTTTAAAATGTTTTTTTTAATATTTTTTTTTCTTAGAAGTCGTTTACAGGAGAATAAGATTTTCCTTAACAATTTTTAATAAACGGTTGTGTGGTTAGTAGTTAGTACTTAAATTGAAAACATCGTATACGAGTAGAATATTAAAGAACTGCTTAGTGCCAATAAGTTTAATCGTTTTCGAAATATGAAGGTGTTCAAAATTTAACTTTATTTTTTAAAACAAAAAAAATATTTTTGTATTAATTTTGGTATTAAATATTATTAAAAATGTATCAATCATTCTGAACGGCATTCGAGAAAAACGATGAATTTTTGTTTAAAGAATGTGGAGTCGGTTTTGAGTAAAATAATACATATTTTCCTTATTGGCCAACAAAAATTTCTATGGCAGTGGCAGGTAACGTTATTTGTGGTCCTAAAAAAAAGTTTCAAGGGAATGTCCCAAAATCGCTAGAATTCTACCCATCTGTTACTGATTCTGACAGTAAGTCAGACAGGCGGATAGAATTAAGATACCCACTTTTTTCGTCTTGCCAATCATTGTTATGTCAAATTTGATCAAAATCTGTAGTTCCTACCTATCTACAACCTACCAATGTACATGTGTAGTATGTACACATAATAATGTATACCTATACAGATGTTTGTTTATATTGCAAGTTGTAGAGATCTAGACTAAATATAACGTGTTATGGGGGAATTCCCATTCCAATTGCTAATATTAGCAGAGAACAACGAACTTTAAAAGAGGTAACAGTAATAAACTTTGAATTTTGTATCTGACCTTTTTTAGTTATAGCAAATTAGGAATGAAATCAATTCTCAGTCAGCAGGTGTATTAAAAGAGTCATTAATATAAAAGTATTACACACATATGTATTTAAGTATCCAATCATTGTCGTTTACAATAAGAATATTCATTTGTATATGCTCAACAACTGCTAATAATTATAAGATGACACCTTGGCAATATTCTATGATACTTTAACGATTTAATAATTACCCAACTACTTTGAATTTGAAACAAAGGAAAATGTTCGAACTGTTTGCAGCTCCATCTTTCTGAAAAGCTAAATACCATCTTGTGATTCAGCTGAATATCAATTTCAGTGCGCCATCTGTCAGCGACTGGAATAGAACTGCATATTCTAGTGGGTACTAGTTGAGACTAGAACCATTTAATTCCCTATATAAACGGATGTTTTTGAGCGAGTGGACACAATTTAATTTTGAAAGTGCCAGTATGAAGTTCGAAGTTAAAGATATCCGGAAGTGACTTTAAATTGCATACTATTGCGATTAAAGAATAATAAAAACGATTTGAAGTGCGTTTAATTTGAAAAGTAAATAAGTGGAAGTTATTATTTAAAGGAAATAAGTTTTACTATCGAACTTAGGTAGAACAGTACAATACATTCTTAAATGATGTGCGCGTATAGATTTTCGGTGTGTTGTACGCACTTCCTTGCTTAATAAAACAAGAAGAAAATGCACAAAAAAACTCCATTACATCTATAACAAATACAATTCTATAGAATTGTATAACAGTTATAATTCTGTTTTTATATCTGGCTTAGTGCATAAGCCTAGATGTTTACTGCCGCTAACTAAGTTAAATTGTTGTTGTATTTTACATGAAAACTTTGATTTAAATACACTTAAAAATACACCTATTGTTATTTCTATCACTCCTGTTCAAACATATGCATAATACTGCGTTGTTATAGAAAGAAGTTTTGGTTTTTTTCGGAATTTAAGAAAAAAAAATAATTTTGCATTATCTCTTTTATTTTTTTTTCCTTTGCAGATAACAAAGGTATTCAAAAACAAGACAATCATCATTTAAAAAAATCAGCCCCAGGCTAAAGATGGAGGAAAGAAATCCCAAATTAGTTTTTTGTTCGGAAATTATACATTCCTCCAAAGAGATGACCTTTGAAAAGAGCAGAATAAAAGTTAGGATTGACAAGTAAATTTAAGTTAAAAAACGCTGCCATTTCCGAACAAATTTGATTAAAGCTATCGAAAGACTAAACGAAAATAAATCTTGAAAATATTTTAATCATAATATTTGGGTCGGTTTTTTTTTTTAAATTTAAGTTTTTTTTTATTTTTCTACAGCAACAGTTCTACCCATTTTTGCTATCGATATTCTGTTCATAATCACATAGTCAACTATCTTTTAATCTTAACTTCAATCATATTATATATATGTAGGTAGTCTTTAATAATAATAATAACTTTCTAGCTCTCAACCGGCTTCAGAGAAAAAATCTGAATCTAACCCAATCAAAATCCAAAATTGCGATTTTGTGACTCAGTCCCTGAATGGCATAACTTCAAAGAATTATTTAGAATAATCAGATGTAATTTAGTGTGGTCGATGTTTTTATTATTTAAAATTTTAAATAATTGAGACTTAAACATCGACTGCTCCTACGTGCAATGACCCCAAGTTGTTTTATTAAGTTAAAATCAAAAGCCACACTTAGCAACTGCTATCATTATAACTAATATACGTTCCACTGAAAATTAGTTGAGTTCAAAAGATAATTATTGTTATTATTATGTATAATAATTCAAAACAATTTATCTAATCACTTGCAATACTAACACTTAACTTTGTCCGTAGTAGATTATTCAAGGTAAGTCAATGAACCTTTATAATGGTTGTAGTATTAGATGGCATTTCAGGTTTTTGGCAAACAATTCACACAACGGAAATAGGCATTTGAGGTTTTTTGTTAAAATGCGGTATTGTTTTTGGGTTATTCACCTCTAGCTTTTGAATGACTATACCGATTTCGTTATAACTTGGCAATCTTACAAAAAAAATCGTTTTTTTAGAACTTTTGATTTATTAAATATTTTTTTGTCAAAGATATCATAAAATCATTCATCTTCAACGTGTGGTTACTTACAGTATTGTTAACCACAAGAGCAAGTTCGTGCGATCCACATCACGTGCATATTTTTATATGTTAAAAGCATACTAATATTCTGAAGACAAAATAAACGTAATTTAATTTAATGACGTCACTTTTATGTAAAGTTGTAGGACAAGTCAATAGGTCCAGGTAAAGTTTCTCGGACCTTTCATTTAATACACCAATTATCTATTGCCTCGATTAGGCAGATATTAAGGGCCAGTTTCACAGTCGACACTTACCGGAATAAGTGGCACTTAAGTTTCCAATATTAGCAATATAAGCTTAAATTCATAGCCAGCGTAAGTGAACTTAAGTCACCAACATCGGATACCTAATGCCACTTATTCAGGTAACAGTGAAGTGTGATATTGGGAATTAATCTTTCACATTCCCCAATTAAGTATCACTTTTCTGACTGTGAAACTGGCCCTAAATTTTCGGACGAAAAATTTAAGTAGTTTGTTTTGGACACAACTTATATAGGTATTTTGTATAAAAGAAACTTAGGGCAGTCGTTTGTTAGAATTTTCATAGTGATTTAATTGCTTTGGCATCACTTACATAAATTGATTTCTAGCATGTATCTACAAATTAACGTAATTGAATGACTTTTTTCATTCAAAGTGGTCGGACAAGTGAATGGCCCCAGCTTAAGTTTGTTGATTTATAAAGAAGGCAGTCTGAGCTTTCATTTGATACCTCATTTGTCCATTGCACCGATGAGGTAGATTAACATCAAATATATGCTTTTCCGTTATGGTCGGACAAGCGGAAAGCCTCCACGGTTTTGTTTGTCCGACCAAAAGTTTCAACATCTACTACAAAAATATTTCCGAATTTCATTAAAACTATCCCTTGCCTTTATGGTACAACCTAAGATCAAAAACCGGTACCGGAAGTGCCCATTTTCTGCAAGCTGGTATTATATAGTAAAGTAGCATTAGTAAGTATGTCCAAAGTGAAGTCGGACAAAAGCTTAGAATCATAGTGCAACGTATTGCCCAGACAAGTTCTCGGCACTTACCTTTTTTACAGCAAAAAACTCACGCGATTTTGGACCTTTATTTTTACAACGATGATTTTGAATTAAAAAAAAAAACATTTAAATTACTTTTAAATTCAAATGAAGATAAGTCAGCGTTTCTTTTCCTAGAATTAGAGAGCAGTGCACGGATGAAAAATTTTAACGACCTTGTTTGCGGTTCTTGTTGTTTTATTGTTTCTGCGTTTCCAGAATTGTAATTCCGTCAACGTCCGGTTTATATACCCAACGCTGTGGCAAGGTCTGCCTGTCTTTCTGGTGGTTTTGAGATTTTTGTCCGATGTATAGTATAGTGTTGCCTGGCGCAAATCCTCGTATCTAACCCTCCAAGTGGGTGCCGGGCGGGCAATAAGCACTACAGTTGTTTTGTGCGATGTCAAAACAGGTGTTTAGCTAAGGTCAGGGTGAATTGCTGTGAAGTTCCTTTACTTTTCTATAGTTCAATTTCTCAGCAATGCACTCTGACCATTGATACGAGGTTCCTGATTTTCAAGGTGGTGTGAGCGTTCTCAGAACACAATCCGTGCCGAAGAAATGGAAGGCTGGGGGACAAACCAGTCATTAACGAGCTCTTTCGGGTGCCCAGGCACAAGGCCCGAAATATTCTTTGCCTTACCCCGGTATATCGGCTCTACCGGGGCTCGACCAACTTTTTCCGACTTACTCGTGGGACCAAAATAGATATTCAAAACCCCAAACCCCCGTACGATGACATGACAAACGTGGACAGACCCCAACAACAACAACAACAGCAACAACAAACTACACCAAAAGACGTTGACATGACAGACATAAACGAACTTGGCAGCTTATTGGAAGATGAGCTGCTTGCCTCCAGCCAGGAGACAATAGTCAACGTCGGTGGCGAAGGCAGTGCTCGTAGTAGTACACCTTCGTCACCAAAACCGTCAGTTAGCACCCAGAACACCAGGGGTGGGCAGATGCTAACTACAAATCAAACCAAAAGCCATCCAAAACAAAAACATAAGTCCTACAGCTCGATTCGCAAGGCTCGCTTCAATAGTGCTGTCTTCGTCCTTAAGAAGATTGCTGAAAGGGAAGAAAAGCAAGCACTTAGCGAACGCGATCGCGAGGACAAGCTTAAATTCTCCAAAGTTGTCGAGGAATACAACAAGTTCTTGGAGGGCGCTGCTCTAAAGAGGAATGAGAACGTTACTAAGCGTAACAGGTCTCAGGATGAGACCTCCCAGCCCTCGAAAAAGAGCAAGGCTCTTCCAGTTCTTGTGAGTAAAAAAAGTAACAATCTACCATCCACATCCGGCAGTCAGCCAGTGGCGAAAACCCTTAGTGAAATCGTCAGGGACGACCTTCAGGTTGCGCTGACGGACGAACTTTCCTCTACGGGAAAGCCAGTCCTCGAAGCGTGGAACGCTATCGAGGCCAGACTGCAGGGTATGGTGGTGGATCTCATTTTGGGAGGACAGGGAGGGCCCTCTCCATCTTTCAACTCTGCTGAGACGGTAAGAGGATATAGGGTGATCAAGTGCAAGGATCAGTTCTCGAAAGAATTCCTTGGCAAATGCGTCGCTAAGATTAGTGACGCATGGAAAGGCATGAAGCTCAAGCTAATCCAGGCCAAGGACATTCCTAGACGACCGAAGGCTCGCATTTGGATACCCTATATGGATAAGCTGGATGGAGAGAGCTTTCTCAAAGTCCTCAAAAGCCAAAACCCGGAGGTTGTTATGGATGACTGGGTCGTCATAAAAGCTGAAGGGGAGAACAAAAACAAATCAACGATGTCCTTCCTTCTTTTGATTGACGAGACAGGAAGGTCATCAGTGGTTAAGGGAAACAATCGTCTGAACTTCGGCATCAGGGAAGCCAAAGTGAGGATACTGCCAACTCAAGGGGACGACACAGGAGAGGTCGTAGATTCTGACATGGTGTCAGACCCAGCGAGTGTGGCAAACCGAACTCCAACACAAAATGCTGAAATTCACACAGATTAATCTGAAGCACTCAAAAAGTGCTTCAGATAATCTTAAAATCTTCCTAAGGGAGGAAGATGTGGATTTCGGCCTTATCCAAGAGCCATGGGTTAGAAGCCAAAAAGTATGTGGACTTCAGGATAACCTATACAACCTGTTCTACATCTGTAACAACAATAACCAAGGTAACCCTCGTACATGTATTCTTGCTAAAAAACATTTAAAAGTGTTTCTCTGTCCAAACTTTAGCACTCCGGACCTGACAGTTGTCAGACTGGAGTCCAAGAGTAAAGGTGGGCTATATTTAGGGTCAGCCTACATGGCCCACGACCGTATAGCACCGCCCGAGGAAGTAACTGCCTTGATCCAGAACACCAACATGGCCAACCTCATACTAGGATGTGATGCCAATGCCAGGCACACCGTATGGGGCAGCACGGTAACCAACGAAAGAGGTGAGTCCTTATTCGACCATATAATCACTAACAACATGTCTATCTGTAACCAAGGCAACACCCCAACCTTCGTTTTCCCGAGCACGGACACTTTCGAAGGATGGGAAGATGTGCTGGATGTTACTCTAACAACCAATAATGAACTAGTCAGGGTAGAAAACTGGAGAGTGTCTATTCTGAGATCATTTTCTGATCACAGGTATATACTGTTCGATTTAGGTCTTAAAATTGAGCCCCCTACCCCGTTTAGAAACCCCAAACAAATCGACTGGAAGAAATTCAGCCTTATAGCAAATGCCAAACTAAAAAATGTACCAAATCTTTATCTAGATTCTGTTGAAGAACTGGAATCGAAAGTTAACACTTTTGAGACAACTATGAATGTAGCATTCAAAGCGTCCTGTCCAGTCAGGTACAGAAAAAAAACCTTCCCTCCATGGTGGAATGAAGACATCTCAAATCTTAGGAAGATAACGAGAACTACCTTCAATATCTGCTACGCAAATAAACAATGGCAACCCTACAAGGACTGCCTTAAAAAATACAAAAAAGCGGTATCCTCAGCCAAAAAACTGGCCTGGAAAGAGTACTGCGAATCTATTGAAAACATTAAAGACTCAGCTAGACTAGGCAAAATATTGTCTAAACAGCACTCTTGCCCATCCATCCTCAAACGGGAGGATGGTAGCTGGACAGAGGACTCAGCCGAATCTCTAGAGGCCTTAATGACAACCCATTTCCCAGGCTGCAAAGAATACAGCCTGGAAACAGAAACAGTCCCAAGTGGTCAGCCAGAACACTTGGAAAATATTCATGCTATTATTAGTAAGGAAAAGATCTCTTGGTCTATCAATAGCTTTTCACCATACAAGTCACCAGGTGTAGACTGTATAATCCCTGTCATGCTACAGAAATTACAAGATATAGTTATACCCTGGTTAGAAGCCTTCTTCATTAACTGTTTCCGGTTTGGCCATGTCCCAAAAACGTGGAGACAGGTCAAAGTGGTCTTCATCCCGAAGGTGGGTAAAAGGGGACATGAAGCCCCTAAAGACTTTAGACCCATCAGCCTCACCTCCTTCGTTCTGAAAACACTAGAACGGTTAATTGACATATACATTAGAGGCATTTTAGATAGAAATCCTCTTTCCAAATCACAACACGCCTACCTCAAGGGAAGATCCACTGAAACGGCACTTCACGAGGTAGTACGTACCATCGAAAAAACAATTCAATACAAAGAGTATACCCTAGCAACCTTCCTTGACGTGGAGGGAGCTTTTAATAACGTATCAGCTACTTCGATTCAAAAATCTCTTGCCAAGTTTGACGTTGATGTTCACGTCACAAAATGGATTTTATCCATGCTTAGATCAAGAATCATCCAGGCTACGTTGGGTAGCAATCGCATAATCAAACTAGCAGATAGGGGAACACCTCAGGGAGGAGTTCTATCCCCCCTATTATGGCTACTTGTCATGGACACAATTCTGTGTGAACTGGATAATTGCGGGGTTAAAGTGGTGGCGTATGCGGATGACCTGGTGGTTATGACATCAGGGGCGTTTCCTACGGTGATAAGCAGCATCATGGAAACTGCTTTAAGAAGAATCAGCTTCTGGGCTACTAGCTGCGGACTTAGTGTCAATCAAAATAAGACAGAAATGATGCTCTTCACCACTAGGACTAAAATACCTCCCTTTACCCTGCCCAAACTAAACGGTCACACTCTCTCTCTATCAACAAAAGCTAAATACCTAGGAGTCATCCTGGACCCTAAGCTAAACTGGAAAATCAATATCGAAGAGCGTGTAAAGAAAGCAAGTATAGCTTTCTATGCTTGTAGTAAAACATTCGGAAAAAAATGGGGTCTGCAGCCTAAGATGATATTATGGACATACACTGCTGTGGTTCGTCCAATCTTAACATACGGATCGATCGTATGGTGGCCAGCCCTAAGCAAAAAATACAACATAGAAAAATTGAAAAAGATTCAAAGAACAGCTAGCATAGGTTCCACAGGTGCAATTAGATCTTGCCCAACCGATGCACTAAGCGTCATTCTTAATCTTCTTCCTTTAGATCTCTTCATCAAGTACATGGTATCTTGCAGTGCAACCAGGCTTAAAGAAATAAACTGCTGGTCGGAAAAACCCTATGGTCACACAAAAATTCTGGAACTGTTGCCAAGAGACCTGCGTTCAGTCCATACTGACTATCAAACCCCTTCTCTCAACTTCGGAAAAAGCATCAATGTGCTTATTCCTACCAGAGACGAGTGGAATAATGATTCGGTGATAAGTGAGTATGACACCACAATCTTCACCGACGGTTCAAAGATGAATGTTGGAGTTGGGGCGGGTGTTTTCTCGGAGGCATTGAAAATAAATAACTCTTATCGCCTACCTAACACCTCCAGCGTATTTCAGGCCGAGGTACTAGCTATTAAAGAAGCCTGCAGGGTACTCAAACAAAAAATAATTTCTAACCAAAATATCCACAATGTGGCCATCTGTATAGACAGCCAGGCTGCAATCAAAGCAATTGATAGCTGCCTGGTAACCTCAAAGTTGGTAAATCAATGCAGAGGTGAGCTCGCAGGCTTTGGCGAAAGCACTAAAATCTCACTCATATGGGTCCCAGGCCATAGTGACATCCAAGGCAATGAGCACGCAGATGAGCTTGCCAGGCAGGGATCAGCCCTTCCCATCTCTCAGGCAGAAGAAGTCGACCTTCCACTGGGATTCGTGAAGGGCAAAATATATGACCATTTCCTATCTGAATCAATAAAAAGGTGGCAAGGTCTGTCAAACTGTAAGATATCTAGGAAGATATGGCCTACCTATGACAAAAGCAGATCAATTGAATTAATAAAGCGAAATAGAACAGATACGGCCAGGATCGTTGCAGTCATCACTGGCCATTGGCCAATAGGAGAACACGCGGCTAAGCTACGGATACCTTTTAATAGTTTCTGCCGAAGCTGCAAGAATCCCCTAGAGAGAGAAACCATCGAACATTTTCTCTGTGACTGCCCAGCCCTGGCCAGATCTCGCTTCCTGGCATTTGGAAGCCCTTTTCTTGATAACCTAACCGTGCTGTCGAACAAAAGGATAAATGACTTTATCTCTTTTCTAAATAGCACCAGATGGATCTAATAGATCAAACAATAACTTCACCACAGCACTTGCATTGGAAGTGGGAGGACTGGCGATGGTCTAACGGGATTCGGTGAATCGGTAGTCGTGGACTGTATCGCTATCGACTCCGGTTCGGGCCCGATGGACCATTGCTGGGCTAATAAGTTAGGTAAACAAAATAAATACAAAAATCATATACAAATATCGTCACTAACTCCCCGCACTACCTCTTAATACATAACTGGGGAAGGACTTAAAAGTCTGCCAAAACCTAACCAGGTTTACCTTGACTTTGAAAAAGCCCAACCACAAGTAAATCTAGTGATAGGTTGTACGGACGGCTCTCAATCCAACTACCTAGCACACAGTGTGAGCTTAACATTCCCCTGAGGTCAAGAGTACAGACCAAAACCTAGTCCCTATATCAATCAACAAACTCGGCTTTAACTTTTCGGACAATCACCACCTCTATAACTGGTGCAAACCTTAAAGCACTGATATATACCTAGTAGGTATTACCTTGCTTAGTATAGGCAAAGCCACGAGTGGATCTGGTGAAGGGCTATATGGTTGGATCGCAACCCCACCGGAACCACCTAGCACACAGTCGTGAGCTTGGTGCTCTTGTAGGGCTGCGTGATAAAACAATAACCTAGTCCCCCAAGTAATTTTGTCTAGTTTAATAAAAGAAAAAAAAAAAACAACCCCTATATCAAGAAACAAATCAGGTCAAACGAGTTATGGTATCAAAACGGCGCACAACAGCGCTAATTGGGTTCTACGGGAACAGGTGTTCTCAGAACCGCCATTTTACCTACCTACCTATAGTATCTAAAGATTTGCTAAATAATCACACTTTTGTCCCGCCAGCTCGATAGGTATTAGGTATATACATACATTACAGTTGGGTTCCTATTTCATTCGATGCGTCAACGAAAATCCATAAATATTCGTATCTATTGAATTTAAATTGATACTTTTTTGCAGACAAATAGTCAACTAGAATAATTAGGTGTAATTTATCAACACAATTTTATCTATTCAAATTTTAAGACTATTGTTTTAATAATATTAACAAAAATTGTCCAATGTTATATATTGTGTTACCTATGCAGTCTATTTTGATTGACTTTTTTCACACCCAGAACAAGCTTTCGATTGATATTTCTCCACTCTGAAATATTGTTTTCTCTTAGGTCTAGTTGGATGTTGTACTTCGTTTAGATATTTTTCCAGTCCTTGAAGAAAAGGGTTTTCGTTCTCAGAGCTTTTTTGGCAAGAACTTTGGTCAGGCGTGAATCGTCTTCCTCATTTAGAACCTTGACATATATAGTTCATGTTAAGTTGGAGTGTAAACATAGAAAGAGGTGACATACCACTTTAAATTTGGAGCAGATAGTTAGGCGTGGTTATTGGCAGCCACAAAACGCAATGTTGTAGTTTTGATTCCTTCTACTAGAATTCCTGCTGGTACGCAGTTTGAAACACCGCAAAAACAGCCTGAATATTATAGCACTTAGGATACATCCCTGTGTTACACCAATTTCTATTCTAAACTAATCTGAAAATCCATTTCTATTCCATATTGCTGATTTATTTGGGCTGCATAGTTTCCTGAAGACATTTAAAAACTTTGTTGACACGCCAATTTGAGAAAAGTTGTTATTCGTGTCAAATACCACTCAATAAAAATACATACAATTTTGGTCCCAGGTTTAGATATCTTTGTGCGATACTTGTTAAATTGAAGATTTGATTCACAGTAGAAAAGCTTTCTCTGAAACTTGGCTGGAATTAACTTTACTTTCTATTTTCCTTAACCCATTTTGTTAGCCTTGTATTCAACAAACCTGTAAAGTTAAATTCATAAAAGAATTTTTTCTATAAATCGCTGCATTATTGGGAACATCTGTCTTGAATTTTGGATATATTATTGAATTTTGAAATGCTTCTGGTTCGCTTCATTGTATATACAATTTAAGGATTTAAGAACTTTTTATGAAAGTATTTTGCAGCATTTTGGAAGAACCCATGCGGCATTCGATCTTTTCCTGGCGGTTTATTTTGTTTAGTTTTTCTTAATACTTCAAAATATTTGCGGTCCTTCTGGGTTAAAAATCGATTAAGAGCGCTAACTTCAACAAGGATCCCTACTTTGTGTGTGTTTCCGTTGAGTTTTTCACAATTGTCCAAAATTCTTTGCTACCGGAAATATTAGCTATTTCACTCGCCACTCCAATAAAATACATAGATTTCTTGTGTTCACAAATTGCCCTGTAACGACCATTCGCTTGAATATAAATTTGTTTAGTTGTTTCGGTGTTCAGCTTATCATGCTTATTTTGCTGAATTTCCTCATAGCTTTAGAAACAATTTGAAATTTTTAAAAACTTAAATAAAAACTTCTCAATAATGCTAGACGGTACTGTAGTTTTAATTTATAAATAATTTTAAACCGGTAAGTATGCAATCATTATAAGCATATGAACTAAACGGCTAAAAGTATTCGATGGTATCCAGCGAAAATGAACACAAGTTTCTGATCAAGACTCATCTGCCCAAAACAAATGACAAACAAAACTTTCTATAACTTATTTAAAAGCTTCTCCGTAAGCAAAACTAATATTACCATAATCCTCAACGACATGTCGTGGTTTATGCCAGACAAAAAGCTGCACCAGGGTTGTCACAAGTGGTCAAGATAAAGCTTAAGCAATGCCGAATATTTCTAAGAAAATCTTGAGTTTGGTGGTAGCTCACTCAAGTGGTTGTTTTTGTTCGAAAACTTCAATAGGTGTATTAAAATTCACTTTTAACTATTTAATATTGATGACGATGGCGCAAATTGTATACAGCCTGACATTAAGTTGTTAGCACAAACAGTATTACCATGATACACTTTGTAACTAGTATCATGCTATACCTATTTTCTTAATAAACTCCTGCTGACCAATGGTAAATACTTCTGTACAATAAATTAAAGCTGTTGAACGAATAGACACAGTTTCATTTTGAAAGTCACATTTCTTTGTAAAAAGGCAGTCTGAAGTGGTTTTATATTGCATAGATACTATTGAGCAGGGTTGCCAGTTTAGGGGTTTTCCCCATAGATTTAGGGTTTTTTTTTATCTGGGGAGACAAGATGTTTGGGGGGAAATCTGGGGGGATTCATTAAGAGCTAAAAGGTTGAGGAATCGTATGGGTATTGAAACAGCTGACAGTATTCTACGAGCAAGACATTCCTTACAGTCTGGATGTCAGAATTTTGCACCAATAGAAGATAATGTTTAAAACTTTCACAAGTTAGAATATGTATCAAACCGAAACGACAGCCAAAACGAAGACCACGAAAATGTACTAGAACTTTTTTTTAAAGAAGTGCAAAAAAAAAATTTAATTCGTTCATATTTAAATTTTCATATTTAGGTATCTATTTCTCGTGAGTTAAGTTAAACCAGAGTTAGCTAGCTCTAGAAGTAAATTAACCCACAATGAACTGAGGAAGCAGTTTTTCGGTGGAGAATGAATGCGGAATGACTTAACAAACTCTTTGCATTAAATATCAAAAGCGTCTGTTCAGTTAATCCTGAGTTAACACACCAAATTTTATGATTTAACTCGCGTTTAACTATAATAGCGCACTGAAAAACTCGACGTAAGGGTTTGTTTCACAATGTCTGATTAAAGTTCTAAATAAGCAACTTGGAAATTATAAGTCAATTACCAACCTCCCTTATGTTTCCCAATATCTGAATAGTACATATTACTTATAATTAAAGTTCAAAGTATTTTAATGGCCAAATGAAGTGTCAATTAGAGAATTTACTTGGCAATTTAAATATAATTAATTGATTTTCTCAAGTTTTTATCAGTCAAAACTATTTTGTCTGGAAAACTGGAACATCTAATTGACACATACATTTATTATTTCGAAAAATTGTGAAACGCTTTTTTTGAGAAAGTTTTTTACTGGGAGGATTTAATTTGCGGATAATTTAAATGTCGAATAAATAATCAAAACTTTACTCAGACTTTGTGAAGCAACCCTAAAATTTATAAATTTTCTTTTCTTACTTAGTACCTTTTTTATATACATATTGTGAATTACTTAAATATAAAATTAAAAACAAATTTAGGAGCTGTGAATAAAAATTAAAGTTGAAAAAATATTTATAGGTTTTTGTTGATAAGATGTGGTAATCTGGGGCGTTTCTAAATTTTTCTGGGGGGACATTTTTTTCCATCTGGCAACACTGCTATTGAGATTGGTGATTAATAAAAACGATTTGAAGGGAAATAAATTGTATTTAATTTGTGATGGAAAGAAGTGGAAGTTATTAATTGAAAGGAATAAAGTTTTATTGCGGAAGCATGGGCAGTACATATTATAAATCTATTTGATACACCTACGCCAGATATTGACTTTGCATGTTTTGATAAATTAAATGGGCTTTAGGATATTATAACTTCAAATGAAGTCTTAGTAACATATTTCTCCCTTGCACGAATCCAAATTGCGCTCTGATTCCTACAATATGTTCTTTTTTATGGAAATCCTCAGGTTAACCTGGTTAAGACGAGTCTTTTCTTTATTCTGTAGTTTTGTGGTATACAATGGACTAAAAGCCTTAAAAAGTACATATGTATGTGTCTATATAAATCATTTATTTGTTAATTCGTTAAGGTAATTTTTGGGAAATTTCTAGTTGAGTTTTAGATGTCATCTTTGTTTTCTGGTCCATTCCACGGCTTCCAGTCCTTAGAAGTAATTTTTCAATCACTAAAATTGGTGATTCAAGCGCTAGTGTTAAAACGATCGCCGCCATTAAAGAAATCCCAAACGTACTCCAGAAAAATAATATCTGCAATTGAAAGTGAATATTTTTTGAGAATATTATAATAATTAAGATGTTGAGCTTTATTTTTATTACGATCGAATAGTCTGAGAAATAAACGTCTGTTTTTGTGATTCCATAGTTGAAAATTTGAACATTGAAGTGCACCAAATACATGCAGTATGTCAATCGGCTAATTGGTTGCCATATCTCATGTGAAAGAAATGAATTTATCAAACCACCAAATCCAAAATGGCATGCAAAAATAAGCCAGGAAAGTGCAACACCCCATGTAACACGCCTTAAAGTTTCGTACATTGCAGCTTCAAGAATAGTTTGCTGGCGGTCCGAATTGATCGTTAAATATGGACCATAAATTACGACTAGAATTAATGCAAAGCACACGCCCCAACCAAGCATTTGAATTTGCTAGAACAATTAAAACATATACATTACATTAATATTGTTTCCAATAACAAATTATGTTCGTTCGTATAAAAACCTTTGAAAGACGAATTGATTTGTTCTTGATCCTGTGCATAAAGTATCCCAGTCCTAGACCCATCAGCCAAACTGAGTATCTGGCATGAGTTGGCACATAAACTAGACGTAGTTGATCATCTTCTAGAACCCTAAAAACGTTTTTAAAATGTATTTATACCTGCAACTACTCAAATGACCCGTTTACACGTTTCCTTCGAATCTTTGAACTCAAAACAACTTTGACAAATTTGACCAGTCAAGATCACTACTATAAAATTATGTACGTGTAAACGTGTTATAAGATTTTCTGTTACCCCACAAATGAATGAAATCCATAATAGAAAAATATTGCAATTACATATCCAGTTGACAAAAATGAAAGTAAAAACATTATGGGAACAAACTTCCTCCCCCATTTCCACAGAGGAATCAAAATCAAAGGTGATAACAAGTAAAGTTGAGTGTCAACAGCTAGATACCATGTTTGATGTATGCACTGAAAATTAAAAAAAAAATTTGTTTATACTAAAAATGTTCTTCCATGTTAACCCTACTATATCCAATGGATTTGCATAATTTTGAATGTGAAGCAACGTTGACCACCAATTATCATTGCAGTTGCCAATCAATTTTGAGTAGGCCTCTTTTAAAGGTCCAGTTCCTATATACTTATCAAAAGCGAGAGTGTAAATAATAACAGCGGCTATTGGAGGAGTCAGGCGTATATAACGATGGAAGTACATCAAAGGAATATTTAGTTTTCCATTCCTTTTAGGAAAAATTAAAATAAAATTTTAGTAGTTATACTCGATGGAGTAAGGAAACAACAACCAAGGAAATAATGTTCAATTAAAATGTTAACGGGAGTTACCGCATTTTCGAAAAAAGTTACAGATTTTTCGTTACTTAAAATACAGAAATATAAATTATTAGTCAAACTACGCCAAATTTAGTTTTGTGCTTTAGACTTTGAGGAACAAAAAAATGCAAAGTTCAGCATATTACAATTTTTTGAGGCTTTTCTAATTTTACCCACATTATTTCCATAAAAGTTGTTTCTTTCATATTCGCACCATAGAATCGGAATTTACTTTAGCTTAATTTTACCTTTTATCCAATTCAGGGAATCCTACCCAAGCTATTAGCAAACCGCTAACTAAGAGAAAAGTATCCACCGAAACAGTGCCCATTGTAACATGTAAAGTAGATGCAGCATCGAACCACTATAGTTCAAGAACTTATTTTATTGTTTTTGGTTAGATATTTGGAAAAAATTATCTTACTGAAAAGTAATCAACTGTATTTATTAGTGTTAACAATGAGGACAATGTATAAGAATGGCAGAATATAACCCATATCATTGATAGAACACGGATTCCTGTTAGGCAGCCAATAGTGTTGTCTGACTTCAAATAACGTATTTGAAACAATTTCCGACTGTTTGTTACTAAAGAAAAAGCTAAAAATATTTCTTTTGCTTGCTCTGTAAAAAGACACTATTAGAAAATTTATTTTAATAATGTATTAAACTATTTTTACTGTTAAATTTAACCGTATAAATATCGTAGAATGT
The DNA here is from genome assembly GCA_932273885.2 of Leucozona laternaria. NCBI lineage: Eukaryota > Metazoa > Arthropoda > Insecta > Diptera > Syrphidae > Leucozona > Leucozona laternaria. The sequence continues at coordinate 576,385 of OW026367.1, forward strand.
ACTTAGCAGCATCATTAATCCAATGGTTGAAAATATTAGACTTTAAAGTAGTTTTATATAAATATGTATATAAATATTTATTTGGGTTCAATTTATTCTTACATGCCAGCAATATTTATGACCTCGAAACGAGGCATTTCCGCTGTCACACAATTGTTAACAACTACTTCGTTAAACGCTCCATTTAAAACGTCAATAGTTGCCTCTCGAAAAACTTCTGTTAGAAAATCAGGATCACAAAAATCGGGAACACATATTCCTATGCTAATCGCCATTAAAAGTTCGTATTGGTTTCGTGGAGCTGTCTCATTATGATGCCGTGATTCTATAGTCTGACCTTCTGGTAAAGGCAGCGATGCAAAGCAATATTTTCCATTTGTTAGACCAATGGGCTCACTGAGGTTTGTTGATATATCAAGACACTCATCGAAATTACCCAAGTCTTTAAAGTGGCCATATAGTAATCCTGAGGGAATTTTGCCCCAGGAATCAATAACTGTAAGATATAATTATTCATAAATAACAATATCATAATTTATTATTAGCAATTGCACTAGGTTAGGTTAGGCTAGAAGGGGTGATGCTACAGCAAGCCGCATCATCCTATTCGGATCTCCAATCTAATTGCACTAACACACACAAAAACCTAAATTTTTATTTGAAGCGGTTTTCACTTTAAAGTTTTAAAAATTCGATTAACAAAGTTTTGCTATTCAAAATACGATGTGTAAAAATATAGGATTTTATATAGTTCTTTAAAAAAAACACATTCACTCACGACGAAATGTCGTTATTTATTTCATTATTGAATTTTGTGTGTCGACTTTTTTCAGGCGATGATATAAAAGTGAGAAATCGAATACTTCGAATCAACTTACATGGAAGCACATTTAAACTAGGAAGGCGATTTACAATGTCTTTAAGAGCTAAAGTACACTTTTCGGAATCTTCTAATTTTTTTGTTGAAACAGAAAGGTTTTTATGTTGCATATGGTCAAAAAATACTTTCGAAAGGATATCATTGGGTAAAGTGAGATTGTTCAAGAAGGAAATTGTGTGGACTTGAGTAATTAGGAAACTTAAAGTTATCAATGATAAGTACAACAAGTATTTCATTTTAAAACCAAATGTCTGCGAGTTGATAGATTTTTCTTAACTAAAAAATTCATTATTTGTGCTAGCCTTTTTATTAACACTTAAGACTTCATCAATAGGTTTATGCGATAAGCAACATAACTATGTGCATATATGTATGAGTTTCATCAATAATCAAGGGTCTTGTAAAAGGCACTAAAAAAAGTTGACAAATAGTTCGATAAAAAAAGTTTGATAAATTATATGATACCTAAGTTGCGTGCATCGCATGCATCGATACCTAAGTTGCATGCATCGCATATACCTGTATATGTATGTGATTAGTAAATTTATAAAATAGAAACTCGGGAGCTTCGTTAATGTTGAAATTCCATTCCATTTGTTATATTCTTTATCGTTGAGATGTGTTACTTCTTATATTTTAACCTAGGGCTATACGTAAAGTCATATTTGAATAATTTAATTTAATTAGAAAGATTGATACTTATTATATTTATTCTAATTATTGAGTTTAAATTTATAAATAAATTTAGTTTCAACATTCAATTTACCAGACAGCAGACATACTTGAAAAAGGTCGATTACTATATTTAGACATTTGGTATATTAAACATATATATATATTATACATATGTATTACTATAATTTTAAAATATTAAAATAAATTTGATTTTAGTTTAAAAGATATAACATATGTATCTATATAAATATAGCTATATTCAAAAATTTTACTGAAACGATTTAAAAACAACTTTTTGTTAAATTCAATGTTTAACTCCACTTTTTTAAAAAATTAAAATTTAAATTTTTTGTACTTATAAAAAATACTTATTTTTTAAAACTGCTCCTACGATTTATTAAAAAAAATTCTCATAAATTAGGATTTAGTAATGAAATCAGAAGTATACGAAATTAGTTTTTCTTAGAATGAGAATTAGTTTCGTTAAATTCAATAAGAATTAGTATGACATTTTTGTTTGATTGAATATAGAATGTTCAGCGGAAATTTTTCAACTTTAAATTGCGATTGTAGAAATACTCGCGGATTGAGGTAAGCAGGAGGGGTATTATTCAAAGTGCAGGATTTGCGGAATTGTTACTCGCCATTAGTCACTGGTCGGGAGCGCACCGCGCGTTTTCGGTGGAGCTGGTACGTGCGGGTCACGCTTTTTGCACTCATTTTAATATTCGAAGACTAAGTGATGGGCCGAGCACTCAACTTATGTGCGCTCCCGACCAGTCACTCATAGCGACTAACAATTCCGCAAATCCTGCTCTTTGAATGATACCAATCCTGCTTACCTCAACCCGCTAGTATTTTGATGATTGCAATTTAAAGATGAAAAATTCCCTCTGGACACCCTTTATTTTAATCTTGTTTCTAATTTTGTCGATTTATAACGATTTGCCAGTTTAACTAATCTAATTTCATAATAAAATGCAAGGGAGTAGGAATAACAATCAAACATATATCACTTGAATTATTTTGAAATGAACATACAAAAAGCCATATAGGATAATTTCATACTAGGAATGTAACTTCCTATCTATAAATACTTTCTTATGAAACAATTATTGTCGATTTTTTGTCTTAATATTATTAGATCCTAATTGAAGAAAAAATAAATTGTCAGCGATATGGCGGTGTTGTTTTATTAGACTAAGATATATAAACGTCTTTTCGATAGTCAATATAGCCATAAAGAACAATAACCATAAACAACAGTTTGATTGCTAGTATTTGAGAAGCCAGCACAGCAGTTGCATTAAAAAGAGCAGTTCATGACTAACAAACTAAATAGTTCTATTACAACAAATAAATTTTCTTAAAGCACACTCTTTTGAACACTATAAAACACTACCATGAACATTAATCAATCAGCTTTGGGCAGAGGCGATATCGTAATTAAACCGATCAGGTCTTACAGAGACCCATTTTACTTAATGTTTGTATTTTGTAAAATCTTCTATAAAATTCTGTTACTGTTATAATTGGCATAAAGCTTAGTTCTCTTTGATCTAGGTATATCTTAAGCGGCCCATACACACAACACAAGTAATTACATATATGCAACGGTGTCAGAAATTGTGTCATAAAAATCAAAATATTTTGATTTTTTGTGGAGACACCAGCCCAAAAGCAGCACAGATTTAAATTAACCCACACAAGTGTCGTGTGTATGGAGTATGGACGACCGCTTTAGCAACATACATTTGTGTGTTGTGTATGCATGTGCGCTCTACAAACAACGAAAATTAATGAAGCGATTTGCTGAAATAAGGAAAAATAAAGTCAAAAATGGCTCACAGGGCAATTTATTTTTCCGTCTCATCATTCTTCTCCTTCGTACACATTATGAGTAAATTCACAAACGTCAAATGTTTGTGTAGCGATCCGGCATCACTGGTTTTTTGCGATGCTGATGCTTTCACAGCTGTTGCCGATGCGATGCTGATCGCTTATCTGTTTTACGTTAAAAAACATTTTATGGCGTTTAATTATCATATGGTGGTAATATTATTAAAAACTTAAAACTTAAAAACTGGGACATAGGTTCTGGCCCTAGACCTGGGAAATAAGTTCTGACCTTGGGTCTGGAACTGGGACGGAGGTTATGGATCTGGGACAAAGCTTCTGGAGATGGATCTGGAACCAGAGGACAAAAGTTCTGGAGGTGGGTCTGGAACTTCGACAAAGGACAATTTTTTTTGTTTTTGGAAATAACTTTTTTACAAATGCAATAAAAGTTCTGGAAGTGAGTTTGGAACTTGGACAAAGAAAAAAATTGTTTTATTGGAAATAAAAAAAAAACTTAGATTTACATATTAAAAAAATTGTTTTTTTTTAACTCCCTTATGCGGTTCTCCGTTCAGTCGCCCGACAGGCGTATATGTTTGCTAGCACAAAAGTACTTTGGGTGGCCCGCTGCGCGGGTTCTAAGGATTTAAACAACCTTTTTCGGGTGGTCATCCCGTTGCTCCGCTTAGATTATGTTCAGTCGCCTGGTAGGCTCCAATGTCAACAGTTATAACTAAAATTAAACTCTTTTTTCAATTTTTTTAAAAAACTAGATTTTTTAACTGTTTTAATTTTCTTTTTTCAAAATCTCATTTTTTTGTCATAAAAAAACATATTTTTTTGTTAATTTTTCCAATTTTTTTATTTTTTTTTTCAAAAATCTCATTTATTTTTTATCAAAAAAACAGTTACGGAAAAAAGATGTTTTTTTTTTAATTTTTCCAAAATAGTTGAAAAAAGTTCATTTTTTTTTAAATATTTTTTTCAAAAAAAAAAATCCATATCTGTCCCAAGTCCAGAATCACCTTTGTCCAGGTTCAGAAGTCCGAAAAATTCTTCCAATTGTATTATGCTATTCGAAATCACCATCAAAATTCTTCCAATCGTATTTTCACCGTACTGCTGGATTTGTTAACGATCTCATCAACAACTTATCAAGATATTTCTCTATGCTTCTTTGCTTAAAGTTTGCGCATCAGTTTATGAAACTTTGCAAAAATGAACAGTTGGCATCTAAAGAGATGCTTAATGTTTGCGTTTGTGAACGTTTGACTTTGAGGATCGAGCATCATTATTGCAGTGAAGCGTTTATGAATTTACAATATGTTCGAAAAAATCGTGATCATAGTGTAAATTCATAAACGCATCACTGCAATAATGATGCTCGATCCTTAAAGTCAAACGTTCACAAACGCAAACATTTAGCATCACTTCAGACGCCAACTGTTCATTTTTGCAAAGATTCATAAACTGATGCGCAAACTTTAAGCAAAGAAGCATAGAGAAATATCTTGATGAGTTGTTGATGAGATCGTTACGAAATCCCGCAGAAGGTACGCTTAAAATACAATTGGAAGAATTTGATGGTGATTTCGAATAATATAATACAATTGGACGAATTTTTCTGGACTCCTGGACCTGGACAAAGGTCGTTCTGGACCTGCACAATGATGGAATTTTTTTTTTTGTGAAAAATTAATAAAAAAAAACCTTTTTTCCTAAACTTTTTTTCGACAAAAAAAAATGAGATATAAAAAAAAAAATTTAAAAAAATTCAAAAATTAAAAAAAAATATCCATTTTCGGAAACTTTTTTTTTGACAAAAAAAATGAGATTTTTGAAAAAAAAGTAAACAAAATTGAAAAAAAAGTTTAATTTTAGTTGAAAACTGTTCTGATTATTGATTGGAGCCTCCCAGGAAACTGAACAAACCCTAGGTGGAGCAACGGAATGACCACCCGAAGAAGGTAGTTAAAATCCATAGAACCCGCACAGCGGGCTACCCAAAGTACTGTTGCGCTAGAAAACTGTTGACATAGACACCTGCCTGGTGACTGAACGGAGTTATACGTGAGCGGTTTAGAAAACCGAAAAAGGGAGTTAAAAATTTTTTTTTTATTTGTAAGACAAACTTTATGAAAAATGTTTTATTTCCAAAAAAAAAATGTTTCCTTTGTCCAAGTTCCAGACCCACTTCCAGAACTTTTTTTTTTGAATTTGTTAAAAGTTATTTCCAAAAACAAAAAAATTTGTCCTTTGTCGAAGTTCCAGACCCGCTTTTGTTCTGGTTCCAAATCCACCTCCAGAACCTTGATTCAAAAAAAAATTGTCCTTTGTCCAATTTCCAGACCCACCTCCAGAACTTTTTTTTTAATGTTTTTAAAAGTTGTTTCCAAAAACAAAAACATTTGTGCTTTGTCAACGTTCCAGAGCCACCTCCAGAACTTTTGTCCCGGTTCCAGATCCACCTCCAGAAGCTTTGTCCCAGATCCAGAACCTCCGTCCCAGTTCCAGACACAAGGCCAGAACTTATTTCCCAGGTCTAGGACCAGAGCCTATGTCCCAGTTTTAAAGTTTTTAATACTATTACTACCATATGATAATTAAACTCCATTAAATGTTTTTTAACGTAAAACAGATAAGCGATCAGCATCGCATCGGCAACAGCTGTGAAAGCATCAGCATCGCAAAAAAGCAGTGATGCCGGATCGGTACACAAACATTTGACGTTTGTGAATTTACTCATAGATACTCATCTTGTTATAAATAACGGACTTTTGTATTCGCTTACTCACTTCCTCTTTTTCCTGAACGTGTCTATAATCTGTTCCTTATTTTATTTTTGACAAACAAAACTCCTTTTTTTAATTATATTTAATTATAAGACAGTGCTCTCTATTATTGACACTGGGATTCACTTGTAGCTCTTTCCCAATTTTGAAGCTGCACAAAATTGCAATTCATTGACAATTGAATGTTATAACCCATTGCGCACATCAGGGACGGACAACAAGAATGGTTTTATTATAACGGGTGATTTTTAAGCTGGTTTGGTTTTGGCAACACTGGTTTTGACAGCTGACGTGTGTTTAGTACCTTGTGTCACTGTCAAACAGCTTCAGTTTGGTTTGCAATTTAGCCATGGATCGTCCTACAAATGAACAACGCTTGCAAATTATTGAATTTTACTATCAAAATTCGTGCTCGGTTCGAAATGTTCATCGCGCGCTGCTTGTGTTCAGCGATGAGGCTCATTTTTGGTTGAATGGGTACGTAAATAAGCAAAATTGCCGCATTTGGAGTGAAGATCAGCCAGAAGCATTGCAACAGCTACCAATGCATCCCGAAAAAGCCACTGTTTGGTGCGGTTTATGGGCCGGCGGCATTATTGGGCCTATTTCTTCAAAGATGATGCGAATCGCAGCGTTACTGTCAATGGTGAACGCTACCGAGCGATGATAACAAACTTTTTTTGCCCGAAATGGAAGTTCTTGACTTGCATGATATGTGGTTTCAACAAGACGGTGCCACATGCCACACAGCACGCGAAACAATGGCGCAATTGCGAGGCGAGTTTGGTGAACAGTTAATTTCACGTTTCGGGCCGGTCAATTGGCCGCCTAGATCGTGCGATTTGACACCATTAGATTATTTTTTGTGGGGGTATGTCAAGGCTAATGTCTATAGGGACAAGCCCGCTTCGATTGACGCACTGGAAGCCAACATCCATGCGTTCATTCGTGAGATACCGGCCGATATGTGTGAAAGAGTATGCCAAAATTGGACTCAGCGGATGGGCTACCTGAGACGCAGCCGCGGTCAACATTTGCATGAAATTATCTTTAAAGATTAAATTGCAAGGTTCAAACTATCGATTCAAATAAATATTTCATTCATTTTTTCGAATTTTGTGTGTTTTTTTTTTTAAAAAAGTTCTAAGCCTCTTAAAAAATCACCCGTTAGTAACACTAGTTTATAACAGTTTAATTTATAAAAGTACAAAATTAATTTTTGCACAAAAAATCAGCTGCGTGTTACCTCACCCACTCTAACAGTAGCACCTTCGACACTTTTTTTTCAAAAAGCAGAAATACATTTTCTAATTTTCATGTCAATATAATCCCAATTTATAAATATATATGCTTAATATTTTTGAAACAAGGCTAATAAGCTAATGCAATAATAGGATTCGGAGTTATTCTTGTGAAATTTGTTGGCAAATACTCGGGAATAAACTACAGCGGGAGGCAGCTTAAATAAGGCGTATTTTCAATTTATCGTTCGAAATAAGTATGTTTGGCCTTAAGTCTAATTGATTAAAACCATTTCATCAAAACAGATTCTATTGCAAAATTATTTGTTGCATCATTCAAACTTTGAATTTGTGTGATACATTGAACGTCTGATTTTTCGATTGAAATTTGTAGATAAGATTGTCACATTAATATTACTAATTATACAACACCCAATTTCCTTAAGGTAAATCGGAAGCTATGAATACTATTCGCAATTGTCATATTAACAGTCTAAAACTAGAGCTATGGTCATAATTACAAAGACAATAAATTGTATCTTAATTAGTTATTAGAAAAGTGATTATTCAAAATGATTATAAACATTATATCATTGCGAGCCGGCGGATCTATGATTTTGGTAGACCTAGATCAGTAAAGTTCTATCTATAATACTTCAAAGGAGTAAAGTTCGTTGTTGAAAAGAATTTAAAACAACTACCTAAATGGATGAATGACTATATTTGTTAGCTTTACAATTGAAACTAAATGAAAAATAATAAAAGGTTCTACTGAAAGATTATTTGTTGAATCATTCAAACTTAGAATTTGTGTGATACATTGAACGTCCGATTTTTCCATTGAAATTTGTAGATAAGATTGTCACATTAATATTACTAATTATACAACACCCAATTTCCTTAAGTTAAATCGGAAGCTATGAATACTATTCGCAATTGTCATATTAACAGTCTAAAACTAGAGCTATGGTCATAATTACAAAGACAATAAATTGTATCTTAATTAGTTATTAGAAAAGTGATTATTCAAAATGATTATAAACATTATATCATTGCGAGCCGGCGGATCTATGATTTTTTTTTTTCTATCTATAATACTTCAAAGGAGTAAAGTTCGTTGTTGAAAAGAATTTAAAACAACTACCTAAATGGATGAATGACTATATTTGTTAGCTTTACAATTGAAACTTAATGAAACATAATAAAAGAAAAATAATAACAAAATCCATATTGTCATTGACATTAGACAAAATCTGATTTAAATAATTTAAAAGTTAGGAAAAATTTCTGGTCTTAACTAAATGTAAATAGAACACTGAGGGCCAGTTGTTCAGACTTGCTTCAAATTTTGATTCGCTGTTCAACGAATTTAACTCACCGATTTCGGTGGATTAACTAAGGTTCAACGATGGTTCAAGAGGTTCAGTAATAGCCGATTAAAGTTAAAAGTGCTGAACCACACGGATCAATATTTGAACTTTTGGCAGATGGCTTCGACAATGCTTATTATGATTTGTTACAATAAAGCATGTGAAAAATAAAGTCATTATTGACCTAATCTAATCAGTTTCTAACACACAGATTTTTGAAACCAAAATCGCATAGACTTACAAAACTTTGAACACCTGCATTTAAAAAAAAATTAAATCGAAACTTGCTTATACTTACTTACTTATTTGAAAGTTAATTTTTATCGATGTCAAACAGCTTACTGGCTTATCCTTATCATTACAAAAATCTGATTTAATTATTATTATGTGAATGTAAATTGCACTTTTCAACACTACCTTGATAATCTTATCGAATAATGTCTATTAATAATAATCTGTTAAAAGGACAACTATCTTGAAGTTAATTTTCCAGTTATATTTAAGTTCTGGTTGAGCTAGTATCTAACAGTTACAAGCTTCCGTCGGTCTATAGTCACTCATAATGTCAAAACTTACATTTGCCTTAGTTTCAGTTTTAACTACTTTTGTTTTCCAAACACATTCACTATCGATATTCAATAACATTACTTTTTCAAGTAATTTATTTCAAGATGAGTTTTTAAAGAAAATGCGGTTAGATTTAAACCTATCGGGAATAAATAGTGCAGATGTTTTAAATGCACAAAAATGTATCCTTCAGTTGCAAGAGATAGTAAATCAGTTTCCAAGTGTTAAAGTTGCTCCGTGTAAGTGTTAATGTTTTTGTTTTCTATTAGGATCTTCTCATAATCGCTTTATTTATCGATTTCTAAATTCAAAAAATTTGTTTTACGAAACATTGAAATTGAGTTTAAAAACTTTCAAACCCATAACAATCATTGTACAAAATGTAAACAAAATTATAACTAGAGGACCAATGCTTGCGTTGCTTGGCCTAATATCAACCTGAAAAATCTGAAATATCACGAATATAAGAAACTCTGAAGAAATTTATTTCTTATATCTTTCCAATTTTTGTAGATACAAACAACGCATTTAAGAATGAAAATTTCTTATATAATTATGAAACATATAAAGAGAATAACAGAGACAAAACCAAACAACAAGGCCCCAGCTATACAGCTTTCATTGAAAACCATCATTAAACATTTTTTATTTTAAGTTCTTAGGCACTTAAAAACCAAATATAATAATGAATGTTTTGATTCTAATATAAAGTTGATTACTTAATTATTTATTTCTTGCCAAAAAAATTTAAATTTTGGCCCACCCTTTCACACAATATGACTTTTAAAATTTCATTGATCATTGGAAAGGTAGTTCAATCATTAAAATAATAAAAGTCATTTCATATGGACGGTTGAGCCAAAATGAAATTTGCTGGCATAAGAATTAATTAATTAAGATTTGACAAGGGTCAATTATAATCAAATGCTTATAAGTAAATTTCTTATATACGTTTATATTTCAAAGAAAAATTGACGAAAAAGGAACGGTGTTTTGGATTCCGTTAATCATTGGAGAGTATTTCACATATATGTAAGTGTTTTTTATTTCCGGTATAATACTGTTATGATAATGTGGGACAAAGAATTCGACATATCCCTTACATCTTTCTCATTCAGAAAAACACAAAAATTGACAGTTGTTTGATGAGTTAAATTTCTCCAAATCTCTCTTAAAATAAAACGTAGAAATAAGATAGTGATCGAACACTAAAAAAAAGATAGATATGTTAACAATTTCTTAAATTGGAAATTACTTGTGCCTGTCAAAGTTCAAATACTCTAGCGGAAAGAGTTTTTACTATCTATAGTGAAAGAGCGAAAAGCCCAGCTAAATTTGAAAACGGTAAAATCTTGTAGGGTGGAATGGAACTGCAATCTAAGACAGCCAACAAGTATTGAAGATGAAGCGCAGAAAAATTGTTTAAATATTGTCGTGGTAAAGTAAAGAATTGCTAGTTTTTTTCTTATCAGAGGCTGATTTATACAAAGCACACCATCACCATACAAATTTGACGGTCGATGATTGAGTTGAATAAAATCAAAAGATTTTTATTTTTTTCAAGTTGATTTACAACTTTTCAACTCAATTGAGCTATGTATAGGCTTGTCATTTGACTAACTGTCAAACTAAACCCATTTTAACCCGACACCAGATTTACAAGGGGGTCGATCTGTAGTTCAGCGTTACTTGATTCACCTGTTTTTTTTTGTATTCTTCAGCTCTCGTGTCGTGTAACTAGACACATACAGTCGTATTTATAATCCCATTCCAAAGTACGTCTTACTTAAGGCAGCCATCCAACTCCAAAATCTTATTTTTTAAACATTTTCTATCGATTGTCTAACTTGGACACTGAAATTGGTTGTCCAAACATATTCTAAAGTGGGTAAGTTCAATGAACAAAGCAAGGCATGTTTCTAGTTACGAATAGAAAAGTTATCTTGAAATTAATGAAATTTTCGTTGAACGTATCGCAAAGTTCACAAAATTGAAGCCTGATTCACAATGCGGCGAGGAAACGAGACGTGAGCGTGACGAGAACTCGTTGTAGTTGTCAAACCAATTTCAAACAATGAAAGCATACCTGGATATACACAATGCGGCGTTTCTCGTCGTCACGTCACGCCAAGAATTCGAAAAATTGAAAAAAAGAAGCGACGTGAAAACGATTTTCATTTTTCCTAAGTAATTTACAGATTTTTCATAAAAGATGTAATCAAATAGTGTCTCACAAATAAAGTTATTGATAAATCTTTTGTTTTGTAAGTTATTTTGTTTATATTTTATTGATTTTTTTTTTACAAAAATGGATTTTTGTCGTAAAAACACTCGCTGCATTGTGAATTGGGCGACGATTTTGTAACTAGAAAAAGATGACAGCGGTTCTTGTCACGCTCACGTCCCGTTTCCTCGTCGCATTGTGAATCAGGCATGACAGATTACGGGGATGTCTTTGAATATATGAGCACATTTTCCAACAACTTTTGGAATGCAATTAATTATAAATAAGGAGATGTCCAACTATTTAGACACTATCCAGCTGGACAACTGTTCAAGAGTGTTCTGAAGAAATCTTATAAATACGACTGATAATGTTTATGACAGTTGAAGCAGCAGTTTTTCAACTGAGTTTATGTAGTGTGTGGTCAGTTTCTCATTTGTGCTATTAAATGCTGTAGAAAAAAAAATATTCAGGTTTTTAACCTGCAAAATGTGTGTGACTTATTAACAAATTGACAAATTCCGTAAAATAAATATTGTTCTTTTCGTCTAAAGCTATTATTTTTTGTAGTTTATTTTAAATCTAACTTACATATACTATAAATGTCAAAGTCCGTTTGTTTGGATATTTGTTATTCAATCACGGTCAAATGGCTGAATAGATTTGAATTAAATTTTGTGTAGAGGATCATTGTGTGGTGGAATAGGTGATAGAATACTTTTGTAAGATATAAATAAATTTAACTATCCGAATTTCCATATATTATGCTTTATGTTTATCGGTAAATTTTAATTGGTTCAGAACATCCTGATCCTGGTCTGTCATTTCTAATAGCTGATTCAATTAGAGGTGTTTTTTTTTTATATACATAAATACAACATAAATTCTAAAAAATAAAATTTTGTCGAGTAATTTGTATTATAATACAAACAAAACATTTATCATTTGGAGGAAATAAATTTATTTATTTATATAAATCCTTTAACATATTAACTATATTTGTATTTTTTTGATAGTTATTGATTCCTGGGGAAAATTTCCATCCGGACTTCTTTATGGACATTTAAGAGATCTTGGTAACTACGATCAGTGCGTAAAGACATCTGTAGAAATGAATGAGACAGTAGGGATAGCTACTGGAAAATACTGCAGTGCATCATTTCCCTTAGAATCACCATTTAAGCTCACCGAAAACGATTTAACCTTGCTTCGAGAAACTCCGTTACAAACCAAATTAGATTTACCCAGTAAATTAAGAATAGGGGTATGCTTTCCAGATACTTGTAGTCCACAGCTGATTACTCAGATTTTACAAAGAGTATTGGCAGATGTATTGAATGGAACTTTTTCAGATGTCACAGTTTCAGGTTGCTCTGTTGATAAAAAACCTCCCTATCAAGCTGTGGATATATTTGCAATGTAAGCATTTATATTGATTTTGTAAACATTTATCAATTATAATATTACCTTTTAATAGTGTACTATTTTCAACGTTTGGTGGATTGATGGTTTTGAGTACCTGTTATGATTGTTTTACGAGCAACTTTGAAAGTAAGATTTATCAGAAAAAAATACTGTACTCATGTTTCTTAATTTATTATATTTTTAGAAAAACCTAGGCAACTTTTATTGGCATTCTCGGTAATAAGTAATGGAAGAAAGTTATTTATGATCAACACTAAAAAGTCACTAAACTCTATCGAATGTTTGACTGGTATCAGAGTCTTTTCGATGATCTGGGTCTTACATTGCCACAATTATATGATTTATGCATCACAAAACTTGACCAATAGTATAGATGCATTGAGTGTAAATATAAATTCTGAAATTTTGTCCCCAATATTTAATATAACCAAGATTTGATTGCAGTGGTACAAAAAACCTTGGTCTATGGCGGTTTTAATGGGTACTGTTTCCGTTGATTCGTTCTTTTTGCTCAGTGGATTGCTCGTAGCATGGCTGGGTTTGCGAGAATTGGACAAAACGTTAGAAAATAATTTTGTATTAAAACTCGGGCTATTATTAAATTTTGTTATAATTTTAGGAAAGGAAAACTCAACGTAGCAATGATGTATGTTCATCGGTATATACGGCTTACTCCAGCTCTAGCAGCGGTGATTTTATTTTACGTATCATTAAATAAATTCATTGGAAGTGGGCCATTGCGGGAAAGTTATGTCAAAATGCATGAATCCTGTGAGGAGACCTGGTGGGCCACACTATTATATGTGCAGAACTATGCAACTCCCGATAAAATGGTAGGTAATTTTCCAAAAGCTTAAGTTCAACAAATCTAATTGCTCTTCCTTTACTCAAGTGTGTCATGCAATCTTGGTATTTAGCAATAGACACCCAATTATATGTCCTTTCACCATTGGTTCTTATACCGCTATGGAAGTGGGGGAGAAGATGTGTGCCAGTTTTAGTGGTCCTTTCATTATTGTCTGTTGGTTGCACAGTAGCAACTTTTTTCTCTAGAGGTTACACAAGTTTAATAGGGTATGTTGAAATCGAGTAAAAAAAATAATACCTGCATCAGTTGAATTTTAATCGTGTTAAAATAATGGTTACTTAAATTTAAAATATAACATTTCGGTATTATTCAAGATTGTGGCATTATAAAAGCGTTGTAACAGTTCTTGAAATGTGAAATTTTAAAAACGCTTGCGATTTCGTTATTTAATTTTTAGAAAAAAAAAAACAAATTTTTAAATAAATAATTTTATAAATTTATAGGTTTGGCGAATCAGAACGAGCAAAAACAATTTATTTTCCTACTCACACTAGATATTCAGTATGGATAGTCGGAATTTGCTTGGGATATTTTATGCACCTAAACCGGCAAAGGTCTTTGAGACCTCCAATGGTTGTTTTTTTTTTATAAATTAAACAACATTTGGAAATATCTAATAAAATTCTGTTTTAAGGTTCTTCGAATGCTTGGGTGGATTGTTTGTTTCGTTACTTTGCTCTCCATCATATTTGGACCATACTTTACGATAAGTTCTTCTCAATCTGCATCTGTTGGGCATGCAGCATTGTATGAGTCACTCAAACGTATCTCTTGGAGTTTGGCGTTAGCTTGGATTGTTTTTGGATGTCACTTTGGATTTGGGGGAATTGTGAACTCGATTCTGGCACATCCATTTTGGCAGCCATTGGGACGTTTAACCTATTGCATGTACTTGGTCCACATTTCTGTGCAAACAATAAATTTCGGAACTGTTCGCACAGATGCTTACTTCTCGGATTATAGACTCGTAAGTTTCTTCTCCCTTAATGGGTATTTTTGTTTGTTTAATTTTGTTTTTTATTAATGTAGTATTTAACTTTTTGGAGTACTCTTGGAATCTCTGTTTTAGTGGCAATAGTGCTTTCATTGTCATTTGAAGCACCTGTACTCGTAATAGAAAAGGTTTTGTTTGCTAAGAGTCATCAGACAGAAAGTTCGAATAAAATTTTGTTGCCGTCTGCTCCAAACAAAGTTTCTATCGATGGACCCGATTCTAAAGAAGTATTAACTTATATCCCTAGCAAGCTGTCTCCAGCTGTAACTATAGTAAGTAAGAGGTGCCCTTCCAATTGATGTGCCATCTGAGTTGCGGTATAAAATGTATCAATTATATTAACACTAAAGAATTTTATTTATTTTGTACATCGCTAAGTATTATTAAGACATTTAAGATAAAAAATAAATATATTTTGAATAATGTGATATGTAAGATGGCATATAAGAACAATTAGGAAATCAGGAAAGAGAACTCCTTTGTATATACGAAACTTCACGCTGCCGACCGGCAGGCCGCTTGAAACCACAAACAGAGCTTGAATATCCTATTCTCTCTTGGCTTGTTGACAATTATCAGATTTTAGTTCTTTGTAGATTCAACCTCAGTTGATAAAGTTTCACATATGTTTTGAATTGCAGTGATAAAAATACTAAATCCAAAAGTCTGTTGTTGAAGTCTTCGGTTATCACACCTTCACACAAGTGCGGAAACAAGAACAAAGCTTAGAACTATCAAGGAATTGAGAAAATTTCATCCATTTGAAAACAGTGTCTCCAAACACATTCAATTCTTTTGTAAATCAATAATCTGAACAACATGGTTTTTGATGCTTAAGTCGATAACAAAGAGTTTGCAAACCAATAAAATTCAAAAAGAAAGATATGGGTTTCCAGAGTGGATGCTTGGATTTAATCGTATTTAAAACGCTGTAGGCAGTATGTGATGATTACTTTGAAAGCTGTCTGTCATAGATAATGAATGTATTATCCGGAGTTCTTCAAGGTAGTAATTTTGGACCCCTATTATTTATAGGTACTTTTACAGATGACATTGGTATAAACATTTTATATCTACTGAAAAATCCTTATTTTCTCTGATGAATTTAAGCTTTTGTATAATGTAAGTGGACTTGTGTTAAGAAAATAATATTGACATCGCCACCGAAAGGTAAATTTTAAAAAAGAATGGAATCTCTAAAAGGAGAGCATCCTTCTTATTTTATTGATGAACGTTAAGTTGATCGAGTAGACGCATTTAATGACGTTTAAATCTCACATTGACGTTATTGTTGCCACATAAAACAATTTTAAACGGGTTTGGTAAGATATCAATTTTTTTATAATCCTGCTTTTTTATAATCCCGCTTGTTACAATCCCGTTTTTTTTAATAAGTTAAATAAAGACAGATTTTGTAGTTAGTAAATTTTATTTTATTTTAACATAGCAAATATTACAATACAACAAAATAAAGTATCTTTATTCCATAATAAACAAACAAGGAAATTCTAAACAGTATGTTTCACCTCAACCACTTGTTGCTGCAATAAATGGTAACGGTTAAACTGTTAATTTTAGCAGAGTAAATATAATTTAATTTTTGTGAGCAAAAAATCATCGTGTACAGCGATGATCAAAACAGCAACCCATGAACCTGTTTTCTTTCAAGCTATTCTTAGATCTTAAAAACACCGAGACAGTTGAAAAAAAAACAGTATTTTTCGGGATTTTTGAAAAACGAGATTTTAAAAAGCTGGATTCCAATACGGCCCTTTTTTAACAACTAAAGTTTTCAAATGAGAAATAAATGAATGAAGATAGATTTTTACCTTACTATACACAATCTCTCAACTGATACACAACAGTTTTGGAGAAGAGTGGGTTGAGAAGCGCTCTTTTCTTTCAGACGTCTTCTGTAGAGGTTACCACGAGAAACATTGAACAATGATATGATTTCCTCATCCTTGTCGATGTTAGCCACAAAAATATCATGGGTCCCTTACAGAAGTTCAAAAAATCATCATAAATATAACTCACTACGTATAGGTTTACGAAAAATCTCGAAAAAAGGGGACAGACCATAAATGATAATTATTATTCTGATTGGTAATATTCACATCAGTTATATTTTAAAACTAAAATTAGATAGATATAGAAATAACCTTAAACTTTGAACACTCGGGGTGCGTCATGTGATTATCACGCCAAAAGCGTAATCTTTTCTTTTAAAAAAAATTATTCATCAAAACTATCAATTCCATTAATTAACGTTAATTGAAATCAAAAATATAATCAATCATATTCTACTTTTATTTCGTGAGATAAACCCGCTTAAATAGAATTTTTTTGTATGTAAATTTTGAAGTAGGTATAGATAAAGGCACATAGGTATTTCGTTTCGGTTTGAATGATTTATATTCTAGCTATGAGAATTCTGAAATTACATTTATTTTTAAATTAATTAATTGATTGAATTGTAAGACTTATTCTGGATTGTAAACTTATTGAGTAGGTATAGATATTCTTAGGTAACTATAATAGACTAGTTTAGATACCCACTATGACGGTTAACAATTGATTATTAATAAATAAGAAATTGAAAATTTTTCTCAAAATCGGCTCCACAGATTTTTTTTTTAAATTCAATTAATTTTAATAGTTATAATCTGCCGTTTAGTAAACAAAATTAACTTCAATGTATGCATATATGCAACACGGGGCTATATTATTCACTTTTGTATATACTCACATTAGATACCTGCAACTGAACTATGGTTTTCGCGAATCGATACAATATAGGCTCCTATGACCAATTTAATTCAGACTGTAGACATTGTGATCTCACATAAGAGCATGATCGTGCGACCCAATCGTGCACATTTTTTTGTTAATATTCCTTATAAGCGATAGACTTTTCAATTTTCCATTTAAAACTGTTCGTTATAAGCGATAATTCGTGAAAAGCGATATTCGGCTAGCACAATTTGTATAAACTTCAAGATTAGTTCGCAAAAACCGATATTTCGTTAAAACCGATGTCGTTATAACCGATTTTTTCAGTCTATATATTCAAAAATTAATTAATTTTTTTAATTAAATAACAAAATTTTGTTTTTAATGCAATTATTAGAATTATATTTATTATATAAATCAAAAGTTGTATACATTAAAAAAAAACTACTTCTATAGGGCAAGCATTGGTTTCGTGTAAGAAAATTGATATGTTGTAATTAAAACTAACACCACGATGATCAAGAATTCCGAAAAATTCGCGTAACGGATAGTGTTTTTGTTTTTACACGAAACCAATAGTTGCCCTATAGAGCAATTATTAAAAAAACACAAAATTATAAAAAAAATATTTTATTACTAAACAAATTTTAACATTAGGTATAAGTCTGATTGATCTGCGGCAGATATTGGCTATGCATTTTGTGATAAATTCAAGTGGTTTTAGGATATAACCCATTTGAAGTCTATCTAACATTTTTAGCCCTGGTAATAACCAGTTTACGTGGGCGGGAAAATAGGGCCGTCCTGAAGGCGTTCCGATATTAAATAAATCTTCATACTGGCCTGATTGACACGAATCTTTTTATGTATATGTACCTGTAGTATTGAAGTTTGCAGATTCTCAAAAGCGTTTTCAACTATATGCTCTGTTTTGGCACAGACTCACCGGACTAAAAGAAATAAAATTTAAACAATGCATTTATTATGACAATCATTTGATTTTGAATTTGATTCTAAATAAGGATGATTTTGAGAAGTTTTTAGTTGAGTATGAGCTGTAGATATCGTCTTCGTTTTTGGTCCATTCCTTGGTTGGCGGTCCTTAAAAGTAATTTTTTCAATCACTAAAATAGGTGATTCTAACGCTAGTGTTAAAACGATCGCTGCTAGAAAAGAAACCCCAAACGTACTCCAGAAAAGTAATATCTGCAATTGAAAGTTAATATTTTTTTGAGAATATTATATAATTATTAAGATGTAAAGCTTTATTTTTATTACGATCGAATAGTTTGAGAAATAAGCGTCTGATTTCGTGATTCCATAGTTGAAACCTAGAACATTGTAGTGCACCAAAAATATGCAGTATGTCAATCGGCTAATTGGTTGCCATATCTCATGTGAAAGAAATGAATTTATCAAACCACCAAATCCGAAATGACATGCAAATATAAGCCATGATAGTGCAATTCCCCATGAAACACGGCTTATAGCTTCGTACATTGCGACTTCAAGCACAGTCTTCTCATGGTAAGCAGAGATAGTAAAATTTGGACCATAAATTACTGTTAGAATTAATCCAAAGCACACGCCCCAACCAAGTATTTGAATCAGCTAGAATAATTAAAACATACATTATATTTATTAATATTGTTTCCAATAACAAATTATGTTCGTTCGTAAAAACCTTTGAAAGACGTATTGATTTGTTCTTGATGCTGTACATAAAGTAACCAAGGCCTAGACCAATCAGCCAAACTGAGAATCTGGCATGAGTTGGCACATAAGTTAGACGCAGTTGATCATCTTCCAGAATCCTAAAACCGTTTTTAAAATGAATTTAAACTTTCCATTAGTCAAATGACCCGTTTACACGTTTCTTTTCGGTCTTTGAACTCAAGACAATTTTGACCAATTTGACCATTCAAAATGACTCTTAAAAACGTGTAAATGGGCTATAAGACATTAAATTACCCCATTAAAGTATTAAATCCATGGTAGAAATATATTGCAATAACGTATCCGATTGATAAAAATGAAAGGAAAAACATTATGGGAGCAAATTTCCTCCCCCATTTCCACAGAGGAATCAAAATAAAAGGTGATATGAAATAAAGTTGAGTGTCAACTGCTAGATACCACGTTGGCGCTATGCACTAAAATTTTAAACAATTTTTTTTTATTATTTAAAGGTGCTTCCATAAAAACCTTACTGTTTCCAATGGATGTGCATAATTTTGAATGTAAAGCAACGTAGACCACCAATTATCTTTGCAGTTGCCAATTATTTCTTTGTAGGCTTCTTTCAATGGTCCAGTTCCTATATACTTATCTAAAGCGACAGTATAAATTATAACAGCAGCGATTGGAGGAGTCAAGCGTATATAGCGATGGAAATACATCAAGGGAATATTAATTTTTCCATTACTGAAAGAAAAATCAAAATAAACATTTATAGTTATATTCGATGGAGTAAGGAAACAACACCCACGGAAATAATATTCAAATACTACAATCTCAAAGAAAAGTTCTGACGGTAGCAGTCGCAAGTGAAAAGTTACTTCTCTTTAAAAATAAGTTACTTGATTCAAAATTCCAAGACTTTTCATGCCCCTATTAGCGTAGACCTACTCCTACAGCCCGCCTAAAATATTTTACTCTCACGTTAGAGTTCTTTTATGTGAAAAACGGCGACTTTTTTGAGTAGGGCAAGGGAAAAGGCTGGACCAAAATTCACACAAATGGGCAGAAATTTACTAAAATTCAAAGCAAAGAGCCGAATCTAGTTCAATAATATTATGAATAAGTTCACAATGTTTTTGGAACAATTTAACTTGGAGATTCGAAAAAAATCTGCAGAAACTTGAAAACTAGAAGTACCTATAGTACGTGATGTGTAACGAATACAAACAAATATTTTTTGTCACTTTTATTCTATTATTTTTCTGGAAAATAGTAATAGATTCACTCATCAGATTTCATAATTGCAAAATTGATCTTATTTCTACAATTTTTTTTTTGAGCGAAGGAAAAGGTTTCTGTAAAGCTCTTGTATGGCTGATTACTTTGATAAGAATATCGCATAGATTTATAGCTCCCTCGGCTTTGAGCCTATCTTCTTAAGATTGAAATATTCTTATTTGAAGAACTGTTACTTAGCATTCGTTTCAGATCTGCCTTTTCCAATCCTTTCCTAGCTCACTCCTAGTGTCCCCCAAGGCAGTCACCTGAGTCCCCTCCTGTTTATCCCCATCACTGTTAGAGATATCGAAATGGTGGTCAAACATTCCTTTGTCTCACAGACCATTTCGTCGTCACGCGACACTGCCCTATAGTTGTATATATAACTAGACCTCGACAATCTTTCAGTCTGGCACCTCAAAAATTGCTTGTAGCTTAACAAAAAGAAATGAAAATCAATACCTAACCTTTTCGCGTAAACGTATCAAATAGCCTCCCCGTATCTATACTTCCTCCATAAACAAGCCATCTCCATCATCGAGTCGATTCGTGATATAGGCCTCCTATGTGACCGGGAACTCAATTTCCTAGCTAGCACATATAGATGACATAATTCTGAAAGCCAACTCAGCTCTCGGCTTTGTCAAAAGGTGATACAATAAATTTTCTAACCCCTATGGGACAATTTCGCTATATATAACCTTATTTGTCCCCTCCTTGAACATCGCGCCTCACGGGTGACAAGCTTGGTCGCCTTATCAAGTTACTCATATATCTATAGAATTTAGAGCATTCAACACCGTTTTCTTCGATCTGCCCTTCGATTCCTTCCTTGGCACGATCCTTTGATCTTACTACCCTATCGTGATCGCTTACAATTAATTAACCTGAAACAACTCGAGGAGAAAAGAAGAGAAATAGCCGACATTCTATTCATTCACCGTCTCCTTTCAGGATCTGGCCTGACAAACTCCTTAAAATTCTATCTTTTTCAACACTTACCCCCGCTGTCTACCCACCGGCTCTAACGGGCATTTAACTCGAATGTTATGCGAATTGTTAGTTTGAACGCAAACCGTTTCGACATTAACCTAACCACTTCCAGTCTTAAACTCCGTTTACTTAATCCTACCCCTTATTCATCCCTATCTTACCTATAAGTTTTTGTTAGATCAAGTTTTAAGTTTGAGCTTGTAGCTTGTATTAAGCCGAATAAATGGGGGTTTTGCCCCCACCTAAGTTACATATGCCCCATGTTTAAGGTTTAAGGTCGTGATCTGAGCTGGGAGTAGATTTTCGTTCGCGATTAGCGACTTCTTACGTTATTTCCGTAAAAGTTGTTTCCTTCGTAATAAAACCGTTCGATTTACGTGTGCTTAATTTTACTTTTTATCCAATTCAGGGAATCCCAGCCAAGCTATTAACAAACCGCTTATAAACAAAAATGTATCAACCGAAACAGTGCCCATCATAACATGCAAAGAAGATGCCGCTTTGAGCCACTAATTCAAGAACATTTTTTTTTTAAATTTGTTGGTTATATATTTGTAAAAAAATTTACTTACTGGTATAAAATCAAATATATTTATTAGTGGCAGCAATGGAGCCATTGAATAAGAATGGCAGAACATTACCCACATAATTGATAAAACGCGGATTCCTGTTAGACAACCAATAGTTTTGTCGGACTTGAAATTACTTATTTTAAACAATTTCCTAATGTTTGTTATTATAGAAAAAGCTAAAAATATTTGTTTTGCTTGCTCTGTAAAAAGACAACATAAGAAAAATTGCTATTAAATATATAGTATATTATTATTACTGTCAAATATATCCGTATAAATATCATACAATGTACTCAGCACCATCAGTATTCCAAGGGTTGAAAATATTATACTTTAAAATAGTTTTATATGAATATTAAAACATTTATTTTTGTTCGATTTATTCTTACATGCCAACAATATTTATAACTTCGAATCTAGGAACTTCCGCCGTAGTACAGTCGTGAACAACTACTTCCTTAAACGCTGCATTTAATTTTTCAATAGTTGCATTTCGGAAAACTTCTGTAAGCAAGTCAGGATCACAAAAATCGGGAACACATATTCCTATGTTAATCGATGCTAAATCTTCATATCCTCTTCGTCGAGCTGTCGCATCATTAGCTGATTTTTTTAAAGCCTCATCTTTTACTATAGGTATCGATGCAAAGCAATATTTTCCATTTGTAAGACCAATAGGTTCACTTAGATTTGTTGATATATCAAGACACTCATCAAAGTTGCCCAAGTCTTTAAAGTGACCATATAGTAATCCTGAGGGAATTTGGCCCCAGGCATCAGTAACTGTAAGATATCATTTATAAAAAAAAATAAAATTCACGACTTAATCGTGCGTGTATATCCCGACATTCAACTTGAGGTATTACAAAAGTTAAATCTTTATCGTGTGCGCGCAAATCGGTGGGGAATTTTGCTAAAAATGTTTTGACAAAAAAAAAATCGATTTTGTTTAGAAAAATTTTGGAACAAAATCGATTCATTTATTGAAAGGAATAAGACATTAATTAATTATTAAATCATATGTCAAACAAAATTTCCATTTTGGCCCAATCGTTCACACAAGATGACTTAAAATATCAATGATAGATCATTGGTAAGGTAGTTCAATCAGTGAAGTAATTAAAGTCATTTCATGTGAACGGTTGGGCCAGCATTATTGATGTGTAAGGCCCCAGTTATAGCTATCATTGAAAAACATCATTGAAAACTTTAATGAATTGTTTTGAGACATTTAGGAAGTGAAGTCCGAAATGATTTTGATACAAAAATAAGGCTGATGGCTTAAATTATAATTTTTTGTGAAAAAAAAAAAATTATTCGGGCCCAAACTTCGCCATAAAATGAAGTTTAATTTTTCAATGATCATTGGTAAGGTAGTTCATTCATTGAAATAATAAAAGTCATTTTATGTGGATGGTTGGGCCAAAACGAATTTTTTTTTGGCAAAAATTAATAATTAAGTCACCGCTTTCATATTGGGATCAAAATATGCACTGATTTAGCTTTTTAAGTCCCTCAAAACCAATCATTAAAGTTTTCAATGATGGTTTTCAATGATAGCTATAACTGGGGCCTAAACATCTATGCCGGCTTTGTAGAGTGAAATTAAAACATGGACTTTCCTCTGTGCGATTGTTGAACATTTTCCTTCAAATTTTATATGCATTTTTATATCTCCGAAAAAGCTTTCTTTTTCTATTCTCCCGAATAGGTACTGTCCAACTATTTCGTACATCTATTCAATTTTATCGTTTAAAATTAATAAAGAAATTAAAAAATCACTAATAGGGAAGCATGGCATTAAATCTCACGGCAGGGTTAAATAATGCATTCGCGGGAAAACTTTGATGGCTTAGATGGATGATGAATATTTATATATTTATTTCACACCTTCACAACTACACTAAGACCGCCTTCAGTGGAATCAATAATTCGTTGAAAGAATTCCTTTATTTTTATTGATCAAGCTTGAACACAAAAACCTAATTGATTATTTCATGCTAATAATTAATGGGTTTTTAACTTTAAGGCCAGGTTTCCTTAATTAATAAGATTAATAGTGCTCTTTATTGTTTTAAAAAAATCAATCAAACAACGTTATGCTATTCTAAATCGGATTTAAAAAAATAAATCGATTCTATAGTTCTTTAAAAACACATCACTCACCGCGAAATGTCGTTATTTTTTTCAAACATAATTTATTTCATTATTTGTGAGGGCTTTTTCAGACGATGATTTTTTCACTTCAAACATTATAAACATCACCAGATTTTACACAGCATATAAAAGAGACAAACCGAATAATTTGAATCAACTTACATGGAAGAACATTTAAACTAGGAACGCTGTTTAAAATTTCTTTAAGTCCCAAAATACACTTTTCCGAATCTTTTAACTCTCCTGTTGAAACAGAAAGGTTCTTATGTTGCATATGGTCAACAAATATTTTTGAAAGGATATCATTGGGTAAAGTTAGATTGTTCAAGACAAAAATCGTATGTACTTGAATAATTAGGAAACTTAAAGTTATCAATGATAAATACGACAACTTTGTCATTTTAAAACCAAGTGTCTGCGAGTTGATAGATTTTTCTAAACTAAAAACTTCATTTTTTGTGTTAGCCTTTATATTAACATTTAAGACTTCATAAAAAGGTGTATTCGATAAGAAAGATAACTTTGAGTTTCATCAATAACTCCAGGGTAAAAATTATGTCTTGTGAAAGTCAATTACATTTCGATAAAAAAAAGTTTGGTAAATTTTATGATAGGTACCTAAGTCAAAGTTGCCCTTACTTGCACATACCTTACCTACCTATATTTATGATTAGAAATTTTATAAACTAGAGTTTCGTTAACGTTCAAATTATTTTCATTTACAAGTTATTCTTTATGGGTGTAGTTATTAAAAATAATCTTTTTTTACGAGAACTTCACCCAATGTAGATTTGATAAATATTAATCATAAAGCAGATAGCTTTTTGGTATTCTTCCTTGAGTTTTTTGTTTATTATGTTACCATGAATTTTATTCAATATCAACACAAAATAGCATATACCTTAGTGCTTAGTGGAAGCTACATAAGTTGAAGAAGTATCCCGGTAGCAAGCGTACGTATTAAAAAAAAAATAAATCTTATTCATTCTCGTTAATAAGTCAAACATTTATAAATTTATTTAGTTTTTACAATGTTCCAGTTGATATCGGAACATCTACTGATGACCTAGTACAAGATCCTCCTACACTTTTAATTGCGCCATCTTACGATGATCTTCTTGCGCAATCCACCTCAACTACACGTTCTGTGAACCTTCTCCATTCTAAAAAGACAAAAAAAAGGGGAAGAGATATTTCCCTCGTAGCTAAAAACTCCGGTCCACCCCCTAAACGGACAAATATTAGTCCCCACAATGCAGTAGAAGTCCAAGTTGTTAATCATCTTTCAGAAGTTCCTGATAAGGAAAATGATTCGTCAATTGCTAATAACTTATCAGGACTTCAGCGTTTAGAATTAATTCCTGAATTGGAAATTATTAATCCAATCCCTTCAAACAATCTAGTTGCTCCTAGAACATTAGAATCGGTACCTAAACCCAAATCAATTTTCATCTCTCGTCTCTTACCCGAAACATTATCCGAAGACATATTAAAACATCTCGTTGCCTTAAATTCAATTCCCAATACTTCATCTATTAAACGTACCAAAATAAGTAAACCCAATAGTTTCGTTTCGTCTTTCAAAATTATTGCCCCACCCACCTTATTCGACTCAATTTGTAATACTACTTGGCCGCCTAATACTTTAGTAAAAGAATTTACAGTCCCGTCTAGGCAAAGAGCTGCTGCCAAGACCATTAGTAATCTTATTTCAAAAAACTTAGCAGGTTCTCCCTCTACTATCAAAATGTAAGAGGCCTTCGTAGTAAAACTTCTAATATTTTTAAAAACTCTTCCGCTCTCCCATATGATTTTATCGCTTTCACTGAAACTTGGCTTAATGCAACGATCTTGGACACGGTACTATTTGATCAAGAGTTCCAAGTTTTTAGGAAAGATCGTCATATCGATAACCCGGTTTTAGTAGGAGGTGGTGTCTTAATCGCTGTTCGAAATCATTTCAGTACAATTCTTATATCATTCCCTCTTAATCTTACAATTGAACTTATTTGCATCAAAATATCTCTGCAATCAAAAGATTTGTTTGTTTTAAATGTCTATATTCCTCCTAAAAGCGCGGTTTCTGTCTTTTCTGAGCTCTCGCTTGCTCTGGACTATGTTGTTAGTATTGCTAGTTTTGATAGTACTATTATTCTCTTAGGCGACTTTAATCTCCCTTATATTAACTGGACTATATCAGAGGACGAGTCTTACTTTGAAGCTTCGTTAACCTCATCTCAACATGAGCTACAATTGTTAGACCATATTATCTCTACGGACTTACAGCAAGTAAGCTGTATTAAAAATTGTAATAATCGATTACTCGATTTAGTTTTTTCTTCGGACGCTGTTAATACGGTAGTGGTAGAATCTACCTCTGCTGTATCAAACATAGATAAACACCATCCTCCCCTTGACATTTTTCTTGACTTGGGTGTCCATTTACTTGATAATAGCAATTCACAAGACTGTTCATTTTCCTTTGACTTTCGGAAAGCGAATTTTCAGCTGCTTTCTGAGCACTTAAAAAATTCTGGTATTGTAAATATACCAGTTTCAGATGACATTGACGTTGCGATTTCATACTTTTATCAAGTATTGAAAAATTGTATCAATTTCATAATTCCTCAAAAAATTTCAAAATATTCAAGCTTTTCCCATCCCTGGTATACAAAAGAACTTAAGGTTCTTCGTAACAAAAGAAACAGAGCTTGGAAGATTTTCATAAAAAGTATGTCCCCTGAGGATAGAAATGTGTATATTTCCCTTTTTGATGAGTTTAAAACCCTCTCGAATAATCTATATACTGACTATCTCAATACTATGCAAATTTCTCTTAAACTAGACCCAAAAAGCTTTTGGAAATTTGTAAATCTGAAAAAGAAATCTGATGGCTTTCCAGTCAATTTTACCTATAACAATAATATCTTGAATAGTACCCCAGAAATTTGTGATGCTTTTACAAATAACTTTAGTCAATCTTTAATTGATACTCCTCTTACCGTAGACGAAGACTTCTTTTTCTACTTACGAGATTCTCCTCAATCCACCTTCAATAATATTACAATCACAATAGACAAAGTCTTATATTATCTGTCCTTACTTCATGATGATTACTCATCTGGACCAGATGGAATCCCTCCAATAATCTTGAAAAAATGTAAAACAATATTAGCTTCCCCTCTTCTACAATTTTTTTCTTTATCACTAAGCTCGGGTAAATTTCCTTGTATATGGAAAAAATCCTTTATCACACCTGTTTTTAAAAAGGGTAGTAAATCTGAGATATGCAATTACAGGCCCATTGCTAAACTAATTATCTTGTATTCCTAAGCTTTTTGGGCAGTTGGTGTGTGATGGTTTGACTTTTGTCTGTAAAAGTATTATTTGCAAACAACAACATGGTTTTATGAAAAAGCGATCTACGGTAACAAATTTACTTACATTTTTAAATAAGTGCTCTAACGCATTAGAACGAGTAAAAGAACTTGACTGTATCTATACGGACTACTCGAAGGCTTTTGATCAACTTTCTCATGAAATTATTTTATATAAATTAAAAATTTATGGGTTTCCCCCTGGACTAATCACTTGGATTTCATCCTATCTCCAAAATAGATCCTACCAAGTTAAATTCAGAAACATTTTCTCCAACCCCTTCATAGCCAGATCGGGAGTTCCTCAGGGAAGGCACTTAGGACCCCTTCTGTTTATCTTAGCTATCAATGATGTGCACCTCTGCATACGTTATAGTGAGAAACTAATTTTTGCGGATGATATGAAAATTTTCAAAAGCATTACATCTGACAATGATCGTGTCCTTCTACAAGATGATATTACCAGATTTGTTACTTGGTGTAATAAAAACGGTTTGAATCTTAACCCTATTAAATGTCAGGCAATGACTTTTTCTAAAAAACGAACTCCTGGGTCAATTGACTATATTATATCGCAGCACACTTTACGTCGAGTCCATGGTTTCAAAGACCTTGGAGTTCATTTTACCTCTAATCTTGATTTTTCGAAACATATAAACTTAATCAAGAAGAAGAACAAAAACAATAGAAAAAAAAAATTATATTGTTTTTGTTTTTGTTTTAGTGGACTGTGATGAATTAAATTCAATTGGAAGTTTTTTTGCGACCTTTAGTCCAAAATGCGTTTCGCCCAGGTATATAAAATATAATTTGCATCATGTCCGTGTTGCAAAATATATTTGTGTCGGTATTCATCGACTAAAATCTTGCGTCTTAGAAGGGTACGACAACATCTAACTGATGAGCCCAATTGTCGTACCTGGGCGAAACGCATTTTGGACTAAAGGTCGCAAAAAAACTTCCAATTGTATAAACTTAATCGTCAACAAGGCCAATTCAATGCTAGGCTTTATTAAGAGATGGTCCAAGGAATTTCAGGACCCGCATGTTACTCTCGCTCTTTACAACTGCTTAGTTCGCCCCCATCTTGAATATGCGTCCCAGGTATGGACTCCTTTTTATGAGATCCATAAAAATAGATTAGAAGCGGTACAGCGTAAATTTATTCGTTTCGCTTTAAAAGGCCTACCGTGGTCCGATCCCTACAATCTTCCTCCTTATGAACATAGGATTAAACTTCTTTAAATTCAGCCCCTGTCACAAAGGAGGATCAATAATGATATAGTTTTTTCTCATCAACTAATAACTGGCATCATTGATGCACCCGATTTATTAAGTTGTATTAATTTCAATTATCGTGAAGGAAACAACGATATTCGTAGTTTTGATTTATTGCATCTACCTTACCACCGTACTAATTATGGCATGCATGAACCATTTACTCGCATGGGCAAACTTTTGAATTTGAACTCAAATATTTTTGACTTTAATGTAAGTAAGAGTAGTCTTAAAAATACATTAAAGACCAGTGTTCCACGCTCTTAATGTTTGTGTTATGTAATTTTAATTCTTGTCATTTCATTTCTTGTCTTCATTTTATATGTACATAAAGTATTTGTTTCTCAATGTTTTGTAAATTTTTATTTTTCTTAATGTAATATGTCCAGTTGTCTTGTAGTGTGTTAGACTTATGTAATTTATCTACCTACTAACAACTAACACCGCGCTAAGTGATGACTGTGACAAGTTGTTTTTCCCAGTATCTAAAGGCGAAAAAGCCCGAAGAGAAAAGAGATATTGTTACAAAATGCTTGCATTAAGCAGTACTGATAGCGAAAAAAAAATGTTAAACTTGAAATTTGGCTTACACTTGCACACATATGCTATAAAAAGAATCTTTCAATAAAAATACAATATTTTTTTCTCATATAAAATGAAAGAAAAAAGTGTTTTTATTTGGAAAAGTCCTAAAAGTTCGTTTTTTCCTATACATACAGGGTGTCCGCCGGGACATCATGGCACCGTACAAGATAAATAGTGCGTTTTGTTGGCACGTTCCAAAAATTTCACGTAACTTTCTCATCGTCACAGTTATCGATGATTGATTTTGATAAATTTTTTTAACGATTAAAACACTTTGGTTTATCGAATATTTTTCCATAATAAATTTGCCACGTGTCTACTTCACGATTGACAAATATAAACTGTCAAGACTAATGTTTACCAAAATGGCGGTAAATTTCTTTATTAAACAATTATCTGCTTTTTTGTCTAAATCTGTTAAAATCCAACTTACCTGATTGACAAAAAAAAAAAAAAATAGATATTCAACGTGAAAGTGAGATGTTGTTTTATTAGACTGTGATGTTAAATAAACGACTTTTATAGTCCATAGTCATAAAAAAACATACATATGTGTGTACTGACGTACGCGCGCTAGAAGTAAAACTTCTTTTCTCTCAAACAAAGCCTCTCGCCTCTGTCATATTCTTACTTATAAACGTACAAACATTTTGTATAAACCAACATAACAATTAATTGTTGATTTAAGATTATAATGAATTCTTTACAAATTGGTTAGATAATCAAACTAAAGTTGACGATTTTCGCTTAGCCCCGACTCCACAGGGCATTCAGATGCCCAACATCACAACCACAATCCAATCAGCGAATTTTTACCGCTGGGAAAATTATGTCATGTCGTTTCACATACAAGGGAAACATACAGAAATTCCTTTCCCCACTACTTCTACCTTTTTCCTTCAACATTTACCACCACATTCAGCGAGAACCAGAAAAAAACTCACACACATGAAACGTCAAATCTCATGCCCAAGCTTTGAACAGCGGTCATGTCGTGTTGAAAAAGTAGTTTTGTCGGTCAAACTTTTATCCGTAGTTCAGCAATTTTAGTCCACCGATTCCGGCGAGTTAACTGAATTTCTCTTTTGATTCAAATTTTTATCCGTGGTTTAGCAATTTCAACTCACCCATTCACCTCAGTAAGATCTCCGAAATTGGGACGAGATTTAATGAAGGAAACGAGACGCAAGAAAACGAGACGAGAGCGTGACATTATTCACTGTTAGCATTTTGGAATTATAAAACCATTTAACAATTCAATGGCAAGAGACTTTTGACGAGATTTAACAAAATAATAATATTAGCCGTGTTTTGTTTGCAAGTCCATATGGATTTGTCGAAAAAAACGACATCGGGACTAATAGTTTTACACGTAAATACAACACCAACTTAAATCCATATAGACTTAGCTAAGTCCAGATAATTATCGGGACTTACGTACTGTAAGTAAGAAGTTCCTAAGTCCCGATGTCGTTTTTTTCGACAAATCCATATGGTTGCAAAAAAACACGCCTATTAGCTGCATTTTATTATCCTTCAAATCTGATCCGGATAAGATCATGATAATAAAAAAAATGTTATATACCCATCTCTTTTTGTCCTTTTGTGTATTTATTTGTAGGTGTTCGTTGCCTTCGTTTTTACTCAAAAAGCCATCTACCCGTCAGCGTTAAAACTAATTTTTGCAAGGAAGTACTAAAGGTGTGTGTTCAAAAATGGATTTGCAAATCCAAAAGCAAAACTGGACCTTGAATTGTTTTTGTAATAAATGTATTTTCGTGTGCAAATCCAATCCGGATCAGATGTGGGGGAAATTAAAATGCCTACGGCTATTAAAGCTTACTGATTTACAATTTCTTAATCAATTAATTTTACGTAACGTGACGACGTGAAATGCTTTATTATGCATATCCTCGTCATAGTTTGAAACTAATTTAACAAGAACGACGAGATCTCGTCACACTCACGTCTCGTTTTCTTATCGCATTAATTGTGTTCGAGGACTAATTCCAAATGCATATAGAAATCACAGATTAGCCACATGAAGATGAGAATCCCCGGCAGCCATTTTAATTTGCCTACAAGCTTGAACTGGCAGTTATCAGATAAAAAATGAGAATGTGTGCATAAAAACCTCACCTGGTTAAATTGTTGTTGCAATTCACATCTATTCATCGACGCGGGAAGAAATTACAAATACAACAATGTAAACAAATGGGTTTTTGAGGGTGAAACGTACGAAACATTCTCATCTTCATATGGCTAATCTGTGATGGAAATGCTGTTTTAGATTTGTCAGCGGGTTAAGGATTCCTCGTATATGGCAATGCTCGTCTACGTTTATCAACATTCAACAAGATAGTTTTGTTTACTTTGTGTTTTTCTTATTTTAGGTAAATTTATTTGTTCATTTTAAGTAGTTAGTTCATAAGTTAAGTTGGAAAAAACTGATTTGTGTTATCTAGCATTAAGTGTTTAAAAATTTAAATTAAAAATATGGTCGAAAAATATATTTGTTTGTGTTTTTTTAATAATGAAAATCGTTTTCTGTCCTGGTGGCTGTTCTTCGCTGTGTTTAATTTAAAAAAAAAAAAACAGTTTTCATCTGGTTTTTTAATGAAATTATGTGTTTAAATGTTGTGCCGGTTAGTTTTTGTGGCTCTTTTTTTTATAGAGCTATTTTATATAGAGCTATGGCAAAATCTGTCGCGAAAAATTCTGTCGGATTTTGACAGATAAAAAGTGTCGGTTTGACATGTCACTGACAGCTCCATATGAAAAATTTTACCCCCAACGCCGGAAAAAAAGTTTTACTTCAAAAACAATAACCATTAATAACATTTTTATGGCTTCTATTTGATTAGCCAGCATATAGTAAATGCATTTCGAAGAGCAGTTCATGACTAACAAACTAAATGATTTCATTCCAAAAAAAAAACTTTCTTAAAGCACACCTAACACACTTGATGTAGCACTACGGAACAGACCAAATTGCTAGTTTGCAATACTTGTTACAACTTTTAGGTATTGTTACTTTTCAATAACAGATATAAATACCTATTACTGAAGTAACAGTTATAGAAAGAAAATGGTCGTTGAAGGACGGGAACAGGCCTATTATCACAGATTAGCCATATGAAGATGAGAATGTTTCGTACGTTTCACCCTCCAAAACCCATTTGTTTACATTGTTGTATTTGTAATTTTTTCCCGCGTCGATGAATAGATGTGAATTGCAACAACAATTTAACCCGGTGTGTGAAGATCCCTACTGTCTATGTGTGAGATTTTTATACACACATTCTCATTTTTTATCTGATAACTGCCAGTTCAAGCTTGTAGGCAAATTAAAATGGCTGCCGGGGATTCTCATCTTCATGTGGCTAATCTGTGCCTATTATTGCTTAATGGTTATTCAGTTTATAACTGATTAAGCTTAAGAGTGAGTATGCGAATGGTTTTAGTGGGCTAATGATTTCAGTGACATGATGTAGGTTCTTTTAAAATGTAACTACAACAACAAATTATTTTAGATTCATTGCTGATTTTGCTTAACAGTGATATTCCGCTTGTTAGTGTTTTCATAGGCAAAGTATAAATCCGAAATCTTATTACAGCAACGAGTTATTGATGTGTAAACATCTATGCTGGCGGTAGAGTGAAAAAAAAGTGAACGTTCGTGTGCAACGTTACGTAGTGCAACGTTACGGTGTGCAACGTTACGATCTGCATACTAGGATGGGTGCGTTCAGTGAAAAAAATCTTAAGACCCCTTTCAAGCAAAAACAAGTCCGTTTTGGATCCGCGCACGTTGATGTTTACACATATTAACCTTGAGTCCCGGCACTCACACAATTTTTTTGATGTGTAAACATCTATGCTGGCGGTAGAGTGAAAAAAAAGTGAACGTTCATGTGCAACGTTACGTAGTGCAACGTTACGGTGTGCAACGTTACGATCTGCAGACTAGGATGGGTGCGTTCAGTGAAAAAAATCTTAAGACCCCTTTCAAGCAAAAACAAGTCCGTTTTGGATCCGCGCACGTTGATGTTTACACATATTAACCTTGAGTCCCGGCACTCACACAATTTTTTTTTAAATTTCATTTTACTTATCTGATTCTGCTTGTTAGAGATTTCAAAGTAGAAGTGTTAAAAATCTTATAAGTGATATGGTTCATTTTTATTTAATTCTCATTATTTTTTATTTAAAATCTAGATCTATCAAATTCGAATTAAAATTAAGGCGGCAGTTATAGCTTTCATCGAAACTCGTGTCAAAAAGGTAAAAATCCGCACAGCAAATGCCAAAACGTCTGTATTCAATTTAAAAAAAAAAACAATCTTTCGCGGACTTTCAGCTGTGCTTCCATTTTTGCTGGATTCTTGCAATATTGTCTGTTGGTATTTGAAGTTTTTTCGATACGAATAAAATATATTGGACACCTAAAAAACCGTGCCTACCTAATATGAGAAACAATTAATAAATTTTAGAGGTTGGGTGTTGGGTCCCCGAATGCCAAAATCCCAAATCTTAGAAATTAAAAATCGCAAATCCTGAATCGTTCGGGATTTATGTAAGTGCCTTGCGCATGAAGCGCACCCAGCGAACTACTAATTTTAACATACAATTTTATTCACGGAAGTCAGATTTTCAATTAAATGCGGTATTGCCAAACTCACAAGCCACGTATTACCCGATAACTAATGCCGATGTGGTAATTCGGCCCCTGATTGATTGTAACCGTTTTATCAAAAAAGATCTAATTTAAAAATTAAACCAAAAGATTTATTGCTGAATCATTTAAAGCTAGAATTCGTATGATATACATTGAAAGTCTGATTTTTCCATTGAAATGTGTAGATAAGATTGTCACATATTGCTATTATTATACAAAACCCAGTTTCCTTAACTTAAATCGGAAGCTATAAATATGTTTTTGTTTGTATACTATGTTTAAAATATCATACACGCATTTGGTATAAATAAACAGTAAATTATTGTATCTACAAATCATTAAAAGTTTTTTATCTTTTAATTAAACTGCTGCTGCTTGATCATGTATGTTGTACGAGTATGCATGTAAGTGTTTACATTTTGTTTTCTTTAGGTTATTATGAGCCAATTTCTAATTCTTAACTCAACAAAATCGATTTTACGAAACATTGAAGTTGGGTCTTCTATTATTTAAACCAAGAATAATCATTGAACAGATCGTAAATTATACTTACTAGTAGACCCGTGTTTGCGTTGCTTTTGTTGTCAAACTGTAAAATCTGAAAGTTTAAATCCTGAATTAATTATGAAAACAAAACATTTTGCTTAACAACATAATTCAAAACAGAAGTCCTACGTATTTAGGTGAAATGCTTCAATTTGCACATTCCCAAAGAGGATTACGATTAATTTTACCGCGCGTTACGCACACCATTGCCGAAAGATCTTTTTTTTTACTGTTATTAGGTTATGGAATGGCTTACCATTTGAAATACAAAGAACTGCCTCTCCAGCCATTTTTAAGAAGAAATTATTTAAGCTTTTATCAACTTTGAATTAAAATTGTACTCAATTTTTTTTTTTCTCTTTACCCATTTATTTTATATAAATTGTTTGTTATAATTTATTTTTCTTATTAATATTGTTATTATTATTAAGTATTGTTATTAATAAGACTTGGTTACGAATTTTTGATGCTATAAAAGATTGAATCTTGCTGTATCTTGTAATTTTTATAATAATACAAATACAAATACAAATACAATTCCGGACTTTAACCGATGTTGCTGAAAAATTCTTAGTTTTACCGCAAAATTACAGAGTTACCACATTTTGGAGTTTTACAGGATCATACATATTGACAAATAAATTTGTTTAAAAATATGTAAGGATAAATGTATGTAGGGTGGTCTTTGCTTTGATTTTTTTTATAATTTGAATGCTCCCAGGGTTAATAATAGGGGTATTCATGCAATGAGATACATTTACTAACTTCGTATTTGCGTAAATGTATTCTTCACTTAGCATGAACGCACCTATAAAGCAATCTGTGTATATCCTTATTACGTTGCTCGCGTATATACATACATAATTTTCTATACAAATTTTGACATTTGATTTACGAAGTGATAAACTTAAGGCTTAACTACATAAGCCCAAAAAGTGAAAAAGTACAAAAGTGAAAATTTTCAAACTCATTTTGGAATAGTTTTTCTGACTGGAAAACTTATAAAAATGATGCAGAAAGCTTAAATTTTTGTTTAAAAAAAAATTTGTATATTCTTTTTCACAAAACAACTGCGCTAGCGGGAAAAAAAATATTTTTACTTTTGTACAAAAGTACTTTTTGGCTTATGTAGTTAAGCCTTTATGCAGTTTACGTCGTTTACGAGGCAAAATCATCGCGCAAACTTATCAGCCCTGCGTATATAATTTTCCATACAAATTTTGACATTTGATTTACGAGGTGATAAACTTATGCAGTTTACGAGGTTTACTAGGCAAATACGACATTCCATGAATACCCCTAATAAAATAAAATGGAGTATAATGGAGAATATTTAAAAAAAAAAACCTAGTTATCCTGGACTATATGCAGTTCTCCTTAAAAACCCTCGTGTGATTTTGATAAGAAATTTGAAAACAAATCAATCTGGAGGATCAATATCATTTAATCCATTTATCATTTAATACATTTTAAGGATTATGAAAATTAGAAATACAAACACGAGTTTCGATGAAACAGATATATTTATTACCATCACTAAGCTAACTTATCGGTGCCCTGTCCAACGATCTTAAGCTCTATGTGTATTCATTTAATCTTGAGACACAGTATTTTGGTTACCACTTTTTAACAAAAACATAAATTAGTTTATCTAATCTTAGACTTTGAAGAAACACAATAAAAGGACAACTATCTCCAAATTTATTTTTAGTTGAAATAGACCCTTCGCTTGTCTAGATTGATTTATTTGTAAAATACTAACTCGCCTCAGTTCATAACGTTTTAGAATCGTTATGCCTATTAAATTGTTTATACTTTTAATTTTCCTTTGCGGAAACGCTAGTCATGTGGATTCGCGAACGGTTGTGAACAATTTTACGGTTTCAAGTGATTATATTCAAGATTTATTCATTGACGAAATTCAATCGAATTTAGATTTATCCGATATTATTGGATCGATTGGTTCAGATATTATAGATGCACAAAAATGTTTTGTACAATTAAAGGAAATAGTCAGCCGATTCCCGAGCCTGAAGGTTGCACGATGTAAGTGTTGAAATAGTGGTTATCCGTATTTTCTCTCGCCCGAGCGCTCTGTTATTATCTGGACATCTTCATGGAGGAATCTATTTATATATAGCTATATATTATGTACTTAATTGTCGAGCAAATTTGTTCTTGTGATAGATGGGTGTTGGTAGAAAATATACAAGTGCAAGCTATGGTTATTGCTTTTCTTCCATAAAATATATACTAAGATATATCTACGTAATGTGGAAATAAATGAATACAATACCTTTTAATAACCGAATGACCTTCTGTGTTGATTAAAATATTATTTTATTAAATTATTTGAATTCAATTATTGAAAGAGTAAACCATGACAATCAAAATTAATCATATTAACTCACATTTAACTTGGAAAAAGTTTGAAAACAACTATGAATAGGGGAGACCGGGGTCAAAAGTAACGTACATTGGATGGTTTACTACTTAGTAATTTGCGGTTCGTTAAATTTCAATTATTTGTGACAATTTCAATTTCGTCATGCGGTTTTTTCCAATTTGCTTAATTCATGTGAAGTAAGCGAAGCACCCTCTCAAAAGGGATTAAAAGCTTCTAATATTGAATGGTTTATCGCTTAATATTTTGTTGTTGTTCTGCAAAGAACGAACAACATTCACCTAATTAATTTCTTTATTTGCGTAACTAACATTTCCGAGAAATACTTTTTCATACATACAGAACTCATACAGTTACGCTCCACGCATAGTTTATTACGAATTTATTATTTAATATTATAAACTTCGAAAGCTTGATAAAGTTAATATTAAACGGTAAAAAATAATAATGCTCTTAAATCAAGGACAGTATAAATACAAAAATACTAATCGATCATGAAACAGCATATCCGTTTTATTTTCAAATCCATCAAGATTGTCTAGCAGCGATATTATGAGGTGACCGACTGCGCTGTTTGTTAAGTAGGTATATTTCAATGTAGATTTGCTGTCAATCTATCCAAAAGAAGGTCTATCTTCATACATAGTAACATACAATTAGATGAAGACAATGTAATGTTAAGATGGCTAACGTCAAGAGTTCCTCACGTTGTTAACCAGAAAAGTATTAGAGGTACCTTTAAGATCTTCAAAACATCATCATTTGGTTTACGAAAAATCTCAAAAAAGAAGTGGGCAGACCATAAACAATGAAATTTATTATTTTGATGAGTAATAACAATAGTTATATTTTTAATCTAGAACTAGAACTTTGAACACTCGGACTGCGTCATGTCACTATCAGTCCTAGAGCATAGTCTTTTGTTTTAAACTCTCATTATCAGTTATCAGTTATCACATCCATTAATTAACGGTAATAGAAATCGAAAATATAATCAATCATTTATTCTAATTTGTATTGATTTTTTTACTTGTTAATTTTGAAGTAAGTAGGTTTTACGTTTCGTCTACTATATATCAAAATTCTGAAAGAACTGCATTTCTTTGCTTCGATTAGCTTTGGCATTCTTGGTTGTAAATTTTGCATCGCATTTCCATAGGGAAATTTAAATTTAACTTAAATTTTGATAAAAATGTAGGAAGTTGTATCATAAAGCTACAATAATTAATTTGTGAGCAACAATTGATATCTTTTTTTATCTTTCCAGTCATTGATTCATGGGGGAAATTGCCCTCTGGACTTCTGTACGGTCATTTAACTGATCTTGGCAATTACGATCAATGTGTCAGGACGTCTGTTACATTAAAAGAAGGAAGTAAAGCCACAAATGGACAATATTGTTTTGCATCATTTCCAATACTACCAACTACACCATATCCGAAGCAAGATTTGACTGTTGTACAAGATGTTTTAGTGAATCCCAGAGTAAACGTGGATTTATCAAGCATTTTGTCGATAAAGATAGGAGTGTGTATTCCAGACGTTTGTAATGCGAAGTTGATAACTCAAATTTTTCAAAAAGCAGTTGCTAATGTTTTGGGAGGTTATTTAACTGGTGTTCAGATTTCAAACTGTTCTGTTGCCAAAAAACCTGACTTTGAAGCCTTTGATATTTTTGCTATGTAAGGAATTTTAAAGCATACTCAATTAACAGTATTTGTTTACTATATGCATCATCCTCAAACAGAATATTTTTTTCTTCGATTGGAGTCTTAATGATTGCTAGTACAGCTTATGACTGGTATTCTGAATATTTCGAAGGTAAGTTTTCTTTTTAAACTTCCTAGGAAAGCTTTAGACTCGATTTTTTTTTCAGTAAAACGAATGAATCCTCTACTAGCGTTCTCTGTTTTAACCAATGGACGGAAGTTATTTATGATCAAAACTACGAAGTCACCAAATTCAATTGATTGCTTGACAGGTATTAGAGTACTCTCAACGATATGGGTCTTGTACTGTCACAATTACACGTTCTATTATCCCATGGATATTGTCAACATAGTTGATGTACTGAGTGTAAGTACAATGTTTATATTAAACGGACAATGCCAATTTATAACAGTTAAAACAGTTTTTTGCCATTCAAAGTACGAAATATTGAACGCTCTTCCCACGGCACCAAAAACAATTTTGGTACCCAAAGTATGCCCAACGACCTACGGAGGGCCGCATAAACAGCACTTTTATAAACAAAACTGTTATAAATTGGCATGTCTAGAACCACTTCCATAATAAAATTTACAGTAGATATTTCTGAAGAATTCAAATATTGATCTAGAAAATACATTTGTCATTTTTTACAACAAACAACCTTAGATATTTGATGATTTTTTGAGGCTTGGATATGCCTTAATGCATTCCAAAATCCAAAATATCGTTTTGAAAATCTCCATATCGATTTTTCGCATCATTAAGATCTCACAAAATTATGATATACATATAAGAAATCAATATTCCATCTTCAGGTTGAAAATTTGGATATTTAAAAATAATATACCACTTATTATTTCTAAACGCAACTTGGAGATCAAAAATAAACAATGACTAGCAACATTAACTCGCAACATAGCTCGTGGGATCGAATCCCAGTCACTTCCACGTAAGGAAACCAAAAAAATATTCTTTTTTCACGGGTACTGCATTTCGCGAGGAATTGACAAATTCTGCCTCTCACCTTAGCTGTTTGGATTCGGCAAAAAAATTGTAGGTCCCCTCTATGACTGCAGACACCCTCACAGGAAGGGCTGAGAATTGTAAGTCACTAGGACCTGGTTCTCCCCGAATTATCGCGCCTACAAATTCATTTTTTTTACATTGTTATAGGCATGCGTGATTATTATTCTATTAAATCGAAATTTTGAAAATGCGAAATTTCATTATGGAGGATTTATTTAAAATACTAATGTACCAATATCATTCTAGTGGTCAAAAATGTTCTGGACCATGCCGATATTGATGGGATCTGTCTCTGTGGATTCGTTCTTTTTGTTAAGTGGGTTACTTATTGCATGGACCTGCTTCCAAGAATTGGACAAAACGTAAAAATTGGAAAAATGTTGTTTATGTTAATATTCATTTTGCTATAAATATTTGTAGAAAAGGAAAACTAAACGTTTTTATGATGTGGGTCCATCGATACATACGACTTACTCCACCTCTAGCAGTGGTGATTCTCTTCTACTTAACGATAAACAAATTCATCGGGAGTGGGCCTTATAGAGAAGATTCAATAACAAGGCATTTCCAATGCAAGGAAACATGGTGGTCTACATTATTGTACGTACAAAACTACGTCAGTCCAAACAATATGGTGAGTCTTGAAAACAACAACAACGAACAACTCGTGTTGTGCTTAAGTGAAATGTTTGATATTTTTAGTGCGTTCTGCAATCCTGGTATCTGGCAGTAGACACTCAGTTATACGTACTTTGTCCACTTGTTCTTATACCTCTTTGGAAATGGGGAAAGAAATGTATTCCCGTAATGGTATTACTTATATTTTTAGCAATTGGATGCGTTTTTTCTGTGATTTACATCGAAGATTATAAAACACTTTTTGGGTAAGCTGGGACTCTTAGACATTTACGGTCATATTACTCACTGGCTTAGTCCAGATTGAAAATTTAATCCAGATTTAAATTAATTTAAACCAGTATTATTTACATTTAAATCCAATATAAATAAAACTAAATTGAATTTAAACTGCTCTCAGGATACCAGTTTAAATACTTACATCCAGATTATTTTTGAAAAGGATTTAATAAATCTGGATTTAAATTCCATTTAAATCCAAAGTTAATAGTATGACTGTTAAGGTATTAATTAGTTTCATCTTGTATCTTAAATCTATTTTTATGAAGACTTGGTGAACCCGGACGAATACCTAAGGTTTACTTTCCAACTCATGAGCGGTTCCCACCATGGCTTATCGGAATTGGGATGGGATATTTTATGCACTTAAATAGAAACAAGATTGTCCGACTACCTGTGGTATGATATTCTGTTTAAAATTAAACTTCAGTATGAAATCCTGTAACGTTTTATTTTTGTTTAATCCAGAAATTCCAACTTCTTGGCTGGATTTTGAGTTTTGGAACTCTGTTGGCGATAGTTTTTGGACCTTATTTTTCCATGAAATCATCTTATACAGTAACTGCTATTCATGCAGCAGCGTATGAGGGGCTGAAACGTGTTTCCTGGAGTATAGCATTAGCGTGGATAGTTTTTGCATGCCATTTTGGATTCGGTGGTAAAGTGAACACGATTCTTTCACATCCTTTCTGGCAGCCACTTGGCCGTTTGACGTATTGCTTGTATTTAGTTCACGTAGCTGTGTTAACTTTAAATTTTGGAATTTCACGAACGGATGTGTTTTTCTCAGACTATACCTTAGTAAGTACTTTTTTCATGTTATCCTTTCTACACTATGTTGGAATTTAATTTTTTCTATACCTATACATAGATGCTCGTGTTTTGGAGTAATTTTGGAATCTCATGTTTGGCATCCATAGCTTTAACGTTATCTTTTGAAGCTCCAATGGTTGTCCTTGAAAAGGCCATTTTTAGTAAAAACAAATCGAAGGAAGATGTCCACCAAACTTCATTACCAATCACAACTTCAACTAAGGGAGTTTAGACTGTTTATTTATTAGTTAATTTATTTATTTTTAGTAAAAAATTATATCATAAATGTACATGCATAAGAAAGAAACGAAAATTAAAAATGTAATTTAAAATAAATTAATTGAATTTTAAATAAGAATAAAACACATTAACAAAATAATCTGTGACTTGAAGTTTTTGTTTTCACTTCGTCTTTTGATACTCAAG
The DNA here is from genome assembly GCA_932273885.2 of Leucozona laternaria. Classification (NCBI taxonomy): domain Eukaryota; kingdom Metazoa; phylum Arthropoda; class Insecta; order Diptera; family Syrphidae; genus Leucozona; species Leucozona laternaria. The sequence continues at coordinate 618,431 of OW026367.1, forward strand.
AAAAAAGTATTTTGACAAGGCAGCTAGGTGTATTGCAAAAAAATTCTAAAAAACACATGTGTTATAAATATACTAAAATACGGCTATTATTACATTACGGCAAACACACGGAACACACCGTTTTAGTAGGAACAAACCACCCAAATTCCAAAATCCTGAACCTCAAAAGACATACCTAATAGCAATTCCAAATTTCAGAACTACAAACTGGGTTGGGTACGAAATCCCGCCAAACAAATTTTAATTCTCTAAGATGCCTAGTTTAACCAGAAATCACATTTGAAGATGTCAACTTTGGGGGGTCTACGAAGCTCCGTTTAGCCGCAAATCGCGTTTACAGATAGAAATAGTTTTTTCTTGTAATGTTTGTTGTCAATTAGTGTGGTTGCCAGGCAGGCGCCTATACCAACAGTTTTCTTGTTTAACAGTACCTTGGGTGGACCGCTCCGCGGGTCTTAAGGATTTTAACTCCCTTTTTCGGGGACACACCCGCTCACGCGACTCCGTCGCTCCGCTAAGGGTATGTTCAGTCACCAGGCAGGCGCCTATGTCAACAGTTTTCTGCATCAAATTACCTATTATAGATAAATTGATATCTCCATACAATCATTTTTTTTAGCCCTTAAAAGAACTTTTTTTAGTTGTATTTCGCTTCATCAGCGTTCAAAGATGATGGACAGGGAAACATTTGACCTATTTTCCACGTTTTCATCGTCATTGGCACCCAATTTTGGCTTCGGCATCATCGCCACGCGTGCACCGCACTGTTTTCAGAATAAAAATATATTTTGTTTAAGTCACACTAAATCATGAGAATCAACAAGAACGAAGGAAACAAATCCGATGACCAAACAGAGCGTTAAAGGAAAAATAATTTCGAAATAAATTTCAGTTCTTAATAGAATTCTGCACAAGAAACACCTTAAAATAATAAACATAAAAACATCCGTCTTTACCACCAAAAACAACCTACCACCCTTCCAAATACCACCACTCTCAACAACCTATCCCTTATAAAACGATCAAACTAATCAACCTACAACCATTCGAAACAACCTACACCCACCCACTACCCAACCACCCATCTCACCTAACTGACAAACCCACCTAACCACTCATCCCACTTTACCATTCTTCCTACCTTACCACTCTTTTTACCTTACCTCCCATCCCACCAAACCACTCTTAAAACCATACCACCTAACTGCCCAACCCAACTTACCACCAATCAAACCTAATCACCTTACCACTCTCCCTACCATACCACCCATCCCACCAAACCCCTCAACCCACCAAACCAACCTAACCACCCATCCTACCTAACTACTCTACCCACCCATCCTACCTAACCACCCATCCAAATCCAACCCAACCCACAAACTACCATCAACCAAACTCCCACAAATCAACTACCCAAAATTTATATATCTGTCTGCGACGAGGTCTTACCTCTACGGAATTCTAATAACAACTGAAAATTATTTTCCATCCACTTCTGCTTAAATACTTTTCCTCGGCAAATAGTACCATTATTTCAAAAAAATACTTTTTAAAATGTACACAAAATCCCGCCAAATAGTACCCTACGGAGCAAATTTCTGGCGGGATTTCGTTACACGGGATTCTCTGTGGCGGGATTTCGTTACTCTCCCCTACAAACTATCTACAATATTACTAAAAATAGTGAAATTGTTGGTTCTTGTGGACATTTAATTTTTTTAAATAGAACTGTAAGCACAGATTACCCAAAATGAATGTTTGTGCATAAAAACCTCACGCATAGACAGTAGGGATCTTCACACACCTGGTTAAATTGTTTTTGCAACTCACATCTATTCATCGACGCGGGATGAATTTACAAAAACAACAATTTAAACAAATGGGTTTTGAAGGGCGAAACGTACGAAACATTCTCATCTTCATATATGGCAAATCTATAGTGGTAACTAGAATGAAAAATAATTGATTTTTTTTTGTAAAGTGAATGTAATTTGTCTCGTTCTAGTTACCACGATAGAGGTCTTCCAAGATTTGTCTTTGTCTTTTCTCTTTCTAATTTGACATCTAAAAACAACAACAAAAAAAGTCCCTGGTTGGAAAATATTTACATGCTCTTGGCAGTGTTAAAAATCCGGTCATTTGATTATTTTTTGTATTTGGAACTGAAAACTTAAATTTGCGATCGAATTACCTATTAATTAGTTTTTAAACATTTTAGTGAACATTTTTTCAAGTGTTTGATACAAAAAAAACTAATTTTATTACATATTAATCACTATTATTAAACACCCGACTTTTTTAGCTCGCCTTCGTGCCTTCGGCATTTGGTTTTGTTTTCCAACCAGGGAGTGCTGTCAGATTGTTTTTTTTTTTTTTTTTAATTTCACACTGACACTTCTGACATTTGATGGCAGAGATCCATTGATCTTAAATCTGAACCCCGAATCAGGAATGGTTGATTGGAAAACCACATGAGTATGCAGTTCTTTCGAGTGAAAAAATGTTGGTGGTGAGAAAAAAATTTTGCAGTGTCAATAAAATTTGATAGTGGGATAGTATTTGAAGAAAAAAATACCTACAAGTAAAATTTTCCTAGGGAAAACAGTTTTTTTTTTTTATTAAAAAATGCATTATATTTGTCTTTATTTTCTCGATGAAACTCGTGGAAAAATGTGTAAGAAAAATTTCTTACAAAAAGGTATTTTTAAATTATTAAAGATCATTTTTGTGTTTAATACTACGTTTTCAGTAGAGCAAATGAGGCAATTTCGTTGAAAATTTCCAAATTCGATTCCAAATTATCTCATTTCCCATACAAATTCACATTTCGAAATGAGGTAATTTCAACCGAATTTGCACGAAATTAGGTTGGAAATTACGTGCCAACCTTATGAACACACCCAATTGGAATCCATTTTAAAAGCTTTCAAAAGCTTTAATATTGAAATGTCAACACTCGATGTGTACAAAATAGAAACACAAAGAGAAAACAACAAAAACAAGTAATTAACGGCCAAATAAAATTCAAAATCAAATGAGCTGTCAAACGAAATTAGCAAATTTGAGATGAAAAAACTTTTTCTGTAATTTGCGAAATTACCTCATTTCGACTCTAATGAAAGCGTAGTATAAATTATAATTAATTTCAACAATAATAAGTTCTATATTTGTGACCACAGCAAAGGTGAACTTTGAAGTGTCACTAGCGGTGTTCCTTTGGAAGTGACGAACTACTCCTGATGCAAGTAAATGAGATTTGTAGAGAAATCAATTAAATGCTACTCATGATTACTTCGCCACCACAAAAGAAACACGGCTATAAATAGTTCATGTAAACGGTACATAAGGTTGAAGAAATGCGTTGACGTCGGCCTTTCTAACACCTATGCGACACCTATGTCTCAAAAATAAAACCACATCTTTTCGAAATGTCATTTTCTTTTTGACAATTCCTTTCTTTCCGGTGACCGCTCTCACAAAGACGCTAAAGTATGTGAATTTTCCTAAAAATCTTAAAAAATCTTATCAATCATTCAATATAATAGCTAAATGGAACCGAAATTGTAATTTACAATATCGGATTTATCGAAACAACATGAAATTATTTTAAAAGTTATTAGTGTTTGTGTGTTATTTACATTTTAATTCGGTTCACTTTAGTTTGTGTTGTGAATTTTTTTCTATGAAAAGTGCAACTTTAATGGAAAACCTTATATTTACTTTCAGATGTTTATGCCAAAGGCTCATCGCGTTGCTATCTATGAATACCTCTTCAAAGAGGGTGTCATTGTGGCCAAAAAAGATTTCCACGCCCCAAAACATCCCGAATTGGAAACTATTCCCAACTTGCATGTCATCAAGACCATGCAATCCCTGCATTCCCGCGGTTTGGTTAAGGAACAATTCGCATGGAGGCATTACTATTGGCATTTGACCAACGAAGGTATTGAATACCTTAGGACATACTTGCACTTGCCCCCAGAGATTGTCCCAGCAACTTTGAAACGCCCAGCTAGGTCTGAGACTGCTCGTCCACGACCAACTGTTTCTGGTCCCCGTGGTGATTCCACAAAGACTGGTGAAGATCGTTCTGCGTACAGACGTGCCCCAGGCGGTGCTGATAAGAAGGGAGACGTCGGAGCTGGAGCCGGAGATGTTGAATTCCGTGGTGGATTCGGTCGTGGTTCTCGTCCACAATAGGTTTTTATGTTAAATCAATAAACAAACGTTTGTACTAAAATAAAATACATATAATCTTATTCTTTTTGGGTATTTTCCTGGATCAGCAGGCGAATGAATGCCTTCCATGAATTGCAAAGTTAAATTGCTAGATAGCTGATCGGGGATTGTGGGCCTGTAAGGAATATAAGACTTGCAGCAAAAACTCAAATTTTCTTTTTAGAAAGAGTTTCTTTTTTAAGCCGGGTGTGTTAAGTTTACTTCTTGATTTTTGAAAGATTTATGTAGCGTATTAGCTTCATCATCTTCGCACAGATAAAACGGGATTTCTTGACTTTTAGCAAACCACAGAAACTAAGTCATATATTTCATCCTTATAGGCGTATTATTAGAAAGTATTGTAAATACAACTCAACTTTCACAAAGCGGATTTAAGGCATCGGCATTTAAGATTAACTTTCATTCTGAACAAGTGGCGTTAATAGCAGTAATCCCGGTAATTTCTCAGATTTGTTGCTCTATCGCAGCTTCAACATCTATGCACAATGGCAAAAGAGACATGAAGCATCTTGACATAGTTCATCAGACAATCTGCGTATCGGAAAAGGTACAGGAGAGTTTTTTTTTCACTTACAGGCGTCTGTTTCCAGCTTATCTGAAAATGTTATTCAAATATCTGGTACATTTAAAAATGTGCAATTATTGGTAGATCATGGCGGACTTTATAAACGTTCATGAGGCGTAACTTTGTTTGTAGAAGGGTTAGGCTAAATATTTGTTTCATTATTTCTTCGCATTCGTTTGGCTAGGTGTCATCCAGTCCGGAAATACAAAAATATCGAAATTCCAAACGAATTTTGGTTTATTGAAAAATGATGCAGTTTAATATTGTTATTTACAAGAGGTCATCTGACAAAAATTGAACTAAGGGGCTACGGAAATGGCCTCGTATCCTTGATTATATAGTATTCAAGGTTTTTGAACGCAGAAGGTGGAACATCTGAAATGATGGGAATTATGGAAACTAGGTTGCTCGTTCGAATTTATGGTTTCTGGACCTGATGTGGTCCAAAGCAAAGTGGAAAGCGAAATACGATGCTTAAATAACCGAATGATAATAGAATTACCTACTCCTCCTTATCAGAAGACATCATCTGTTCAAACAAGAAATTTCTCAACTAAATAAGTTACTATTAAAAAAAAGTGTTTAGCATTTCGGAAAAAAAGAAAACTTAAACTAAAAATTTATTAAATATTAAATAAAAGAGTCTGTCTAAAGGCACGTAGTTTCGCGTACGCGAAATAAGTTCTCATACCTAAACAATGAGGTATGTTTGGGGGGGCATGCTGCCCCCCTGCAACCCCCCTGCTTGGCATCACTATAGGATTTGGGGTAGGTGCAAGGTTGGTTATATGCAGTTTTTTTGGATTTAAAGAACCCTCACTGTATATATAGGTATGAGAACAAATTTCGCGTACGCGAAACTACGTGCCTTTACATGCCGCCTCCACTGGGCATCAACGATGTCCAACATCACAACCACAATCCAATCCACAATCTGACTTGTATGGATTATGTCACTACATGACATGGATTTTTCTGCCTCCATTGGATTTTTTAAAGACATGTTCATAATCCGAGCATCGTTCATGCCCAGTGGAGGCGGTATGTAAGACAGTTTCTAAATAAAATACAATCATTAACATTAATTTAGTTGATTACATTAAAACAATTATTTATTCACTTTTCGACACTGTGTCACGTTCAGTGTTTGTTGCTTTGTTGTTCTGCTTGATGGTCTTTCGTATACTGGACAATCGCAACAACAGATCATAATGTTCTTCAACTTTTCGTAGACAAGATCTGCATATAGTTTTAGGTAGAGGGTCTGTTGGCGAGATCTTTACAAGTGGTCTTGGTAAAATTTTCATAGTGGATAATATCAATAATTCAATTTCCTTACCGTGATTGGTAAATATCCATTTATTTTTTCATCAATCAGGAATTTCTTGACGCTATTGCTGTAAACATGGACAACAATTTTGTGAATTTCAGAGCAAAGTCGGCAAAGAAAACCCGATATATATGCTTTGGCTATGCTACCCATCGGTTTTTAATATTGCTGATATTTTATTCAAAAGATCACGAATATGACTTGTGGATTAATTAGCAAAATTTGTCCGTGGAAAAAAAATTAAATGAAAATGTTTAATACTTTCCTTTCCTACCTAGGCAATAATAAAATAACAAATACAATTTATTTGGTAGTTGAATGGTTGAGTTTGAAAGTTGAAATATGTTACGTACTAATTTTAAGGCCGACGTTACACCTCAACACCACAGGGCATACAGAGTGTGTGTTTCTTTATATATTCGGACTAAGCATTTTGGGCACAGATTAGCCACATGAAGATGAGAATCCCCGGCCGCCATTTTAGTTTGCCTACAAGCTTGAACTGGCAGTTATCAGATAAAAAATGAGAATGTGTGTATAAAAACCTCACACATAGACAGTAGGGATCTTCACACACCTGGTTAAATTGTTGTTGCAATTTACATCTATTCATCGACGCGGGAAGAAATTACAAATACAACAATGTAAACAAATGGGTTTTGGAGGGTGAAACGTACGAAACATTCTCATCTTCATGTGACTAATCTGTGATTTTGGGTTTCTTATTCGGACGAGAACAGACATGCCGATTTAAAGGCTCTCCCAAACCAACACGAAACATTCGGCTCGACAACGAAACTTCCGCCTGTCTTAATTTATTTACATGGAGATTAATGGGAGCACCCACACTGGCGCGATGCGAATCTTCGAACATTAAAGGCTCTCCCAAACCAACGCGAAACATTCGGCGCGACAACGAAACTTCCGCCTGTCTTAATTTATTTACATGGAGATTAATGGGAGCGCCCACACTGGCGCGATGCGAATCTTCGAACATTATTCAGTCGTCGCATATTCGCGCGAATGTTTCGCGTTGGTTTGGGACAGCCTTAAAGGCTCTCCCAAACCAACGCGAAACATTCGGCGCGACAACGAAACTTCCGCCTGTCTTAATTTATTTACATGGAGATTAATGGGAGCACCCACACTGCCGCGATGCGAATCTTCGAACATTATTCAGTCGTCGCATATTCGCGCGAATGTTTCGCGTTGGTTTGGGACAGCCTTAAGGCTCTCCCAAACCAACGCGAATACTTCGAAGCGACGACGAAACTTTCGTCTGTCATAATTTATTTACATGGAAATAAATGAGAGCACCCACACTGGCACGATGCGAATCTTCGAACATTATTCAGTCGTCGCATATTCGCGCGAATGTTTCGCTTTGGTTTGGGGCAGCCTTTATTCAGTCGTCGCAGCCTTAAGGCTGTCCCTTAAGGCTGCGACGACTGAATAAAGGCTGCCCCAAACCAACGCGAAACATTCGCGCGAATATGCGACGACTGAATTAAGGCTGTCCCAAAACAACGCGAAACATTCGACGACTGAATTAATGTTCGAAGATTCGCATCGCGCCAGTGTGGGTGCTCCCATTAATCTCCATGTAAATAAATTAAGTCAGGCAAAAGTTTCGTCGTCGATCTGAAATTTTCGCATTGGTTTGGGAGAACCTTTATAATAGTTATAAAAGTTTTCACCATTAAAAGCGGGCGTGCGTTAACGCTCTTCGCGCAACTTGAAAAAAAAAACTCTGGGTGCTTCAAGTATGCCCACCAGCGGAAGACCTTGCACCTGCGTAGCCGCGTAAACAGTACTTTTTAAACCAAAACTGTTATAATTGGCATGTCTAGAGTCACGATGTCGTAAACGAACTGTCAAAATTTGTATGGGAAATCCTTTCCAACAAATCGTAAACTTTCCGACAAGAATTTGTGTTGGAAACGTCGTAAACGAAAATGGTAAAAGTGGTAAACTTTTTTTCAATGGGATTATGACATTGGCTTAATCAGCTGATTGGTTTATCATATCATTTACGCCGATTTTTTTGAGGGGCATTCATTAAACGTGCGTTGGAAACTTTACGATTTTACAACGTCGGAAAGTTTCCAACGTTGCATGAATACCCTTATTGTAATTTTTTTTTATTTAACGCATATTGTAAACAAAACCGGACTTTTGGCATGTGAATTTCCATGTGAGAAGTGAAATTTTGACGTTTTGTACACAAAAAGGGTTCAATACCTTTGTTAACTTTCTTGTAAGTTTCTCCATTTTTGAGACATACGTTTTCACTTTGGTGTTTTGACAGGTCTCACTCATTTTTCTGAAAAAAGATGCCAAACAGAACTATTTAGTCCAGAAAGTACCCGAAAAAACCTTATATGCATCATTCATCATCATCATCGTCGGCTCGACAACCGGGGTCCGGTCCTGGCCTCCTTCAACAAGTCTCTCCACCCATCCCGGTCTCGAGCAGCCGCCATCCAGTTGCGCACCCCAAGGCTCCGGGCGTCCTGGGCCCATGTTCTGTAACTCTCGCAACGATAGAATCAGTCGAGAAACGATGGAAAATGGAACAAAACTCATATGATTTGTTTCAATTTTCATCGTTTCTCGACAGCTTTTAACCATGCGAGAGTTACAGAACATGGGTCCTGGTCTACGCCATCTCTCCAGCGCAAGCATGGTCTACCACGCTGTCGTCTACCATAGAATGTACCACAAAGAACTTTCCGAGCAGGTTCCTCTTCGCTCATGCGAGCTAGGTGCCCTGCCCACCGAAGTCTACCGAGCTTAATTTTTGTCACGATATCTGCTTCAAGGTAGATTGCGTACAATTCATGATTGTACCGTCTCCGGAATCGTCCATGCATGCATCATTAGCCGTATTTTATTATCGCAAATGATCCATATAGATCATCTCATGAAAATAAAACAATACGCATCCTAGTAACAACTGTGTTGTATACCTATCTCTTTTTTGCTTACGTTTATTATTTTTCATTTATTGGTTTTCTGTTTTCTTTACACTATACTGTTTACAATTCCTAACCATTGGCAAATCTCAGAAGCAATAGCAAAACTAAACTTTTGGTTCATAAAACGAGATCCCGATAGAGAGCAGGATCTCGTGTTGTTGTTGTAATGCATGTATTTGGATGATCTATATATGGATCATCTCTGATAATAAAAAAACGGCTATTACTGCAGATCTCGATTTTCAGCAAGATTTTCACACGCGCTTGCACACACATCAAAGAAAAGTGACTTTTACCAGTGTTGTTTTAACAAAGGCACTCATACAATCTTAAAACAAAATAAAATCACGTTTTGTGTTCGTTTTGCCAGTAAGATTTAAGATCTGACACCCAAATCTGAATTGGTTGAAACGAAAGCCACATAATACAAAAAAGGCTGAAGATGAACCTGTGCCTACGTTCTGTAACTCTCGCATCGATAAAATCAGTCCAGAAACGATGATAATTGAAACAAATCATATGAGTTTTGTTCCATTTTTCATCGTTTCTCGACCAATTTTATCCATGCGAGAGTTACAGAACGTAGGCACTGGTCTATTTGGAACTTCCACCAGACTTCAGTGCCAAACAAGCAGCAAAAAAAATCAATAGTTTGACAGAAAAATATGTAGGGAAAACAAAAACATGTGATTGTGATTGGTCGTTTGTTTGTTTTCCCTAGATATTTTTATGTCAAAATTAGAAAGAGAAAAGACAAAGATAGTTTCTGGAAAAGCCTAATTGGCTAATAGTACTATCACGATAGTACTTATAGTGCCTGATTACATGGTTCATTTTACTGAAGAGCGCATCGGTGAGACAGGTAGATTTTATGTGCGTAAAAAAGAGAAGGTAGATTCCACCCAAATTTCACCGATGCGCCAGTTTCATTTAATATTTTCGGATTCAGCATGACTGGCTGAACAGAATAGAAGCGCGTTCGAACGCGCGTTCGCACCTGTCAAAGTTAAAATACGTGAAATTTCGTTAAAGTGAATACAATGGAGACGCAGCCGCGAACGCGACTCTGGGAGTTAAATAAGTTTTAATAATCACGCGCGTGCGAACGCGCTATCGAACGCGCGTCTATTGTGTTCAGCCAGTTAGGGTGTGAGACAGGGAAGTGTAGATTGAAATGAAAGGATTTTTCTTCACCGTGTAATCACGAGTTCAGTAAAATGACCTTCACTGGCTGAACACAATAGACGCGCGTTCGATCGCGCGTTCACACGCGCGTGATTATTAAAACTTATTTAACTCCCAGAGTCGCGTTCGCGGCTGCGTCTCCATTGTATTCACTTTAACGAAATTTCACGTATTTTAACTTTGACAGGCGCGAACGCGCGTTCGAACGCGCTTCTATTCTGTTCAGCCAGTCAGTAAAAAGCCCCATGGATCTCTGCCACCAAATGTCAGAAGTGGCAGTGTGAAATTAAAAAAAAAAAAAAAACAATCTGACAGCACTCCCTGGTTGGAAAACAAAAGCAAATGTCGAAGGCGAGCCAAAAAAGTCGTGTGTTTAATAATAGTGATCAATATGACTGCTTTTACATTACAGCGATTTTTAATCTTCGTTTCTCCTTTGGTTTCCTTCTAATTGCAAATACCTTTTACACGACAGCGATTTTTAATGAAAAGTTTACTTTGTGCAAGTGAAGAAGTATCTTCTCACTGCACTCTTTACTCCACTTGATTAAGCGAAGTTATCTGAGTGGACGACGAATGAAAATAAAACACATTCGAACAATTAGGAAAGGCACAAAGAAGAATGAGCGATAACTCTGCAATTTGTTCAACCTCAGCAATTTCGTCTACCCCGGCCACCACATACGTCCCTCGCCAACGTGCTTAAAAATCGCAAGAAGAAATTGCATGGTTTAAAAGCAGTCTATGTAATAAAATTAGTTTTTTTGTATCAAACACTTGAAACAATGTTCACTAAAATGTTTAAACACTAATTAATACGTAATTCGATCGCAAATTTAAGTTTTCAGTTCCAAATACAAAAAATAATCAAATGACCGGGTTTTTAACACTGCCAAGAGCATGTAAATATTTTCCAACCAGGGACTTTTTTTGTTGTTGTTTTTATATGTCAAATTAGAAAGAGAAAAGACAAAGACAAATCTTCGAAGACCTCTATGTAATCAGGCAAATAGAGTCTATATACAAAGGCAAAAACACTCTACACGCTTACTGCATGTGTGTGCAAATAAAGCGTGGGGGATGTACGCTTACTGCATATGCGTGCGTGTTTCTCCTGAATTTCCCCTATATGAGCTTGTAGGCAAACTCAGATGACAGCCGAGATTGGTATCTTCATATAGAGTGTTTTTGTACAAAGGTTTAATTTGATGTTGATATGAATGATGATAACATAAGAAAACGTCAAAATTCAAGTTCTACAAAAGGAAAAGGACGGGCATTCAGATATACAAAAATAATTGAAAACTAGCTTTTTTCAGTGTACCTTACCTAATTGGTTTTTGCAATATGACCGTTTAGTAAATATAAAAACAAAACCAAGTTATAAAAAATGGGTCAAAATCAAAGCATTACAGACAATGTCATCCCAGACACTGTGGACACTCTACAAATACAGGTGGTCAAACATGCAAAAGTTTTTTCCGAAATAGGTTTACTTACCTATGACGACTTCAAGCAATGTCTTGAGGGTCTTAATGCGTTGTAAGCTAAATTAAAGTACACCGGTTTATGGTGTTGACAATCAACAATACAAGTCCATTTTCAGATCTCGCAACTGCTTGGATCCCTCAGGTAAACAATTAGTATTTCTTGTCAAGAACGGTACGGACACTTCTCTCTTATGGAAAGCAACAGTGAAAATAGCTTGTGTTAAAGTCGATCCAGTCTCTCGAGAGATCGATCAGTACAAACTCCTTAATCTGAAGCAATTCCTGTGTGTTTTCAAGACCTTTCAATCGCATCTCCAAAGTCTGGTTTCAAGTGAAAAGCAGGTCGTAAGTAATTTGCCTGTTAAAATAAATCGATAATCTTGTTTTGCTATCAGGAACGAAGAGGTTCTGGTTCTTCAGATTCGCCGTCGGATACTCCAATTACTGCATCGATATTAATGGACCAAGTACATACAATGATGAATTCAGGTCAATTCAGTCCCACCTCCTCACTGTGTTCTAGTCCAGACCAATTTGATGAGTGTTCTATTTGTCTGGATCGTAGGACCGAAGTAATACTTCCATGCACGCATAGCTTTTGTGCTCCGTGTATAGAACAATGGTAACACAAACATTTATTGTTAATTGATAAAAATGATTTCTGATATGCATAGATACATAGATACATTTTTTATTTTATAAAAAAAATGTTTTACATTATGTACATCTATGTTTAGTTAAGAATAATGGCATGGCTTCCGCTTGATATGACATTTCATTTAATCGTTTAAAAAATGATATGTGTATATTTTAATGTTTCAAGGAATGTGAACAACAAGACGTGTCCTATTTGCAATGAGTTGTTAGCCAGCACAGACGACACTTGGGTTATGTCCGAACTGCCTGGTGTAGATGAAATAAATGACAAAATATGCGATGAGCTTATGAATCTATCAAAGCAGCAAGTTGAAAAGTAGATGAGTAGATGTTAACCACTTGGCTAAATGGCTATTGGCTTGGACCGTCCTCGGGGAAAATTTAACTTTTTAGTATATTTATAAATAATAATATTTATGTTGTATAACGGCTATGTTAAAAATTTACTAATGCAATTTAGTTCTAAGATATGTTTGCATATTTTTAAGCTTTAATTTTACTGTGTTGAATATTAAAATTAAAAAAAAGAAGCTTTTCCTTAAACTTAAAAAAACGGATTTAGTCGAATTTACATATACAAAAGACATGATTTTTCCTAGTCTTTCCCCATTACACTGGTCTTAGGTTGTCAGCCATCTGTAATTTAATTGAATAATAAAAGTCTGTAGTCTGTCGTTCTAAGACTTCTGGAATGACAGCTCAACTCATTTACCACTATGCCAAGGAATACATCCAAATGAGTTAGTATTTAATAACAGAAAACTAAAAAAAAATACGTATACATTTTTTTAGTTTGAAAATAATTATTTCAAAAACTATGGAAACAATTCGATTCGAAAACAAAATGAAGAATGTATTTCTGGCTTACCAAAATCTATAGGACAGTGTTGTTTATAGCAACTCAAAAAAAAAATAGTTGCTAGCCCCTTCCAGACTGTACCTGAGTTTAAGAAATATACATACAAAAAACATCAAAATCGGATCTGTATTTTAGAAGTTCAAGTTCCAAATTACCTACCCCTCTAACATAAAAAAAAAACAACAAATCGCTTAATAGTGGTTTCGCAGTTTTGGACTCAATCATTTTCGGTTAAAAGTAATTGGAAAATCTATATTTCTTATACAAAAATCGGAATCCTTAAAAAAACTCATTTTTACGCGGGTCATTTGTATATCGATAAACGAAAGACATTTTAAGTGGCGATGTATCGGCTTTCATCAGCTGCGTTGTTACAAAAGATTACACACTTCTATATACTTATAACTTCAGATTCAAATCTGACACACCCAACTTGCTAATGCATTGGACGGCAGTGGGAAAAAGGATTTACGTATATAAGCCTCTGAAAATTAAACAAATTCATAGCGTCAACAAAAATGCCTAAATAAAAAATTTGTCATATTTTTATCAATCAAACATTACATATTTTGGGACGATCGAGTGTCATTTTAAATTAACTCACTAATAAATGCATTTTGATTTTGCCTCCAAGTTATGTGATATATAATAATGAGATTAAACAAAGAAAAAACACGAATATTTGTATTTTGTTAAAATATTCGTGTTTTTTCTTTGTTTTATCTCATCACTACTAAATACATTCTAAACTGTTTTGCACATTTATCTGTATGTACCCTATTAAAATAATGATGTTGTTATTATTTCTAAAACTTACCATATAAATGAGAAAGGCACCGGCTTCACCATTTAAAATATGTACATGGTTAAAATTCATTGCTAATGTTGAAGGAATGGAATTCGTGATAGGGCTGACTGTGTTTATATCTGCTTGGCACAAAAGCGGTGATAGGTATAGGCCGTAACAAATTGAATGTATAGGTTATCGTTGTTGTAATAATGTCGAAATGAACTTTGAAACTGTGCGGAAAATATAAATTACAGTAACAGGGTACGACAACATCTAATTGATGAACCCAACTGTTGTGTCTGTTCGAAACGCAATTTAACTAATGGTTGCCACTCGTTATTCTTAAACTAAGACGTTTGGATTTGTTTATATCATTGCATTTGAACACAAGTAAACTTATTGTTATAAATCGATCCATGTTATTTTTCAAGCTCTTTAATCAGCTAAAATTTTTTTTCGCGGTTATTTCTTTTTACGAAAAGCTAGGAAATAGACAAAATATGGACATCTGGTTTGAACCATAAAAATGTTCCAATCTTAAATTCGAAACATACAAAAAGACTGAAGTTATCAACTATTTAATCCTAGACAATTTTACCAAAATTAATTTTATATCGAATATAAACAATACATATTCAATTAGCTCTACGCTTAATCGATACTTTTCCCTTCGCCAAATGCGACATACTAATCTTGGAGCGGGTGTTGTCAGTGACTTTCTTAACCCAAACCTGCAAATGAAAATAAAAACGTTTATACACATTTTCTCGATGGAATGGGGGCAGAAGTGAATGCATAACATACTATTTCATTGCCAATGGCTGATATTGTAGCTGCAAATTTAGGCAGCTCCTTGCCTTCTACATATACCGGCTGTCCGCGGTGGAACCATCTACGTTCATACAACAATTTTCCGTCCTCTATTCTCGTCTCGACAAAGGAATTATTAGATTCTTGCATCAGAAGTCCCGCCGCGTTGTTCATCAGACTTCCGACTCCATTTTGAGATAATGCTAGAAAAAACAGTTGTGCGTTAAAAAAGAAACATCTTAAGAATCTGAAATAAGTTGATTCATACTTGGAGTCATGGGTTTTCCCCGACTGATGGTCTTAAGATCATTGTCAATATCCTTATCTTCCAGCAGATATACGAGAAGCTGTCCAGTTGCGGGTTTACGCCTCTTTTCAACTACCGGCATGGGTTCATTAGGTCTTCGCCTTAGTTTTCTGGTTACTGTTGGTTTGATCTTTTTTTTTTTATGTTAGAGATTATAAAAATGATTTACTTTTAAATATTTTATAGTTTACCTCCGTCGAGTCACTTGTTAGTTCGAGACTGTGGCGTTCATTTTCAATTAATTTCTTTTTATCTTCAAAATCGGTAAGGATATTGTCTTTTAGGTC
This sequence comes from Leucozona laternaria, assembly GCA_932273885.2. Taxonomy (NCBI): domain Eukaryota; kingdom Metazoa; phylum Arthropoda; class Insecta; order Diptera; family Syrphidae; genus Leucozona; species Leucozona laternaria. The sequence continues at coordinate 633,928 of OW026367.1, forward strand.
GGCCTGTAAGAATGTTTAAATGTGTTAATCTCTCTGATATAAATTTCTCGTTTCTCGAAGGATTTTCTATAAACTCCGGTCTGTGAATACAACATAACTGATACATAAAACATTTCTATCTTAAGATATTAGGTTTTAAATAATTTAATGATTTAGTAACGCAAGTCCCAAAAAAAGTTTAAAAGTAAAATGGATGCTTAATAAAGCTAACGTTTTTGTATTATCATAAACTTTCATAATTTTCAACCGTGAAGTATAGAAATGGCAAGTTTATCATAGAAAATGCCTATTTGATAGATTAACATTTTCTATTGGCATTTCCTCAAAATTATCACCTTTGAGAAGCGAAACTGTCTGTTTGGGGGATGCGAGTAAATATCCTGACTAAATTCCTACCCATAGGCCAGAATCGGAAACCGCCACGACGACGATTACCTTACCTGCTAACCGCCTTATGACGGGCCCCGTCTTAATAGATAATATGAATCTATTACGGCAGGGCCTTCGATAAGGTCGATTTACTAAGTGATTGCTTACCTTCTTCTCTTCGTATTCTTTAAGAGCTGCTTTCTTTTCTAGAATGTAGTCTCTCTCAACGCATTCTCTAAGGTAGTCGCGGTAGGTTTCGTTCAATCGTAAACGTTCCTTATACATACTCTCAAGTTTTTTCACTTTCTTCATGTACTCGGGATGACAGAGAGCTTTGAGCTCGCCCAATAGCTTATGAAGACTTGCTAGCTTGTCCAGATACATTCTGGAAATTAAATATTATTAACTTGATTTAATAAAGCTATATAATTCATAGTTTTTTTTAGAAACTGTCTAAAGGCACGTAGTTTCGCGTACGCGAAATTTGTTCTCATACCTATATATACAGTGAGGGTTCTTTAAATCCAAAAAAACTGCATATAACCAACCTTGCACCTACCCCAAATCCTATAGTGATGCCAAGCAGGGGGGTTGCAGGGGGGCAGCATGCCCCCCCAAACATACCTCACTGTTTAGGTATGAGAATCTGGTATGAGAACTTATTTCGCGTACGCGAAACTACGTGCCTTTAGACAGACTCTTTTTTTTATTATGAATTTGACTGTTCAAGAGATCAAGATCATTTTACTCATGAGGTACAGTTAATTGATTAGTTCTGCACAATATGAATAATCACTTTCTCTAATAAAGCACACCCCTATTGCAAGCTTACTGTTCTTTAATTTCCATTGGTTCATCATTCCCGCGATGATGATTCCTGAATTCAGTTTCACTAGCTTCTTCTGTGTCTGCAGATATGTATTTATTTTCTTTTTTATTTTAATAAAACAGCTTGATTTTCAGAATCAAATATGTATTAATAAATACCTTCTTCGCTATCGTACATGTTTTGGTCAAAATTGGTGTTTCTGGAGTCGTCATTGAAGTCGACTCGATCATCATCGTTCAACTCAAACATGTTTAAGTTGGCATAGCCGTGATGAGACATTTTTCATTTATTTATTATATTAGAATTTTTAATGGATTTTCTTTTTTAAACAGTTACTTGAATAGTAAAGCAGATACATTGGAAGACACTTTAACAAATTGAAATTAATAAAATTGACTTCAACAAAGTTGAGATAAAACATAAAAATAATAGAATAGTAAAATGGGAATGTCAAATTAAATTAGCCCCAAGCCGAAAGATTTTCTGTTTCATTTTGCAGTCGGTAGTGCAGGTCAGTTGGTAAATTTGTGATTCCATTCAGTTAAGAACAAAACGTTGTTTTCTGAAAAAGAATATACAAATTTTTTTTTAGACCAAAATTTAATCCTTCTGCATCATTTTTATAAGTTTTCCAGTCAGAAAAACTATTCCAAAATGAGTTTGAAAATTTTCACTTTTGTACTTTTTCACTTTTTGGGCTTATGTAGTTAAGCCTTAAGCCTTAAATATGATTTCTGCCATTTGTATTTGTATTTGTATTTATTTTTAAAGGAACTTAATATTAAGATTAACATCTTTTAGATAATTAAGCTTTTCCAAGGAAATTAATCTGAGGGCATTTAATTAGGTTACAATTTATACGTATATAATATAAGTTTACTAAATTTGAATTAAAATTTCATTTATATGCAAAGAAAAAAGAAAAAGTTAACTATTTACAGAAAATGTTTATATGCAAGAAAAATTACTATATATACAAAAAGGACAGTTTGTGCAGCAAAAGACAATGAAAGAGATTTGCTACATAAAGTTGTGCAGTTCATTGATCTGTAAGCATATAGTTTTATGGCAATTTTAATGATTTGAAACATAAAGTGGTTACAATTTTAATGATTTGAAACATAAAATAAATGATTGTGATAGATCTACAAACTCGCAAAATAAGTAAACAAATCTCTTTGAAAAGTGTTAAATGACTCTAATCTTCTAATTTCACGTGGGAGCGCATTCCACCAACGAGCACCATTAACAAAAAATTGTCTCTCAGAAGTGAGACAACTGAATCTAGGGATCAAAATTTGACTTGTTCGACTTGAAGTGGAGAACTGGATTTCATTATAAAGTTCGAGAGGTTTTTGCGTGTGGATAATTTTAAACAAACTTATCAAAGTCCTAATTTTTAAGAAGCTAGCAAACGTTACACCATATAAGCTTTTTGAATACGAAGAAATATGACAATATCTTCCGAGACCGTAAACATATCGAGTAATGTTGTTAAACAAAACATTAAGTCGCCTCTGACTCACAGCATCGGGGTTGCAGAATATTTCACAACCGTATGACAAAATAGGGACAATAAGTGATTTAGCAAGCATTTTCCTCGTACCAAGGGGGGTGAATTTTTGGAAAGCTGATAGATTCCTTAAGGCACCATAAGCTTTTCCCACGATACCATTAATTTGATCGCTCCAAGTCAGGGTCCTATTGAAACAAACTCCCAGATTCTTGGATTTCTCCACATACTCCACAGAAGTCCCATTAAGCTCAACAGTAGGGAAATAGGACAAATCAAGGGCTTTCTTGGAAATAACAAGACATTTTGTTTTAGAGGGGTTAAGGACAAGACCACAGTTGTTTGACCATTCGAATATTGCACTTAGGTCTTCGTTTATACTACTAACACAATCTTCTATTAGACCCAAGTTGCAAGATTTAATAAGCTGAACATCGTCAGCATACATTCGTGGCTCGCAATATTTTACTAAATGTGGTAAATCATTTACATAAGCAGAGAATAGAAGTGGTCCTAAAATAGATCCTTGTGGGACACCGTAACTCAAAGAGAGTAATTCAGAAGTCAGATTTCCTGAAACTACTGCTTGGTATCTCCCAGAAAGGTAGGATAAAATGAGTTTCACTGCCTCGGAAGAGAAATTGAACAGACACGAAAGTTTTTTGCACATTATATTATGATCGATGGTATCGAAGGCCTTTGAGTAATCAAGCAGAGTCAAGAACGTTACTTTATCATCATCTAAGGCTTTTCTTATCCGCTCAATGACTTCAAGGAGTGCAGTGGTACTACTATGGTGCGGTCGAAACCCAGACTGTTTCGGAGATAAAAGATGGTTTGTGCAGAAAAAGTGGGACATCTGCTTATGCATAAGTCTTTCAACCACTTTAGATAAAAAGGGCAGAATAGATATTGGCCGGAAATCTTTTTTGCTACGGTTTTTTGGAATAGGTATGACTTTGGAGACCTTCCATTGCAAAGGAAAAATACTCTTTGTTAAAATGGTGTTGATTGCGTACGTAACAAATGGGAGAATAAGTGGGAGAGTAGCGTTTACAAATGAGGGGTGCAGACCATCTAAGCCCGTAGCGTTGGATTTGATTGAAATAAAGCTTTCCACAACATCTTCCTGAGTAACACTGACAAAATTAAAAGAAGCTTGTAAGGGTGGCAAGAGAGACGAATCAAGCTGTAGTGACTGCGACGCACCCAAAAGTGTTGGTCGAGGAACTGACGATATAAAGGCTTTGTTTAGATCATCACAGTCAACATCACTGTCAAGATGTCTCTCTTTACCAATACCAATGTTTCGCAAGTTTTTCCAAAGTACACGTCCTTTTTGCGAAAGATTAAGTTGTTTCATATTCCATCTGGTTTTTGCAGCTGTTATAAGGCACACACATCTGTTACGCAAGCGCCGGTATTGTTGACGGTCCTCGGCTATTCTAAATTGTTTCCATCTGACGTAGATGGTATTTCGATGGTTAATGGCCTGTCGAATTTCATTTGTGAACCATGGATTATCTTTATGCACAAAAGTTGTAGTTTTAAGAGGAACATGAACATCAAAAAGTGAGTTTAAATTACACTGGAGGAAATCTACTTGTTCATCAGGAGATATTAATAAGTAAATGTCTTGCCATCGGACAGCTCGAATATCAGACTCAAGAGTATCAATGTTCAAGTTTTTAAAATCACGATACTGGTAACTTTTACTCGCTCTTGGAATGGAAAAATCAAAAGAAAGATGTATGAGATCATGTCTAGAGAAACCAGGTACAGATAATTGGTCGTACAAAAGAACTTTATTGAGCTCAGTGACAAAGAAAACATCAAGAAGTGTACTGGATGTGTTAGAAAAATGAGTCGGGTTTAAAACATTTACCGGTTGCAGATTAAAAGGTCTCAAGTTATTTATCAACACATTATCAACCAAAAGATTACTATTAAAATCACCGCAGAGTATTATATTAGGAAAATGCATTGAATTTTCCTCTAAAAAAGAGTAAATTGGTGTTAAGTCGATGAATGAATATGGTCTGTAGACAACACCTACCAGAAGTTTGCCGTCATTGTTATTTGTGCTTGAAATTTCAACGCAGAGACACTCGAACGCACAGTTGGTAGGAGAAGAAAATATTAACTTAGCCTTCAGAGACTCTTTTACATACAACGCTACTCCACCACCAATACGGCCAACTCTATCAACCCTTAGCATCGTGTACCCTCTGATTGCATAAAAAGTATCACTAATATTTTTAAACCATGTTTCGGAAACACAGATAACATCAACCTCTGAACCTTCAAACAAATCCCGAAACTCATCAATCTTCTTATATAGACTTTGGGCATTAATATGACATATTTTGAAACCTTGATTTCGAGAAACTAGGACTTTTAGCATAGCTTTAGTTATATTAACAGTTTGCTCGCTGTTGGAAAGAGAAGTATTTGCATTTCGTTCACCCGACATCATAATAATTTAATATCGGGATGAACGCACGTGAAAAAAGAAAGGGAGCCGTAATTTTTAAGGTAATTATAAGTCTATCATAATTGAAAACTTCTGCTACACATTTGCTGCTTGTTAAAAAATTTGGTAATAAGAACATAAAAAGCATAATTGAAGATAAAATAGAAGAAATTGAAGAGAGAAAATTTTGAATAAAATCTTGCATGAAATAAATGTATAAAATAAATGTATAAAGAAGTGATAATATAGTATTTAAAATTAAATAAAATAAATTATTAGAGAAAATTTGAATATAATCTTGTATGAAATGAATATAAATATAAAGAATTGATAATGAAATATGGAAAATGAATTAAATAAATTATCAGGAAAAGCATAGAGTCCTTACAAATTTAAATAAGTTGACTGCATTATCGACATTATTGCTGTGAAGTATCGGCAACTGCTGGCAACGCTGGTGTTACTGCGATGTTTTCAATATTCTGGGCTGGTAGGCTTTCAATGTTGTTTACTTTGGTAGCTTCCTCGTGTGTTTGACGTTTAATATGAACAAAACCTCGAAAAGTAAACACTGTTGTGATAATTCTTTTTTTTTTCAATTCTAATGCAGCATGCAGAATTTGTTGATTTTTTTGTGATAAGCATTCACGTATGTAAATTGGCACATCAGAATCCACTCCTACGTCACGAAGGCTGCCCCAAACCAACGCGAAACATTCGGCGCGACAACGAAACTTCCGCCTGTCTTAATTTATTTACATGGAGGTTAATGGGAGCACCCACACTGGCGCGATGCGAATCTTCGAACATTATTCAGTCGTCGCATATTCGCGCGAATGTTTCGCGTTGGTTTGGGACAGCCTTTAAAAATCATTTTATGTGGACGGCTGGTCCAAAATGAAAATTCTTTTCGGCAAATATTAATAATTAAGTCACTACCTACATATTGGCATCAAAATAATTACTAATTTTGCCTTTTAAGTGCCTCAAAACCAATCATTAAAATTTTCAATGATGGTTTTCAATGATAGCTATAACTGGGGCCTAAGTTAAGCCCCGATAATTTTCCGCGAATAGCTAAGCCCGAAGGAGATAAGTTGTTGTTGTATTTAACATGAAAATGCTTAGCCCTGACGTTGTCTTTTTCGACCAATTTCCTCAGGGCTTGCAAAAAAAACAAGGTTTGGGACAGCCTTTAAAAGTCATTTTATGTGGACGGCTGGTCCAAAATGAAAATTTTTTTCGGCAAATATTAATAATTAAGTCACTACCTACATATTGGCATCAAAATAATTACTAATTTTGCCTTTTAAGTGCCTCAAAACCAATCATTAAAATTTTCAATGATGGTTTTCAATGATAGCTATAACTGGGGCCAAAGTTAAGCCCCGATAATTTTCCGCGAATAGCTAAGCCCGAAGGAGATAAGTTGTTGTTGTATTTAACATGAAAATGCTTAGCCCTGACGTTGTCTTTTTCGACCAATTTCCTCAGGGCTTGCAAAAAAAACAAGACTGATGAATAGATTAGCCGTGTTTTTTTGCAAGCCCCGAGGAAATCGATCAAGAAAAACGACGTCGTGTCCTGCAATTTACATGTTAAATGCAAGAACAACTAATCCCTTTTGGGCTAAGCTAAGCGCGGAGAATTTTCGGGGCTTAACTTAAGCACGGAGAAAAACTGTGCTACCGGCGTTAATCGCATACTTGTTATCGATAGTTTGTATGGAAACTCCATTTTGTTTCAGTAATGGCGTCGCTAATCCCCGATGTCGTTTTTTTCAACCAAATCTCCCCGGGCTTGCAAAAAAACACGGCTATTATTTGCCTGTGAACTTGGAATTCTTATTCCAGGCGCGCACATGCAACTAAACAGTTTGGTTTCGATTTTGAGCACTCGGAATTATATGAGACTCCGCCGGCTTATGTGCGCGGACTCTCATACAATCCCATAGTGATCAAAATTAAAAAAAATTTAAAAAAAATTGTATATCCTTGTTCACAAAACAACTGCGCTAGCGGGAAAAAAAATATTTTTACTTTTGTACAAAAGTACTTTTTGGCTTATGTAGTTAAGCCTTTATTCATAAATATGAGCTTTTTCATATCCTGAAGCCAAACGGATGAAAAAAAGACATCGGGGATTAGTGATGACATCACAAAATAAATTTGACGTCTCTATACATGGGCAACTCTAGCTCACTTTTCCACTTTTTGCAAAAAGTCTCAAACGTAGTTAAGCATCTCAGCTTTGCAAATGTTTAGGAATTGTAAATTCTAGTGTAAAGAAAAAAGCCAACGAATATGAAAAATAAACAAACGTAAGGAAAAAAGAGATAGGTATACAACACAGTTTTCACTAAGTTCCATATTGTTTTATTTTAATGAGATGACCTAAATGGATCATGAGCGATACTAAACTTACGGCTAATGAAAGTAGCTATAACTATTTTTTTTCTGTATGCAGTTTTTTCACCCAGTGACGTAGATACGCAGAACGAAGAAAAATTCAACGTGAATATACCATGTGTGTTCTTTATAGGTCTGTTTGGTAACGTGAAATTTTTCACAAATTTTCCTAATTTTTCACAAATTTTCCTAATTTTTCATAAATTTTCCCATTTGACTGTCAAAACCCAATATGCTGGACTTACACAACTGACAATTTTACAGTTTTTTGTCAAAAGAATAAATTTATCCATTCTTCTCTCAATTTTGTTTACAATTCACTGCCAGTTTGTCAGTCGTTTAAATCCAGCATTAAGTTACCAAACGAGCATTAGGCCAGGCGCGCACATGCAACTTAACAGTTTGGTTGCGATTTTGAGCACTATGGGATTATATGAGAGTCCGCGCACATAAACCGGCGGACTCTCATATAAGCCGTGTTTTTTTTGCAAGTCCATATGGATTTGTCGAAAAAAACGACATCGGGACTAATAGTTTTACACGTAAATACAACAACAACTTAAATCCATATGGACTTAGCTAAGTCCAGATAATTATCGGGACTTACATACTGTAAGTAAGAAGTTCCTAAGTCCCGATGTCGTTTTTTTCGACAAATCCATATGGACTTGCAAAAAAACACGCCTATAATCCCGAGTGCTCAAAATCGAAACCAAACTGTTTAGTTGCATGTGCACGCCTGGCCTTATACCATGAATTTGTGCCCATGTTGCTGAATTCATTCGTTATGTGACCAACAATTAGTAAATGCATTTTGGTATCACTTTTCAAACTGTCATCCTTTCTTTTTCTAAAAAAAAATAATTTTGACAGAGCAGTCTTTCTTCATTTTTCAAGATGGTCGTGTGTCGTTTTTCAAGCACCTCCAACTCATAACATATTTCAATTATTTTTCTATTAAAACTAAATAAGAAACATTTTATTTTACTTAGAAAAGCAACAGTGTACAGTCATGGATTTCGGAGCCTTGCTTCATGTTGCTAAGAAAAATAGCGAAAGCACCAAGGGTGCAGATGTAAGTTAAACTAATTTTCCACTTTCACAATTGATTTTAATTTTTGATAAATAAATCGATTAAACTATAATGAAAGATATAGGTAATTAACACTAAAATTTCATCTGATAAAGATTATTTGTAAGAAGAAACTACAGCATTGCTTTGTCTTGCCAATTTAGTACATTTTGAATTAAACCATATTGTCTTTACTTAAATTCACTTAATTTAAAAAAATTAAAAACTTTTCTAATTTTGTTCTCGTTGCTCATTTTAATTAGTGCAAGCCTAATTGTAAATACACATAAATTCTATTCGATTCTTAGGGAAAATATTACAGCACCAAATTCGCCCCCCCAAAAAAGGAATCAAAAGATAAGAAACTATCGCACAATATCCAGAAATTTCTAGCCAAACAAGAAAAAGAAGAACGGGAGCGACTGCGAGTAGAAAAGGAGAAACGTGAGCAACTGTTGGCTCTCCGCGATGAAAAGTCAAAGAATAAAATTAAGAAAATGCTTAAGGTCATCAAATCGGCAAACAAATCGGTGTTAGACGATGCTGTAGATAATGACCACACCGCAGTGTCTCGAGAGGGTGGAGAACAACCCGACCAGGACGACTATGGCTACGTGTCAACCGAGGCAAATGCCTTTTACCAAAAATATATAGAAAAGGTGAAAGACGTCAAGGAAGACAAGATGTTTGCTCCCAGCCGACCAGCAACTAGAACTGATCTGAACAGCACAAAAGATCGCGTGAAGGCAGCTATTGAACGCGAGATTATGGAAAGAAATATGCCTCACACTCGTGTGAGAACATCAGCTCCTAAGCTAGCCTCTGCCTTGACGAGTGGTCCAACATCTGGGTCACTGCGGAAAAAGGATCTCTATGACCCTGAAGCCGAGAAGGAAATGGAGGAAAAAAAGAAACGTGAGGAGGAACAACAAAGGAGGGCTAAAAACAAGAAATCTGCTCCTCCTGTGATGGATTTTCAGGCGCTTCTCAAGCTGGCCGAGAAAAAGCAATTTGAGCCGGTCGTGGTGGAAACGGAACCTAAGAAAAAGGAACCCGAACGACTTCTGACCAAAAAAGAAAAGAAGGAACAGGAAGAACGCCAAAAATTCATGGAAGAAAGGGAACGCCGCAAGAAGGAAAGGGAAAAAGGAGAAGGAAAATCGAGTGCGGCGATTCCCAAAGCATCCGAGAAACAAAAAATGGAACCCAATGGTCGCATACCAAAACTGAATCAATCACCAGCTCCGAAAGCTCCAACTGCCAGTTCATTAGCATCTTCTAACAACAGCAGCAGCAAATCTGCAGACTCAAAATCGGCAACTTTTAAAAAACCTCTCAATCCTGTTGCGGCAAGTTCCAACGCAAGTCAAAAAAATGTTCATAATGCTTCTTCAAAGACGTCTTCGTCGCCAGCAGCATCTAAAAACACAAGCAGTGGTGTGAGACCATCCGCAAACGGAGTTACATCGACTGTGTCATCGAAAGATAAACCATTTCAGAAACCCTATCCTCCGGGTAAATTGTCTTCGAGCTCTTCCAAGCCCGCTCCTGCTGCAGGTTCAAAAAGTGGCTTAACTCAAAATGGAGGCAAGGGTGCTTACGTTGGGTCAACTAGGGAGTTTCCTCCAAAGGACGTTAAGGCGAGACCCCAACAGCCAGTCCAGACAACTCGACAATTTCCACCACCAGATGTTCGCCGCACCAGTAAACCACCGGAGAGGAAACCGCAACAAGCAGTGAAAAGTAGTTTTTTGTATTTATTACAATTTTCAAAATATCAACGAATATCCCTTTTTTTTATTGTATTTTAGGAAGAATCTATGATGACGATGATGAGGACGAATACGATTCTGAATTGGATGATTTTATCGACGACGGACCAGATGCGGAAGACTATTCGCAGCATATTAAGGCCATCTTTGGCTACGATAAGTCAAGGTATATATTTTAAATATTCTTGTTAGATTTGATTGTGGGTTCTTAATTTGAAAGAGAATACAATGTGCTTTAAGAAGTTAGTTCATAGAGATTTAAAAAAAACATAAATGTGTTGGTTGGAGATGAAATTATTATGGAATTTTAGCGAGCTAAGACTGTTTAAAAGTGAGGTTGTGTTCAGACTGAATTATTTATGTTTTTATTATTTTTACCTACCCTACAAATTAATTGTTTTGATGTCTCAGCAAAAGAGGTTTGTTGACTAAAATGCTGGAACAGCAGGCCAAACCAGAAGTTCAAAGTATTTTTGTAATTAAGCTTATTAAATTCATCACAATTGTCGAACAGAGTTCAATACCTCTTGACCTAGATTACGGGTAAGTGCTACATTACGGTGAATGTTTGAAATGTAAAATGAGTGACACTTCCCTTCGGTTCACAATATGTTCTTACCAAACCAAAACCTCAGATTTCAGTCGTAATTTTTTTTATATTTTGTTTTTCTTTTAATTTATTATCTTTTCAACTAGGTATGTGATCGCAATATCCTTAGGATATGTATATATGTTTTGAGATTTCATAATACGAGATTTCGTTGTAACAGCCACAAAATATTAGTACCCATGCTCGCTTTTCATAATGAAATTTTGAATTTTTTTAAATTTTATTATACCTATGTATGTATGCACAATCATGGTACAAAGCATTTCCTATACATATATGGTGATTTCAATTCAACACAGGTAAAAAAAGAATGCGATTTTTATTTTAAAAACACCTCAAAGCCCATTCAAAGAAGTGACTTATAACGTTATTTTTAAAGAGAACTAGAACCAAAACAATTCTAAGAGTATTTATCTATGAATATACGCTACATTATTAGAAAAGAAGATATTTAATCAATTAACGTTCATTTAAAGGTACCGAGATGATGAAGACGACTCTGGAATGGAGTCTTCTTTTGCCCAGCAAATGCGCGAAGAGTACGTTAGTAAAAAAATTGGTAAGTATCCCTCTATAACCACCCACAATATATAGTTTTATCTACTTGCTGTTTTGTTCAAATTTTAAGGTTTAATGGAAGACTTGGAAGATATGCGACAAGAAGCCGAAGATAAAAAACGTAAAGCTACCATGAAGAGAAAAAAGGTGCATTGATTTGAACTACGAAACTAAAAGAAGGGACACCTACCTTCTGACCATACATTATGTTCAACGTGATATATTTATATACAAATAACTAAAACTACGTTATTTTAAATATTGTTTTTTTTTTCTATATACCTACATATATATTTAATTACTAATGAAAATATTTCTTTTTTCAATTCTGTTTTATTATCTTTTGCTAACTTTGAAAGCTCTTGTACTGGGTACACGAATTTAACCTTTTGCTTACAACAATTTATGTATTTTTTAAGTTAAATATAATTTTTCTTCTGAGGAGTGAATTGTTTAAACAAAATTAAGAAACTGTTTATTGTACTGGCCGACGAATCTTTTAGAAATACATTTTATATTATTAATCAAATTTACTGTATGAATCATTTAAAACAATAAAGTTATATTTTCAACTAATTGTAAGTTAAACAGAAGATTAAAAAAAAAAAAATTTGAACATATCTTCAGAATTTTCGTTCGCCTTGTCGGACAATGGTAGTATGTATTATTTATTTAATTTTTTCATAGATTTAATTAAAAGAACGAGATATTAATATAATAACTAATAATTAATTGGCTCAGGTTTCTATCTAGGCACATACACAAAAAATAGATGTCAGCTGAGCTAAAATCACGAAAATAATATTTATTTAGTGCGGAAATAATTATTAACAAAGTTATCAACAATTTCAACACCAAAAAAAATATAAAGAATTAAGAAGGGGTGTTTTCCTAAATCTATGCAACTCTTGATATCATTATGTCAGAAAAATGTATGCCATTTAAATTTGCTATGAAGCTAAAGTTCAAGTTTCATTGTAAGTAAGTAATATAACAAACCAACTGACGACATAGGCGCCTGCTTGGCGACCGCAGCAACTTTTAGTTACTCCCTATTCAATTAAATAGGCAACTAAGTTGCCCAGTGGGCGCTCTCCCATATAAGCCAATGTAATTGAATCGGGAGCAACCGTCCTAGTGAGCGGCAGGCCTTATGCATATTATCACAGAGTGAGGTTATTCACATCAAATTTGTTTTCATTTTTTTCTGTTCGCAGTTTTGTCACCCAGTGACGTTGATTCGCAGAACGAAAGAAAAATTCAACGTTGAATATCACTCCATGTGTAAAAATACAGGGGAATCATGATTTGCCCATAAAAAAGCTACTTTTCAACAAAAGATCAATGTAGCTTTCATTTGTTGTTGCATCAGTTGTTATTTAACAAGGGATTACAACAACACAAACCTATGCGGACAATTTTGAATAGTTACCCGAACGCGCCATTAGCTTGAGTGACTTGCTGAACTAGAAGCACGTTCGAATCTGTCAAAGTTAAAATACATAGAATCTCGTTAAAGTGAATACAATGGAGACGCAGCAGCGAACGCGACTCTGGGAGTTAAATAAGTTTTAATAATCACGTGCGCGCGGAAGCGCGTCTATTGTGTTCTGCCAGTGAAATACGAATTTAACCTCCTCATCATCCCTGCATAGGTAAATGTCAAATGTGGTTAAATGGGATTTTAGACGTTTCAACTTCTGCATAGTGCATTCCATTTCCATACACACTTTTGCATTTAACCTCGTGTAAAGAAAAGACGTCCGAGTTTTGTTTCATAAAATAAAATATTATATATTTTAATCTGTGAATTGATATGTGTAAATATTTTATGTATAAATAAATATATTCATGAATTAAAAACTATCCAAAAGAAAAAACTGAGATCTCCCCGTAAAACTAAAATAGAATGAGTGAAAATCGCGAACAACTATTGGAATCAATAAGGTGTCAAGGAGAAGTGGTCAGGAAATTAAAAGCTGCCAAGGAACCCAAGGAGAGGGTGAGTTTAAACCTTCTAATAAATTATTATTTTGAAAAAAACAACTAACTTCGAGCATAAGAGTTGCATTGAACTAACAAAATCCTTCAATACAATTTGATGTGCTGGCAATTGGTGGATTGGCATATCCAGTCCAATGCTTTCACTGAATACAAACAAAAAGTAGTAGGTACTTAGAAAAAAAAACAGGCCATTATGTCTGATGTAAATACATATATATAGTGGAGATAAATTTCAACATCTTTGGTTGTGCATTACTCATACTCATTACTTTTCTAATCCCACTTCTAAACGAAAACGTACACATTTGAGCACGAGCCCCTCTTTTTAATATGAAAACAAAGAACCTTGAAAGAACTCGTAACTCGGTCTTAAACTAGTTACTATTTTTTCTGTTGCGTTAAATAGATATATCTAGATACGTTATGTAGTCAATATGACGGTCTTTGTTAACTGAGTCTGCCTTCTCTCAAAATAAATATTTTTGCCCGCATATTGTAAGATGAAACAAGTTTTCTTTTTCCAATTTTATAACAACATGTGCCAGCGAAATGACCTTGCATTTCTTTAATATTAATTATGTATGCGTCGTCATTATGTTATTAATTTCATGGAGTAGGTACTGATTGGAAAATATCACATTTTCCGATATGAATCAGAAGAGATTGAGAATAAACCGCCAGAGCTTAAGCGGACTTATAAAAAAAGATCTAGAGTGGGGATTTAGCTTTCATGCAAATGAGTGCTTCTACCAACTTCTTCCATTGTACTCGTCACAAACACAAAATAATTGGTTCCTTTATATTGGTGATCTGTTAGAAATATAAAGCAGGTTATATTACGTCAACCTTTGAAAGAATGTACTGTGTAAAAGGCTACTCGCTCGACGGTTTGCAATTTTTTGTTGTTTTGTTCATCTAATTTCGTTAAGCAATGGATTTTTGAAGTTTCTAAAAGAGGCTGGTCCATATTGGTAACTTACCATAAAGATGTTATTTTAACTTAAAGATGTTATTTTGTTATGAGAGAATCGCCAATTCAAGATCTTCAAAAACCTTGTCAGGTGGTCAATATGCAATCAAGTGAAGACCAAAGCTGGGCCAAAGAAACCTCGTATACTATACTTTAACATAACCAATGACGAATTAACGTTCTCAGAGGCCATGTGCCTAAAATAATCTTCATGTCCTTTATTCATTTATTTAATTTTTTCTCTCAAATGACTTACTCTAAAAGCAGACATCAAATTCGGTCTGAAACCATAATATACCTTTTGAAGGTTTTTGAATCTGACCCCAGAATTTCGCCATCAGCCTTGGCATTCCAGATATTTTAACCTTTTTTTTTTGTTTTTGAAAAATTGTAAAATTTTGTTGCCCACTGTTATTGATCCTGATTGACTCTAGTCCGCTACTGATGACGTTTTTCTGCGTTGAAAAATTGCATTATTTTTTATTCTGATTTTTAATAATTTTATTTTGCTGCTTTTGTTTATTTTCAGAAGCACTCTTAAGTCATTCAAATGTCTCACCTTATTATTTTTAATTATTTTGCAAAATAACCAAATAAATTTGTGCGAATTAATAAGTTTCGTGTGGTGTTGGTTTATCTAAAAAAAAAAAAATAACAAAAGTTTTTAATCATTTTTTGCTATTGCTTGTGACTAACGAAATAACTAACTAAAACTATGTGAAAGTGTGTTGTTGCATTAATTAATCGCACTGGTGGAATAGGGCGCAACATTTTTTCGCTTTTAACATTGACTTGCATATGAAAATTTTTGTTTGCAAATTTTATTTTATCTCCATTCATGTAAATGCACTAACTTTGTTTGATTTTTTTTCTTAATTTTTATTTATGTTTTTAATTTAAAGTAATATGAACTCTAATCAGTTTCATTATATTGTTGTTTAGGTTTAAATCGAGTCTGGGAAAAATTAAAATTCCAGTTATTAGTTATTAGTTTTAAAAATGTTGCGTCACTTTAGCTGCCGCCATCATAACTATTCGCGGTTAATTCAGACAATATTTCCAAATCAACTGCAAGTCAATTGTTTGCATAATTCAGTAAATTTATTTAAAATTCAAACTAGTCAAACTATACAAAATAACAACAACAATAATAATGATACTGATGATGAATCCATTGTACAGCAAATATCAAAGGTTAGTCAGCATTGCTTTTTTCAAATTTCATAGTATTGTGCATTTTTTTTTACAACAGTGTCATTATAAAATTAGGAGTCATATTATAACTATTCTAATTTTCTAATTTTCTATAGATCGATGCTGAGGTTTCGAAATTACTGGCGCTCAAAGCGCAACTATCAGAAGAAAATGGAACACCGCAGAAATTCACTTTGAAGACACCAAAGGGAACACGCGACTACAGTCCAGAGCAAATGGCCTTGAGGCAGGGAGTCCTTGATAAAATCATTGCAGTCTTCAAGAAACATGGTGCTGAGTCTATTGATACGCCGGTTTTCGAACTTAAAGTAACTTAAACAGGTTGAATTGTTTTGTATATTTATAATTTATGTTTTTATTTGTCACTGAATAGGAAGTACTTACAGGGAAGTATGGTGAAGACTCGAAACTCATATACGACCTCAAAGATCAGGGTGGTGAAATTCTTTCGTTGCGCTATGACCTTACAGTTCCTTTGGCAAGATATTTAGCCATGAGCAAAATATCAAGTATTAAGAGATATCACATTGCAAAAGTCTATCGACGGGATAATCCATCTATTGCTCGTGGACGCTATCGCGAGTTCTATCAATGCGTGAGTTGCAGTTTTTTCGAAAATCAGAACGAGTTCTTATGTTTTTATATTTTCTAATTTAACAGGACTTCGACATTGCTGGAAATTATGACCCCATGTTACCAGATGCTGAGTGTGTAAAAATTGTTGTTGAAGTGCTTGAAGGTTTGGACATTGGAGATTTTGTTGTCAAACTAAACCATCGTCAGTTACTCGATGGTATGTTTGAAGCCTGCGGAGTTCCCAATGATAAATTTAGAGCAATTTGCTCGACGGTGGACAAGTTAGATAAGGTAAATAAATTGTATAACTACAAAAATAGAAACAATACTTCTACTACCTAACGTACATATATTATGCTTGAATATGTATTAATTAACGATAGATTTATATTAAGCACATCGAGATTTTAGTACATCCTATATTGGCTTCCTAGGGTAATATGAACAATCAGATTAACAGTGCCAATCATTTTATGATCTTAACAGACGTAAAAGGCTGTTCGACTACCAGTTTCTTAGAGTGTTTTTTAAATGAACGTACAAATATGCTAATCTAATTTCATAGAGTAAAAGTGGTTATCATAATCAGACCCCCATCACCATAGACAGATTTACTCAAACGATCCTAATTTCGCACGGAACGCTTGTTTTTCGCGACAACAATCTAAGCTATTCATATTCGTTTCTAAATTCAAACCCTGTTCGTCTTATGTAGAGCTGATCTGATCTTGACAGCATTTTCCAGAGTGTAGTAATTTGTAGCGTGACAGATTGTTGAGAACTGAGGCCTAGTGACCAACAACTCTCAACCATTCCTGTTTAGCAGTTAGTCGGGAGGAATAAATGGGAACTACAATTTTCTTTTATTTTTAGCCGAACTGCTAAGATGAAACACTGGACATATTTTTCACTTTGTCGCAAGATGCCTTTTTTGTTTTTAGTTGGAGAAGCGAGCAATCGAGTATGTTAAGGGTTGTTACGGCAGGGTAATGTTTGAAAGTTTTATCAAGAAATAACACTTAACGGCAAAAACACCCAACATTCCCCTGTTAAGGAAAACAATCCATGCAACTGAAAAATAGCAGTATAGGAAGACCCCCTCAACCAACTTAGTGTTTGTAACTCGAGGCAGCTACAAAACGGACATTCCACGTTCAGATTCAAAATTCGTTATCCTTGTTTCGTTTGAATCAATAACATCCGATGCTTGTTGGTGTGTTCAATCCACAGTTTATCTGTAGTAGGGAATTTACTCTGCCTCCTTCAGGTTGGCACCTTCATATCTAAGATGTAAAAAATAGATGAAAAACTATAGATTAAAATCCTTCAATTTAAAGGAACAATGAAAATATTACATATTCTCTATGATATAGTCGATTAAGCTATTAGACTTTTCTCCAGTCAAGAGCCTTAAGACCAATTTCAAACCCATCCATGTATTGTATTGTATGCTTTACTTACTTAAACTAATCCAATTATGATAAACAAAAAAATCTTCTAAATTTAATTTGTATTTTAAATAAATCTATTTTAGAGTCCTTGGACCGAAGTTAGAAGAGAAATGATTGAAGAAAAGGGACTTGATGAAGCAGCAGCCGATAAAATCGGAGAATACGTACAACTTAGTGGCGGTGTTGAATTAGTTGATAAACTGCTAGAAGACGAAAAGCTTAAATCTATCAAATCTGCTGTTAATGGCTTGGAAGGAATGAAATTGCTTCTAAAGTACTGCAACGCTATGGGATTGAGTAAAAGAATATGCTTTGATTTAAGTTTGGCACGTGGACTTGATTATTACACAGGAGTTATCTATGAATGTGTGCTTAAAGCAGAACCAAAGGTGGCACAAAACGGTGAGGAGGCTGGAACAGTTGGTTCCATTGCTGGAGGTGGACGTTATGACAACCTAGTTGGCATGTTCGACCCAAAAAGTAAACAAGTCCCTTGTGTAGGTGTTTCGATTGGAGTAGAGCGAATATTTTCGGTGCTTGAAGCTAAGAACGCTGCCAGTGGCGTTAAAACACGAACGACCGAAATCGAGGCTTATGTTGCTTCTGCTCATAAAGGTCTTCATGAAAAGAGATTGCAAATTTTAAACCAATTATGGGATGACGGAGTAAAAGTAAGAGTTTTCTTTGTTTACTATAAATATATTTTTTATGAACGAACTAAATTCAATTGTTTTTGTATTTCTCAGGCTGAACACTCCTATAAGCTAAATCCAAAGCTTCTAGCACAATTGCAATACTGCGAAGAAAATGGAATTCCTTTGGCTGTTGTATTCGGTGACTCAGAATTGGGAAAAGGAATTGTAAAAATTCGAGAAATAACAACGCGCAAAGAAGAAGAAGTTAAAATCGAAAATTTAGCTGATGAGATCAAAAAACGTTTAAGAACATAAATAGCGTATTTTATAAGCATTTTATGATAAATTGTATTTATTTATTTATAATACGTAAAGAACTCTCTGCCAGGGCATTTAATTATCCATGCTGTAGCTATTCTCCTTTTAAAAATACCTGCAAAACAAAACAAACCAAACGTAATAAATCACAAATTAATGATAACGAATCAGCGAGAAAGCCAAAAAACCAAATGTTGTTTTTTTTCAATTTAGAGTTTTTATTATAACTATCAGATAATGTAGATACATATACCTAGTTTTGTGGCCTCTTGTTTGAACGAAAATTTTTTCTCTTGATTTTTCTCAGATATCAAAAGGCGATTTCAGACGATTTCATCGCCATGCCGGATCCTCATCGAAAAGTAGTTTCTATCAAATTTAATAATCACATATCAAGCAAAAAAAAATTCGTGAAAATGAACGCGTTCTTACAAACAGGTTTTCTGGTAAGTACTTATATAAATTAATTTGTTAGTGCAATTTAATTATTTGACTTGAGGCAAAAAGGATATAGGTCAGAAATTAAAAGGGGGGTTTGTATTTGTATGATTGATAACCGTACGTGGAGTACGTGGCTATTAAGCGACTCGTCTAATAACCTTTACCTGAAATGTCCAACCCTCGACTTGAGTCGACATGTTTCTTACGAAACTAAAACTTGACTTACCTACCCTATATTTCGACATATTTTCACTATTTTAACGCTGAATCAAAATCCTTGAACGAACACTTGCCAGGATCCGTCCACTCCACTTTTTTTGATTCTATAATGATTGAGAGTGGTCATATAAGATTGAGAGTGTTATATGTATATCATGATAATAGATTTATCATTCTATGAAACATTTTTTTTTTAATTTGTTATTAACATTCATAAAAAAATCTATAGCTATGTAAGTGATCATAACATTGTTCCAATATAACAAAGGATTAAATAATATTTATATGGCTTTCTATTAAGTAAGTATGTTTCCTCTTTTATTTTTTAATGTAAATACATAATTATGTACGTATGTATGTATATAAAGTTAATTGACAACTATTAGAGCCATACTGTGGCGTTTTTACTATTTTGTTTGAACTTCTGCTTGAAATTAAGGTCCTTGGATTGAAATAAAGTACAAAGTAATTAAAATACAATTACCACTTAAGTATGTGACTGAAACTAGGCCTAAACCTTATGAGTTTAGGGTCAGATAATTTCGAACCGAAGTTTATTGACGGAAATTGCCTAGTTTCGTACCGATTTAGGGTCAAATAATTTTTGATCGAGTTTAGTGCTTTTATTTTGCACAACTTTTGGGTCGATCCGCAACTATTAGGTGCTAAACAGTCCGATTTAATTTCGAGACACATCAATGGTTTAAACTCTCAATATACATATGTACCTACATACATATGTACAGCTATGGAAATATTATTAAGACCTCTGCACATGTTTACACATCATAATAATATTTTACGAACTAGTTCTATCTATCTCTTTCTTTGAATTTGCATTTTGCAATTCTGATAACGGTCAGATCATGACATCGTGTGATAATCACGTGCAGTATATGTGCTATTTGTGCAATAACAAAAAGTAGTCAAAATCCACTTGGAATTATAATTAAGACTAACAGTTTTTATAATTTCTAAAATAAAAATTTCGCTATAAGTTTGGTGAGTAGCAATTTTTCGTTGATGTCGAATTGGTTTTGATTAAATTCCATATATTACAGAAAATCAAAAGTTATGGGAAAAGCAAAAAGCTGCACACCTGAGGAACGAGGAGCAATTGTTGCCCTCAAAGAGGAAGGCTTTTCTTTAAATCAAATTGCCAGTAAGATCGGTCGACCCAAAACAATGGTCATAAATGCAATTAAGCATTTTCGGCAAAACAATACCATTGCCAAAGTTCCACGCAAAGCCAAAGCCCGAAAAAAACAATATTGTCGAAAAAAGACCCAAAAAAAGCTCTGTTGATATTCATCGGGGAATTACTGCCGAATTCGATGTTCAAATAACACCTAGAACAATTAGAAACCGTTTGATCGAAATTAGATTGCTTGGCCGAATTTCTCGGAAGAAGCCGTTGGTGACACCCAAGCAACGCAAAATGCGTGTTTCATTCGCTCGGTCCCATTTGTCCTGGACACTGGATCAATGGAAATTTATCCTTTGGAGCGATGGAACAAAAATGAATCCCTTGGGTCCTGATGGCAAACGCTTTGTTCGTAGACCAAAAAACGCTGCATTCGTTCCCAGATATACTATTCCCGTTGTCAAGCACGGAGGAGGATCGATAAACGTGTGGAGATGCTTCTCATGGCTCGGCGTTGGACCGATTCATCGAATTGATGGCATCCTCACTAAAGAGAAATACGTGGAGATACTCCAAAACGTGATGCTGTCGTGGGCTGAGGAGGATAATGATCCAAAGCACACGGCAAAGCTCACTCAAAAGTGGTTCCAGGATAATTCTATCAGTATACTTGAATGGGCTTCAGGACGTCCAGACCTGAACCCTATAGAGCATCTCTGGGGTGACGTTAAGGCTGTAAGCGGCCAAAACATCAAAAATTTGGACCATCTCTACGCCAAGATTAAATTGGCTTGGTATTCCATTCATTATACATTCGAGATATTTTGCCTTCGTGATTCTTTTCATTCCCGATAATTTTATCATCCCCAAATTTTCATTTGTAAACAACAAATACAGTTATGTAAAACAAATATTTTGCAAAAAAAAGTGATTGTAAGTTAAAATTAAAAAGTTGTGTGAAATAAGTCAAGCGAGCATTAATTCCAAGATTCCTATAGGTAGTGTAAACTTTTACTCGTCTTCAAATTGGCAGAAATTAGTAAAAATGGTGTATCGGAGCATATAATTCTCCAGGGAAAACGTTATACTTTCCATCATAAACTAGGTGTTATTGTTAAGTGAATAATTAATGCATCTTTCTTCATAACTGTTATGAGTTTATCCAATTAAGCACAACCACAAAATTTCCATAATGTACAAAAATAATCTTCCTGCTGAGACATAATCACATTTCTTTAATTCGGTGTGATCATAGTTTCCCAAAAAACAAAATTTGCTTCCCACGATCCCAGGGTTATTTTTCTCCAAGCATAATCCGAAAATTAAACGCAAGCGGGTATTCAACCAGCACACAACTTCCCCTTGGCAAATATTAAAAAAACGAAATCAAATCAAAACGAAACGATTTTTTTTATCCCTAAATGAATAGTCGCAAAAAGAATATTGAAATTGTCATTATCCAGTGCATCCTTTCTATATTCTGTGTTACAAAAGGCATCAAAGCGGATTAATTTAGAATTTAGTATTTTTTTCTTCCCAAATAACAACCCCTAAAATGACATTCATATTTTTGTAGAAAAAAATAAAACGTTGTCAAATAATATTATGTGTCGTGTGTATGTACATTATATCCCATCCATCCAGAGTGTTTGAATTTGAAAGGGAAGCATTCACCAGAATCTTACTTATTTATCGGTATTTAACAGATATGTAACCACATGTAATTTCTTTTCAAATAAAAATCTAAAGGAAATCAAGAAATAAGAACGATTATAGCCCCAGGACCATAGCCACTTTAGGGCTATCGTCTTGAATGGGGTGTGATAACTTTGCGTGACATCCTTTTTCTTTCCTATTGTCGATTGTATACTTCTCTGAAATGAACTCCTGATAAGCGTAGAATCGCCCACAGCAAATACTTTTATTTATCATTATCGGAAACGTTGTGGTGGCATGTATATGATTAAAGTAGTTAGCCTCTATATCTACACATAAGTTCCCTTGAGATGTAATAAATTATTTTTGATCCTGAAACAAAGGGAAAAAAGGTAAAAATGAAAGCTGTGTCGCTGTGTGGCACCTAACCTTGTTCAAAATTGATTGAGATATAACATAAACCAATTAATTATAAAACATCGGGTTACCCTAATCGAAGGATTTAAGAATCTAAAATTGGAGTTTTAATATAAAACTAGTCAACTTTAAAAAGTTTATGTTTTTGTTGGACATGCATACATATTTGAACAAACATAATTATGTACAGGTCTACAAAACGGCGTTTGGGTTTCTTTTAAAAAAGAAACAACGCTGGTTAAAGGTTAAAAGCGACACACCCTGGGCGGAACATATGGTTTACTGTGATTCCACATGAATTTAGGAGATGAGGATGGTTTATCCCTACTCGATAAACCATCTGGACCTGCCAAAGAAGATCACCTAGATCTGGTTATCAAAAAGTTGCACCTAATATTTGACAATCCTTTGATTAGTTTACCCAAATCTATGATTATTCACCACGTAAAGACACTTGGTCCGTTTAATTTACAAGATTTGCTCCAGATTTTTCTCAGCAGGACTTATGCACAATCAATCATCTTTTCGATCCCAAACCTTGTCATAAATATTCTTCAGATTAAGTGGTTAACCTTCCCCCTGAAAATAGTTTAATAACAACCCTGAACTCTGATGTGATTTTTTTAAAAGGACAACTACTAGACCTTACCAATAATTAATTTTATTTATCTTCTGATCACTCGTTCGATCCGAAATGAATTTTTTGTTTTGTGTTATATAGTAAGAATCATGAAGGGCACAGTTTCTACGGAAAATTATATTGCATGGGTTGGATTATAAAAAATCCTGTTCCTTTATTTAAGGGGATGAAGGTCTCGTTAAGAATGCAATTATTCTACAAAGCAAAATTATAAAATTGAATAAAAGTTACAAGGCTAACCCCTCTATCGCTATCTGTATTTTAAGCCAATTAGAATCTATAACATTCATAATGTAATTAATTACATAAAATACAATGTACCTAACATAAAAGTTAAAAATTTAAAAAAAATCAGGTCGATTCTGGAATTCGGTATATACTTATCGCTTGATCGCTTGTCCTCTTATGCTTTAACTGATTTAAATGGCTAAGCCTTGAAGATTTAAGATATTCGTTTACGAAAACAAACCGACAGCGAGGATTGACGACCCCATCACAGAAAAAAATGAAGTTTCCATACAAATTATCGATAAAAAAAGTATGTATGTTATTCACGTCGGTAACACAGTTTTGCACCGTGCTTAAGTCAAACTTCGAAAATTCTCCGCGCTTAGCTAAGCCCGAAGCGCGATAATCTTAATTCGTAATACGGGCCCCTGTCATAATGTAATATAAGAACAGTATCCTACCATCAATCGATATATTTTGTGAACAGTCATGTATACAATTTAAGAATAGGCTTATTACAGGATCCTGCAACCAATCCATATTTTTTTTTTGGATTCATAAGTAACCATTAGCTACTTCTATTCAAAAAGGAGGAGACTAGAGCAATGCCAATATTTATAACAGCAATAACAGTTTTTCGCCATTAAAAGAAGGACGAGATAATATCTACCAGGAATCAGGATTTGTAGCACTATTGAATTTTAAGATAGATTTTAGTGGGAATTAATTATTGCTTTTGGTTACCATGCATTAGTGAAAATTAGAGAAATCTGGCTGTAAACTAAAAAGCTTTTATCTGTCCAAGGCTTGAGTACAACTGTCACGTCTAGGCAGGCACTTCTTTAACTCACTTGAATCTCTTAGATAGAATTATAGAATTAAAAAAAGAGCTTACAAAATGATAGGCGATAGAAGTATATAACAGAAACAATTACAACTCTGGAACAACGCCGCTTGGCAGTGTTTCATGTGTCTCTTTATTTTATCGCTATTTCTACAAATAGTGTTCTATAATGAGGTAGTCTTTTGCTTATTAGTTCACCATTTTTGTAGTCTGTCAAAGCTCTTCAAATCCAGAAATCTCACCATAACTTCAAAACTGCTGCTGTACAGGACCATGGTCCTGCCAGTACTCACATATGGATCCGAGACTTATGGGTGCTTAGCAAAAGGCACTCCGACCTTTTAGCCGCGTTCGAGAGAAAAGTCTTAAGGAGAATTGTTGGCCCCATATGTGAGGAAGGACGATTCCGGAGACGGTACAATCATGAATTGTACGCAATCTACCTTGAAGCAGATATCGTGACAAAAATTAAGCTCGGTAGACTCCGGTGGTCAGGGCACCTAGCTAGCTTGTGAGCGAAGAGGAACCTGCTCGGAAAGTTCTTTGTGGTACATTCTATGGTAGACGACAGCGATGGCGTAGACCAGGACGCCCGGAGCCTTGGGGTGGGCAACTGGATGGCGGCGGCTCGAGACCGGGATGGGTGGAGAGACTTGTTGAAGGAGGCCAGGACCGGACCCCGGTTGTCGAGCCGACGATGATGATGATTTTTGTTTTGCCGCACAACACGAATGTTAAATGCTTTACCTGGCTGCTTGGCTCTACTTTTTCCTCTCATTTTGATATTCAGAACTTCAAACCCAAATCGCCAATCGCTATCTCCTTTTAAATCCTTTCTTATTTGCCTAATGCTCACACACACACACTGTGTTTAAACATTTTTAGGGTAGTCAAAACCTCTTTTAGTGCGCGCATACTTGCTAGAATGCGTAAAAACTCGTGTTGAATTACCGAGTATCTAAGAAACTGAGTGGGTAACTCACTCCGCCGCTGATATGTATTTACTGACCATTTGAAGACTACCGCTTATGTAAATGCTGTAAATATATACATCCTATGCAGTCAGTATAATACTGGACCGTTTCGACTAATCAATTGAAGCCCTAATAGTACCATTCCCAAAACCTATTACAAGCAAAATCTTGTGCCCAGCCGTGCATTTTATTTTGTTTGCGAATTCTTAATGAACAGTACCTACATCATTAGCAGGTCGTTCCATAAGTAAAATGAAAAATGGTAGAACAAATACAACAAAAAAAGCACATCCGAGGAGCAAATTTACCACCAATCGCTTGAAAAAGGTCACGTGGCATCTATTCCTTATCGTGGTGACCAACTTTCCATACGCCACGTGCCATCAACTAACTCATCTCTGAAAGTGCAATCAAAGCCATGAGTTTAAATTTGTTTTCATTCTGTGGAGAATAATAATTCATCATCGAATTTTCCAAATGGTTTTTGCAGTTCCACAATAGAAATATGTATAAGGGGAAAACGAAGAAAGAAAAACATCATCAGGAACAGAACCAAATAATTTAGCTTCTGGTTGCAATTCCTCAGCTCAGTTTCAGTTATTTTCAAGTTCGTCGATGCATTGCTAATCGATCCGCATTTAATGGCACTTTCTAGATTGTAAGGTCAAGATTAAGGCATACCGCACACTTCTTTACTCAGTTATTTAATTAGAAATCCTGCTGCAGCCGATATGATCTGAATCTGAAGCACGTTTCACACATGACTTTTTATGTTTGCTCGCACTTGCAAAAGTAAAGTACATTTTTGAACTCAAATTCAATGTAATATTCAATTGCAGTTCTGTAGATGGAGAAGGAAGGACTTTTGCGTTTGACAAGCAATTTTTCTCTGTCTTCGAGTTAAACAAAAAAAACAACCAAATCTATTTATGTACTTTGTTATTGAACTGAGATGAGTCTTTTTGGAGCTGGAGAAGGACAATTTCCTGTCAAAACATCGTTATGAACATATTTTGAAATTGATTTGAGAACAAGGGTTTCGCAAACAATGGCCCATTGGGGTGACCTATTCTTTTGAAATATCTCTCTTCCTTGTGCGAAGGTAAACAAGTTAAGCTAAAGTATAACCGAATAAGTAGTAGAGATGTAGGTCCTCCGGGTTCGTAAAACGAAAACTTTGAAATAGATCAGATGTAGCACACATCTGATTTATTTGGAGAACAACAGTTACACAAATTATACCACCGAGAAATGAAAATGTATATCTACCTAAGTAGAGTTGTCTCTTCGCCTCGCCCGGATGGTAGAAGCAAAGTTTTAAGTACCCCATCTTTCAGAGACTGGACGTAAGGGATTGTTTTTTAAATAATGACTCCTGAGGGACGTAACCCTTTCGTATCCTTGTACGGGTTAATACATTTTGTTTTTGATTTTGCTTTTTTTTTTGTTGATATCGCTGTTTCCAATAATTTATTATCTGACAGCCTTAATTAGAATGGTAAATGTGGATGGTCACAATGCTCTTGGCATACCTAGTACTAATAAAATCCATTATAGTTTACAACTATTTTAATTTTGATTTATCGAATAAATATATTATGCTCATTTTGACCTGTTCTGGGACTTTTTTTTTTGAAGAGAACTAAATATTTGCATTAAAGTTTTGGTATATGTACCTACTTTTATGTGTCTTAGGGCGTGCAGTTGAATTTGCTGGTCCGTAAAGTAATTTTGTAAGTTAGAAATCTATTTATTAGTTCTAGATTGAACAAAATGACGTTCCTTTAATCAATTCACGATCTCTGTATTGAATTCTGCCAGATGGATACCCATCCGAAATTCTGCCTTCGGAAGGTATAGTGAATCTGGTTTTAATTCTAGCTCCAGTTGTAGTTGACAAGATGTCGGCTTGGTTTGACGAAAATTATTAATCATTGGAGTCGGCTAGGGAGATAGGTATGCTTAGGATCTTTTCAGAAGAAGAATTGTTTTAGTTCCGGTATTAGACACAAATGTAGGTAAGTCATACTCATATAACCTGTAAACAGTTGAAGAAATTCTAGATATTGTATTCAAAAATTCAAGCAAAAACACTTCCGTTATCTCCTTCTCGCCCCATCAGTTTTAGGTCCAGTTTTTCAGTGCGAGATTAAAGTTAAACCCGAGTTGACTCATCAAATTTGGTGAGTTAACTCAATATTAACTGAACACATAGTTTTGATGTTTTTTCCAACGAGTTGGTTTAGTCGTTCCGCATACATTCTCCACCGAAACACTGTTTCCTTAGTTAATTGTGGGTTAATTTAGTTCTAGAGCTAGCTAACTCTAGTTTAACTCATCACTGAAAAACTGGGCCTTAGAAACATAAAAATATGGGTAAATATGTATATATAGGTTTAAAGAAGAATGATATGACACGCCGCCGCACCACGTCACTAAGATCGCAATGGACTCATCATGTTCCCCAGAATGAAGGCAAGGCAGATGAAATAAGAGAAAAGGGGAAGGAATGAGTGAAAGCTTAGGTATGGATATGGGATTCATTTTAGGATGTTCCTGAATGGCTTAATTGACACATTGCCCAGTTGGTCGAAAAAAGTATTGTTAAAGAGGATTGCTTTTCTAGTCTCTGAGCTATGTATATGCTAGGGCATTCAAACTTTCAAGAGTCCTCTACCGCCTCTTCATTCTTGTGGCCTTTGCATAAGTAAGATGTGCTGACGCGTTGTGAAGTATTTTTTATGTAGATTATAATACAAAAAGGAAAATGACAATTGTCAAAACATATTATTACCATATATCTGCTTATTCCACGCAAATAACAGGCCTTTAATTCGAAGACTTGATAACATTTAGATCACTTGTTCTTATTCATGCAATCACATCAGCCCGACTATCTGTATAACAGAACGACTATTCTATTACAACAAAGATTTTAACTGCCTGCAATCTGAAAGTAAATTTTTTGTCCAGGTCATCCGTCAGTGGAACTCATTGCCTATACAACTAAAGCGGGTCACAAATGCAATCGCTTTTAAAACTAATCTGTTAAAACACTGGCAGAGATATATAAAGTCTGATCAATAATAATTATAACCTTATATTTATTAATATTCAAAATTCAATTGTATTTTGTCAACAACCACTGAAAAACTGGCCGTTAATGTGAAATTATAATTAAATTATCTAATAACTTATAATAGTTGTAACCCATTAGGATTCCAACCAGGGAAGACAGTTAAGGCCTGCTTAATTTTAGCAGTTTTTTTTTTTTAATTTCACGAAACCCAACAAGTGACTATTTTTAATTATTTGTAACTAAAGCGGGTTTAAGATAACTCTGGTGAATTATACTCTTTTCTTGATACAGTAGCTTAATTGCCCCCTAGAGCCTCATCACGTAAAACGAAAACGATATCGTTTTCACCATTGCTATCTCTATCATATCTGTAGACGAAACTAAAGATAAAGCCATCGTCAAAACGATATCATCCGATCATTTTTCTTTTCCGTTTTTTCTCGGATGAAGTGATGACCAGTTGTTGGCCAGTTCATCTGTCCCCTAATTCGTCAAGGATAATTTGAGAATTGATTCTTTGGTATATTCCAAGAAAGAAATTGGTCTACATACAGTAAGGGTCTATCTCCAATGTTGACATAATTTGTGGGGGATTTAAGAAAAGGTGTACTCTGTTGGACCTTGACCAAAGTTAACCTGTATGCGATTCTAACATCAGTTCACAATAAGAGTTAATAATTTACCAATATTTTTTTTTTTTAAATTGCATATAGCTATGTGAAGAACAAGGGTAGTAAAAAGACATACACACTTCTGGACAGGTTTTTAAAAAGTCTCACTATGGCCCTACTTTAACATTCGTTAATTAGTCACCTTTTACTACAGTCCGCACATGCAATGATCTTCGTTTCCAACTCTTTAAAATAGCCAATAGCGTGTTAAATTTATAAAGTTATTTATTCAGATATGCTGTCAGTGTCCAGTGGAACAGAATATTTAATTTAAATTGATGAATTTATATAGCCTTTCTCACAACCCTTAAACGGTGGTTTGTATACCTACTTCTGCAACTTTCAAAAAGCTACTTAGGTAAAGATAGACCATAACGAGTGGAGCAAGAACATGATTAGAGACCCCTTGTGTTGCTGTCAGGTCATGAAAAATTATTTTTTGATTCCATCAGATTGTATGTATGTAGGTATGGTTCCCTTATTGAGTCTCCGTCAAAAGCCAACAAAAGAATATACTTTTAAAAAAGGGTTCACTTGTGGCTTACCCGTTAACGTGTTAAAGATAAATCGTCTTCATCCGTTGTTGTTGTGCACTTCGTGTGATATCAAATTTAATTAAAATTTATTCGAATCAGAGAAAGTGAACTGAATACTTATGAGCAAACAACTAGAGTAAAAAGGTATCCAGTAGTAAAAAAGAAGAAAAAAAAGAAACCGAATCCACAGTCCTTAAATTAAATCATTGTTTGCACAATTGCTCACCACAAGGACGAGAAAATCAAGACTATTAATCATTGGCCGCATTCTTACTTTGTGTTCTTTCTTGAATTTGAAATTTAAAAAAAAAGGGGTTGCTATAGCTAACAATAAGTCCGATTAGCATTTACAGTGGATTGGGTGTCGACATCTTGAAATATTTATACCTTTGAAAAAAAAAAAAAAAAATAAGTAATACCTGACCGACAGCCTTTATAAATGGGAATAGTTATGCCTATTTCTCTGTAGGAAACATTTCTTTTATGAATGTATAAATTTGGCTAGGGAATAGAAAATGTATAAGAATATGTATCAACAAAAAGTGAAAAATAAAACAAGATATTAACAAGGCTTAACTGGAAAATGCTGTTTCACTTATTTTGTCGCTAATTAGTTATCATTGTGGAAATTAATTGTAATTATTGCAATTTTTGAGGACACATATTGTTCAAAGGTTGATATCGAATCGAAATGGTGTAGATATTCTCGCCCTAGTTAAAATCATTAAAAGCATGTATTTTTTAGCTACTCTAAACCAGGGGCGATTTCTGGTCTTGCCATTTTATTTGTATACTCCAAAACGACGCACTTCTCAATTCCGATCAAAAAATTTGATCAGTAGAGTTTTAGTCAAGGAGTAGGTATATTCCCAAATGATGAGGATGAGTAACATCTCTTTGTATCGAGTAAAGTTACTGTTAACTTAAAATGCTATTTATTTAAAAAAAATATATTCCTTGTTATTCTTGAAGTTCAACGACCAATAGGCTGTACAAATTTGTGGTTGAGAAATGGTCAAAATTCTGTATATAAAATAATATATATATAAATAACCGGTTATTAGAATAAATTATTATAAAACATATATGTTGAAGATCGTTTGAAAAATGAGAAGATAATTGTAAATATAGTGAAAAACTTGCTTTTAGGCATTTGGAAGTGGAAGCCTCTCAGCTACTCATATTTAATGCAAATATAATTCTAGCACGCTTTAAAAGTTTGATTTCATAGATGGTTTTGAAAATCGAAGAAGTGTTTCTCGACTTATAGCTAATTTAATGCAGACGGATCGATAAAATTTTGATTTTATTTTTATTGTCATAATCTTTCATTTTAACTCTTTCAATTATTTTCATATAAAAAACTAAAGGCAATTTTTTTGTTTGAACACTTTTTTCGTAGCTTTTGCATGCTGCAAAGCTATTTTTGATACCTTAAACTCGGAGCAATGTAAAAATTAATGGCGCAAAATTTTAAACAGCCTCATGTTAAGGTTTTAGCATGATACTAGTTAACACTTTACTTACTTTAAAGCTCTTTACTAAAATGTTCTTAGTTTTAAACACTTTTTAACTAGTATCATACTAAACCTATTTTCTCACGAAACTCAAGCTGAACGCGTCTAAAACAGTGACATTTCGTGCAAAAAAGTAAACAAACTTACCTTTCTAAAGTTTTTCTATGTCAAAGTGACATATGGATTTAGTAATATGTTAAAAAGATAAAAAGCAATCTTGCGATTTTAACTTTAGTAAAATGTTAAGAGATAGTATCATGTTAAACTCGTTTAAAATTAGAAAAAATCCTTTTTTTTAACCTAGTATCATATTAAAAATGATTTAACACTATACTAAATCGTCTAAAATTTTGCGCCATTATGTATGCAATTTAACTATTATTTAATTCTAGCCCCTGTGTTGGATGTACAACTGTGTATTTAGGAAATATTCTTGCCAAAAATAATTGATTAAAAGTTTCTTTTGTATCTTCAATATTTATATGCTTTTTTTTAATTATTAAGTCCATTAAGTAAGTGCCAACAAACGTTAACTCAAATTGTTTTTAAATTTTTTTCAAAGTTTCAATGGAAAATTTGATAATTTTTTTCACAAATCGAACAAATGCTTTAATGATAGTATTTTAAGGCCTTAATCATAAAGATTCATGCAGAACCTTTTGAGTCATCAATTTATTAATGAAGCTATCTCGATCTGTTTTTTTTTAAATTAAAATGCATTTTATTTGCAAAAAATCACTTAAAATAATTCTAGCACCTCTCGTGTGGGCTTGATAGTAAAACATTGTAGAAAATAATTTTAGAAGAAACGTTAAGCAATAAATTAGCAGCTTTTTCAAATTGTGAATTTTTTCATCAACTTTTGAATTTAGAATACTGCAAATCGAATTGGGGAGGGACTTTTTCACCCTTTTAGTATAAAAGTGTCTGCCCCTCTCTAATTTATATGCATAGTTAAGAAAAACCAAAGATATCCTGTATGCACTCAAGAGATATAAGTTCATATGTAAAAGCGCTCAAACATTGCCGTTACCACCCCATCAAGGGTATTCTAGGATTATAATTTTTTGTAATCATATTAAGACCAGTAATTTCTATAATCTGCCAAAATTTCAGCAGCCTTATAGCACCACCCCTTAAAAAGATACAAATCAAATACTACATATTGTCTCGTATATTTCTATCCAGTTTGGCTCTTTTATTAGAGCCAAACTTTGTGAATATTTTTTCGGTCTGAGACAGCACATCGGGAATAAAAGTGTAGTTTGTATGAGATTTGATGGCGCAAATTTTGTAGCCAGCTCAACACCGAAGTTGAAAGCAAAATAATATGAAGCGAGATACTTTGTATGACGGTGTCCATATTGGACTATGGGATTAATATAGCGCGTAGGGGTTGTAGTGATTTGATAAGGTTTTCTGGTTTATAATAATTTAAACGCATAGAGATGTAATGTTTTTATATTTAAAAGAATGTTCTGTATCTAAGTTTTAATACAAATAATTTGTTTTTAGTATGTACATTTAAGTTGAAATTTTAGGTTTGGCGCCGCCAAACTAGGAATCGCCACTGCTCTAAACCGAATTTCAAAGTTAAAAGAAGAATCTGTTGGGGATCGTCCTTCTGCAGCCAGCTGAAGCATTAAAGATTGTGCATAAAATATATAGATCCTTCTTACATTAGCATTTCTTGACCAAGAAATGAAGTTGAAACTGCTAAATCTCTAGCTTTCTATACCACTTTATATTATCCAGTCCAGACAATTATATTGGTTGGGTTTAAAAAGACCACAGATCCAACAGTGGCTAAAGAGATATACATATTATGCAGCTCCTTGTCGAATTCCTGTCTCATATAGACTCAAATTAACTTCATTCTACAAATATAGAAAAACAAGAACATTAGTTGGGAGCATTAAAAACATCGCTGGGACCATTAAATATTCGTTTAAAAGTCCTAACGACTGAGCTCCTTTAATCAACATAATTTCACTTATTTTTCCTACAAGAAACTTTCCCTGTTCAGGTTTTCTTAAATATTGAAGTGTTTTTATAGAAAAATGGTCTTGGCCTTCAGGCTTTAGGCTGATAGGGTTGATTTTATTTTTTAATTTCTGTGAAGTCAGAAGTGAATAAATCATTAGTATACAAGTATCCAAACAAAGTTAAAAATTGCCTGTTCAAAATAAGGTTACTGCATTGCCCAAGTGTATTTTTGAAGGACAAGACTGGAGGAAAGCCAATTTATAACAGTTTTTCGTCATTAAAAGTGGCTGTGCGACTGTGCGTTAACGTGCTTCGCGCGACTTAAAAAAAAAATCTGGGTGCCTGAAGTATGGCCGCATAAACAGTACCCTTATAAACCAAAACTGTTATAATAGCCATGTCTGGAGTCACTTCCATTAAAAAAGGCTTCGCGGGACTTGAAAAAAAAACTATAGATACAGTGCCAACTTTTATAAACAAATATATTATGGCATGTTAGAGTCACTTCCTTTGTTTAATCAATGGACCCCGGCCCAATTCGGAATCTCGAGTGGAATTTTGTTTCCCACGTAAAATGTTATTCCTCAGGAGTAGTTTCATCCCCCGAAAATATTTCTGCTACCACTCCATCAGATAATTTATACAAATTGCTAACAAGTATACATATATCTACATACATACATACATATCTATTGACAGGTTGGTTTTTTGTTTTGTTGAAGATATAATTTCGGGTAATTAGCGTTATTCTTAATTCAATTAAGGTCAATTTAACGTCAATGTTCAAAAAAAGATGTTCACACATCGAATACTAATTCAAAATTATCCAAAAAAACCTTTAATTGCTTCTTTCTTGAAATGGTCATACCATTCACCGAAGTTTAACCTTAGTCCATTTCATAAACCAATCCCTAAAGTCCACCCCCTCATCCTTGACAATCACAAAAAAAAGAACGACTGAGGGGAAAAAAAAAAACAAAATTGCTTTTAATACCCGGATGTATAATGTCACAATGGCAAATACTCATTTTTGTATGTTTAGCTTTCCTTTTGAGTTCTCGGATATTTCTGTGCTGGCTGTGAAGTGCGGGGTGGGCTAAATGGATACATTGCTCTGTTTCGACTTCCTGTCTCGGTGAGGGTATCATGGTGACACCCTTCAGCATCAATGTTATTTAACAGTTATTTATTTTGTGAACGTTTTTAGTTGAGTTATTCGTTTTTTTCCCACCACCCACCGACCGCGCGCCACCCGCCCGCTCGTTGTTTCGTCCGCCATCAACATTCCCACAGGATTCGAACAAAAGAGATGACGTATTCCATTTTTTATGGATGTGTCAGCTAGCTGCCGTTTGTGATGTGATGTGGTGAAGTGATTTGATTAGATACCCCTCTCCTGGTATGCTTTGCTTCAGGATACTCCGGCCACCATAAACGAAATCAACTGTTTCGGGTGATTTATTGTTTGTGGATGTTTGGTTCACTTCTGCGACGATTGATTTGTCTTCGTCGCTTTTGTGTGGCAGTCTTTTAAAGTGAAGTAAACAACTTCTGAATTGCATCGAGACCGGACATCATGGTCAACATTTTGGAATAGTATGTGTATTGTGTAAGTGTTGGTATTCGAACTCAAGATTCTGTGGAAGACAACTTGCTGGGAAATTCAATTTTTCCACCCCTTGTGAACTATAGAATACAAACAGATAATGTTTCATAATTAATCGTTTGTTCAAATAATGTAAATTGGAACAAATCTGCTTAACAAATACGGTGAAAATGAGAATTGAAAGAGGTCTTTGAACAGATGGAATACAGTTCCGTTTGTAGGTTTAAAAGGAAACTGGACGAACTTAAGGAATACATACGGGGCAATTAGAATCAGACTTATTTGGCATTGTTTAATGACTGCTTAATCAAACAAAATAATGCTTACTATGATATAACTGAATATTGAGGTTCATCGGAATCATTTAAAACCTTTCAAACAAGACCTTTATCAGTAAAATATGTGATTTTTACTGAAAATTGAAAATATGATTGAATATTAAAAAACTTAGTATCGACAAATTTTGAAACAGTTAAAAAAAATGATTTCGTGAAAGTAAGGCTTTCAGGACGGTGCCCTGATCGAAGCACGACTATTCAGTGCCGAACTTCCACCGTTGGACACTTCACCACCAGATTTTCACCATCAGCCTTTTAGTGTTTCGAATTTTCGTTACCGCGATTCCGCCACTGGGTAGTTCACTGTCGTTCTTTCAACACTAGACTTTTTTACACTGCCTGCAGACAGGTAATGTAGTGCTTATTATTTATTAAGGCCATTGTTTCTTTTGAAAGAAAAATGTGGTTAATCACAATAGAATACAGATTTGCCAGTAATAACCGTGTTTTTTGACAACTTTTGCATGGTGCAACATTTTAGAACATTTTTTTCATTGCAATGTAAAGTGAAACCTTGCTTAACAAGCGAATTCTGTATGTTTCAATTTTTAACGCAATTTTCAATGTGCTATTATTTACAATAAATATGAACAAATTGCCTCCCGCCAGTAAAAATAGTGTTAATAAACGATTTTCTATTAATTTGAATCATTTATTTCCAATTTTCGTGTTTTATTTTGCAATCGCTGTTCTGCAAAATTTCCCAAATACAATACAAATGATTAAATAAGCTGATTTGTTATTGGAAACAATATAAATGAACTCTTATTGTGAATTAACCACACGAAAACAAAATTTCCAGACACGAAAAATCTGACACTTAAATGGGTGGCACACAAGTATTGAGCATTAATTGGCAGCACAAAAAAATCCAACACTCAATCGGCCGGCGGCGGTGAAATGTGCGTCTATCAATTTGCGGTGGCCAATGGTACCGTACCGTGCCCTGGTTGATTCGATTCGATGATGTCGTCATGTAAACAGGGTGACCAGCGACCATGTCAAAAATTCCTTTTTTTCCGAATTAGTCCCGCTTCTTCCTGCCATGGAAGTGTCAATTGGGGGTTTCGAAAATCGAAGCTACAGTTCCAACAATATTCATTAGCTTTGGAAATGCCCGTTTCAGCAGACATTCAGCCTTATTGTGAGTTTCACCCGAATAATATTCCACCCGGTAAATTTGACATTTCACTTTTCGCTCATTGTGAGTTTCCTCCGAAATTTCATGATCACAAAATTTCCCTTATTGTGAACATTCATTTCGGACGGAATGTAATGTCATTTTCACTTCATTTTTATAGGCGAACAAAATTTCGTTCGGGCGAAACTCACAATAGCTTTTAAAATTCCGGTCGAACAAACAATTTTAAGGTGAAATATTTTTAGAGTGAAACTAACAACAAGGCTGATTATGTACAAAGCTACTTCCGTATCCATTTTCGAAGTTATAAACTACAATTCGATCGTGTCCTACTAGGTGAAAGTTTCCCATACCATAAAAGCTGACGTAAATATACGCTGCTGATGTCTTAACAACATAAGATGTTCTTTGCTTAAAACGTGAAAAAGTTTCAAGCATCGCAATTCGGTCCGTTAACATTAAGCTTTATTTTTCATCTGAAAAGACAGTTCCTTATTATGCACTTGGTGAGCTGGTTTCTTTTTAATTTGTGTATGCTTATATAGCTAAGACTTATGAATGTTTTTAATTGCACAGGTTTTAGCCCTGCTCAATCAAATCCGTTGGTCCGCTTAAAGTATGTTCAGTCGAAAGACAGGCGCCTATGTCAACAGCTTTCTTGGACATCAGTACTTTGGGTGGCCCCATTTTTTTTAAAATGTACTTTTATCTCCAAGATGTACTGTTTGACACACTCCTGCCTGGAGCGAAGCAACAGGGTTGCGTGAACTGCACTGAAACCAAAAGATGGAGTTAAAACTCTTTGAACCCGTGAAGCGTGCCATCCAAGGACGGTAGGTACTGTTCTCCAAGAAAACTGTTCACAAGTTCTAAAGGATTTAATTGGAATTTGTTTTTATATTTCGTGAATGAGTTTCCATTTGCTATCAGAATTGAAACCCACAAAAAAAAATAAATTAAAAACCAACAGCTTTTGTTTCCATTTCAAAAACGAAAAAAAAAACCATCGCGGAAACAAGACCCACGGGCTTTATTTCCACGGGTGATTTTGCACTACACGTAATATGCTACTTATATGTACGTGCATACATTCATATACATATATCTATTTGTATTTCAACAGAAATAAAAGAGAATTTTGAAGAAATTAGTTCTTTCAGAATCGTTGAAAATTTTGAAGAAATTAGTTCTTTCAGAATCGTTGAAAATTTTGTTGAAAAAAATAATTTCGCGTTGCAACATAACCTCAAAAATAGTGAAAAAAGTTTTTTCTAACTGTCTGAAAATTATCCCCATTTGTGTTATTACAAAATATAGTTTTCTGTCCTTTCTAAGATATCTTAAACTATTTTGTAAAATGCACCGTGTAAAGGTTTGCAACACAATCTTCGTTATGGTTTTTGTCAATTGACGCAACTAGTTAATGCAAATGAAATAATACACTTCATGGCCTCCGGAAATTACGCCGATTTGTATTAAAAAAAAAGCAAGTCAAATTTCCATATGAACTCCGGTTTATTTTCCAAAACAATTTCTGCCGTTTTCTCCTTTTTCAGAAATAGAACCCAAAAAAAAACGTGTTCGGTAAAAAGCCGGATACAAAATTTCTGGCGTTTATTCCTCTCTTGTTTTGGTAAAAAAGAGCCAGAAAAATGTGTTTTACCTTTGTCAATTGTTATAACAAATTAACAGTTATGTTAGAGATTCTTTTTGGTGTTATATCTTCTGTTGAAAGCGTTGTCGTAAAGTTTCATTTGAGCGTTTATCAATGATAGTGACGATGTAAGAAAAATAGCAAGAAAATTGTATTTGATCATGAACTCCGACTGACGGGAAATCGTAGCAGACACGTTGCAAGTATACTTTTAGTAACATCATTTTCTGTTATCGTTTTTGTTACGTATATTTTTGTAAAGTTTGACAGAAATATTGGAAATTTTGGCAGGCAGACATGAAAAAAAAGCCAGAAACTAAAATGGAATATATTCTGGCATAATTTCCAAATTTCATTTTGTTTTTATTTTCAAACAAAACAGTTTGAAGTTGACAAATTAAGGAAAGAATAAGAAATATAAGACGCAACAAATGTATTCCGCACATGACGGTGTACTTTTGATTTTAATTATTATCTCAGTAATCTTTAAATTTACCTTTTTACATTTTGGGTAGTCCTTAACTACTCATATATAAGTTAAGTCTTTACACTCATTTTGGACCTAAAGTTTTGCTGAAATTTTACATTACAAAAGACAAATTTTAAATAATGGTTTTTGATGTTTCTACACGTAACGCTCAGCGAAATTGAAAAAGCGCCGAAACGCTTGTATATATTTTAACAAAATACTGCAAACACGCGTTTAAAATAAACCCTACGTTAATGAATTTTTGGCTTTAACAAAGTTATAGGACGATATTGTAGGTTTAGCCGTTGGTTTTTAAAAGTTTTGTATATTATTTAAAGTCAATTTTTTTGAAAATGACCCTGCCTCCTGAAACGGGAGAAATAGATCCCGTACACATGCGTTTTCTTCTTTGCGTTTCGATCAAATATTGGTACACCATCTAGCTTTTTGATGTATCTTATGCAAAACACCCTGTATAGAGAATTTTGGAAAAGATTTATTCTCTATATGTGCATTTGACTGTATACGTAAGCAAAAAGCTGGCTAACATAACCAACCCCAAGTCTCATCAAGTGTCGAAAAAAAAACACTTAAAATATAACTTTGTAGAATTTTTACATACGAAGCAGTGACGCACGCCATCTATAGTAAACAATGACAGATGATTAATTACAAATGTTGTAACATTGATTTTTGGTTAAATGCTCATAACGAAAAGTTGTGTAAGTATCTAAAGAATTTTGAATTTACCAACATGAATTTGGAATAGGTACTGAATTTTTTCACATATTCAACAATTATGCGAAAGTTAAAAACATATCACTTGATTGTTATGACAAATAATGTTATTTATACATAAAGCTATAACGATAAATTCTAGCTTGAATTTGAAGTTTTACAGCAACATAACATCGTAACCATCAGAAGAAACAGAACGAAAATACTTTCTGCACTATCATTTAATTAAAAATCAAAGTATCTATGTACCTATATCAAAAGCATTTCAAAAGAAAACAATGTTAAATAGAAAAAGGAATGACTTCTTTTGATTTCATTTTCTTTGCATTTAAAATTTGTGTACCTAATCTATACAAAAAAGTTGAAAAACTTTATCAAGAATTCCAATCAAAAGCAAAGGAAATTAAAAAATAAAATATAATAAAAAAAAAGGATTGAAGGGGCGGGAAGCAACAAACAAAAAAAATAGATACAAAAACAGTATTCGATACAACAAAAAATTCTATTACAATTCATAGCCATATCTGCAGACAGGTAGGTACCTACATAGCCAACGGCATTATATTCTTTTTATTCCCGAAGAACCATAATAATAATCAAAGGACATTGCTCCTCCCACAAGAGGATAGGTCCTTTCATTAGATAGGGCGGACGCGTACTTTTCATTCGAGAAACTCCATTCACCTAATATCTCACACCGAGAATTATACCCGGTGCACATGTCATTCTGTCACTCTTGGAGCACAAGAGCCAGCAACCAACAAAAGTGTGATGTGAACAATTGTTGATTGGAGGGACGCCAAAAATAAACAAACATTTTATGATAGGAGAAGATAGCGAGAGAGAGAGACAGACACAGAAAAGAGATTACACACTCCGGAGTCCGGAGTCCAGGAGAGAAAAGCTCCCCAAAATGAGCCGGAGAGAGTAGAAAACGATTTAACTTGTGGAATTATTGTTTACAAATATGAATCTGAATAATCTCATCTGACACGTCAATTACCACGTGGATACCAATTTCTTTGCTCATTGGAAAGTTGTCGAAAGAGAGTTGCCATAGAAAATTTTATTTCATAAATATATCTTTTCATTCACAAAGATTGAAACGCTATCAATGAAAACAAAAAAATAGACCAACCTCGTAAAAATTTAATAATTATTTATTTATTAATTATTCCTCTTTTCTTGACCTTTATACTTCAGTTTGTATATACTTCGTGCAATTAATGCCATTGGCTTAAAATGTATGTATATGTTCAACTTAACCTCTTATGTTTTACTTTTTCCTCGTCGTAAACTGTCACATGAGCTCTTATGTTGTACATAAATATTTAAGTTTCGTTTCAACAAATGGGCCTTAATATCCAAAAAAAAAGACGATAAGTCCACAACGTAGGTAGTCAAACTTCAAATCACTTATTTCCGCCTTACTTCGAAAAATCTTAAAATATTCACAGTAGATATGTAAGCTATACCTACAAACATAGATAACGCATAATTTTGATAAAAATACAATGGATGTTTTAGAAATCGCCTTTACATTTAAAATCAATTCAATCAATCCAATCACATTTAAAAAAATATTTAATTCGTCACTTATCGCATAACTATACCTACATACCTAAACCTAAGTTGACGAATGTACATATAACAATCATGACTAAGGGAATCTCTGTTTTTTTTTGTAGTTTTAAGTGAACTCTTGCTATCGCCAAAAAAATTCTAATTAATATTTATCTAGTCTAAATGAATGTGTCAAAAAAGTAATCTTTTTTAAAAGCTTATCTTTTGTTTGTGTTTCCACAATTTATAATTATTCGTTTTCGATATCATAAAATAAATTAAATACAAATCTCCAAATATACATAAGTAATTATTATTAATGATTGTGTCCGATTTCCATAACCAAAAGAACCTGATTTTAATTACATAAAGCGGCAATTTTTCAATAAATAATATCAATTTAAGAATCAACTGATTCAATCAGCTACCCCTTTGTACCCACATTGGTTTTCCAATAACTGGAAGTTCCCGCAGAGTTGAATTATTCGAGAAAATATCAAGATTCAAATGGAATGTCTGGTTTTGCTATTCCACTACTACCACGCATGTTGGACTATTTTCTATATTATTCTTACCGTTAACCGCCCTCGAATTCTTCTCTATAAATTCGTTGGAAGTTGCCTGGCGATGGCGATTGGTGATGTGATGGTGTATCATCCCCTTTGCTCATTAGATTCTCAATTATTTTTATACGTTGCTCTGTTTTTCTTTTTTTTTTATTTATTTTCACCCTAGCACAATACTATCTCTCTTTCTTGCATCCATCTGCGCCCTCTCGTGGCGGATCGGTACAGTAGGAGGAATTTAGTGTTCACTTTTTGCTGCTGCTCTAGTGTGCAAACGGAATTCAGAATACCCAACCAATTCATTCGTCGAATAAACGTCGACGCTGTAAGTCGGTTTGCCGGAGTACGTTCGTTTGTTTGCGATACTTTCACCCTGATGTCGTTGTGTGAATAAATATATCAATAGTGTTGATTAAACATAATAACAACAGTAAATAAAATAATATTTCATTTGAATCCAGCCAGCTTAAGGCCAGTGAAATCGAAATCATACCACTTGTCACTTGTGTTTAAAACATATATAAAAGTATCTTTTGGTGTATATATCTAGATCTTTTAGATATCTTCACGTACATACCGACCCAACATATTATGCCGGTTGAAGTCTATTTTGTCCAAATAAATACGTATCTAGTATAATCACAGATCGGTTTTGATTATAGCAGTGAAATATTTAACCACTTTGGTATTTATAAACAAATCGGCTGAAGAGTGATTTATATCTTTTAACTTACCTACCCATTCCGACCCGAATACACAATCTTTGCTGAATCCTAAATTTAATCAATTCTTCGATTATTTACTAGAAATTTGCAAAAAAAATATACAAATAAACAAACAAAATCCAAGCTAAATTTTATAACGTGATATAATTAACGCTAAATTGTAGGTGTATCTATAGCTTTTACAAAAAAAAAAAAAAAACACGTTCTACAGAGCTATCCATACCATATACTTACTTACTTACTTACCTACTTGAGAATATCTTTTTCGAAAAAGTTAGTCACAATTGTCGCTGAGAGCTCAATATACGTAAGTGTTAACTATATTCTGGTTTAATTAATAATAATCATATTAAATTGCCTTCTGAGAAATCTAATCAAAATTATAAATTGTCTTTATTATTTGCAACACTGTATCTATGTATCTTTAGAAAGAAATAGTGAAAAAGGAAGACAAAACACAAACCGCAAAAATGTAATTATACCAGTTCATGTAATTTGTAAATTAATTTCGAGCCAATTAGAAAGTTACAAAAAATAATTAAATTTATAATAAATTCACGTTGAAAACAAGTATCTGTAGTATCTATATAAACGTATGTATATCTGTGCTATGGCATTTGCAGACGCTAATATGCGTGTACGAATGCTTAAGTTCAGTCAGAGTTTCCTTAAACTCTGGTTGGGTTGGGGTCGTTAATTAACGAGTTCTCCTTCATTTTCACTCACTGTAACACATTTATTCTGTATGCTGTTGCTCTATCTGACAAATGCGGGAACGAAAGAAAAAAAAATAAAATAAAATAAACAGATACTCGTTGCACTTTGCGCAAGAGGAATTGCTGATGAACTCATCACGCATTCGGATCGAAAATGAATAATTTAATGTAAATGACATGCAAAGATGAAAAATAACGAGACTTATACAGTCGGTTTTTTTTTTTTTTTTTGTAGCAGTTACATACGAAAAATGCATTTAATTGCAAGAAAATGTATTTCATTGTTAAATTTTTGAAAGAAAATAATTGCCTGTGCGGATGTGGCTTAAGAAAAAGAACCCGTAGAAACTGATATTTAAGTCTCTATACAAAACCGGAGAAGCCCTATTCCTAGTCTTGGTTTTGAACAAGAAATGTTATTGTTATTCGGTGTCGGTGTGACTATGGCTTGGGCACTTGTCACACAAACGATTTATGGTTTGTTGTAGAGTTGCAAACTTACTTCCATAAGCATACAGTCAAATCCCTCTAAATCTAATTTTCTTCAGTAGGACCTACAAACTATTATCAAATAACACTTGAGTTTACTTCAAGAGAAACAAACAAAGAAAATTCTTTTGAATCCTGCTGATGGTACCTACGTATCTTTATATGAACTTTTAAAACCACAAAAAGGAAAAAAACAAAAACAAACGTTGGTGTAACAAGGTTAGTGAGCAGTGAGTTGCAGTTTTACCTGTGTTAATTTATTTAATATTTACTATTGAGTCACCGTTTACACAATTGTTCAAAAACGTTCCAAAAACATCAGAAACGCTGAGCATGTACATCGTACATGGTAAAGGAAACCTTTACGCATATTAAATGTGCTAAAAATAAAATGTTCGCATGACACAAGAACGAAAGTCAAATGTACGCAAAGCTAAAAGTACAAAAATAGTAGGTACCTGTACTTTTTTCTAAGTTTTAACACTTTAAATAAATGAAATTCCTAAAAATTATTGTGAACATACTTCTGACACTGTGCCAAAATAATAACGTGTTCCCTTTGTGAACATAATGTCGTCAGTGGGTACACCAGGCGCTGACTTTACTTTTGTATTTATTTGCTATCGTAAATGTGTCAGGCGAACATTTTTTTTGAGTGCTTGTGTCGGCTTCCCGTTTAAAACACATTCAAAAATTCATGAGAAATATGAGCAAATTTCTATTTTCCAATGATCAACATTCAAAAATAATAAAATCAGTCACATCATTGTAGTGAATTCAGCTGAAGGCCATGATACCACGAGTATAGTTGGTATAGTAGTAAATTATTGTTTGCATCTACTCATGAGTAGTTCCCCAACCCAAAG
This sequence comes from Leucozona laternaria, assembly GCA_932273885.2. Lineage (NCBI taxonomy): Eukaryota > Metazoa > Arthropoda > Insecta > Diptera > Syrphidae > Leucozona > Leucozona laternaria. The sequence continues at coordinate 677,924 of OW026367.1, forward strand.
GAACACGGCTTATATCGTTGACTGAAACTGCATGTTGATTAATAATCTACAGGCAAGTACATTAGACAGGATTTAAACTTGCATTGAAAGCCTTAAATTATCAAAATGGGAGAAAAGTTTTAACTTCAGGAATCAACATAACTACGTTCGTATTCAAGATATTTCAAGAAGGAAAAACACACAAAAGAATAAATATGTTCATACACCGATTAAGAGGTCTTTGACTGTAGTTTCATTGGGTTGGTCTTTCATTACTCAATAAGATAACTTGCTCATTCTACAACGAGTTTGTGAATTGAGTCTTGTCCTTGAAATGACTCTTACAAAAAAGTAGGTGTCCATTGCCCACTATTTCCTTTGGTATCAAGACATTCCATGACAATAATAAATACAGAGAATAATAATTTGTATCATATATCACAGAGTAGGTCGTTAACAATATTAAATTACATTTATTTTCATTAAAAATAAGTTTCTAGATTCTTGTTTTATATCTTCATTTCTATGGTGAGATAAAATAAGACTATTTTCTGAAAAAAACCGTAGAGTGCCAATTTCCGTCATATAGTTTTTATTTGTTTTCAAAACCCTACAATGCAATTTTTTACAGATGTACTTTGATCACTAAAGATACAAAGTTTTATCAAAGTTGTTAAGTATAGACGGTTTCCAAAAAATTAAAAAAAAACAAATTTTGGATTCTAGATTAGCTAAAACAAAAATTCGAATTTCCCCTCAAATCAAAATCAAAATTGAAGCAAATCGGTATACACGTTCAGACCCTAGCTCAAAAAACAGTAGATGCACAGATGCAAAAACACACAGACACACGCAAAGACGAACAGGTCAACGACTGTATGAAAAAACCCATTTTTCGGACTTCTCAATTATCGTGTTTTGATTACAATCTCTCCTTTTTACTTGCTCAATTGGGCAAGTATTATGGTTTCGTGTAAAAAAAAATTTCGAGGTTATAATCAAAACTATTACTACGATAATCGAGAAGTCCGAAAAAGTGGGTTTCGTCATGCCGTCCGTCTGTGCGTCTGTGTGTCTGTGCGTCCACTGTAATTTGAGCTAGAGTCTAAACGGGTGGACCGATTTGCATGAAATTTGGTACAGAGCATTTTTATGCGATTCCCTGGAGAGGAAATTCGAATTTTTGTTTTAGCTAATCTAGAACGGGTAGCTGCCATACAAATATTTTCGTTTCTTCAAATTTTCTCGAAAACGGCTCTAGCGATTTTAATTAAACTTCGTACCTGTAATAAATAAGTCAATTGTAAGAAAACTGCATTTCAGGTTTTTCTCAAAAAATTCACATTACGGAATTAGGTACATATTCAACGTTTGTTGAGAACATGGTCTTATTTTTGGGTTAGTCGCGTATATCTTTGCCATGATTAAACCGATTTTGTTATAAGTTTGCAATATGATGCTCCTCAATAGTTTAAACAATACATTTTTTTAGAAACAAACAAAAAATCAAACAAAAAATCAATTTTTTAGTTTTATTTCTCGTTAAATATATAGGTACATCATGCATCTTCAATGTGGGGTTACACACAATATTTAACCACAATAGCAAGTTCGTGCGATCAAGTCGTGCAAATTTTTTCTTGAACAAGAAATATTATTTTGAACAATTTAACTGAGGAAGTAATTTTCTTTATATTTTTCGCGAAATACACATTTTAGTTAAAATTGACACAATTGGCGTGAAAAATTAAACACTTGTGTATTTTTTGCCATGAATACTTTCTTAAGTAAACAGAGGAAAATTGTCTATCTTTTACGGAATTATATAATACCAGGATTAAACTATTTACAATTTAAGTAAAATGATAAATTGAGTCACCCTTTATCTAAATAGCACATGTGTAGGGTTCAAATGTACTTAAGTTGGATTAAAATAGATGTGGGGTTTGACAGTTTTTTTTTTCTAAAAAAAGCTTAACTTAATTTAGTACCTTGATAAGTAGGTTCTTATACATTGCAAATGTCTAATAAAATATCCCATGATAAGAAATGCGTTGTTTAGTTGTGATAATTTATTATTTGTGCTTTTATGAGACAAGAGTTATAGACATCCAAATTTGGCTTGCTTTTATTTTTTTGTGAGAGATCCGTGAAGAAGTTTGTACGATTATATGGAGGTGCATATACAATCTCCACCCATGGATTTATCCATCAGTTACATTTTCAGATACATATGACTTTGCAAAAGATGCCAGTTGTATATAATGCTTTTTCCAATGCCTGCTTATTGAGAAGCACCCCAGTACAGATTTCAGATATCCTACGCATACAAGTTTTTAAAAAACTATGCAAAAGTAAACGATTTATTAACGAGGACTTGAATAGTTTGTAGAATATTTACAAACAGCAGTTCTAAGATAGATTTTAAAACTTGCGAAATTCTTTAAATACAAAAAAGTCAATTTCCCAAGAAAAGTCAAAGTGTATAGGTGCTTAAAAGAAAATGGAAGTAAATAAAAACAATATACAAGTACTTGTATAGCTAAGTATGTGTATTTTCAAACCTGTTCACACTTAAATCACTACTCCCTCAAGCCAGAAAAAAAAGAACTGCTGTTATGAGAAGCTTTTATGGTTTGTTTTTATTCTGTTAAATCAGGCGTAAGGGTATGCCAAAAGAATCTCGTTCATTTTATGGGGGTGTGAATGGCTCTGTTAACACAACAATAATGGGTGTTATAAAACATCCTAATACGATTGTGCCTTTAGCAACCCTTTTTTTGGTTCCATCTGTCGCAATGATTTATATATATTTTTTTTTTCTTCAAGTTTTGAAATATTGATTATTAAATAAAAAGTTATAGGTACACAAGTTTTTTTCATGTATCAATTGATCGCAATAATTCATAAATATTAAAAAACTGAACAACTATTCAATATTATTATATTTATTTATCAATTTTCTTGTAATTTACAATAATATGTATCATTGTCTAAGATCATAACTTTTATAAAATGGGTTTTTGAAGATCGAATGTAGTATTTATCAGTTATCAATTGATATATGTATACATAATATATTTTTCCCGAAAATGACTGTAACAAAGATAGTGAAACAGTTGATACTCATAAATGACCGAAGAAGAAAAACCAAACCAATAGAAGATGCATTGTCTTGGTTTTAGAGGACTGTACTCGTAATAAATAAAATTCAATTGACATTTTTTTTGCGACCATTAGTTCAAATGCGTTTTGTCTAGGCAACGCCAATGTTTTCAGTTATCTACAATTAAATCCAACTTAAAAAAAAAAGTATTGTAACCATGGAAAAACAATCGCGCAATATTTTAAACAGCCTGATGTTAAGGTACAAACATGATACAACTAAACAATTTTTTAACTTTAAAGCCCAGTTTCACAGTCAGAGAAAGTAACACTTAAGTGGCTTATATAGGGAATTAGGGCGTAATATCACATTGCATAATTACCTGAATAAGTGGCAATCAAGTCTCCGATGTTGGTCACTTAAGTTCCACTTAATCACGGCTATGAAACAGAACCTAAAATCTCAATGGGGCATATTCATAGTCACTTTTAAACTCCAGTTTATCTAAGACCTGGGTTTATCCTATCTAAATAACATTGAATAAACCCCAGTCTAAGATAAACTGGAGTTTAAAAGTGACTATGAATATGCCCCAATACGGAAAGCTTAAGAGCCACTTATTCCAGTGAGTGTGCACTGTGAAACTGCTCCTAAAGCTCTTTACTAAAATGTTATAAGTTTAAAACAGTTTTTGACTAACATAATAAAAAAACTATTACCTTAAAAAAAAAACCACAGCTGAACACGCCTAAAACAGTGACGTGACAGTTCTTGCAAAAAATGTAAGCAAACATACCTTTCTCACATTTGTTATTGTCAAAGTGACATATGTAGTTGGTATGATGATCACAGATTACCCACATGAAGATGAGAATCCCCGGCAGCCATTTTAATTTACCTACAAGCTTGAACTGTCAGATTGAAGATGAAAAATAAGAATGTGTGTATAAAAACCTCACACCTAGACAGTAGGGATCTTCACACACCTCCTTAAATTGTTGCTGCAATTCACATCTATTCATCGACGCGGGATGAAATTACGAATACAACAATAGGTTTGTTCGTTGAACCCTGAAGTCACCCTGGGGCCGCCCCAAAGCGTTTTTTGAAAAACCTGAAGTCACCCTGGTGAAAAAATTCTGTGTTTTTTGAGACCTGGGGTCGCCCTGAACTCGCCCTGAAGTAGAACTAGGTATTTTGCTGTGGCAAGTTGAGGTATAGCAAAAACGGCCAAAGTGACATGAGTTGTTATGCATATAATGGGTGATTTTTAAGCTGGTTTGGTTTTGGCAACCATGGATCGTCTTACAAATGATCAACGCTTGCAAATTATTGAATTTTACTATCAAAATTCGTGCTCGGTTCGAAATGTTCATCGCGCGCTGCTTGTGTTCAGCGATGAGGCTCATTTTTGGTTGAATAGGTACGTAAATAAGCAAAATTGCCGCATTTGGAGTGAAGATCAGCCAGAAGCATTGCAACAGCTACCAATGCATCCCGAAAAAGCCACTGTTTGGTGCGGTTTATGGGCCGGCGGCATTATTGGGCCTATTTCTTCAAAGATGATGCGAATCGCAGCGTTACTGTCAATGGTGAACTCTACCGAGCGATGATAACAAACTTTTTTTTGCCCGAAATGGAAGTTCTTGACTTGCATGATATGTGGTTTCAACAAGACGGTGCCACATGCCACACAGCACGCGAAACAATGGCGCAATTGCGAGGCGAGTTTGGTGAACAGTTAATTTCACGTTTCGGGCCGGTCAATTGGCCGCCTAGATCGTGCGATTTGACACCATTAGATTATTTTTTGTGGGGGTATGTCAAGGCTAATGTCTATAGGGACAAGCCCGCTCCGATTGACGCACTGGAAGCCAACATCCATGCATTCATTCGTGAGATACCGGCCGATATGTGTGAAAGAGTATGCCAAAATTGGACTCAGCGGATGGGCTACCTGAGACGCAGCCGCGGTCAACATTTGCATGAAATTATCTTTAAACATTAAATTGCAAGGTTCAAACTATCGATTCAAATAAATATTTCATTCATTTTTTCGAATTTTTTGTGTTTTTTTTTTAAAAAAAGTTCTAAACCTCTTAAAAAATCACCCTATATTTTGTTGTGGATTCACGTACTGCAGGTTATTGTTTTTTTTTTGGAAAACAAATTGAAAGAATATACAAATTTAATTAAATGCTAATAAATAGCAATATAAAATGGAAACGGTAGAAGTTGTTTTTATTCATTTTTAAGACATATTTGAAACAAATTTTAAGTTTTAATTATCTAAGCACAGAATTTTTTTGTCTTGCTTTAAATGTCAACAGCCCTTGAGGGTTTTCTGCGAACCGAATTCTTGGGGTTGTCAAGAAAACCTGGGCCAACCCTGGGTAAAGTTCAACGAACGAAGCTAATGTAAACAAATGAGTTTTGAAGGGTGAAACGTACGAAATATTCTCATCTTCATATGGGTAATCTGTGATGATGATAAAAAGATAAAAAAGGCATTTTGTGATTTTAAATTTAATAAAATGTTAACAAACTAGTACGATAATTACTCGTTTAAAATTTAGAAAATCGACTTTTTAACCTGGAATTATACTAAAAATGCTTTGACATCGTTCTAAATCGTCTAAAATTTTGGGCCGATCTTATTAAAATGCCAAAATAGACCTTTTCTAGCAATCGGCGTTTTTGGAATAATTTTCAATAGCTTTTTGCTGAATTTCGGGGTTTTTTCGGCTTTAAATTGGTGGATGTTATATTTAAGTTGCTTTATATGTTTTCGCGTTCTTTGGCATGTACATGATTCTAAAGAAAATCCGACACAAAAGAATTAAATAGCGTGAAATAGCTTGATTTTGGAGGCCAGTTAAGGGTTCACGGCATGAAAACGTGATGTTTCGTGTAATAATTTTAAAGTTTCACGTGACGTGTGACATTTAAAACAAGTAGATGCTATTTTTTTCAAAATTGAATGATTGTTTTTTCATTTGTTTAATAATGCGATATAAAATTTTATGAGCTTAAAGATATAATTACCTATCTATACGATAGAAATAAAATTATTTATGCTTTCGAAGCCTTTCTGTAATGACAATATTTATGAGTGAAATATTGCATCATTATGAGGTTATACAAATAAATCAAACTCTATGCAACTTTGTGAGAACAAAGAAAACTGCTGTTATAATTTTTCTGTTTTTTTTTTGTCTGCTTATAAGTACACCAAAGTAATGAACTTTTAATTTATTATTCAGTTTACTATAAGCTATAAATTTTAATTCATCAGTCATTTCCTTGCACAGAATCAAACTGAATATACAAACCCATTTTATTTACCTATATAAACAAACGTCATTTTGACATCCTCGTAAATATGTATTTATGATCATCAAAAGTCATTTTAAGTCTAAGTCTAAGTCTTCTTACATAAATGTGTGTTTGTAATTCATTTATGTAAAGTAAAACAAATTAGCATTTTCTTAACAAAAATTATACAGACATATGTACATTGCTTATATTACACAAAAATGCACTTTTAAATTAAAAGAAAATCGAAAAACAACCAACAGCCGAGCAGCGATATAATGAAACGAATTAACTTATCAAATGAGAAGAAACTCAAACTGGAATAAAGTTGCATCGGAAAATAAAAATACAAGGAGAAAAACAATTAATTTAAAATTAACGACTTTCCGAATAAAGCGAATGCATTGTACCTACCTACCTTATAAATACTAGTTGTCTGAATTTTCTGCATAAACTTATAATAATTAACTGCAACTTTCTGAGCGCATTATTAGTGGTAATTGCAATGTAATTAGTTTGTATGGGGAATGTGCTATGGAAATTAATTGATTAATTATGCAGTACATTTTTTTGTTGTTTTGTTTTTTTTTTATTTGTACAAAAACGTATACAGGCGTTTAAATATAGAAAAAAAAACAAGTTAATTCAATTTGGATCAAAACGCCCATTACAATAAATTATTCGAAAATACAAACTGCTTAAAATTTCCACCAGCTTTTTGTTAAAAAAAAAAAAAAAACTAAAAACAATGGGGTTCGGCTTATCATTTGTATAGTTAATTATAAAACTTGAGTTTTTAAATTTAGGTTATTCATGTCAACCATTTCCTGTCGATGTAGGTACTTACTTATTTTTTGCAGTCTAGCGTCAAGTAAAGTAGGGCGGCGTTTCCATACATTTTCGAACCACGATCCTTATTCGAGACGGTAATAGCTTTATCAAATTCCTGTTTACATTTGGAATTTTTTCAATCATGACTTAATTTTGATAATGGAAGATTTTAAAATCAAATGAAGCCGAAGCTGCTAGCAGTTAAATTCTGTGGATCTTCTCTACATCGACATTACACGTACGAATTGTACGAATCCTTTAATCAAGTTAATAGTTACAAACCGTTTTGAAAAATTTGTTTCTATATTTTAAGAAAGTAGATTTATCCCATAAAACTGTAATTTTCATTTTTGATCGCATTATGACTCAAATTCCGATAACTTTTCACATGAGTCGTACAATATTGTACAGTCAAAAAATATCAAGACCTCAGACACCCATATATACCAAAGTTTTTAATGTTTTTGATATAGCCAAGAACTTTTGAGACTACTTAGGATCGATTCTTACAAAATTAAAGTCAAATTTAATTATAACTGAATATAGTATATGTATAAACCCATATAAGAACAAAAAAAATACAGTTTTTAGCAGAAATAGTTTTTATCTTTAAGTGAAAAAAACGCTCATGAGCCATACATCAAAATAATGGAGTGAAATTCCTTGGCTCGGTTGGTTTTCCAGTCTTCCACTGTCACAAATTTGGCTACGGGAAAGAGGTGTATTTTAAAAAGAAAATTTGCATATTCAATCAAAAAACAATTTTTGTTACCACATCATTCCACTCAAATGCTTAAATTATTAAAAAATACGTAAGAATAATATTTTATAAAGAGTTATTTGGGCCAAGTTATTGATGCATACTCCTATGTGCGTCGGTGTCGTCCAGCTTAACAAAAACTCATTTGCTATAACGAAAGCTAAATATAAGCGTTTAAGTTGAACATAAATATTAAAATTTCGTATCAGCAAACCTTTCTAAAATACTGAAAAAAAAGGAAATGTATGTACAAATAAAAGATAACGTCCTTGACTTTTGTGTAAGTAAATTATTTTTAAATAGAGAATAGGTATTCTATACAAATAAGATCTTTTACTACAGGGTGTTTTTTTAGAGGTATAGAACTTTAAGCTGGCAACACTATTTTAACTGGCGGCCATTTTGTCAGCTGTCAAGTGATTTATTTTTAGTTTGGTTTGGTATTTCAGCATGAATAGACTGACGCCTGAACAACGCTTCCAAAGTGTGCAAATTAATTTTGAAAATCATGGTTCTCTTCGAAATACGTATCACGCGAATTTTGTTTAGCGATAAAGCTCACTTTTGGTTGAATGGATACGTCAACAAACAAAACTTCCTTATTTGGAGTGATGATAATCCTCAAGTGTATGTTGAGACACCGTTACATCCACAAAAACTGACTGTTTGGTGTGCTTTAATAATTGGTCCATATTTGTTTAAAAACGATGCTTCCCAGAACGTTACAGTCAATGGTGACGTCATCAATTGAACAACCATGATGTGCAGGAGCTGTGGTTTCAACAAGACGGCGCAACATGTCATGAAAGAAACGTTTGGTAACCGCATAGTTTCACGTTACGGACCCGTGAATTGGCCTCCAAGATCGTGGGATTTAACGCCGCTTGACTATTTTCTGCGGGAATATGAATGTGAAGTCGCTAGTCTACGCCAATAAGCCCGAAACGATTGACCATTTTTAGGACGACATTCGCCGCGTTATTGCCGATATACGGCCACAAATGGTGGAAAAAGTCATCGAAAATTGGACCTCCAGATTAGACTACGTCCGAGCCAGCTGTGGCGGTCATATGCCAGAAATCATATTAAAATTATAATGCCAGAAAATTATCTTTGGAATAAAGTAAATTTCATGTCAATTTATATAAATCATCTTTGTTTTATTCCATTTCAAAGTTCTATACCTCTAAAAAAAAAACACCTTTTACAAGGAAAAACGACAAATGGATGTGTTCTGCAAATTGAAATTAAATCGAATGCATTTGATTTAATTTTTTAAGTACGAAATTATGTTTATGATTTTAAATTTCTGAAAAGAAGACATATTTTAAAGAAGAAAAGATACCCTGGTGAAAGTGCAAAACTGTATCGAATTAAATAGAAGTGTATTTGTTTACCTTGCCAAAGTCCATTGTATCGAAAAAAGGACAGTTGTATCGACTTTTGGTCTAGAAAACTTTTTCGCGTGCGACCTTTATGAAAAAAACTATCAATAACTGATCATGAAAAAAGTGCTGATAAATAGTTTCATCTCAGTGTAAAATTTGTGTTATATCTTATATAAAGTGTAAGGATTTTCTTGGCATTTAAGAAATTATATTACCTTACGTATAACAGCTATCGAATAAAGAAAACTTGTCTCTGAAATGCGAATCCGAAAGAGAGCTAAGAACTTTAAATTTATAATATTCCATACTAAACCTAACTTATTATTCGTGTCAAAAGCATCAAAAATTTTTGTGAAGGTATTTGTATGCCTTTTTTTACATGATTCAATTAGTCAAATTATTAAACTAACATACAAACATGAATGAAGTGGTTTTTTCATCTCTTCCTTATTAAACCAGTGTTACAGATATCTTACTTGCTCACAGTTATTTTTATAACTAAAACGCCGATAAGGAAAAGCAAATTTAAATCTTTCCAGTTTTTTATAGATTAAAAAAAAAAAGAACTAAGCAAACAAACTTGTATACCTAGCGCCAATCTTTAAAAAAAAGTCTGTACCGCAGTCATCATGCATTAATAAATCGCTCATCCTTTATGAAACTTGTCATGAGAATTTGTTTTATCTCCATTTGCCTGCGACATGTAATTCCGTATAAGTATGTATAGTTAGGAGGGAATGGGGCACTTTGACACTGCGGAAGATTCAGACAAAACTGAAAACGAAAAAAAGTTTCAAAGATTTCATAAAGGTCCAGTTTTTCGGTAGTGAGTTAAACCAGAGTTAGCTAGCTCTAGAAGTAAATTAACCCCCAGTGAAATGAGCAACCATTTTTTCGGTGGAAAATGGATGCGGAACGACTAAACAAACTCGGTGGAGAAAACAGCAAAGCATCTGTTCGGTTAATCCTGAGTTAACTCACCAAATTTGATGAGTAAACTCGAGTTTAATTCTAATCTCGCACTGAAAAAACTGGACCTAAATGTGTTGTGTATATTTTTTGATGGAATATAATTCCAAATTTTGTATTTTATGAAAGTTATAAAATTGTTTCTTTTTAACCTCATTTTAATTTAAAATCAGTAGAATAGATTTGTTGGCATAAAACTAAAGCTTTGTTTCAATATCTACTCCTCTTAAAAACACTATAAAGATTAAAGAAATCCATTGATACATATTTTAACACATTCTTACCAACTCACATTCTTTTCGATTTGTCCGGTACAAATTTTTCAATAAATTTATAATTAAATTCTCAATGATCTAGAGACTTGAAATGTCAAAAAAGTGCTAAAGATGATGGTTTAAATCCTGTAGTTTTTTATATTTGCGTCGTTGGTCACAATTTGCAAAATGCAAAAAAAGTCGTTAGTTTAAGCCAAAATAGTAAGTTTAAATCATCAAATGCTTACGTCTTCCTTTTAGTACCATCCTAACTCCATATGTAGTTAGGTATGTCACTTTGATAATGGAAAATGTGAAAAAGGTATGTTTTCTTACTTTTTTCCACGAAATGTCACTGTTTTAGGCGTTTTGTTTAGTATGATGCTAATTAAAAATTACTCTTGCAATAATTTAGTGTAGTTAAGTTTTTGCTTCGAGCTTAGAAGTGCTTTTGTAGGTAACAACAGCTGTATGTTTCTGTGTGCGAATGTGCCCCAATCTCCCCTATTGTTCCTTTGCTTTCCACTCTAAACGGCATACTAAAATGCCATCTTAAAGACAATGTGTCTTCGTTAATTACTATTTACAATTCAAAAAAATGAAAAAAAGAAAAAAAAATAAAAACTTCAACCGAAGACGAGCAAAAAATCTGCGAGTTCACTACTTAATTCGACGAGTGTGGCAAGCGAGCAAGAAGAACTTCATCTCACAATTTATGTAATATAAATGTACAGCTTGTAGAATAATTTATAAAGCGAAAGATACAAAATAAAATTAAACAAAAAATATTCTTAACAGAGATCTTGCTTGCTGCTTGGATTTTCCACCACATCGCATTCCCATATGACGTACAGACGGACGCGAGGACGCGTTAGAGGTATACGAGTTAGCATATAGCAGCAACGGCAATGCTTCTGGAGCTATAAAGCTGGACAAAAATAATGAAACTCTTAAGCGCAGTAATTATGCTGTTCGCTAATGGGAAGCAATGTGTCACATACGTTTGGCGGCAGTGACAGTCGCTTAAGTGACATGTTGACTGCCAGATGAGACAAATTTATGAGGGCGACAGCAAGAGAGTCGGGGAATAGAGTTAGTGCAGCTCTCAGACTTGCGTGGGATCCATGATTATAACGAACGAATTCTTGAGGTTTTGCATTTAAATCAAAAAAACAACAACAACAACATCAGCAAGAGTTAGAGGCTGGCTGGTTTTTATTATCTGGAAGTTTCTTTTTTTTTTTTTTCTAAATTCACATGACCAGGCAGTGTTTGCATTTTAAATTTTAATCTCAATATAATTAAACAGAACATTTTAGTCCAGAAGTTTTATTTTTACACTATATATTTCGTTTCAATTTTGTAGATAAAGATCAACGAAATTAAAAGGGAAAATGTTGTTTTCGTTTGTGTAAACAAGAATCGTGTTAAATTGTGAAAGCAACACACAATCGGTCTTAATGGACGGCGGGGGCGCGATTTTGTGCTAGTTAACAACATCTCACGCCCCTATCGGTTAATAGTTTAGCAATTATAATGAGCTTGGTGTTAATTAAAAGAAAAAAAACAGATAGTCTAAGTCGTAATTGACTGCTGAACGCGAAATATAGTTAAACTTTTTGTTTGTGATTGTTTGAACAAATTTAAATTAAATAAACAATAAGTTACATCTTCGTTTAATACTGTGGTAACATTAACATTTATTACAATTATAAGGTTCTTTAATTTATAATATTAACCTTAACATTTTGAAAACAAAAATCTATAATGTAAAATATCTTGAGAAATATCAAATAGTGGGTGTAATCCCATGTACTGCTTACTTCACTGTGAAGTTAGAAGTACGTACAGTATGATTTTTTGATGTGTAAACATCTATGCTGGCGGTAGAGCGAAAAAAATAACGTGAACGTTCGTGTGCAACGTTACGTCGTGCAACGTTACGGTGTGCAACGTTACGATCTGCATACTAGGATGGGTGCGTTCAGTGAAAAAAATCTTAAGATCCCCTTCAAGCAAAAACAAGTCCGTTTTGGATCCGCGCACGTTGATGTTTACACATATTAACCGTGAGTCCCGGCACTCACACAATTTTTTTTAATTGAAGACATCAAAATGTTGGGTAATTTTTGTCTGGAACAGTAAAATCAGGAATAGAAATACAAAAAAATGCAAAAAAATTGGAAATTCCCATTGTGGTCCCGTTAGCCTAGGTTAAAATTGTTATGCCAACTAAACAGACGTCATGATCATATGTATATATTCTTGATCTTGATTTCTTCTCAATTATCAAAAACTGTATTTATCTTCTTTCTCTATTCCACAATTGTTGTTTTACATTTCTTATCCCCCTTTTTGGCAGACATGAGAATTTACTAGGTAGAATCTTTATGTAAATGGTCGAGGCCGAAAGGTGACTAGTCTTCCGTCTTGCACATTTTTTTGAAAAGTAAACATTAACACTGTCCATCTGTTTCTTTGTCAAACTTTTGTTTTATTTTTGCAACAATTTTACTATGTAAACCTACTCCAACATCAACAGCCTATTTATTATTTGTTTTCACAAAATGTCAAAAATTTTAAAACACTAGTGCCAAGATTTGAGTACCTACCTGACATGTAACAGATATAGACAAACAATTTTCCACTGTGGTGTTGTTTCGTTTCCAAATATTTACTCGGCAAACACAAAGTCGAGAGTCGAGACTCCCTTGTGTTTACAACATAAACCATGCAAAGTAATCTCTACACTCTACTCCACTCCGCACTTCCTATAGCATATTGGGTGCTGGGCGCGAAGCGAAGCGAACTGAAATGTTTTCTAAATTCTGAAAAAAGAGCGCCCTGTGATTTGAATAGAACCACTGTTATCCCAGACATTCGATGGCGGAAGAAATACCTTAGAATCACAATAAATTTATATTCATTTAAGCTGTGTGTTGTTGCTCTTATAGAATAAATATGTGCTTTTCAAAGGGCTTCACTGTGGGGCCAGCCGGGCCACCCGCTGGCTGGTATAGAGATATTACTCTGACTCTGGGGTACACTCACTTCAAACGAATTTTCACAGCAAAGGAATGTGATTTCACACTTTGCCACAATTAATTAATTGCCACAGCCATTACTGAGCGAACTGACTGACAACGCGAGGATGATGTTAGTGCATAAAAACAAAAACAAAAGCGAAACGAATTAATTTAAAGTGTTGTTTTTTGTTCTTCTAAAAATACATCTTTATCCATCTGATAATGATGAAGTTTATCTTTTAGGATTATTTTGACTTACTTTGTATTGAGATAGATCTTGGATTCATGAAAAAAAGTCTTTTTTTCCTTATCTTAAAATTTAATCAAATTCATTAGTTCATATTTTACGGATTTTATAACGCTTTTCTGGTTTTTAAAGGTCTTACATTTTCCTGAATTAATTTAATATAAAATTAAATTATGAAAAATTTTAATAAGGTTTTTATAAAATATCATCAAGACTCTAGAGTGACATGTAAGGGGTGTTTTTTTTAGAGGTATAAAACATAAAATTGGCAATACTATTTTAACTGGCGGCCATTTTGTCAGCTGTCAAGTGATTTATTTTTATTTTGGTTTGGCATTTGAACATAAATAGACTGACGCCTGAACAACGCTTCCAAATTGTGTGAATGCGCCCAAAACAAGATTGCCGTTGAACCCAATTTTCATAAGCGAATTTTGTTTAGCGATGAAGCTCACTTTTGGTTGAATGGATACGTCAACGATGATGATAATCCTCAAGTGTATGTTGAGACACCGTTACATCCACAAAAACTGACTGTTTGGTGTGCCTTATGGTTTGGTGGAATAATTGGTCCGTACTTCTTTAAAAACGATGCTGGCCCGAACGTTACAGTCAATGGTGACCGCTATAGAGCCATGATTACTGACTTTTTCGTTCATCAATTGAACAACCATGATGTGCAGGAGCTGTGGTTTCAACAAGACGGCGCAACATGCCACACAGCTCGTTCCACAATTGGATTATTGAAGGAAACAATTGGTAACCGCATAGTTTTACGTTACGGACCCGTTAATTGGGCTCCAAGATCGTGCGATTTAACGCCGCTTGACTATTTTCTGTGATAAGCCCGAAACGATTGACCACTTGGATTACAACATGTCTTTGCAATGATATTCAATTCGCACTTTTTTCATATTCCTTTATTATTATTATTTTTAATTCAAAAATCGAATAAAAATGTACTTTATTGATAAATCGTGTTCTCAACTGTTCTGCATTTAAAACTTCATAGAACACAAACAGACAGACAAAATATAGAATACAATACCACTTTTCTGTACGGAACAGGTTCATTTAACACACCTAATGAATTTACAATTATCAATGGCGTATTCCACATCGCCTTAATTAAAATTTGTTCATGGCTCAAAACTGCTTCACAATTATTTCTACTGCTATCCACAGAGCAAGTACCAGGGACCAAGTTCGGCATTATATTTTCAGCAGCGTCAAACTAGGACGACTGGATAATTTTACACATTTAGTAAGGGAAGCTTTTTGTGCATGACATGTTATCTGTGTCCAAACAATTGCTTATGATGGCATCAACTTCTATCACATACCATACCGACTCGAAAAGGGGTTTTATTAAATTAGAAAATTTATAAGATTGAAAATTCACATTTAATTTAGGGTGCAGCAGCGGAAAAGACTGGAAACATGCTCATCAGTTCTCAAGTTAATGTATTGCTTTCATATACATATGGGAACGATTTGATTTTCTGGATTATGTGAGTGTTCGTCATACATAATTATGATCATCAACGTCGTCTCTATTGTGTTTCAAAAGCGGCAAGAGGTAACTGCTTATGACAGTTGGTGTTAAGCCAGAGAGACGAGTTTTACTTTGAAATAAATTAAAAGATGAGTGTACAGTTCTTGAAAGTGGTTCACATTTAAAGGACAGTTATGTAACTTGAATACCATTTGTATGTACATTATATGCAAATATGTACATAAGTGTTTATTATTAAATAACTATTAAAAGTATATAAAGCAAACCTATCACTACAATATGATTGAGAAGTCTAAAAATGTGATTTACGTCCATCAGTTCGCATGTTCGTCTATAGGTTTGTGCAAGACAAAAATTCATAAAAACAGACAACTTATCAATAAAATATAACGACATAACTAACTGATTCCATGCGATGGCTCTAAGTTAAAATCTTTGATTTCATATTTTAAATTGACTTAGATTTTATTTTTTTTTTACCAGGAAATAATTTTAAGAAATCGTGGTTTCTATATCAATTTTTAATATTTTCCTACGCAGACCAATATTGATCTTATTATAATATTTTATTTTAGTCTATTATAAAATTCAGTGATAGTTTGTTTGATAACAACTATACAACTTCAAACTAAGAGATCTTTGACTGTACAAAACAAAACACTCCAGCGCAGCGTCCAGACGCAACCACTCAAATAGCCATAATCATCATACAAAATGCATTGCACGCATAAGTGGATAAGCGAGGCAATCATTCAATTATTGTAGTCGGATTCAGTTGACTACTTCGCAACATGAATCCCACAGCAAAAAAAAAACAAACGAAAAAAAAAAATAAAAATTATACGAAATACTTAATGAAATTAAATTAATATAATTGGATTCGTTCATTGTCATTTGCAGTTAATTTCAGATGAAACGCATCTGAATGCTATATGTAATAACCTCTCAGCACCGCATAATTTGCATTTTGTGGTCGTCCAATACCAAAAATACGTGTGCAGCATATAAATCTCACAATCTGGCCTCCTCCTTCTGAACTGATGCTGGGGTTGAGGGTGAATAAAAATGTTTACACGAAATATATCATTTTGCCACAATTTACTTTACAAAGCATTTTCATTCGATTTGCACTTATCTGTACTTTACACTGCATTTACTCCATCGAAGTGCATCTATCCGATACACCTGTACCAAGATACGTGGGACCTGGATAGGTAACGTGCACCCAAAATGACCAACGAATTGTGCATCAACCTGGAAATTATTTACATGCTACAACTGAAATTCCATCCCCATACGACCCTGCCGGATATAATATATGTGAGGTGCAAAAGCGAACATAAAGCATTCCGGGGATGATATGACTCAAATAATGGAAAACAGTATTTATGTATGTGAAAAAGAGATTGTTATGTAATTTTCAGCAAACAAAGTATCTTTGTTTTTTAATAATTTAACTGCGACTTTTTTGTTTAACTTCGAGAAATAATTATACTCGCAGCTATTGGAGAATTTTCGATTTTAATCTTTAGAAGATGTTTCTTATAACTTTTTAAACAAAATGAATTTCTATTAATTGTTCATTCTAACTGAAAACATAAACACACATAAATTCAGGCAGAATTGAATAAGAAAACGTCAAAAAAGCAGTGGTAAACCTCTGATCGTATATGGTTTTTATGTCACTTTTTTGTATCAAAAATAAAAAGTGCATGTATCGGATGCCGCGTTAAATTAAAAAGTCTTTGGATTAAAAGTTTAAAACAAGGCGAGAGCAAAAGAAAATTTGTATTCTGAAGAAGAAACTGAAAACTCCTGAATTTTACGCCAAATACTTCTCTGATTTAATTGGTTTCGAGACGATCAGCTTTGTGCAAAAATTAAAAATTGACACAATACAATCAATTTCAATTTTCAATCAATTTAAAATTGTAATTTATTGATTACATATATGTATTTTTGTTAACAATCATACAATTAATTAGCAATGAATTTCAACCAATCTTTTCCGTTTAAGAGTTCGAATATTTCAATTGTTTTAAGGTAATTAACACTCCAATACACCCTTCGAATTTCCCTTAATACAACACATTCTCCTATAAAATGAATTATATTTTCTCTCGCCCTTGACTTACGTAGGCTGCAAATAAGCGGAAGATCTTCTCGATGAGGCACAAAGTTTAGTCGCAGCAGTTCACCTCTCGCTCGAAAAATGGTTTATATGACTTCCGTATTGAATTTGTCATTAAAATACGAATTTTCACCAAGAAGATAGTTCAGCGACGAATAAACTTCTCTGTGCACTGATTGCCTCGCTTTTTCAAAACATCTTTGCATCAAATCTTCATCGATCGCCTCAATTAAATTGTAGAATTTCTCTCTGTATTCTGTATCGTTTCCAATATTGAGCTCAAAAGTTTTCCCACACTGAATAGCTATCTCCTTCCAAGTTGTATACCAAAGTTTTTCTTTAGATAGTGCTATTTCTGTTATTCTTTTGGGCAAACGACCATCTTCCATCTCGATTGTTCTGGTGTTTGTACATAGAGTGGTGGCAACCGCGTCTCCAGGTGAGAGAGTTTAAAAGATCTTTTCAGATAAAAAGTCAAAAGGGTTTCTATAGTCTCATGTTTTTTGTATCCCCAATATTGTGCTGCGTAGAATAGAGTTGATGACGTTGCCTCGAAAATTCTGCTAGCAACACTATATCATCGACGTACATCAACACTTTTAACGTCAGTTCGTTGAAATGAATTCCACCAGGTAACGTTGTTGGTACATCGTCAATGTATAGTTAGAACAATGTGGTGCTTAGTGCACAACCTTGTTTCAAGCCTAGTTCAGTTCTGAAGTACGTTGATAACATTTCTCCATCCTATACCGCTGCACTTCTTCTCTTATACATTGCTTCGATAAAGTTACAATCAAGTGACAGCTGTCAAAAAGACCAACTCCGAAAAAAGTCTTGCCAGATTGAAAACCACACGTCGAAAAAAACACCCTTTACATAGCGACTAAATTGATATTTAAGTCCGGCAATTAATTCTGTGCGGCGGTCAGCCATCAGCCGAATAGGGGGAATAACATGTAGCATACGAAAACATGCACGTGCCGTAACTATTCGGACTGGTGGAAGTGTGATCATAGCCTCTTCGCGGCGGCCGCTAGAAACAAGCCTTTAAAAAGGTTTGGCTAATATGATCAGGCTGGTTCCACAGGTTGGCAACAGGTTAATTCCCTGTTCCGTAAAACAAGAAGAATTACGAGACCAGCAACAAGCCTCGGAAACGGACTGATCTCACGACGACAACCCACGCAAAGAAAACGGAATAACGATTTACGAATTTTCTTATGGAACGTACGATCGCTCTATAGAGCTCGAGCTGCTCAGCAGCTAGCCGATGCCCTGTCAAAATATAAAGCTGACATAACAGCACTTCAAGAAATAAGATGGACAGGGAATGGTGTTCTACAGAAGAAAGATTATGACTTATACTACAGCTGTCATACAAAACACCATGTGCTCGGGGTAGGCTTCCTAGTCGGCGAAAAAATGAAGTCTGCCATCATCGGCTTTAACGCTATAAGCGAAAGGCTATGCACCCTTCGCGTGCGAGGCAAATTTAAGAACATCAGCCTCATTAACGTTCACGGACCTACGGAGGAGTCCTCAGACGAAGAAAAAGAGACTTACTACGAACAAGTCGAGAGGGCCCTCAATGCCTGTCCAAGGTATGACGTAAAAATCATCCTTGGGGATTTGAATGCAAAAATAGGTCGGGAGCCGGTATTCAGGCACTACGCAGGCACCCATAGTTTGCATGAGAACACTAATGACAATGGACTTCGAGTCTTAGAATTGGCAGCATCGAAAAACATGGTCGTTGCGAGTACCAGGTTCCCGCGTAAAGATATCTACAAAGCCACCTGGGTATCACCTGATGGAGTCACTCGTAACCAAATTGACCACGTGTTGATAGACCGTCGCCACTACTCGAACTTGATGACGGTACGAACGTACCGAGGTGCCAATATCGACTCGGATCACTATCTTGTTGGTATGGTTTTCCGAGGGCGGATTGCCTTGCGAAGACGTATTGCATCCGCCGATCAGGTTCGAATCAACACGGCTGCTCTGCGCAATGAAAACACCAGTAACACCTTTGGTAATGCGTTAGGACTCGCCCTAGAACTGGGTAGAGTAAGTCCTGGAGCCAGTTTGCTGGGCGTAGATGAGAAGTGGACACGCCTTAAGAATACTGTCATTAGTACTGCCAACTCCATCTTAGGCAGCAGTCGTAGAAATCGGAACGACTGGTTTGATGATGAATGCAAGCTAGCGACTGAACGTAAGAATGTTGCGTACCGAGCAATGCAACAATCTCATAGAACGCGGGCACGCGAAGACGAATATAAAGAGCTCAGAAGAATTGAAAAACGGCTTCACAGACAGAAAAAATCAGCCTGGGAGAAGAACATAATCTGTGAAATAGAGAAAAGCCGAGAGCGAGGTCCGCACCAGGCGCGGAAGTTCTACCAATCCGTCCGAAACATGACGCAGTACACAGCAAGGACGGAGAGGGAAATCTGATCACCGATCCTCAAAGCATACTGGAGCGATGGGAAGTGTACTTCAATGAATTGCTAAATGGTCAGCTCACTGCAGAAGTGGAGGCTCCACTACTTCAAGAAGAGTACCCTATGTTGCGCCACCAAGCATAGAAGAGGTTGAGAAGGCTATAGGCCGGCTAAAGAAAAACAAAGCCCCGGGAGCCGATGGTATACCAGCCGAACTATTTCAACACGGTGGGCCAGCTTTACGTCAAGCAATTCATGAGATTATAGTGCACGTGTGGGAGCATGAAGAAATTCCAGAAGACTGGCGAAAAGGTATCATTTGCCCCATACATAAGAAGGGAGATGTCACAACGTGCAGCAATTATAGAGGTATCACGTTGTTGAGTACCGCCTATAAGATACTCTCCTCTATCCTACAAGACCGGATAACCCCATACGCTAAAACCATCATCGGACAATATCAGTGCGGTTTCATTCCAGGCAAATCAACAACTGATCAGATCTTTACCCTTAGGCAGGCGATGGAAAAATGTCTAGAATTTAACATCCCAACATACCACCTGTTTATAGACTTTAAGGCCGCCTACGATAGCATAGCCAGGGTAGAACTTTACAAAGCCATGAGAGAATTCGGCATCCCAAATAAATTGACACGACTATGTAGGTTGACCATGACCAACGTAACAAGCCAAGTAAAAATAGCCGGATTGCTATCCAAACCAATCAACATCTTTAATGGACTCCGACAAGGGGATGGTTTGGCCTGCCTCCTCTTCAACCTGGCGTTGGAGAAAGCAATCCGTGACTCTGGCACGGCAACAAGAGGGACCATCGTCAACAGGTCCAGCCAGATACTGGCTTACGCAGACGACATCGACATCATCGGAAGAACTGAGCAAGCTGTACATGATTCCTTCATCCAGATCGAGCAGGCGGCACAAAATCTGGGGCTGCACATTAGTGAAGGTAAAACAAAGTACATGGTGGCGTCGAATGCGAGAGGAACAGTTGGTCAAACAATCAAGGTAGCGGAGCACGAATTTGAAGTGGTGCAATCCTTTAAATACCTTGGGTCAATAGTAGCAGCCGATAACAATATAGAAGAAGAAATACGCGGGCGGCTTCTCAAATCCAACAGAGCCTACTATAGTCTGTCAAAGCTCTTCAAATCCAGAAATCTCACCATAACTTCAAAACTGCTGCTGTACAGGACCATGGTCCTGCCAGTACTCACATATGGATCCGAGACTTGGGTGCTTAGCAAAAGGCACTCCGACCTCTTAGCCGCGTTCGAGAGAAAAGTCTTAAGGAGAATTGTTGGCCCCATATGTGAGGAAGGACGATTCCGGAGACGGTACAATCATGAATTGTACGCAATCTACCTTGAAGCAGATATCGTGACAAAAATTAAGCTCGGTAGACTCCGGTGGGCAGGGCACCTAGCTCGCATGAGCGAAGAGGAACCTGCTCGGAAAGTTCTTTGTGGTACATTCTATGGTAGACGACAGCGTGGTAGACCATGCTGGCGCTGGAGAGATGGCGTAGACCAGGACGCCCGGAGCCTTGGGGTGCGCAACTGGATGGCGGCGCCTCGAGACCGGGATGGGTGGAGAGACTTGTTGAAGGAGGCCAGGACCGGACCCCGGTTGTCGAGCCGACGATGATGATGATGAATTCATTCTGTG